>JAJHZJ010000496.1:11809069-12509069 GCA_023548195.1 Bettongia penicillata ogilbyi
AACTGTCTCTGGAACTATTTCTCCATCTGCGAAATGAGAAATTTGATCCTTTAATGATCTCTAAATTCTGTGAAATTCTAATTCTTTGCCTTTTTATGTATTCCAGAACTTAACACAGTACATGACACAAAGTAAGTATTTAATAATGATTGATTGACCCCAGAAGGCAAAACAAAGAAGAAATAGACATTGCAAAAAGGCAGTCTTAGACTGGTGTATGGAAAAGACAAATATGGCTGAAAAACAACAAGTAGAAAGTCTTTCCAACATTTACAGCTATCCCAAAGTGGAATGGTTTGCCTCAGGAAATAGTGATCTCCTTCATGGAAGGTTTTAAAGCAAGAGCTGAGTAACCGATTTTTGAGTGTGTTGTAGAATAGATTTCTATTTAGATTGAACCAGATGGTGTCTGAATTTCCTTCCAGCTCTGAAATTCCTTGATTCTGTGATTCTTGTGGTACTTGCCAATTTCATTGGTGAATAAATCTTTATTGAATCAAACTGAGTTGAGTACAATAACAGGATTCACATCGAATTGAAGTCATAAGTCAATCGACAAGATTTTATGAAGTGTTGACTATGGAATAGTGCCAGGCACCGTACTAGGGGCCTGAGGTACGGAGACAAAACAGAAAGCTTCACTTCCCAAAGAGGATTTTATTTTATCAGTACAAAAGGAAAAGAATTGTATATTTGGAAAAGAGCAAGATACTCATTCTGTGCAGTGATCAGCAATCCCAGTATGGCGGCCTTCATTGATGGGATAGGTTCTCAGTCTGTGCTCATGTTTCTGCAGAGGACTGCTAGGACAACTAAAGCCCCAGGATTGTCTGTCGTCAGGACCGCTATTGCTCATCCTTCATCACGGCAGCTCTTTGCATTAGAGGGCTCGCAGTCGTTTGCATAATATTTATGGTCAATTTTCTTAGCCAATTATGTAAATGGATTTTTCTCCAAACACAGCTTGGAAAAAACAGGTCATTCCCATCTTCAGCCTGGATTCTGTTGTCTTTATTCAATCTTGATAAAAAAAACTCATTGCAAGCTGTTTGTAGAACTGTAGCAAGGATCTCTGTGTATCCTTTCATGAGGGAGGTAGAGGGATTTGGAGGTAGAAGCTCCAGCACCAAGGAGAGGGAGATGTCAACATAAGCTTCTGAAGTCCAGGAAGAAAAACCTGGTAATGGTTTACAAGTAGAGGATTACAAGTATAGGGAACAAGACAGATGGCACAAAACAGACTTATAAGTAATAACATCAGTGCTGACTGACTTCAATGAGTAAGAGCATGCAGACACTTAACAAGGCTACAGAATGCATTGATGAGCCCGGCTTGCTAGGTCTCTCAGTTTCTTATAGAGATATGCCCAGATCAGTATCTACCTCAGTCTCTTTGAGAGTAAGGAGTCCATCAGATCTAAAAGCCCATTCCTTCTTAGTACCTAAGGTGGGCCTTACTGCAGTTAGCTGTGAAGTAGATAGGATTCTATTGCCAATTTGGGACAGTATTCTATTATGACGCTACCTATACTATCATGACTAAGGATTGTTCATATACCTTGAATTTCTCACTGTGCTATACAGCCTGTCCTGTGACTTGCATCCTCATACCAATTAATCAATCAATTAACATTTATTAAGAACTTACTTTGTGCCAGGCACTGTACTAGTCACTAGAGTTACAAAAACAAAAATCTCTGTCATCAGTTGGATTGCAGGGAAACCAAATACAAAATATATGCAAAGTACATATATGTGTAGTGACAAGCATGTGATTCCAATGATGGACGAAATGCCCAGTGAGGAAACTCTTTATCTTAATTTGGGTTCATCTGGTCTACAACTTATCCTTTTAAAGAGTTGTTTCCAAGACTATAAACAAAATTTTAAAAATCAAAATAAATCACATTTTTAAGTGCCTCAAGCTTATTAAATGTCTAAGCACAATTCAAATTCAAATCTTCTTGACTTCAAGTCTAGCTCTTCATCCACTATACCACCTGTCTGTCTGAAATTACAAGTGTGGTGATTGAAAAGTTCAAGAGACATAATTTTTGGGTAATTTAATAATTTTATTAATGAGGCCAGCACATTTATTAATAAAAGGATGGTCATTTGGCTGTCTCTCTTAGACCAAAGACATGGTGCGTGGACTCACAATGTTAATAACCTTCGAAGAGTTATTGTTCCTCAATGTGAGAATCAATTCTAATTGGTTAACAATTAATAAAAGAATGATCTTACAATGAGGGACTAAGAGTGATATCACAGCACCCTTGGATGGAGAAATTATCTCTACACCCAGACTACTCCCAGCTTTGGGCAATCTATTCAAAGAATTTATGCCCTACCCAAGCCTGAGCAGAACATAATGGCAACTCTACCTGGGTGGAGTCTAAACAAGAAAATTAGTCCAATCTCATTATCAGCAATGTCCTTCAAGAGATTAAACTTTTTAAAATCAGAACTTTACAAAAAGGAGGAACTCTGAATCTCCCCAAATCATTGGTTATTAATAATCATTTCTCTTACAAGGTAATATGGATAGGGACCACTAGCATCTGAAGGGATAAAGGAAAGCTTCATCTAGGAAACTGTACTTGAGTGTAAAGACTGTACCAGCATACAAATTAAAAACATCACCATTTACACTTAGTTTCTCATAGTAGATCACTATCATGTCATATTTGGCAGAATCAGAAAAACCTAGGATTGACTACTGCCTAACGTTTACTTACTATGTAGCAATGAATAAGTAGTCCCTTAACATCTCTGAGTCTCAGAAACTTAAGGTTTATCACCTAAGTTATATCAGTGCTGAATGGATAGAATCATAGGTCCTTGAAGTATTGGTCAGTATTTCTGGACTAGAAATTAGCAACATAGGTTAAAATCTCAGCTCAGACATTTACTAGCAGTATAATCATAAGAAAATCCTATAGGCATCTCAAACTCCACATATCTAAAGCAGAACTGCTTCTGTCCCTTCCTTCCCCGATCCAAAACATGCCACTCTTCTGAACTTACTTATTTCTCTCAAGGATGTCCTCTACTTACTATTCTCCCCGATTCCAAACCTCAGGGTCATCTGAAACCACTCTCACTCTCCCCACATGTCCAATCAATCACCAAATCTTGTTGATTTTACTATCAGGACATTCATCACTTTCTCACACACAGCCACTACTTCATCTCTAGACTATTGAAGGAGCCTTCTACTTGGTCTGCCTCCCTTAAGACTCTTCCCACTCCAATCTATCATCCTCCACAGAGTTCCTAGGATGACCTTCCCAGAACATGGGTCTAACTATATCAATTTCCTGATCAATGCCAGTAGCTACCTATTACCTTTAGGCATTTAAAGTTCTTCAAAACTTGGCCCCAGCCAACATTTCTAGCTTTATTATGCATTACTCTCCACACACTCGATGGTCCAGCCATACTGGCCTTCTTTCTGTTACATACAACACTCCATCTCCCATATCTATGTTTTTGCACAGGTTATTATATCTCATGCCTGGAATGCACATCCTCACCTCTGCCTCTTAAATCCTGTTTCCTTCAAAGCCCAACTAAAGCATCACCTCTACATGAAATCTTTCCTTATCCTTCTAGCTACTAATGAGTTCCTCTTTCCATCTAAAAAAATTATCTTGTATCAATGTATTTATTTTGCATATATGTGTGTGTGTGTGTATACATATATATATATATATATATATATATATATATATATATATATACATATGAGATCCTTGAACACAAGGAGTGTTTTCTTTTGTCTTTGTACTTTTGTCTTTTGTATGCCTAAGTAGCATATGTTTAATTCATTCTTGATTAAGTGATTTGAATGAACTAATATCTCAGTTTAATCAATTGAAAAATGGGAGTAGTAATATTTTCACTACCCACTTCATAAAACTGTAGTTTAGAAAGTTCTTTACAATGTTTATACTATTTGCATAATTTATGTTATGTAAATGGGAATCATTAATATCTATATTAGTTTCCATCAGACTGAAGTGAGACCCCCTGTCATCCAAATTTTGAGCTGTCTCCCCTCTATCGGGGCAATGATGGAGAGAGGAAAAAGATAAAAATGTGGACTTATGTCTTGGGTTACCTGATGTTCTTCATCTAATTTTTTTTAAGAGATGTATGTAAATTCATTTGAAAAACATCGTGGAATATTACAAGTCCTTCCAAATACAATACCACCTTCCAAAACAATGAAAAACAGAGTTGGTAGAAAATTCTATGGAAAGCTGTGTATGAAATTCAATTAAGCCAACTTATGCCAAGAGCACTGATCGGCAGATCTGGAACAAAGACAACAAATGGGGAAAAAATGAAATTGAAATTGATTAGCTAGCATTCCTAGGATGATCTCGTCTCATCAGCAGCAAGAGTGGGGCCAGCAAGTTTGTATTCTAACACCCAAAGATCTGATTGCTCCTTGAGAAAATAGAAATGGCCCTTAAGATGATGAAGCTGGGAACAAGCCCAAAGGACCAGACCAAGAGCTCATAGAAGAAATCATTGCCAGAGGGATGCAATTTTGAAAACACTAAGGGATTAATTTTCAATATTTTCCAACAAGGAAAAAATGCAAATGAATGGGGTAAAACATTTATTAAGTTCTTACTTTGTACCAAGCATTATGCCACGTTAAAAAACAACATAAAAACAATCTCTCACCTTAAGGACCTTACATTTTAATACAAGGAGAAAACATAATTAAGAGAGCAATGGCAGGACAGGAAACTGGGGTTTGGAAAGTTACAGTATTGGTAAATGAACCATACAAAAGTGAAAAATTATTGGGAAACAAATAGATTGTTATCATGGAATTCCAGTAACTACTGATAGATATGCTTTCTTTTTCATCTCCTTAAAATTGTCATTAGTAGCCCTTCATTATTTAACACCCACACTGGGGCTACTTCTCCAACTCCCACCCATTTGATGAGCTAGGTCACCAAAGAGCAATTGCTATTTTATACTTCAGAATTCTTGGAGTAATCCTGAAAAGTAAGAGATCTCTGTTATATATATATATATATATATATATATATATATATATATATATATATATATATACTTATTTTTCAGTTCTTAACATTCACTTCCACAAGAATTTGAATTCAAAATTTTCTCCCCATCTCTCCCCACCCCCACCCCAGGACAGCATGCACTCCATCCAATCCTTCCTGTAGTCTGTCCTCCCATCTATTACCCACCCTTCTTCCATCCTCCTTTCCCTCTATTTTCCTGTAGGGCAAAATAGATTTCTATACTCCATTGCCTATATAGCTTATTTTCCAGTTGCATACTAAAACAATTTTTAACATCCATTCTTAAAGCTTTGAGTTCCATGTTCTCTCCCTTCCTCTCCACTCACCCTCACTGAGAAAAGAAGCAATTCAATATAGATCGTACATGTGTAACAATGCAAAGCACTTCCATAATAGTTACATAATAAAAGACTGACCACATTTTCCTCTGTCCTATCCTGCCCTTCATTTATTCTATTCTCTCCCTTGACCTGTCCTCCCACAACAGTATTTGCTTCCGATTATCCTTTTCCCCAATTTGTGGTCCCTTCTATTATCGTCTCTCTTCTTTCCTCTTCCCCCTTGCCTTCCTGCAGGGTAAAATAGATTTCCATATCCAATTGAGTGTGTGTTATTCTCTCCTTAAGCCAAATTCCATGAGATCAAGGTTCAATTATTTCCTTTCTTCTCCCCCCTCTTCCCCTCCATTGTAAAAGCTCTTTCTTTCCTCTTTTATGTGAGATGATTTGCTACATTCTACCTCTCCCTTTCTCTTACTTCTAGTACATTTCATTCAACAGCAAATTTTATTCTTTTAGGTATCCCCCCTTCATATTCAGCTCACTCGGTGTCCTCTGTGTGTGTGTGTGTGTGTGTGTGGGTATGTGTATACACATACATACACTCATTTATATATACATATCTACACATATATAATATACACATACATACCTATACACATTACAAATATATAATATATATTTGTATTATATATAATATTATAATATATTATATATTATAATATATCATGTATATAATGTGTTATAATATGTTATATATAATTGTATAATATATTATAATATGTTATATATAATATATTACCTCTAACTGCTCTAATACTGAAAAAAATCTCATGTGTTACAAATAGCATCTTTCTATGTAGGAGTGCAAACAGGTCAATTTTAATGCATTCCTTAAGGTTTCTCTTTCCTATTTCTTTTTTCATATTTCTCTTGATTCTTGTTTTTGAAAGTCAAATTTTCTATTCAGTTCTGGTCTTTTCAACAAGAATGCTTGGAAGTCCTCGATTTTATTGAAATTCCATTTTTTCCCCTGAAGCATTATACTCAGTTTTGCTGGGTAGGGTGATTCTTGGTTTTAATCCTATCTCCTTTGACCTCTGCAATATCATATTCCAAGCTCTTCAATCCCTTATTGTAGAGCTGCTCAATCCTGTGTTATGCTGATTATATTTCCACAATACTAGAATTATTTCATTCTGGTTGCTTGCAATATTTTCTCCTTTACCTGGGAACTCTGGAATTTGGCTACAATATTCCTAGGAGTTTACATTTCTGGATCTCTTTCAGGAGGTAATCAATGAATTCTTTCCTTTTCTATTTTACTCTCTGCTTCTACGATATCAGGGCAGTTTTCCTTGATAATTTCTTGATAGATGATTGTAGACCAATAATTTTTTAATTATCTCCCTAGATCTCCTGGTCAGTTGTTTTTCCAATAAGATATTTCACATTGTCTTCTATTTTTTTCATTTTTTTGGTTTCTCATAAAATCATTAACTTTTCATTTTGGTTTCTTGGTTTCTCATAAAATCATTGACTTCCATCTGCTCCATTCTAATTTTTAAAGAACTCTTTCCTTTAGTGAGCTTTGGAACCTCCTTTTCCATTTGGCCAATTCTGCTTTTTAAAGTATTTTTCTCTTCATTGGCTTTTAGTCCATTTTTAAAGGTGTTATTTTCTTCAGCATTTTTTGGGTCTCCTTTAGCAAGCTGTTGACTTGCTTTTCATGATTTTCTTGTATTGCTCTCACTTCTTTTCCCAGTTTTTCTTCCACCTTTCTTATTTTTTTTTTCTAAATTCTTTTTGAGCTCTTCCATGGCCTGAGACCATTACATATTTTTTGGAGGTTTTGGATGTAAAAAGCCTTGACTTTGATGTCTTCCTCTGATGGTATGCTTTGTCCTTCCTCATCTGAAAGGATGGAAGAAAATACCTTTTCACCAAGAAAGTAATCTTCTATAGTGTTATTTTTTTCCCCTTTTGGGGGCATTTTCCCAGTCAGTTACTTGACTTTCGAGTCCTTTGTAAATTGGAGGGTATACTCTAGGGATCTGTAATTTCTCAGTTCTTCTAAGGTGGCACAATCAAGAGAGAGGAGTTTACTCCTCTCCTGGCCTGCAATCTCTTCCGTGAGCAGACACAAGCACTCTTTTTTGCCCTGGAACTGAGAGTATGGTTCCCTCTCCACAGCCACCACCAGCTCCACCATGCCAGCTCCAGTATTCCTCCTCACCCCAGGACCACCACTCGGAACTGAAACTCAGAGCAGCTATTTGATTCTCCCAGGGTCTTTAGGCTGAGGACTGCAAAAGTGGATCCAAACTGCATACCTGGCTCGCCCAGGTCAAAGTGCTTTCTTACTGACCTTTGAAGCTGTCTTTGGCATTTGTGAGTTAAGCAATCTGGGAACTGCAGCTGCTACTCATAATTCTATGTCCTGAAACCTGCTTCAGTCCTGTCTGTGTAGCATGATCCAGGCTGGGCTGTGCTCTGCTCCTAGCCTGGTGTGATAGACCTTTCCTGCCTGCCTTCCAGGTTGTCTTGGGCTGGAAATCTCTTTCACTTTGTCGTTTTGTAGGTGCTGTTGATCTAGAATTTGTTTAGAGTCATTTTTACAGGTATTTTATGTGCTATAGGGGGAGAGCTAGAGCAGGTCTGTCCTTCTTCTCTGCCATCTTGACTCCATTCTATTCCTGTTCTATTTATCATAAATGCCTACCAGGTATACTTCCAAGCAATTACCAGGCAATCCCACAACTATATGCAGAGGTCATCAAGAAAATGGCCTTAAGTTGAAAAGAACATGTGGCAAAGAAATAGCTTATGGTTGCTGGTTACTGGAAATCCTTTTCTCACTTCATGGAGTTTTCATGAGGTTTCTCTTAGGAGAAGCTCTCTTCTGAGTTCCAAGGGCTGGTGCCCTTGTAGACACAACACAAAGTTGGGTTTCCTTGATAAGTCTAGTTTGTCCTCAGTGGGTTCCTGATATAGATGCAGCTGTCACTGATGCTACAGGGACACCAATTCAGCCAACACTAATGGAAACTGATATTCCGACATTTTTAAGTACACAAGATATTCACCTAGTCAATGGAAGTTGGGATGGATAATGGAAAGTTCCCTCTGGATCCAATCCCCCTACTCCACTTCTTGTCTTTCTATTTTTCTTCTACAAGGACAAAGTTCTCCCTGTAAAAAAACACTCCCAACCCCAGATACTCCCAAAGCAATTTCAAGAATGCCATCTTCCAAACTGACTTCTGTACTATAGGCCCAAATGTGTGTCTGATTCTTTCAATACATCATAAAATGTTTCTCATGCCACCTGCTTCAATATAATGATCCAAATACTTCATCCCCTCCAAACTTATTAAGAATTTCTTTCCATCTAGTTAACATATTTGATCAATTTATTCAATAGAAATACCTAGGATTTGTTTGTACCCAATGTATACTTTTGGTTCATTGAGTAAATCAAGAAGTCTAGGCCTTGTGTGTTTAATTGGGATGGGGTATTCTCTCAGCTCTATCGGGAGAAGTACCACAGACAGAACACTGCCATGGGAAGCAACCAGCAGCCTATCACTACATCTGCTCATTGGGATGGTCACTAGTATATCTTTGTGAAAATTATCTATACATGTATCAAGGGCAAACTTCATGGGAGGTACACAAAATGGAAATAGGAAGAGTTTTTCAGATTTTTCTGAAGCAGCATACTATATTTCCACAGTTACACATTACCTGAAAGTTCTAACAAGTGGAGGAGGAGAAGGAAGAAGGAGGACGAGAAAAAAAAAGAAGAAAAGAAGGAGGACAAGGAAAAAAAAGAAGAAAAGAAGTTTTCAAACGCTCTTCTCCAAAAAGATATCTCCCATGCACATGTTAATATCATATATATTTTTGATAAAAGGAGAAGAGAAGAGAATAAGCATTTACATAGTTCCTACTATATTCCAGGCACTGTGCTGAGCACTTCACAAATATTATCTCATTTATCTTCAGAAGAACCCTGAGAGGTAGATGCTGTTATTATCTTCATTTTACATTTGAGGAAACTGAGCCAAACAGAGATTAACAGACTTGTCTAGGATCACACAGCGTATAAGTGTCTGAGACCAGATTTGAACTTGGGCCTCCTTGACTGCAGGCCCAAAGTCTGCCCACTGTGCCATCTAGCTGCCTGAACTTTACTCAATAGTCATCTAATTATAAATATCAAGGGAGGTATAAAACAGAGACATGCATGGATACAGTGTGCACCTCTATTATGGAATACTCAGCTATTATTCCTTCTGGGAACTACATCTTCCAGATATCGTGTGAAGGGCACTCTGTTGTTTGGATTAAGTACCAGAATGCCACTGGATCCTTCTCAATTGATCTCCATAGCTGCTTTAAAAAAGATCAACCAGAAAACACTTGCAAAAGGATTAAAAAACAAATTCATGAAGACTGACTATGAAATGCATCTGGATAGACAGCCCATGAGCTAAGAGAGCCAATGCAGATGGTCGGTGTGCTGAATGAAGAACTGATTTGGATGAACATCATAAGATTTCAGACTTAGAGTTATAGGTCATCATTAGTTCTAACCTCCTCATTTTGTAGATGGAGAAACTGAAACAGAAACATTAAGTGACTTGCCCAGCGCCACTTAGCTGGTAAGTATCTAAGACAGGATTGGAATGTAAGTCTTCTTTACTCTAAGTCCAGTTCCCTTTAGATGACATCATTTTGTAGTGTCTCCATAATTCCAACCTGTACCTTACTTTAAAATCCCAGATTTTAATACAAATGGGTTAACAGTTTTTGGGGTATCTCAGGCAAGTAAGATAAATTGTATATGAGTAAAAAATTTGTGTTGATGACAAGAGTTTCCATACAAGGAGTTTCCCAGTCTAATGAAATTATAGGATCAAATCATTATATTTTGTTCCAAGTCATGGAACACCATGAGCTCAGAAAAATGAAAATTGCCTTGATCTGAAAACCAATGGAGAGCCAACCATAGGGTGACTTTAAGCAGGATGCAATATATTGCCAGGTAAGACTTGTATACAGGAAGAAGCATAGGAGACTTCACCTGGAAGAGTAAGATCATAAAAAGAAGGTGAGTCAATGATGAAGTGAGAGTGAAGGATAAACCAGCAGCCCAGCTGCTGCCCCAATATTAATATTGCTTTAGAAGATCCAAAAGAAGGCCCCTTCCTGACTGAGGACTTCTGGGAAGACATATGGGTTGTGGGGAAGAAGAATATGCATCAATGTAATCATGAGTCAATTCAAATATAATAAACTGGCATTTGTGTATCAATTAAACGTATACAAATCCCTTTACAAATATTATCTTATTTGATATTTACCATAACCTAATGGATAGATGCAACTATTACCCCCATTTTACAGATGAGGAAACAGAGGTTAAAAGACTTGCCCAGGGTCACATGGTTAGTATCAGAGATCAGATCTGAACTAAATCTTCCTCATTGGCACAGCTGCATTGGCATGTGATCCACTGTTCCACCTAGCTGTCTCAATACTGACAGTACTGAAATCTATTCAAACATAAATGCATATGAAGGACTTCCTGCTTCATAGCTCACAGTTCACAGATTTTGAGGTATAAGAAGCAAAGACCTCAAAGATCTATCTTTTTATATTGAGATATATATATATATATATTGAAGTTCATCCTTGGGCTGATCCTCAAAGAGCACCCAGCAAAAGACATAAGAAACAATGAAACATTTGGTTCCATAGATCTATTGCCTTCTACCTGTCCTTTAGAAATGACACCATTTTTCTCCAGGGTGCCTGCCAGAGATAGCACTTTGCTGGCATTGATGCTAAAGACCCAGAGTCAAACCATGATTCCAAAGGATGAGCAATTCCAAAGGATGGATGAGGCAGCATGTTATCTACTGCTCATAGAGAGGGGATAGGCTCACAATGCAGAATTAGGCACTCCTTTTTAGACACAGCCAATATGGCAATTTTTTTTGTTTGACTATGTGTATTTGTCCCAGGGACTTTTTTTCTCTTCTTTTTTTTTCTAGTTTGGTGGTTATGTTATGTTTGTCCTTCATTCTTGAAGAGCAACATGACACCAAGGTGATGGCATAACTTGCAGTTGACTTTGATTTGAGTGAGAGCGGGCTGTGCAAGGTCACCAACCTCACTGTCTTCTCCTGTGCCATCTACTTTGGTGGAGGGAAGGGGGAAGGAAAGAACAGATAAGGATGGAGCTGCAAACAAAAAAGAAAAGAGATTTATTGACATATCAATTTTTTTTCTTAATGGAGAGAAAAGAACAGAAGGAAGGCCAGACAAGCATGAGACAGCTTTGAAAGCTACAGGTTGGTCTTATTACATACTTTAAAACAAAAACTGACAATACAGAACAGAGAAGACTTCAGTTTCATGTAAAATTCTCTCCCCTCTATGTATTATGCACATGTAAATGCTCATTTATTTGGTATTTGTTAAGTTCAGAAGAAAAATAAAAATTAATTTTTTAAAGATTCTAAATACTTGAGTAGGACTTTAGGGAAGGATAGGTTGAGTAAGAAAAAATAAGTGAAAACATATAACAAAAAGAGAGCTAGAGACTCATGCTTTTACATGTTTGTTTACTTCTTGCCAGGTCAAGATTTTTTTCACTATTGTGTTTGTACTTCAGGCACTCAGCAAAGTGCTTGGCGTATTGTAAGCGCTTAATTTTTTTGTATTCCTTCATTCTTTTCATTCACTTATTTCATTCATTCAGGCTCCTCCACTTTTATCTTTCCATTACCCAGTGTTAGGATCTACCTGTCAAAAGATACTACTTTCCCCTTCCCACGGGCTCTACAACTCACTTTGTCACTCAGCCACGATGCTTCATAATCTTTTCATATGTAGATTCTTTGTCTTCTCAAATAGATTTCTCAAAGATAGGAACCCTCTCTTGACCTTTCTCTTTACACGTTTTTAACCTTACTGGAATACATAGGCTGAACTTCAACCATCCCTTGGCCTTGACAGTGACCATCCTTTCTTCCTTTTAATACATTTGTTGGATGAAATATTTTCCTGTAGTCCTCCTTTGTACCTTATTTTGTATACATTGCTGCCTGCATACACAGTAATTAATTGGAAATTACAGATTCCCAATTAAAATATGAAAATGGCCTTACTTGCCTTTCTCATTTTAAACTAATTTTTATTGATCTCTTCTGTACCAGGAATTACACTAGATCTTAATACAATAACAAAACATTCCCAACCTTTGAGGACCTTGCATTATATTAGGGGATTTCAAAAGGCAGGCAGATAAAGGACAGAAAGTAATTTTTTAAACAATTTTATTGATCTTTTTTAAACATCATTTTCATTTCCCACTGTATTCTTCCCTCCTCCATCATCCAGAGATTCATTCCCTACTTAAAAAAAAAGAAAGCAAGAAAAATCACTTCAACAAAACTAATCAGCACATCACACGAGTCCAACAGCATGTGCTGTTTTCTACACCCATAATCCTCCACCTCTGCCAATGAGGGAGTAAAACATACTCTCATATCTCTTCTTCAAGGTTAGGTTTGATCATTAGGATGACGCAATATTCAGTGTCATTTTTTTCTTTTGCTTTTCATTAAATTAAAAATAAGCAAATCTCTAAAGGAAAAGACCCTTGGACCCATTATTCCTTTTGTGAGCTCATTAAAATACAGAAGCTGCTTTTAGGATAACATATTTAGAGCTGGAATAGACCATCTAGTCCAACACCATCATTTTACAGATGAGGAAATGGAGGCACAGAGAGCTTTAGTGACTTGTCCAGAGCTGCACAGCTAAGAAATGTCTGAGGTAAGATCTGCACCCATTTCTTCCTGACTCCAAGACCAAAGATCTATCTACCATGCTGCTTCAACACTACCAGTACCTATTAACTTATATGTGTGTTGTTTTAACTCTGTCCCCAGTAAAGTAGAAGCTTTTTGAGGGCAGAGATTATCTGTTTTATCTTTGAACCCCCAGTTTCTGACATATGGTAAAAGCAATTATTATAGAGTCCAAGAGGGTAATTATGCAAAAGCCTGGGTTGGCTTGGATGTTTTCCAAGGAATTTACTACAAAAATATAAAGAAAGGTAGAGACCAGGAAGTTCTCTTTGCTTATTCTGAAAAGGAATGGGTTTTCAAACCCAGCAAGTTTAGTATCCCCTAGAATCTGAAACTGAACCAACTCACACTAGACAGCCAGAGGAAACACTCAACTGAGTTATATTCAGACATAGCTGACTACTAAATCTCTCCCCTCCTGATTCATCCTTGAACAAGTAACATGGCAAGAGAATGTACCAAGATTTAGAGCTGAAGGGTACCTCAAAACCCATCACATCCAACTCCCTCATTTTACAAGTCAGAAAATGCAGAAACAAAGGAATTAAATTATTTCCCAGGGTCCTATAGACAGCAAATGTATAAAGCAGGATTTGAATGCATGTCTTCCAGACTCTATTGCCCTACTCACTACACCATGCAGAGACTCACATGCTTTTGTGTTGCTCAAGTTCTGCACTTGCCCTACACCTGTCCCATTGCCTAGCCAGAGTTGGGGAGAAGTGTGGGAAAGAGACAGGAAATATAGGGTGAGGGAGAGAGTCACAGTCATTTATTCAAGTTAGCAGTGGCCTGCCTGCTGAGACATCACTGATTTTTGGAAACCTAGTGACTGTTATTTTCACCAGAGAAAAGATAGACTGTATTTATTGCATGGGCTCCATGCCAACCCAAAGGGAAAGAGAACAAAAGGTCAGACTGCCCCCTTTTTGTCATTAAAATAAATCATAATTTCAAACCCACAATGCTAAAGAAAATATGTAGTGTTAATAATAAGCTCATATTTAGATAGAGCTTTAAGTCTTCCAGAGTGCACAATGTACATTATCTCCCTGGATTCTGACAAATCTCTGAGACTTTCTAGGTATGCTAGGAACTCTGTGAGTCCCTACATTCTGCAGATGGGGAAAGTGGGGCTCAGAGAGGTTAGGTAGTAGAACCAAGGCCACATATCTGGTAAGTGTCAGAGCAGGATTTGAACCCATATCTTTCCATTGACTCATGCCACCACCTATGCACAGATATCAAACTGCTACATTGATGCTGTTGATGTCTTCAGCATCCTTCGTTGCTGAAGAAGACCATGCCATCAGAGAAATGATGGCATGACTTGCACTTGACTTTGTTTTGAGTGAGGGAGGGCTGTGCAGGTCACCAGCCTCACTTCTCCTCCAGAGGATGAGATTGCTGTAAACCCAAGAAAACAAACTCTTGGTACCACAAATTGTTCCATATTTGTGTATTATGTTCTTGGAGGTTGGGGCAGTTGTGAATAAGGATGTGGTATCCGTTGATTTGGGATTATAGTGAAAACCAATGAAAATAAAATTCAGTTATGACAGAAGCAAAGGCTTTAAATAACATGATTTTTAAAAGGTGCCAACAAAACAATAATAAAATACAACACAGTGAGATTAAGTCAATGCATTTATTAAGTACCTGCTGTATGAAAGACACAGTGTTAGAAACCACAGGTAAAAAAAAAGAAAACATGAAAAAATGCTCTAATTCACTATTGATTAGAGAAATACAAATTAAAACGACTCTGAGCTACCACCTGACACTCATCAGATTGGCTAATATGACAGAAAAGGAAATTGACAAATATTGGAGGGGATGTGGGGAAGTTGGGACGCTAATGCTTTGTTGGTGGGGTTGTGAACTGATCTAATCATTCTGGAGAACAATTTGTAACTACAGTCAAAGGGCTATAAAACTGTGCATACCCTTAGATCCAGCACTACTATTACTAGCTCTGTATCCCAAAGAGATCAAAAGAAAAAAAAGGAAATGATCTGTACCACAAAAATGTTTATAGCAACTCTGTGGTACCAAAGAACTGGAAATTAAAGGGATGTCCATCAACGGGAAAATGGCTGAACATAGCATATGATTGTGATAGAACGCTATTGAGCTATTAGAAATTACAAATAGGATGGTTTCAGAAAAAAACCTGGAAAGACTTGTATGAACTGGTACAAAATAAAGTGAGCAGAACCAGGAGAACATTGTACACTATAACAGCAATATTGTAATGATCAGTTCTGAAATACTTAACTTCTCAGCAGTACAATAATCCGAGGGACTTAGGATGAAAACTGCTATTTGCCTTCAGAGAAAAAACTGATGGCATCTGACTGCCGATTGAAGCATAATTTTTTCACTTTATTTTTCTTGATTTTTGTTTTTGCAGCATGCTTAATATGGAAATATGTTTTGCGTGATTTCACATGTAAAACTGCTCTCACATTTCTTGCCTTCTCAATAGATGGGAGAGGGATGAAATGGAAAGAATTTGGAACTCAATGTTTTTTCTTTTAAAGAATGTTAAAAATAAATAATAATATATAATAAATATAGAAATAAATAATGATATATAATAAATAAATAATAATATATAATAAATAATAAGGCAATATTAAAGCAAGTCCTGCCCTCAAGAAGTTTTCTCTAACTCCTTACCTCCACTTTGTAGTTTCTCTTGTTTCCTTCAATACTCAGCTCGAATACTCCCTTCTGCAAGGGACCTTTCCTAAACCTGCTCCTAATACTTCCACTGCTAGTGCCTTCCCCTTTAGGCATGGCTACCTTGTATCTAAGTTCATATATATGATGTATATAGTAAGCCTATTGCTGTAGTGTTATCTCTCCCATTAGAATGTGACCTTGTGGACAAGGACAGTTTTTATTCTTTTTGTTACCAGCATTTAGCACAGTATCTGACTTAAAGTAAGTGCTTCATAGATGTTCACTGATGAACTGAATTCTTACAATCAGTAAAACATTTTCTAAGCATGGGCACTAAGAGAGATTTCAAGTTTAGATAAGGTGTCTCTCTGCCCTCAGGGAGCCTATACTCTGATGGGAGGGGGGATAAAGCATAAACATAGATAACTTTAATATGCAATATTACATGACAAGTACTTTGGACAGCAGACAGAGCTAAGTGACTTTTGGAGTGCTTAGAGATTGTACAGGAAACCAGCTGCTATGATGGAAGGTGTTCTCTCCTAGATCCCATTTTCTTTTTCTTCAGTGCCAGTCTGGAGACACAGACAAGCATTTGACAAATTTGTGATGCACAAAGCTAAGGAAGGAATGCCAATGAAGAGTGGGGGAAAATATTGCTGAATGGATGTAAAGTAGCTAAAAAGATTAATATGCCTGAATGCCTTTAACTGCCAGCTTTGGATGGTCAAAAAGAGAAGGGTTCCAAATGGATTGGCTTTGGCATGAAGAATTTGCTAGCTCAACTACTTACAAATCATTTTGTTTAGGAAAAAAAAATCTCTTTCCAATTAGACAATAGATTTATTTGTTCTGAATCAAGTAAGTAATCTCAACCCAAATGAACCATAACTAGGATGAAAGGACTAGAGTTCTGTCCCAAGGTGCTGAAATTGAGAAGGCACTATCAGCATTTGAAATCTTTTAGTCCTATAAAAAATCATTTTCTTCAAATGAGCTCCTCTGGATCCTTATCCCTCTCCCTCCTCCACCTCCTGAGACCTCTTGCGGTACTAGGATCTCTTCCTTTGGGGCTCTACTCCCCATTCCTTCAACTAGGTGGAACAGTGGTCAGGAATCTTATCATAGATGCTTACCAGCTTTATGACCCTGAAAAAATCATTTAACCACCCTCTGCCTCAGTTTCCCCAGCTAAAAAATTGAAGGAATCCAATGTGATGGCTTCTAACATCCCTTCCAACTCTAAGTCTAGGATCAAGTAAATGGAATTTTCCCTTTCAAAATTTTGAGAGTATTTTTCCACTCTATTTGCCCTGGATGCCAAAAGTGTTACCAAAAGAGATCAAAGATTTAGAACTAGGATGGACTTCATCCAGTCCAACCCCCTCAATTTATAAAGAAGGAAACTGAGTCACCAAGAAGTGGGGTGACTTCTCCAACATCACATAATAGCAAGTAAGATAGATGGAATGTCCTATTTTAACCAAAGTCCTCAGATTCAAAGCTCAGCTCCTTTCCTAGTGCCCCACTCTGCCCTTGCTAGTCCTGGCTCCACAATCACACACCAAGGTTTATTTCATACACAGCTGTAATAGTGAGGAGGGGAAAAGAGTGGAGGAAGGAATCTGCCAATGTGAAAACTACCAGATATTGCAAAAGACAATCACAGACTTACACATTCTCAGAATGTTGCCACCAGAGGGGACCTTATCTAGTACAATCTCCTCACTTTATACAAACAAAGAAACTGAGGGTCCAAGATGTTAAAGGATTGCCTAAAGTCACACAGTTAATTAGCTGCATCCCAGTGCAGCTTCCATATCCCTCTCCTGACCCCAAGAGGATGCACTTGGGAGAACCCAAGGTAATTCTCCTGGAGCGTGATGACACATGATAGAAATAATGCCTTCTGAATTCAAACACCTGTGCCACTGTTCTCCTGATTAAATAGGAACAGTTTGAGATCGGACTACATAGGGTATACTTCCACATGAACTGAGCATGTGCTATTTATGAGGAGCAGGAACATGAAGGCATTTGCCCAAGGTCAGACAGCAAGTTAGCTCCAGAGCCAGGACTATAAATTGGGTCTCAACTTCCATTTCAATATTTTCTCCGCAACCTTTCCATTCCTCCATTGCTAGTGCTCCCTTATATTTATATATGAAGCCCCTTTTTATATCTCTACAGAAAGTTAAAAAACTTTAATATAGTATATAGTAATATACTTTCTAGTGTTATAATTTGTAACAATTGTATTTAAGCTTTAAGGTTTGCAAAACATTTTATGTATTATCTAGTTTGATATTCACAACAACCCTGTGAGATAGGTATTATTATCATCCCCATTCTACAGATGAGCAAGCTAAGGTGGAGTGATTTGCTCACACAATTAAGAAATATCTGATGTAAGATGGGAACTCGGATCTTCCTGATTCCAGCTCTAATACTCTGTCAACTAATACTATTAGTATTTTGCTTTTCTATTGTATGGTCCTCTCTTTTATAGTCAATAGTAGCCCAGAATTCACTGAAAATCAGTTTATCTTTATCTGAAAACAGAATTCACTTTTTAAAAAATGTATGGACAACAAATAATGAAGATTTTAATAGAGTAAAAAATTCCTGAAGGTCAGCAATGCCATTCCTCCAAAATGTCCCCACCTCTCCTTTCTTCCCTCCAGTCTTGGAAGATAAGGTACCCTTCATAAGGAATTCTACTCTGTCATAAGCTATCCCTCTACCCATTCCTACCTGTCTCTTGCATGATCTTTCTCCATCAACTAATCTTTCTGTCTTGTCCATCTTTACTGTCTCCATTTTGCCTGGCTCTTTCCCTTCAGCCTATGAGCACATTCAGGTCTCCCGGATTCCCCCAAAAACGTTCTCTTGACCCAAACACACCCTCAAATAATCTCTCTCCTCCCCTTCACTGTCAAACTCCCTGAAAAGTATTCATTGCCTTTACTTACATTCCACCCTTGGGATTCCAGGACACTAGAGTCTCCTGGTTCTTTTCCTATCTCTCTGGCTGCTCCTTCTCTGTATCTTTTGCTGGTTCCTCATCCTTCTCTTACCATTTGAATATAGGGAAGGGTTCCCCAAGGATCAGTTCTAGGCTCTTCTCAGCTTCTCTTAACTAACTTCACCCTCTGTGCTCCCTCGTTTGGAGGGCCTTATGCCATAATCTCGCTAAGCCCTTCCATGCAGATAATTCCAAAATTCATATTTTTACCCTTAGCCACTGCCCAGCACTCCAATTCCAAAGTCCCAACTGCATCTTGAATATCTCCACCTAGATCCAATTCAAGTGACTTTATCAAGCATTTCCTAAGCACCAATTATATGCCAAGTGTCGAGCCATTCTTTGAAGATTAAAAGGCCCCTGCCCTCAAGGAGCAGATACTCTGCTGGAGATGGGGGGGGGTGAGGGTGAAGGGCAGAGAAGAATGCATAAAAGGTATTTTTGTATATATACAAGATAAATTCAAAGTAATTTTGTAAGAAAAGAGGACATTGCCAAATAAGGGCATCTCTAAAGACCTTGCCTAGGAAGTAGTTCTTGAACTGATTATAGGTATCTAAGGATTTCAAGAGGTAGAAGTAAGGAGGGAATACATGGCAGAGATGAAGACAGCCAAGGACAAAAGCATGAAGGCTAGCTATGGAATGTTGTCTATGGGGAAAACAGTATGTAAATCAGTCAGTCTGGAACAGAGTACATTAGAATGAATAATGTAAAATCATTCTGGAAAGATTAAGGATGGTAAACAGAAGTATTTGTATCTTCTTCAAGCTTTTAAAGTATTTTCCTCCCCAAAAGGATTAGAGATATTTCAATCAATCATCAAACATTGATGCCAGGCACTATGCTAAGTGCTGGGGTTACAAAAAATAAAATAAAAAGCAAAACCTGTCCCTCACCTCACAGCCTACATACTAATTTATTTACAATGTGTAAATAAATAGACATAGGTACCATACATAGGATTACATATGTAACGTACATAGGATTGCAGAAAAGACTTTAGAGGTCTTTGAGTCCACCCCCTTCATGCTACAAATGAGATAAATTCACAGACTTTCCATCCAAAATGAACTATTCCCAGCTCCCTAAGTACACCCCGTAATTTCCCGCCTCCATGTTTTTGCTCATATAATTTCCGGTATATGGAATGTCTCCTACACAACATCTGTCTACTGAAATCCGGCCCATTCTTCAAGGCACATCTCAAATGTCATTCCCTCCAGCAGGTCTTCCCTGTTGCCTCCAGTCAGAAATGACTTTCTCAATCTTATACTTTTATCGTATTCTTTTTTATGTCATGGCTCTTTGTCTTGTCTGCTTCATGAGTAGACTGAATCTTTTAATATTCTATGTTCCATTCAAACTGGACCACCTACCCTTCCCTGAATGCAGCCCATGCTTTCCCTCCTTCAGCCTTTGTATGGACTACTCCCTATACCCAGAATCCCTCCCCCATCGTTCTCACCTGTTTAAATCTGAGCAATTCTCCAAAGCCAGATGGTGCTTGTGATAATAAACACACATCAGCCAATTGGCCCAGAGAATTGAGCAATGCATCAGCAACTTTTAGGACTGCAAAAGGGAAAATAGAGTTCTGAATGACATCCCTTTTTATTTGAACAAGGTGTGGAAGGACTGGAGGCAGGGGGTGGGGAGGGGAGGAAAGGGAAGATGGACAGGATAGAAGCTCCATTGAGTAAAAAGTCATATCTGGGCTGAAATTCTTCTTTGCTTCTCATTTCAGCCCACCATTTGAGCATGTCACCTGCTATACCCCTCAGATAAGGCCTCAGTGCCATCCATCCCCAATGTAGCCAAAGACAAGCATCAATGATACTTTGGCAAGAAAATGAAAGACCTTGAATTTGGTTCAATAGACAATTAAAGCATGACAGCTGATCCATCAGCACCAGGATCTAGCAATTTCAGTGCAATTATTCTTGGCTTGGATACCCTAAATATCATGTTACAAAAAACAAATGTACAATGAATGTATGGTACCACTGCAGGAGAAAGAGAAGGAAACAAGTTCTCCTGAGCAATCCAAATTTACAAAAGACTCTCACAATATGAGATAAAGGGTCTATTTCCTGTTGGTTGCTCAGTGTGTAACTAATGAAGTTGGAAATGTGGATTTAGGGTTTTTTAAGCCTTGTTGATGTCTTTGGTTTTTTAAATCTCTATCAGACCCCAATATTCACCCTCTTCCAAATGCCACTGAATCTTTCCTTGTAACAAAGAAAAATAGTTAAGCAAGAATTGAACACGTAAAAAGAAACTCATCAGACAACATACACAATATCCTTAACTATTTTATTTTTTGAAGGCAATTTGGGTTGTGACTTGTCCAGCTTCACACAGCAATTAAGTATCTGAGGCAGATTTGACTCAAGTCCTCCTAACTCCAGGGCTGGTGCTCTATCCACTGCACCACCTACCTGCCCCTTTTTAATATTTTTATTTGATTTTTTTATATACAACATCCTATATCTTCTATCCTCTTCTTTACCAAGAAAGTATGTTTCATCATCTATTTTCAAGGACCGAGATTGGTGATTGCAATTAATCAAAAGTCTGTGGCATTAGGGACTTCTTTTTATGTATATTTTTGCAGCTGTACATATTGTTCTCCTAATCTGTTTTCCTCATTCTGTGTTAGTTCAGGTCCTTCTATGTTTCTCTTGATTCAATTCAGGTCCACAAGCATTTATTAAGCACCTACTATGTGTCAGATACTGCTCTGAGTGCTGTGGACACCAGTACAAAGATGAAATAGCTCTTGCCTTCCAGAAGTTTATAGAGTGTCAGAAAAGTCTTAGGTTTTAACCTACTGGTCTTTAAAACCTCACCAAAACTTTTGGAGCACCCTATGTTCTATTGAATTGGATTTCTTTAAGTGTAAAAGGAGAAAGGAAAGGGAGATTGGCTTAAAAGGAGGTAGGGAAGGACTTATACCACAGGGAAAAACAAAGATTTATTTGGGAGCAGTTTGTATTAGATCTATAGGTTCTTTTGGGAGACAAAGTTGGGCAACTAGACCTCTATAACGGAAATTGTGACTTCTTTCATTCTCCTGGCCTTGATAATGGTCTGGTTCTGGCTCAGTTCTAGGGCTATAGGTTCAGGTTGGCTGAATGGGCCTGGTCCCAGGACAGCCCATCAAATCCTAGATATTAAACTTCAGTGTGAGAATACCTAAGGTCTAACATTGTGCAAGTGGATCATCCATGTTGTTAACTTGCTAAGTGTGTGACCTTGGGCAAGTCATCTTCTCTGAGCCTCAGTTTCTTTATCCCAAAACGTTAATAATAATACCTATAATATTTCCCCAATCAAGTTGTTGGGAGGATCACATGAGACAATGTATATTATATAAGGTGTTTCATGAACCTTAAAACACTAAAAATATCAATTGTTTTCAGACAGCTGAGTGGCACAGTGGATAGAGCGCTGGGCTTGGAGACAGGAAAACCTGAATTCAACTCTTGCCTCAGTTACTTACTAGCTATATGGTCTGTGCATGTCATTCAACATGTCCAGAAACCCTGGTCTCTTGGTTATTCCATGAAGCAAACCCTCCATCTCTCAGCTCTGGATATTCTTTCTGGCTGTCACCCAGCCCCAAAATTCTCTCCCTTCTCCACTCCAACTACTGACAAGCAAGAAATCTAAAAGGTAGCACTAACACCGTACTCAGAGAAGATGCTCCCCTTCCCTCCCTCATTCTGAGCTAACCTGTTTCTCCGTTGAAGGGCTTCTCTTTTCTTCTTCCTGGAGTCAACTAGGTGACTAGATCACTGAACCTAGAGTCCAGAAGTCCTGAATCTAGCCTCAGACAAGCACTAGCTATGTGACCCTGGACAAGTCACTTAATGTCTTGTGCCTTAGTTTCCTCAACTGTAAAAAGGGAATAATACTATCACCTTCCTCAAAGTGTTGTTGCGAGGATGAAATAAGATAATATTTGTAAAGTGCATAGCACATACCAAGCGCGTAATAAATGTAGGCTTCCTTCCCCTAGTCTAATGGGCTTTTCTTATTCACTTCATCTCATTAACCTCTCTCTATTTATGCTCTTATAAATCAACTTTGGTCTGACTACGGAGCAAGATCGCAGAAAAACTAAAAAATTTTATGATCTCCCCGGGAGCAAGATCATTCCTTACATTACAAGTGTATTAGAGAATGTATAATCCAACTTACTTTCCACATTACTTTCCCTACACATCTGTCAGAGTTCCTTCCTAGACTCACTAGTTTCTCCAGTCATCCTCCATACCATTAGCATTGATCATGCAACGATGATTAATGGCCATTAATTTCTCTGTAGAACAATGGAAATAACTGATAGCGAAAGAAACAACAGAGGCACAGGGATAGTTGGGGAGGGCAACAATCCATGGGTAGACACAAGCAGCATGAATTGCTGCCAAATGATATAAAAAAATAGCCACTCTAACCCCCTCCTCACCTGGAGAGAGATCATGGCAGTTGTCTTCTTATCCAACTCAGTCATAGAACAACGATTTTATCTTTAAAGGAATTTGGGGTCCCCAAAACTGGATTCAAGTGCCACCATTCTCATTGGCCAAATCCTCTGTAGGCCCAGAATCAAAAACATTTTTAATAACAGCTCAGCTTCAATCTTCTCTCAAAGTGGTGTAAATCAGGAGCCACCCCTATTCTTACCACCTGTCAGTTACTTACCAAGCAATAAATTATTTAGATATTAATGATATATTCATTATACCTTTTGCATTTAGTATACCACTCTGGATCTCTCCTTTCCCCTCATCATTCCCTACATTGTATTATACTTTTCATCTACATGTTCGATCCCCTTAGTAGAATACAGACTCCTTGAAGACAGGGCTTTGTCAGTGGTGTCTTTATATCCCCAGCACCTGCCACCGTGCCTTTGCATTGTGATAGGTACTCAAAAAATGCTTCTTTAAGAGAATTGAATTAAATTTGGGAAACTACAACAGAGGGAATTTGTCCATTGGAAAGGAAGTTGGGCAATACAGTCTCTAACATATTTGTAAACTTTTATGGTCTATGAAAATGGCTTGATTCACATAAAAATGTTTTCATCCCCATAAAGAGTCATCATAACAGCCTATCTAATTAGAAGATGAGTGGTTACTGAAGCATGAGGGACAAGATACTGAGCAAACTCTATGGGGGAGAAGGGAGGTTGGAGAAGGGAAATAGATTAGGGCCCATGCTAAGCTGAGAGTAGCATTAGATAAGCTTCTAATAAGCACTTATTGGAGGGCTTTGATGATCTTCACCATTTTTTGGAAGTGAATCCCCAATGCAGTAAACAAGGATGAGGTCTTGCATGAAGCAGATGGTTGGGCAGATGGTAGATTGTTCCTTTTCTTTTCTGGAATCTCAATTTTACAAAATATATGTGGTAGGCAAGACTTCTAGGTCTGGTTTTAATTCTTGAGTCTTAAGCAGCAGATATTTCTGGTGATGATAATACTTTCTTATCCCCAGCTCAAAGAATGTACACATATGATCCAAAGCTGCCCAACTCTGCCATTATCTTCACATCCACACCTACCTGGAGGCTCTATGGTGTAATGGAAAAAACACTGGTCAGAGAGCTAAGACGCTTGACTTCTGGTATTGTTCTAAGACCAAAAGCTCTTCCAGATTGTCAAATAATTCAACTTCTCTGGACCTCAAATCATCATTGATAAAATAAGTATTGAATTAGACAAACTCTAAATTAACTTCAAATATCAGGTATCAGTTGCTGTCTGAGTTCTAGTTAAATCTGCTAAAGTTAACTTTTTTAAAAAAATAATGACCAAAAGTCTGTGGGGGGAAATCAAATAACTAGAAAGAATGGGAGGAAATACCAGCTTTGTCCAATAATACTAGCTCACATTTATGCAATGCTTTATGACGCATGAAGTGATTTATAGACATTGTTGAATTTGATCCTTACAACAACACTATTAAGTAAATAGCATTATTTTCATTTTCTAGATAAGACAACTGATGGAGTTTAATTGACTTTACTAGGGTCACAAAGCTGAATTTTGAAATGGGATTAGAATTCAATTCTTCGTTGAGGTAGTCAAGTGTCATAATGGATAGCATCAGTCTTGGAGTCAGGAAAATCTGAGATCAAATTTTGTCTCAAAAATTTACTAGGTGTCTGACTTGGGGCAAATGATTTAACCTCTCTCAAGTCTTGGTTTCCTCATCTATGAAATGGGAATAATAAGTAATACCTACTTCACAGGGTTGTTGGAGGATAAACTGAGTAACATAGAGCGGTCAGAAAAGAATAGGTTGATTGAAAAATAGTCTTAAAAATGTCATGAGACCACTACTGTTTCACAGTGTCATTGATTTGCATCATAGATTTAGAGTTTAAAAGGAACTCAGAATCCATTTATTCCAATTCCCTAATTTTATAGAGATTAGGCAACTAAGACATGGGAAAGAAATAATTGCTGTGACTTTGGTAACAATGGTAAACAAAGACTTGAATCAAGATCACCAAGGAAAGTCCCAAGTCTTACATAGCAGTAACTACTGACAAACTCAATGTGTGAATGGTCAATCAATTCCCATGAATTTCACAGGATGCTATGGAGTCTTGATATTCAATGTACCCAAATGTTTCAAAGGTGTCTGATCCACTGGGTAATTCCTTAAAGAAAACTTTTGAAAGAAATCTTCAAGAGCTACTTGAGACAAACATCTAAGGAACATAAGCAAGGATAGTCTCTTTTAACACATGCCCTGATCTATAATTATAACCTCTTCCACTTCCAGATAACTGAGTAACTGTTAGTGGTGACCTAAATAAAGATCTCATATAAAATGTGGCACAGTTGAAAGAGGGCTGGATTTAGAGTCAGAGAATCTGGGTTCAAATTGTAGCTCTACCACTTACTACATGTGTGACCTTGGATCCTCCACTTCTCTGAGTCTCTATTTCTTTATTTGTAAAAATAAAGGGATGCACTTGATTACCTCTACTGTTCCCTCTCTTTTTTTAGCTTAAATTCTATGATTCTTATTTTCCCCAGAGCACAAAAATTAATGAAAAGTAAACGGGCTGACATTTCTTGAGGGTACTCATACCTATGCAGTGACCTGTTCTTTGTTCTTTAACCATATTCCATCTCTTTAATCCACTTTTGTGAAGCAAAATTTTAAAATTAGTAAATACAGAATTATAACCATTATGGTTAGATGACACAGAATAGAAAATACTGAACTCAGCATTTTGTTCTCCTGTTTACTATCTGTGTCACATTGGGGAAGTCTATTCACTTCTGTGAGCCTCAAATTTCCTCATCTATAGAATAAGGGAATGGACTACATGGTCCATAATATCCCTTCCCAGCCCTGTATCTAGGATCCTATGATCTCTTTCTTGGGAATCCTTGGAGTTCTAAACCTTGGGGTCAAAAACCAAGTAAGGAAAGCAGCTGGGAAAGTTTAGCTAAATGAGGCTGATAGATAAAGGAAAAGAGAGAAGGGAAAGAGAGAGACAGATACAGAGAATGCCCACTTTGATCAGAAAAGTAGGAGGAGAAACAGATGAGTTCAATGTCAGGAGCCTAAAGGATGAGAAAATGTCAAGGATAAGGTAATGAAAAGGTTACAAAGAGGACGAAGACTAAAGAAAGACCAAGTTCAGCAAGTCTGGTAACCCTGGAGAGAGATGTTTTAATAGAGTGGTGGAGACAGAAACTGGGTAACAAAGGATCAAGAAGTGACTAGATTATTAAAAAGTGGAGGCAGCAATTATAGACTATGCTCTCTAGATGTTAGGCAGTGAAAGGAAGGAGAGAAATGACCTATTATTTCTAGGCAAGGAGGAGAATCAAGGGAAAGGATTTTTGAAGACAGGAGAGACCTGAATACATTTGCAGACTGAGGGGAAGGGGGCAATGAAAAGGCAAAGATAAAAGATCCAAGAGAAAGGCCATGATTAATGAATGAAGATCCTGGGAGAAGCAGGAGAGCAAGGGATCAAGGACATAGTTAGAGGAGTTATCTTTGGCAAGGATCAGGGCCACCTGCCCTTCAGACAAAAGTGAAGGGAGATGACTGGTATAGATACAGAGAATTGTTTGAGGAATGGGGAAATGGAACAAAAGCTCCCAAACCTCTCACTGGTAAAAAAAAAAAAAAAAGAAATCATTTGCCATGGGACTGGGAGCAATAGCTAGAGTTAATCCACTACCGAAGTAGAAAAGATTCAGAAATATCACTGTGAAGATTGAGGTTGGAGTTCAATAAGATGAATATGACGATTGGAATGGGAAACCAGCAGAAACTATTATGGTGCAGTGGAAAAAGACATCGATCCAAGTTAAGGTCCCAGTACTGCTTTTTAGCTATATGACCTTTGATGAGTCTCTTAAAGTCTCATATCTTGTTTTCACAACCGTCAAATGTATAGGGAGGTAAATCCATTTCACAGGGTTGTTGTGAGTTCAAGTAGGGTAAGATATTTATGTAAATGCAAACATAAATAAATGTCAGCACCTGTAAATAGAAAGTATACAATATCCTTAATTAGATGCCTTCCTTTCTACACTACAGTCTTTTATTTGCCTCAGTTTCCTCATCTGTAAAATGATGGTGAGAATGGCACCTACCTACAAGGTTTCTTCAAGGATCAAATAAGGTGGTAATTATAAAGCATTTAGCACTGTGTTGGTACATAGTAAGTGCTATTTAAATGTGAGCTAGCAGTAGTAGTATAGACACATATATTTTGAGTATAAGATGCCTATTTACAAGGCCAGCCGCCAATATTTTCTAAAGATGGTAATTCTGTGTACAAAATGGCTGGCTTGGGAAGTTAGAAAAGCAGCCAAAAATAGACTGCTTCTCCACAACACAGGAATATCTGAGTTATTTTTCCCTTTCAGAAACTTAACAAACAGCACCCTTTTGTGCGAGTGATATCAGATGGTTTGCAATGACCCTCTCTAAAGCTTTGTCTCTTCTAGAGTCTGAATAAAATCTAGGTCAAAGCAGGTGAAGGGGAGATATGGACCTCTGAGCTTCTGGGAGAGCAAATTGTACTTACAACTAAGTAAAAATGTTACCCAAGAAAATTAAGTTCTCTTTCAATCACAGGAAAAAGGATGAAATGCAACAAATGCATGATTTGACTTGGTTTTCCACTTGTTAGTTTCATTTTCAACCCTGTGATAGATGGATAACCAAAGCTAAAGCATTCAACTAAATCTAAAGAAGACAGAGGATAAAAAACAACCCTCTCAGTAATTAGCTTTAAGGTTAGAAAAATATCCTGAGACTCTAGGATATAAAAGAGGAAACAACAGGAGGCTGAACTACAAGCTAATGAGGCCATTAATCTTCTAACATTGAGGAAAAAATAGATGTACACAATAGATAGAAGTAATCTATCTCTCCAGTTTGGCATCACTAATGGTTTCTATTTCATAATGATGTCAAAATTCAATCTCTTTGACATTGGATTCATTTCTTTCATGTTATCAAAGTGCTGCCTTTTATGATCCTACTTTCTAAAGATCCTCAAAAAGAATTTGCAGATTTCCTCTTATTGCATTTCCCCAAATCATTTGAAATAATAGTTAAC
Source organism: Bettongia penicillata ogilbyi (assembly GCA_023548195.1). Classification (NCBI taxonomy): domain Eukaryota; kingdom Metazoa; phylum Chordata; class Mammalia; order Diprotodontia; family Potoroidae; genus Bettongia; species Bettongia penicillata. Next base: position 11,837,641 of record JAJHZJ010000496.1, read on the forward strand.
ACACATAAGTGATATATATACATGCATATATGCATACACATACATATATGTATGTGTGCATGTATGTATCATTTTATTTGAGAGAAAGAGTGACATAACGGATTGGGTTCTATATTTGGAATAGCAAGATTTGGGATCATATCTTGCCTTAGTCTCTCAGTATCACTGATGACATTGTACAAATCACTTAACCACACTGTGCCTCAGTTTTCTCATCTATAAAATGAGAGGCTTGGAATTGATGATCTCTAATGTCCCTTATAGCTTCCAGTCTCTGATTCTTATAACAACCCTATAAATCACATAGTTTGAATACCAGGATTTCCATTTTACAGAAGAAGAAATTAATGCTCAATCCGGTTATGGTTTCTCCAAAGTCACGCAGCTAACTGGCAGCTAACTAACATCCAAGGGGAAAAAGGTAGGATTCAAATCCTCTGACTCCTGATCCAGAGAACCTTCCATTCCACCACCAGATGCCTGAGCAGAAATGATTCAAGATTTCTTGGTACATAAGGACTCTAGGCCAGTAGCACATAGAAAGATTTGCTTTAATTTAGAAGAGGTACCAAGAAACAGGGCTATTGTGTTACTACCTTGTCAGATTCCATGTATGTGCTTTTTAAAAAAACTGTACTTAACAGACTTCAGCTTTCTATACTATCTTATTCTTTTTCTATTTCTAGGATCATAGATATACAGCTGGGAGGGACCTCAAAGACCATCTAATCCAATTTTATCATTTTAGAGGTAAGGAAACTGAAGCCAAGTCAGATAAAGTGACTCTTCCAAGATCACGTAAGTAGTAAATTCCAGTGATGAGATCTGAATCAAGATCATCCAACTCTTCACACAATCAAGTCAGCAACACAATTTTAATGAATCCTGGGGAGTTTATATAAACTGATACAGAATGAAGTAAGTAGAATCAAAACAATTTATACAATAACATTGTAAAGACAAACAACATTGAAAGACTTAAGAATTCTGATCAGTGTGGTGACCAACCAAAGGACTGATGATAACCCACCTCTTGAAAGAGAGTTGATGGGTTCATGATACAGAAAAAGACAAACATTTTTGGACAAAGCCAATGTACCAGGTTGTTTTTCTTGATGATACCTATCAGTTACAATGGTTTTGCTTTTATTTTTCTAATAGTAGGATTTTTAAAATGCCTGCTAATTGAAAAAATAATTTATTAAATAGCACTAGAAGCATGGTGATTGGCATTATGATCTCCGTTTCATAAGATCTCAGCTAAAACCTTCAATGCCAACTTAGCCCGCTGGAACAATATTGGTTCAAGTAACAAAGAATCTGATAGGTCCAAAAATAAATGCTGACTTAGCTATAAGAGCAATGAAACTTCTGGCTATTGTCTAAAAATTTCTGTCTATTACACTTATTTGTCTTGTTGACACTTGGCAATGGTTTATGTGTCAAGATCATGTGTTTCATTAGTTGGCTAGGGAAAATCTTATTCTCCCTAGACACATTTATCTTGTTTTTTCCTATCACTTTTCAACTTCATGCTCAAAGCTTCTTTTTCTGCTGTCTAGATGAATGAAAATGAGTCCAATATGCACTGAGGTGAATAATGCCTGAGATAAATGATAATTCAATGCCTTAGATGACTGTAAAATTCCGTTGTTTGTGCTCTATTCCATCATAAAGCATTTTAGGAAAATATATGGCAAACAGTTTAAAAGAATTCCAATCCTTTATCACTTTAAAAAAAATGGAAGTCCACGTAAGCAGAAAAAAAAAAGACCAGGGCAGAGTCAGGGGCAAAAAATTGTCTTGCAAAGTTGGCCAGACAGTGGCTGCCAAAGATTTTTATAACAATATAGCTGTGAAAGGTAGAACACAAATCTTCAGAAGATAATTCTTAAATCCACTTTAAGTTAAGACATCACTAATACTACAAAAATTCTACTTCATTTTCATTAATTACTATTAAGACACTATTTGCATATGCTGGATTTAATCTAATCAATATTGACCATGTAACTTTGGGGAATATGCACATTTTAATTTGAAATTCGTCCCTAGTAATAATTTCTAGAAGCATTTACTCATCCACTCATTGATTCATTCAATGATCACCTTTCACTTTTTGTCTTTTTTCTCTTTACATTATCTGAATTTCCTAATATATTCTTCTTCCCCCTCCATCTAGAGAGCCATTCCTTATAACAGACAATTAAAAAAAAACCAGGAAAATAATTTATCACACTAACTAACCTATAAGTCAGCCCTCACATTATATGTGATGCTCTACATTTTTCAACCAGCATTTATTGTCTACTATGTCTTAGGTCTTTTATTAATCACAGAAACCCTTATACAATTAGCTAAACCTTTAAGTCTTACTAATAAAAGTCTTACTAATAAAGTCTAACTAATGAAAATGATAATTAGAAATGGACAGTCTTGATTTCTTGAGTTTAAAAAAAAAGCCCATAAGAACCTTATGACAATTTTTCCAATAAACCAGCAGTGATTATACTCTTCAGTTGTTGCCTAACATATGTTGCTTCCCATCAGACCTTCAGTCTTTCCCCTCAGCCCTGCTTTTCTTTCTTTCTTCTCTAGTTCAGTTATGACAGAACCAGTCTCACTTATGTTCAAAATATCAAAGGTGGGTTTATTGCCTACCCCTCACTCACTTTTTGCAAAATCATCCCTAAGTTGTAAATAGGATTTTACTACTTGAGATAAGGCTTAGATTAAGGTGAACCTGGGGAGTCAAAATAGGGAAAGTCTTGGAAAAGAAGCCGGATGGGGCCAACCCAGGAAGAAATTCACCTGAGATGTAAAAAGGACCTATTGAACTCTGAAGAACACTGGACTTCACCTTGACATACCGCAGGTGGCCCGCCTGTGAAGTGATTCATGGTTGTGTCCCATACAGAATTTTTCCTGTTTCCTTACAGCACAAGCAATGACTGAAGATCATTCTCCTCCCCCTTTCCCTACAGGGATGAGGGAAGGTTATTCAACAGACAGGATAAACAACTGGTCCCATGCCCTCGGAAAAGCAGTAAGTATGATCTGGAAGAATCAGTCTCTAAATTTGTGCCCCTACAACCCCATTACCCAAAGTTCCCCCTCATTGTACTCCAGATTCCTTTGACCACCTCCTAGTATTCTATGGTAATCCCCCTTTGTACTGAAGTGTTTCAGGTATGTTGCAAATACTTTCTTAGAAGATTTTTTTACAGATTCTTTCATTTCTTTACATGTGGGGAGCAGAACAGCATAGTTTTAGTAGCAAAAACTTGTCTTGCCCGAGGCTTGCCAGGAGCAAAGGCAAAAAGTGCTTTATAATTATAATATGTTTTATACTTTGGACAGCTCCCCTCCCCAACTTAGCTGATGAGGCAAATGAAGTTGTAAACTGTGTAACAGAACCTTGAGGAACTTGACTTTTATATGGATACATGAGAATCCCGATTTTTAACATAAATTTTCTGAGACTTAACCTCCAAAAAGCTTTACTGTGAGATTTATGTATAAATGAGAATTTTTTAAATAGGCTGCTAGAAGAGTAGTGGAGAAAATAGGGTTCAGTATATTCACACAGAAAATGGGGTCAAACAATAGGAAATGATACCAATATGTTTTTATAAGTGACTTAAGAACTTTGGAGGCCAAGTCTCTTGGTGACCTACTTCTACATGTGATGCCAGTAAATAAACTGTCAACACTCCAGGTACAGATACCTGGAGTGTTATGGTGCCTGTGACAAAGTCCTGATTGTTCTATCCTAAGTCCACCTCTGACACGTGCTGTTGATTCTACATCTATAATATTTCTCCAATTGGTTCCCTCCTTTCTACTTCCATCATTGCACCCTAGACCAGGGAAACTTGTTACCTTTCACCTGTTCTATAGGTATAGCTTACTAACCAGGGGCTTGCTGGTAAACAAAGCACAACACACTTTTAAATTTAATTTGCACCATTAACATCTTCTCCATCACTTTCTTAAGTCTAGACATTCATCAAAACAATAAATCAAGACCTGATTCATAGCATTTGCTGATTTCTAATGTAAAAATAGTCTAAGAACTTAACAATCATCCCTATTACTAACCCACTTGTATCCCCCCTATCTTTGATGTCTTCCTTAAACTTCCTTTCTCACCTCTATACTTTTGTACAACTGGTCCATGTGCATGAAATTGACTCCCTCTCTTTTTTCCATCTGCTGAATACTACCCATTCCCCAAGACCCAGTTAAATTGTCACCTCCTCCATGTAGTCTTATTTTAAGCACTCGGCAAGATAAAAATTTTTCCTTCCTCTCAACTTGCATAGCCCTTCCTTGGAACCTCTCTCAGGTACTCATATGTTAGATTGTAGTTATTTGTCTGAATATGTATATGTTGGGGCATGGTCTTGGTATGAAGTGAACCTTTAATATCTGACTTCTTGGGTTCCTGGTCCTAGCTCAGCCACTTACATACACACTGTGTGGATTTGGATAAATCACTTCACCTCTCTGAACTTCATTTTCCACAACTACAAAGGAGATAGATGGTCTTAGATGGTCTCCAAGGCCCTACTAGATTTGTGAGTCTATAATAAGGGAAAAATACATCAGCTAATGCTAATGTTTTTGGCAATCTGTGATGAAAGAAGGAAGAAAATGTCCTTGAATTGTTCCTAATTAAAATGTCCCTAATTTTCCATACCTGGGTTTTTATGCAGACAAAACCAGAGTTCCTCTCTTTTATACTGAGAAGAAAAGGTTACCTAATATAGAGTAGGAATTTAGTGTGTTTAATACATGAATGCTTTTCCTAAAAGCTTTGCTTATATCATACTACTAAGATTCATTGAATTCTGTGGCCATCCCTGATACACCCAGTGGCCTTGCTCTCACTTGCAAATGAAAATGATGACTCCTCTATAGCCGAGTAGTCAATTTCACAAGTCACTGTGATCAAAAGACAAAAATTCATTAACTGGTAGCCAATCCCGTGGTGACAAGCTCTCCAAACTTCTCTAGGCTGGATTTTAGTCATAAATTCCCAGTCTGTCACTGGCTCTGTACTTGAAGTCTTTCCAGCCTGGGAAGACCTGCCAGGGCTAGGACTTCATTGGCAGCATTCAAGACTCCAGGGTCACATCCAAGTCCCAGTGAGGTACCATAGTACCAAGTCAGGTAAATGCATAGATTATATCTGGTTGTAACAATATAGCTTTTTGTGGCTTATGATACTATAAATGGGATCATAAAATCATAGTTGTGGGGCTGGAAGTTATAGGGCTCAGAGACAATTTAATTCAACTCACCATCACCATTTACTGATGAAACACAGAGGCCCAGAGAGGGCAAATAATTTACACAAAATCACATAGGTAATATAGGGCAAAATCAGAATTTGAAGCTGGATCCTCTGACTCCAAATACAGTATTCCTTCCTCTCCCACCTTTAGTTTTTCAGATAAATAATCCTGATCCCACAGAGGTTAAGAAATTCACCTATGTTCATACAGGTCACAAATGCCATAGGTGTTATTTTAATCTCCAATGCCAGTATTCTTTATGTTGTATTAAATAGACTAGGGTCATCCCCAAAATTGCATGGTTATATTTTTTACAGTCAACTATATATAACTGCATTTTATATTGAGACAAGGACTTGCAATTCCCTTGTTTGCAATAGAGGGTGTTGAGTAGCATCTCAAAGTTACTTTTAGCATGTTTAGGGAAGCAGCCTCAGAACTAAAAATGTAGGAATGTGGAAGGGCTCAGTGACTTCAATGGTTTATTTTCTAGGTGGATGCTCTAGTGAGGTCAAAGAGGCAAAAATCTAGGTGTTCTAGTAGAGAAATGGCGTGATACTAGAGGGTGAAAGGAATAGGACCCCTGAACATTAGAGATGAGCTTGATTTCAAGACATTGGTTTGGAACTTGGTGAAAAAACCATGGCAATCACTTCACAGTGAGTTTGATATAATGATAATGCTGGTGAGGGGTGGATCAATCTGGTGGCTGATACCCTTAAGGAAGCAGATATGAGGTTGTATCAGCAGTGGAGTTTACAGTCCGGCTTAGCTACTTCTTTCCCAGATGACCTCACTTGACCTCTCTGATCCTTGATTTCCTCATCCATAAGACAAGGTTTTGGGCTAGATGAACTCTAAAGTCCCCTCTAACTCTAAATCTATTACCTTGCCACCTCTCCATGTAAAGTGCACCAGCACAGAGTGAGTTGTGATGAAAGATGCTCAGTCACTCAACATGAATTTATTAGGTATATACTTGTACCAGACAGAACCAGATTCTGAGCAGCAGAGAGCAGATCTTCCTAACTTCTGTTTTGGTCAGGATATGGTGGAGCTTGGGAAGAAATCAGGTGACCCAAAACAATGAATATCATCACAGTCATGATTTAGGAGAGGCTGCATACTGTTGGTCTTGATTTTGGAGTCAGAAAGAAATGTCTCTGATGGGGTGCTTGGGTGCAAGCCCCCAATTCTAAAATCACATTTCTCTCTAAAAATCACAAGACATTGATGAGAACAGCCTAGGTATTACTTAGTCAGCCCTGACCATTAGTTGATTTAGTGATGTTTCAGGTCTCAAACGATACCTTCATGTAACCTCCCACGTGGACCTTTCCCTATGAACTCTGGATAAACTCTGCATAGTAGACACCAAAAGTGCATGTTCCTTTAAGAACCAGCCACTCCCGAATCCCCTCCTGAATCACCCCAGTAGCATACTTGGCACATGTCTTACTATAGAGTATCCTATATAAACTTGACTTGTTCTCCATTCAAATCGCAGGTTCCCTGACCACTCTTGCCCAATAAAAAGCTTGATAAATCTTTATTTTTGACTTCAAGAATGCTTGAGTCTGCACATTCATCCCAGGTGACCCATGACCAGCCCCTGTACTCTGGTCTTTGGGGGATTTCAGAATTTCATCCACCCCATGCTCCCTTCCAGCCCTCATCAGTTCAAGTCTTATCTTTGATATACACTGATTTGTGACTACCGGAAAATCATAAATCATAAAACATAATCATCATGTCATTTATGTAATACTTTAAATTTCATTTTAATTGGCCTTCACAACAACTCTGTGAAGTAGATGTTATGATTTATTTTCATTTTACAGATGAAGAAACTGAGGTTGAAAGAGATTAAACGATGTGCCCAAGGCCGTACAGCTACTTTCTGAGGCAATATTAAAACTCAGATCTTCCCAGAGTCACCCAGCTAAAGTAGTAAGTGTCGAAGGAAGAATGGATATTTTAAGATGTTCCTGACTCAGAGTGGAGCACTTTACCCACTTTGCTACTGAGCTGCCTTGATCATAAGAGTGTAGACCTGACACTGCCATGGACTGAAATGGTCAATGTCGCCTAATATCCTTTAACAAATGATACATAGCACATGTAAGGAGTAGGATTTTATCCCAACTTCTCAGACTTTAGAGACATCATCCATGTTACTATGACATCATCTAACTTCCTAGCACCCTGAGCAACTAAGATTTTTAAAAGTTTAAAGCACTCTATAAATATTAGTTGTTTATCATTATAATTTTATTTCCAAATTTCGCCACAAGTGCCCAAGCATGGAGATAACAAAAAGGTAGTGCCAGCAAGGATTCTAGTTAATGACTCTTTTGCATGTAGCAGTTAAATCAATGGAAATAAGGTAGAAACAATAATATCAAGGATCCTTATCACTGTCAAAGGTCTGACTTTTACCACTGAAAATAGAATATAATCTGGAAGGGAGGTGGATGGCTTGACTTCTTATGTGCTGGAAGGGGGATGAATGGACCACAATGATATAAAAGTGCTTTGTCTGTATTTTGCTGTGCCTGGATCTGACATACCAAATTTGAAAGTTTTGATTTCCATCAAATACGATGATGTATCAACGCAGTCCAAAATCCTACCTTTTCCATGTCTAAGAGGTATTATGCCACAAATCATCATTGCAGCAATCTCATTCTAAAATTCTCTGTGGCCATGAGCAAGTTTTTTAACTTCCCTGGGCCTCAATTTCCTCTTCTGTTAAATGAAGGGCTAAACTTAGCTTGTGTGGTCCCGTGCAACTCTCAATCCAATTCCATAATCTGCTATAAAGTGAGAGGACTGAGCCAAATGACCTCTAACATCCCATCTCTAAATCTATTCTTTTTAGAATGTGATAAAGAGACCATCTTTGTTCCTTTCGACCTCCCTCCAAATCATCAACTAACCCAGGATCACAGAAACTCAGAGTTAAAAGAAATCTTGAAGACATCTAGTCCAAACAATCCCTGAAATGGAATCCTCTCTATGTTGTTAGTGACAATCAGTCATTCCAGCTTTGAACTTTCTCTGTGAAGGAGAATCCATTCACCTCTTTCCCCTTTAAGACAACTAAAACTGTTAGCAAGTTTTTCCTGACATTGAAACTAGATCTACCTCTCTGAAACTTTCAAATGCAGCCTCTAGTTCTGTCCTTTGGGGCAAAACAGAACAAGTCTAATCTGCTTTCCAAAGGGCAGTTCTTCAGCTACATGAAGGCAATTAGCATGACCTCCTAAACCTTCACTTCATCAGGTTAAATACTCCCAGTTCCACTGACTGAAGCTCACATAGCACAAACTTAAGGACCTTCACCATCCTGGTTTAGATGCTCTCCAGCTCATCAGTGTTCTTCCTGAAATGTGGTGCCCCAAGTTGAACACAATATTCCAATCTAGACATTAAAGAGGCAGAAGAAGTTTGAGGGTGATGGGGAGAAGTTGTTCAGGTTTTTCTGAGTTAATCACAAATGATAAGAGACTTCATTTTCTATTTTGTCTTTTTCGAAGATTCCAGCTAATTAGACATTTTTAGAAAAAGTCTCAATTGCCCCACTTAGGCATTCATGAATGCGTCACAGGGACCCAGGATGGAAAGTCTCCAAAAGTGGAATGAACTAAACCAAATGATATTGAGCTCAATTATGCATTAAAATGGGTTTATGAATGCATAGTTCAAAAACATCACTAAATTATGCAGGGGATTGAGTTATTTTGCTGCTTCATTGTCAAATCCAAGATGTCTTGGGGATCCTGCCTGCAGGAACTTGTTAATAAATAGAGAAGAGAAGACAGGCTTCATTATTTTTGACATTGGTTATATTTCCCTTTTTATCCAACCTAATTAAAGTTTAATGCACACAAACCTTGAAAAGTTTTGTCTGGTGACAAGTATTTGGTAGCTCCATTTTCAACTACATTTGGATTTACTCAGTACCAGAGTGGCTAGAGTCCAGATGTCTAAGGGTATTCATTATTGATTCAACCCCTCATTTTCTAAATGTTTCAATCAATCAATCAGAAATATTTATTAAGTCTACTGTGTCCAGGGCACTGTTCTAGACACTGGAGAGACAAATATCAAAACAAATAATACCTGCCCTTCTGGGACTAATATTCTGACAGGTGAGTTAATATGCTCATAAAAAAAACATATATAGAATAAATATAAATGAACAAATACAAAATAATAAGATCATTTAAGAGGGAATATATATGTTTATGCATTTCCCTAGAATATGACTTTCTCAAATGAAGGTCTGGTTTGGAGTTTTGTCATTATGTTACCAATACATAATAATAAAAGCTAACATTTGTATAAGACAAGATTTAAAATGCTTTACTGTACATATACTAGCTCAACTGATCTTCACAACACTGGGAGGTAGATGCTATTATTATTCCTATATGTGTTTGTCCTTCATTGCCAAAGAAGACCATGTCAATAGAGAAATGATGACATGACTTGCATTTGACTTTGTTTTTGAGTGAGGGAGGGCTGTGCAGGTCACCAGCCTCACTTCTCCTCCAGAGCCATCTGAATCCAGTGACCAGATATTCATCAGGGTGACTGGAGATGACCCAGGATGAGGCAATTGGGGTCAAATGACTTGCCCAAGGTCACACAGCTAGGGAGTGTCAAGTGTCTAGGTGAGATTTGAACTCAGGTCCTCCTGACTCCTGCACTGGTGCTCTATCCACTGCACCACTTAGCTTCCTATTTTATAGGTAAAGAAGCAGGCCAATAGAGGTTAAGTGGCTGACCCAAGGTCACTCTATTGTTGACAACACACACACAACAAGGTCACACACGCTATTAAGGACCTGAAACAGTATTGAAACTCATGAAGATACAGTACTCTGTCACTTTCTACTCCATCCCCATAGCACAATACTACCACTGAGGAGAGACGCAGTGGAGGAATCAGGGAAACCTTTATGTAGAAGGTGATTCTAGGATCACATCATGACATAAGATGTTATGGGGAAGAAGTGAAAAGGGAGTGTTTCCAGGTGTGAGAAATTCCAGACCACCACAAGAGTAAGAGATGAGAGATGAATTACACTGTGAGAAAACTAAAGGGAAGAAAAGCAAGCACATCTCAGACCTCTTTGTATCTCTGCCCCTACCCTCGCACTCAGGACAATTGTCCTGCATACAGTGGTACCCGAGTACTATAATTATGATAGTTCACATTTTTATATCACTCTAAAGTTTCTAACGATACGTGCTATTCCATCTGATTCCCCACAACAGTCTGGTGAGTTAGGTACTATTATCATTAATATTCTCATTTTAGATATAAGGGAAACTAAGGCTAAGAATATTATATCCAGGATGAGTTCAAGGATCAACTGTAGGAAGTGAGAGGTTTAGACTGGAGGAAAAAAGTCATTTCAGGAGAGAGGCATTTTAACTGTCTTCAAACAGAATGAAGGCATGTCACATCAAAGACGAACAAAGCTTGTTCTGCTTGGTCTGGAGAGCAGAAATAGTGGTACTGCGGAGAGCTTGGAGAAGTTGGTCATATAGAAGCTGGAAGTTAGGGGAAACTTTGATAATTAAAGTTGTCCCAAAGGGCAAAAAAGGCTGCCTATAGGAGAGGTCTTTAAGTATGGACTGTATCTTCTTCTATGGACTATGAGAGATCATTCTGCGGGGATTTTTATTCAAGTGCAAATGACACTAGATAGCTGATGAGGTCACATCTACCTTGGAGGTTCTTGGATTTCATGAGTGACTGCCTTGAGAGCTGAAATCAAGTCTTCTTTGAAAAACATCACTATTGACTGTCTTTAAAAAAAAAAAAAAGAGATCTATTTTCCTCAAGAAATTCCACAAAATGGCAATTTCCTGCTCACATCTGATATTTTAGGCCATGTTGTCCTCCATTTTGTGTTGCTGGCATTTGCTGCAGCCGGCTGTAGTAAGTATGCAGAACTGAAGTCCCCTGGGAGCTACAAGAAAACCAGATGCGATTTTTGAAGGAGCAAAACACTGAATAAATGAAATTACCAAAGTATTCACTGTCCTTGATCCAGGTGTTGTTGTATGAGTTCTCCATTCGAGGTCCCCCTCCTTTTTTTCCCTCTGAAAGAGCTCGAAAGCATTTCAGCCCCCACTGTTGGAAGTCTCACAGTATTTTGAAGTTACAAAACCCAAAAGAATTAGAAAGAAATGAGGAACTGCCATTTCTATGAACTGGATAATCCATTTAAAAAGACATGGGATTTTAGTTTTCACTCCCAAGGCTACCAGGACTTACCTTGGGAACAATAACTATCTCTTAAATTACTCACTGGCTTTGAGACCTTGGACAAGCCACTCAACCTCTCTTGGACTCAGTTTACTCATCTTTTAAATGAGAATAATAATGTTAACATTTTAACATTATTATTAACATTATTTAACATAATTATTAGTGTTAACAATAGTAATATCTATCTCAAAGGGATGCTGTATCAAATGAGATAATTTGTATAAAGAGCTTAGCAAATGATATATAGATAGGTAGATGTGTGTGTGCGTGTGTGTGTGTGCAGGTATGTGTGTGCTATTGCTGTTATATAGTAGAGGAGAGCTTCATTCCATTCTGAGTTGGGTTACTTGGGCTCAGAGGGCGCTTCCAACTCTCAGAGGTCAGGATTATACTCAAAACATCGAGGATTTTATAAGCATGAAGAAACTTTAGTAGTGGAACTACCTGCACTAAGTCTGGTTAAGTCTGCCTATGACCTATTGAGAAGTCCTAACAAGTTGCCCAAACTTGCCCATGGCCAAAAATCTTTTGACAGCCCCAGGTAGAATTTGAACTTGTCTTTCTGACTGCAGGCCCATATCTCACCCATAATTTCATGTCAGCTATCTCAGTTTTGAGCCTTTGAGATCCATTAAATAATTTACTTGATATAATTTTCTGTTAGGAAGTATAGTTATTATCATCCCATTTCCTAAGAAGCAATCTACATTGAGCAAGCTAGAATGACTTGCTTAAGTTATTGCTAGAACCATTTTTGTAGTCAGAATTTAGACCCAGGTCCTTTGACTCCAAATTCAGCACTCTTTCCATTAGAACATGGTGCCTCTCACAATTAGGCAATGTGGAACAGAAAAAAGGGTCAGAAAACCTGAGTTCTGGAGTCAAAGGACTGGGGTCTGAATTCTTCCTCTAATGATTTGTACTTACTTAACTTTGGACAAGTTACTTAACTTCCTTGGGGCTCCATTTCCTTGTTTATGAAATGAAGGACTCCATCTAGGCAGCCTCAGAGTACCCTACCAGCTCTAAGATATGTAAAGGGATGATAAAGGGACATATAGATAAACGATAAATAAATTGATAGATGAAAGAGAAGTGGAGAGAAGGGAAGGGAAGGGAAGGGAAGGGAAGGGAAGGGAAGGGAAGGGAAGGGAAGGGAAGGGAAGGAAAGGGAAGGGAAGGGAAGGGAAGGGAAGGGAAGGGAAGGGAAGGGAAGGGAAGGGAAGGGAAGGGAAGGGAAGGGAAGGGAAGGGAAGGGGAGGGAAGGGAAGGGAAAGCATTAGAGAGAATTTATTAAGCACTTACTTTGTATTGGGCCCTATAAGAATAGGGAATCTTTTGCCTTTTGTAAGTCAATGACAGGTCCCCAATGCACTTTGTCAATAGCGTAAAAGCAAATCCTGGATTTTTTGACATAGAATCATAGGATCATGACTTACAGCTAGCAGGAATCTTAGAATTAAATTAACCCAATGCCTCCATCTTGAAGATGAGAAAATTGAGTCACAAAGAAGTGAAGTGATTGCTCAAGGTCACACAGATAATAAGTGATAGGAAATGAGCTCAGGGTCCCTTTTGAGAAAGTCATTGACAATCAGTGCCTCTATGTGCTCTCTTTAAATTCATTTCTAAACTCTTTTCAATATGACTCCAAACTCAGTATTCAACTAAAATTCTCTGCAAAGTTATCATTGATCTCTCTCAAGAAAGCCAATGTCTTTTTCTTAGTCTCCATTCTTCTTGACCTGCAGGATTTGCCACATCTGCCTTCTGAATACTCCCTCTTCTCTGGATTTTCATGACTGCTCATTCTTTTTTCTGTCTGATTATTCCTTTGCATTCTCTTCTGATGGATCTTTGTCCATGTCATAACAACAGTTTGGTCCCAAGCCCTCCTCTCTTCTCTCTCATTTGGTGAGCTCACTAGTTCCCTTGTGTTTAATTAAAATTTTTAGAAGATGATTGCCAGATGTATTTAAACTGACCTGTTTTTCACCTGGGCTCCAGTCCTCCATCACCAACTGTCTTTTAGACCTTAGAATGAGGTCCCATAGACATCTCAAACTCAACATGTCAAAAATAGAACTCCCCAAGATCTTCTCCTCTTCTATCTCCTTCCCTACCATCAAGGGAACCACCATCCTTCCAGTAACCCAAGTTAACAAAATTGGTGTGATATTCAGCTTTCTTTCACTCACTTTATAATATTCAGGGAGTTGTTAAATCATGTAATTTCTTTCTCTACACTTCTCACAAATATCCTCTCCCCTCCACTCACAAAGTTACATCCCTAGTACTGTAGTCCAGTTACCTGGACCTTCTAATCACTCTCCCTACTTTTTCTACTTCAATCCATCCTCCACCTCCTGCCATAGAGATTTTCCTGAAGCATAAGAGTGACCGTTTCACCTCCTTACTCAATAAACTCCAATGGCTCCCTATTATCTGTGAGATCAAATATAAAGTTCTTTCTTTGGCATTTAAAGCTTCTCAACCTGGCCCCTTCCTACCTTTCCAATCTTTTTACATCCTACTCCTCTCTGCAATTGGTGATACAACCATACTAACCTATTTGCTGTTCCTCACATACAACAGTCCTTTCTCCATGCCTTCACTCCTCCTCCGTACATCAGACTCTAAGAATCTCTGGCTTCTTTTAAGACTCATGTTAAGTGCCACCTCTTCAAGAAGACATTTCCAAGTCCTCCTTCCCACCCATCCCCACCAGCTGCTAGTTTCATCCTCTGTAAAGTTATTTTCCATCTACTAAATATGTATCTTTAACACACTAATTTATGTATGTTGTTTCTCCTATTAATTAATTAATCTAAGCCCCTTGAGAGCAAGCACTTTTCTTTCTCTTTCTTTGTATACTCAACACATAACACAATCTCTTGGGACATAATAAGTGATTAATAAACCCTTATTGATAGATTATTGAATTTTCACAGAAGGCAATGTACAGATACAAAACAGCTACCAAAATAAATACTTTGAAATGTGATATAAAAGACTCTATATCAAACGGTTTTCCTTGTTTTCTCCCCAGAGACTTAGAGGCCTTGTCCCATAGCCAAAGATCAGCATCAAGATCTCTTGATAAAAAAAAGAAGGTATGAGAGCATAAGACATAGAAGTCAGAGCTCACACTGACCACTGTTATGAAACAGTGGTCACTGCGCTAATAAAAAGTAATCATCTATTTCATATTTGAATTAATTTAGAATTTTTTAAGACCTTAGATATCATTTAGTACAAAGTCTCAATTAAAGAGATAAGAAAATTGGGGCCCAGCAAGGTGAGTTGAAGTGACTTCCCAAGATGACAAGGTTGATTGGTGGCAGTGATAACACTAGGACCCTGATCCTTGGACCCCTGCAATTGAGTACGCTTCCTTGCATACAACCTCATCACTATATCTTTCAAAGCAACCTGGACTATTAAGACTATTTATCAAGTTTAAATAATGTGATGTAATGTAAAGAGTTCTAGAATGAGTCAAGGACTCTGGGTTCTAATCCTATCTCAGTCACTAATTGGCCATCTAGGAAAAAAAGCAAAAAGGACTTAAGTCTCAATGATTTCTGATATTTCTTCTAGTTCTAGACCATTAAGATTGTTGATTGACTGATTGATTTATCTAAATGCAAGTCATTGAAGTTTTTAAAAAATATCATGAATCAAGTTTCATGAATCACTTTAATAAACCAGGATTTCATCAGGATGGCTGATTTCTCCACCAGTCATGTCATATCTTCTCTACACTTCTGCAAATGCTTTAGGGAAGATTTAGTTTAGCTGAATGTGATGCCAAGACCTTTGCTGACTTGTTTTCTATTCAACTACTTATCTCTTATGGGACAACAGAGCTTTCAGCACTCCATCTTCTTCCCATCTGATTTTGCAAATGAGCTTGTACCCTTAAGCCAATGTTACCCTAGGCTGCCATTTTACAGACTATGTTGCTGCTCTTTGGACAACTTCATACCATGCCAACTGCCTCTCATCCTGCCCTTCTGCCTCCTGACCATTGAGAGTTCTCCATAACTCCACCAACCCAGACCCATTGCAATGTTGTTCTTGCCATGCCATCATCCTCATGCCCTTTCTCCTAGCTTTGGGAATACAGTCATATCCATACTACCACTCCCCAAAATCACATGTTAATCAATTGCCCTAAGAAACCCCTCCCTATATCTGTGGTTCTACAATTCAAAACACCCCTTCATGGCTCCCTGTTCCTTCATATGTAATGTATTCTCATAGTAGGATTTAAGTTCTTTGAAAACAGAGACTATCTTTCTTTATGAGTTTACATCTCTAGTGCTTAGTGCTTGGCACATAGCAAACACTTAAATACCTTGTCCATTTCCATTCATCTATTCATTCAATTGCTGGCAAGAAGACTAAGTCTGTAGGCTAAAGCAATGTGGGGTGATCTTTTGGCTTTTGCATTATAATGACTTCATACTGTTTAAATGTCTTTAAGAAATAATGTTCAATTTGCTGTCTATTTTTGTCTATTCCCATTTTTTAGAGTTGACAACTAATTTAAATAAGCTACTGTAGAAGGCATATGGTGCTTTCTCATCTTTATCCTTTCTTCTAACTTGGTATTTGTTTTGATCTTTGCCTTCACCAGTCAATGATCTGACTGCACACAGAGAGTTGATTCTGAAATCACTGGTGTCTATACACTTATTTCCTTTCTGTTAAAATATAGTTACTTTCATTCTTAAGATGTTATTTTAGTGCTCCCCATGCCCAATACTTTCAAATTTTTTTCTTGAAGGAAATGTATCAATCAATCAATGACCATGAACTAAATGCTTGCTATGTGCCAAGGACTGTGCTAAATGCTAAGGATGCAAAGAAAAAGCCAAAATAGCTCCTACCTTCAAAGAGCTAATACCATAATATACAAAAACATATAAAACTGAAAGTCTTTGGCCTCCTTCATTTCATGATCCCAAATCACATTCTTCAACAGAGTTTTTCCTATTTTCTCCTAGAGCCATTTTTACATTGAAGTCATCAAGCAATGTGGTCCTGATAATTTGAAGGATCATTTCAATTTCTTCATAGTAATAGCTATATTTTTTCATCCTCTTCAATGGACATTGACATGTGAGGAGCAATTACTTTCATGGTGTCTTGCTTGCTTAAGTTAAATGCAAGATTAGAAGGTCAAAGATCTATGAAATAGTGATGTTTTGAGTGATATGTTGATGTATTTAGCCACAGAGTCAGCTCAGACCTGGATGTAAATTCTGCTTCTGATGCTTATAACCTGTGTGACTTCTGAGCAAATTACTTGAGCTCTCATTGATTCGAAGTAGTTCCAAGGCTATAAGCAGATGATAGTCTGAATCAGTTGAAATACTTTCCTCATTGAGAGCTTGCTATGCCAGTGAAATCATAGGTCCAGCTCTAAGTAATAATAATGACAAAAATAATAATGTCTTTTGGCACAGTATGAAATGATTTTCACCAAAGTCCTTTTGAAACATGTGAACCATCCTTCCATTTAGATATAACATTTTACATCCTTTAATTCATTTCTTGTTTCTCAATTCAATATTTACGCTGATAATGTCAACATGGATATAATTCAGTTCCTAAAAGAGTGCATCAGTTCATTGGTTGTTAAACTAAGCTTGCTTGTTAAGCATACAAAGAGTTTATATTTGCAGACAGTTGAAGGACTGTGTGACTCTTAAGACTTCTGCCCCCTTTAATCTGCAGGAACACCAGAAACTAAAGGAAGGAGAATATGGGGTATTGTAGATATTGAAGGAAGAAGAGCTGAATTTCCATCCCAGCTCAGCCACATATTAGCTCGTCATCCCTTCACTTCTCTGAACCTTAGTTTTTCCATCCTTAAGATGAAAATTGGACTGGAATGTACAGATGATCTCTAAGACTTTCAGCTCTGAAAATCTGTGATTTCATGCATCCATAGGGGCTATTTTGAATTTTTATCCTTTTCATGTGTTGCCACAGTAAAAAAAAAAAAAGAACTCATCACTCTATGCCCAACCTTATTCATAATGAGCCTCTCCCAGAAGTACAGACTTTCTGAGTTAGAACAGAGCTCTGTGAATTTCTAATCTGGATCACCGCCAAAAAAGTAGCACCTCTATAACATGCCTGTAGCAAGTTGTCGTTAAACCTCTGCTAAAAGCCCTCCGTTGAGAGGGAACTCACTCCTTCCTGCTCCCAAGGAAACCTATTTCACTCTATAATAGCTCTCACTGCGAGGTATTTTTTTTCCTGACATCAAATCTAAATTTTCCTGTCTCAATTGTCATCCTTGTTTAATTAAGTCTGGTTGCTTGGAAACTGCCAACTGTCACCAGGACCATATTTGATCACTGCCCTAGTACAAGACCTCATCATCTCATGCCTGTACTACTGTAATAGTCTTCCATTTGGAATCCTTGTCTCAAGTCTCTCTTCATTCCACTCAGCTATCAATGATCTTTCTAAAACATTTCTGACCATGTCACCACCACCACCATCCCATTCAGTAAATTCCAGTTGCTCCCTATTACCTCCAGGACCCAGTGCTCTTATACCTTACTTCCCTCCACATAATCTACAATGCAGTATCATTAAAAGCCTTTCTGTTCTTCACATACAACTTTCCCTCCCCTGACTCCAGGCATTTTCACTAACTGTCCTTCGGTGTCTGGTATTTTCTCCTTCTTCATTTCCACCTCCTGGTTTCCTTGGCTTCTTTCCTTTTCTGCTAAAATCTCACCTCTACAAGAAGGCTTTCCCGATCTGCCTTAATGTTAGATCCCTCCCTCTAAGATTATTTTAAATTTATTCTGCATGTATCTTGTTCATAGATAGTTTGCCTGTTGTCTCCCCATTAGATTCTTAAGAGCGGAGACAGTTTTTGCCCTTTTTGTATCCCTAACATTCAAAGCAGTGCCTGGTATATAATAGATACCTAATAAACGTTTGTTGACTTAATTTGCCTTCTAAGTTCAGTAGAACCTACCTAAACTTATGTTTCAATGAGAATTTTTCTAGTATCTCTACTCCATAAAGTAATGTCAGAGGAACATGTTTGGGACTTTCATCAACACCATACCTAAGACCAAACTGTCGCTGAATTGGCAGATTTGGGTCATCAGAGAATAGGTGATGGATAATTCCTTTGTAATAGACTTTGATAGATTACCATCTGTCACTGTCATCTATCAGCCAGAAACCTAATAATAGCTTCCAAAAGAAATACACATGGGAATGTCTTGCAAATCAAATATGATATCTTGACAGTAGGTAATGTGCATTGGCCCAACTATGACATAGAGCTAGAAGGACACCCGCCAAGTTCATCCATCTCCAGACAGCTAAGGGAGACAAACATTTAAAATGAATGCCCTCCAAAATGCATTTGTAAATAGAATTTCTAATGAATATGAAGTTATCCACCAAGGTAATTCAAATTAGGCAACTAAATGGCCTCTATCCCTTTTGACACTCAGTTTCCTCATCTAAGAAAAGGAAGGTATTAGACCAGATAACTTAAAAGGTTCCTCATGGCCCTAAATCTATGATCTTACTGTTTTTCCAACTCTGGAAATTCTATCCTATTCTGTGATTCTATTGAGGGGGTGATGGGACCTGGACCCCTGAAAGGAAAAGACCCAGTCCTAGATCACTTAATAGTTCTTTCACAGTGGCTCTTGATCCAAACCAGACCACTTAACTCCTTTCACCACCACCCCTGACCCACCCCAGATCAAGAGTCACTGTGAAAGGACTGTCAAGGATCCAGGTGGACTGGCGTGGAACAGATGCCTCAGGAGAGATGCCACTGATCTTGGCTGCAGAAATGTGTGGAAAAATTCCGGAATGGGTTGCTTTCAAAGACATGGTCTTTTCCTTTTAGGGGTCTAGGTGCCATCACCCCATCATTATGATCCTAAGGTGGAAGCTTTTAAACAAATAACTTAGGAGTGGATTTTTGGTAAATACCATTACAATTTCAAGAAATGTCAGATGTTCTATTAAAAAATTTAAAATGTTCTAGTTGTCATTTCTATCTACAAATAGCAGTATCTTGGCACTAACAGTTAAGAGAAAATTTTCAACTATGGTGTCCTCTTTTATGTATATGATAGTGAGTTAATCCTAATTTATTTTTATGGAATCATTGGGTCAGGGAGGAGGAGGAACATTAGATAAGACCCAGTTCACTCTGTTCATTTTTGTAGATGCAGAAAGCAAGGCCAAGGCAGATTAAATGACTTGCCCAAGGTCACAGAGTTGAAGAACTAGAACTAGATCCCAAGCTTCCTGACACTCTCCTGTGTTGCCAGTCCCTTTTTATAGCTTCTGTTTTCTTTTCATCAATTTGGCTTTATTTCACACAACATGCCACTCTCATTTAACTTGAGAGAAAGAAATGCAGAACCAACATCTGTAAATACTTGGTGTTTTAAAGATAAGAAATGTGTTAATTCACAAGTGCTTTTCATTAGGGTAGTAATTACCTTAATAACTGCATGGCCCTCGAGGCTCAGTGGCCCTTGGCTTTACCAGGGAGAATGAAGCTGGGGGATCACTTGTGAGTTCAAGAGTTCTGAGATATGGTAGGACTAAAGTCAGTAAGGTGTCTTCACAAAATCTAGCATTCATATGCTGAACCCCTGAGAGTGGGGGAAGGGAATGTCATCAGTCTACTTAACCAGGGATAAAACAGAACAGGTTGGAAGTGGAGCTGGTCAACGTTCGAAGAGAAATGATTGTTTCTCTCTTACAGTAATAATCATTTACTGTTGGGGAGATCGAGGATTTTTTCCATTCCTATTTCCTCATTCTCTACTAGGTCAGCTCAGCATCTGAAGGACATTGCTAATAATGAGACTGGATTAACTCTCTCTTCAATCTTGGTCAGACCCCACTCAACTGAGAAAGTCCATTGTGTTCTATTCAGACTCAGAAGCAGTAGATTCTTTGTCTAGATGGCCCAGGAATGAAGGTGGCCTGGGAGTAAAAGTAAAAAGCAAAGTCACATCCCCCACCCCCTCATTAGATTATGTCCACCTTAACTATAAAATTCACCCTTCTCATTAATTGCTAACCAGTCAAAGTTGATTGCCACCTGTCAGAAACATCTATTTATCCAATAAGCCACCATGATCCATCTTTGGTTCATAAGAGATTGCCAAATGCCATTCTTTTATTAATTATATGCTAGCCATAATTAATAAAAATGATTAATTACCCAGAAATTATATGTCTCAGACCTTTCATTCATCACAGCCACCATATTGATCAGTACTGAGATCAGGCCTATGAGTGGCCACTACACTTCCAGCCTGGGCAAGATAGAGAGATGTGCACTCCAAAAAACAAACAATGAAACAAATCCGCACATCCCTCTGTCAAAGATCATCAAAACTGCCATAGTTAAAGATGGCATAGAGCATCTTAAGGTTGATATATTTCATAGACATTGGGCCCTCATCGCAACCTTATAAGTTATTATTATCCCCCATTTTACAGATGAGGCCATTGAGACTGAGAGAAGCTAAGTAATTTACCCAAGGTCACACAACATGTGGAAGAACAGAGCTTCAAAACCTAGCTTTTTTCTACATTGTACCACAGCATCTCCAAGTGAGCAGGCAGGTGTTAACTTATTAGTAAGTCATGGCTCAACTTTTGTACTTAAACTGCGTTTGAAATGTCATTCTTTAGATTTCCCTTCAAGAAGTTTAACCAGTCAATTAAGACTATTTAAGAACCTATTACATGCTAGGTGTAGGCATACAAAGAATGAAAGTCCCTTTGATCAAGATTATATTGTATCAGAAAAAACAACATATGTGTGTATATGTGCAGAATAAATATAAAGAGAATAAATATATGCTGGTTAGATACAAAGTAATTAGGAGGAAGTGCACTGTCAGTCTGGGAAAACAATATAGGTGGTGCTTGAGATGCATCTTGAAGAAAGAGAGGAATTGTATCAAGTGCAGGTGAAGATGGAATTCATTCCAGTCAAGAGAGAAATTGAGTATCCTTGGACCCTGGAGTGTGGGATGGGAAAGAAAGTCACATACAATGAGGCAGAAAGATAGATTGGTGCCAGATTGTAAAATACTCAAAAAGCTAAACAAAGCATTTTATATTTGATGCTAGAGACAAGAGAGAGCCATTGGTGTCTGCTAAATTGGCGTGGTCAGATGTTTACTTACAGAATATCACTTTGAGAAGGAAACACAAAAAAGCAAAGTAGCTTTGGAAATGATGTGTAGTATTCATCACAGATTTTTTTTTAAAGTTAACAGGGCAAAATGGAAATTCATGGTTTATATTGAATCCTCTTTTTATGTGGACCTGTGAACATGGAAATGGTCTTTTCTGTCTTTAAATTCAAAATGAATTTTTAAAAAATTTTTAAAAAGAAAATTACTTTGGCAATTGTGCAAAGATTCGTAAAACAGAGAATGCATCTAAGAGTCCATTGCAATTTTTAGGACAGGTGATGATGTGATAATGTAGTAGCTATGTAAGTAAAGATAAACTTTTTGGATTCATCAGGTAATGTAAAAATAGAAACAGCAAGATTTGGCAACATATATGTGGAATGAACAAGAAAGGAGAATGGAAGACTGGTAATGTCTTATAAAAAAAAGAGAGGAGTGGTCTGCTAAAGAGGTGGGGGAAGGAATCATAAAGAATTGTTTTTAGACATGTTGAATTTGACAAGTCTGGTACATCCAGCTTGAACTGTTCAGCAGGCAGTTGATGATATGGGACTAAAACTCAAGGAAAAGATTCAGGTTGGATGTATGGGTCCATGAATCATGTTCACAGAGATGAGAATAAAATCCATGAGAACAAAGAGTGGAGAGAGAGAAGAGAAGACTTAGGACAGACTCTTAAGGAATACCCACTGTTAGAGGCATGATGTGGGTGATAAGCCTGTAGGGAAATGGAGAAGCAGACGTTTAAAAGGAGAACCAGGAGAGAATAGTGTAATGAAGATTCAGAGAGGAGAGTAAATCAATCAAGAAAGGTTTATTAGATACTTACTATGCACCAGGCACTGTATTATGTGCTGGGAATAATAATATATAAACAACACCTACTATGTGCCATGCACACTAAGTGCTTTACAAATAGCATATCACTTGATCTTTACAACTCTGAAAAGTAGGTGCTATTATTATCATCTCCATTTTATAGTAAAGTGAGGCAAACACTGGTAAAGTGACTTGCTCAAAGTCAGACATCTACTAAGTGTCTGAGTCCAAATTTGAACTCAATTCTTGCTGACTCTGGGTACATTGCTCTGTACTACCTAGCAAGCACAAGGAATGAAGCAATCTCTGCTTGTAAGGAATTCACTTGTAAGGAATTTATAACAAGTAAAGGGTTCATAAGGAATTTACAAGTACATATCAAAATATATGGCACAAATATAAAGATAATAGATACACACATATACAATTGAATACAAGTAGTTTGGAGAAAAGTGCATTAGCATTTGAGATGGGGATGGGAGGGAGGAGGAACCAAAAAAGGCTTCATGTAGAAGATAGTGTTTAAACCACCTCATAATGGAAGAGAAGGCCCCTTCGAGGTGAATTTAAGGGGGCAATGAACTGTAAGCATGTGAGTCACCCATGAAAAGCACTGAAATGAGAGATGGAATGTCATATGTGAAGAACTTAGGGAAGGCCAATTTGATTAGACTGTAGAATATGCGGGGTGGGAGGGAAGAGAAGGGATGTCCAGTGAGGCCGGAAAGATAGGTATGTGGCGAAGTTGTGTAGGACTTTAAAAGCTGATCAAAAGAATTTGTATTTTATTACAGGCAGTAAGAAGTCAATTGAGAAGACAAATAGTGTGGGCTGTGTTCATATAAAATCATTAGGGCAACAGTGAACTGAAATGGTGAGAGACTTGAATCTGGGAAACCAATGAAGAAGATGCTACAATAAATACTCCAGGTGAGAAATGATGAGGGCCTGATATCTATGTGATTGGAGGGAAGGGGTCAGAAGTAGATATGTTGTAAAGGTGGAATCAGTAAAATCTGCAATGAATTTGTGTATGTGTGGTGAGGGAGAATGAGAAGTCCAGAATCGTGGCATAATTATGAACCTAGGAGGTTTAAAGAATAGCTTTTGACAAAAATAGGGAAGGACAGCTTAAGGAGAAAGATAATGAGTTCAGTTTGGGGCATACTGAGTTGCAGAGCTCTCCGAGGCTGAGTTTGAAATGTGCAATAGGTATTAGGTAACGTGGGATGAAACCCAGAGAACAATTCTATTTAGGTATATAGATTTGTGAATCACATGCACAGAAATTATAGCTAAACCCATGGAAGCTAAAGAGTTGGCCAAGAAAGTGTATGCGTTTGTCCTTCCTTGCCGAAAAAGACCATGCCATCAAAGAAATAATGACATGACTTGCACTTGACTTTGTTTTGAGTGAGGGAGGGCTGTGCAGGTCACCAGCCTCACTTTTCCTCCAGAGTCATCTGAATCCAGTGACCAGATATTCATCAGGATGACTGGAGTTGACCCAGGATGAGGCAATTGGGGTTAAGTGACTTGCCCAAGGTCACACAGCTAGGGAGCATCAAGTGGGTAAGGTGAGATTTGAACTCACTGACTCCTGCACTGGTTTTCTATCTACTGCACCACCTAACTACCCCTAAGAAAGTGTATATAGAGAGAATAAAAGAGGTTACACTCTAGAACTTTGGAGAGCAACTAGGTTTAGAAGACATGGTCAACACTTGAGTGCAATGGAGGTCAAAAAGAATAAAAATCAAGAAAAGAGTATCAACATTGACAATCAATAGATAATTTATGACAAAAGCATTTCAATAGAACAAATATGTTGGAAGCCACATTGTTAAGGCATAAATAAGAGAAGAGGGAGTAAAAGCAATAATGTGGATCATTTTTTCTATAAGTTTGTCTTAGAAACAAGAGTTAGGATGATTGCTCGAGAGGATGGAAGGGTTTGGTGAAGAATGTTTAGAGATGGGAGAGACATGGGCAAGTTTGAAAGTTGTAGAAAAAACTATAGGCCAGGGAGAGTTTGAAGATTAGAGTGAAATGAGAGATGACTCAGAGGACACTCTGCTGAAGGAAACAAGAGAGGAAATGCAAAATACGTGAATAGAGGTTGACTGGCTAGAAGGGTCAACTCATTGTCCCAGATTAGAGGAAAGGAGAAGAAAGTATGACACCCATGGTTTTTGAGATGAAGAAAAGAAAAGGAGGCTCATAATAAATGGCCTAATTAACTTATTAAAATAAGAGACCAGATCATCAGCTGATGTCAGAGAAGAGCGAGGTGGGAAGTATGAGGAGACTAGAGGAGTTCTGCAATAGCCCAAGAAAGATTAAATAAGGAGGAATAAAGGGACTGCCTATGGCAATGAGGGCCCAGTGGATGTGAGACAATACAAATACCTAGGGTACCCAATCAGTATGATTGCCTCTAACTCCATTTAATCAAAAGCATGTGAATAGGAGTGGAGGAGACTAATGGTAGGTAATCAAAGAGTTGGAGTTTTGGAAAACTGACAGAACAAGATGATGAGGAATTCCAGAACAGAGCACAATATGATGAACTGGTTAACTGTAGGGTCAAGATTTGTGTTATAGGACTAACACCTACCACTGTTTCCTCATAGCATGAGGTAGGACTGTGTTCCTCCTCCTTGCCCTTTGTGGCAAGGGAAACAAAGCTGTCACCAGGACTTGACTAGCTCCAGCTCCCCTAACACAACTTCCTGGCTACTTTAGGGGAAAAAATATCTAAATCATGTAGCATCTGAGATCCTCTGACTTGGAGGATTTCTGAAGACCAAACAAGTTACCATGTCCTTCACCATAAACTCCCCTGATGACCAGAAGGATTACCATATGAAGACAAAGTGGACTCATCTGGAGAAGTAAATGCCATTATATCCTTGATGAGTATCCTTGTTAGGTTAAAGTGAAATAAACTTCTTTTTGTTGATGGTTCAATAACTTGTGAGGGCTTCATTTCATCCCAATTTCAAACTCGAACTGAGCATGCTGGCATTCCTAAAAATTGGGGAGAGAGAAAAGTAAGATCAGATCAGATATATTTTAATGCCCTGAGAAAGTAGTAGGGGATGGAGGAATTGAAAGTCTCCATAAAGGCAAAAAAATAGGGTTAGTAGAGGTGAGGCATAGGAAGACATGGAGTGATAGAATATTATGGTCAGATCAAATGTCAAAATTTTTAATCAAGGAAATGGAACACATATGGGTAATGGTGAGACCCAAGGTGTAACTATTCCTGCCTGTGATTAAGGTGGAGTGGTAAAGTAGGTCATGGATATCTGAGAATGCTGAGGAACTGGGAGATTTGAGGGAGCATCAACATGAATGTTTAATTCCCCTGGTATAAAAGTAGGATTTGGGGAAAAGAGAAAGAGGGTAGAATTGGTTCTGAACTCCTTGAGACAAAGGGAGAATGACCTGGGAGCCAATAGTCAACAACCAATATAGTCTGTTTAAGCTTTTTAAAAGTTTAACTATAGCAATAATATCTACTATTTCTAAAATACTTTAGGTTTTTTAAAATGATAGCCAGTAAGCAATTAAATTATTAGATGTGAAATCAACTAAAACATGGAAATGCAAAAATGGCCTGTTATCATTAATTTTAAATTACTTTGGCCTCAGTGAAATATAATAGCACCCTCCAAAACAAATGGAATCTCTAAGACAATTTTCAGCAATTAAATTTCATTAACATGGGCTTATATGTGTGGAACAAATGATTGTCATATTAAAATGAAAATGAGAAAATACTGATGTTCATGTTCTTAATTTATTTTATTTTTCCTTCCCTCCTACACTAAGAATTAAAATTCTTTTGTTATAGGGACACAATCACAAAGGAAAATATGCTGTTTCATGTTCTTGGGTTCCCAAAATGCTATAAAAAATCTCATTCTAAGGAAAATTAAGGGAGAAGGAAAAATTCTTGCCCATGGGCACAACCAGGTAAAGCCAATAAACTCACTAAGGAAACCAAGTAGAGTATAATACCCAAGAAGATGTCATTTATTAATTACTGAGAAAGTCATGAGGGAGCAACTCAATATGAGTGTATACATGTTGGAAGTGGGGTCATGTATTTGACTACAATGAAGCATATATTTGGCATAATCCACCTCAAGTTTACATTCTCTGTGTATACGTCCTTTACTCTTCCATGTACTGATGGTAAATTCTTCAATTTGAAAAGGCTACAAGCCAAGCCCAAAGTGGAGGGAGTGTTGATGCATGATTTTCTATTTGCAAATGATTGTACACTCAATGCAGCCTCTGAAACTGAAATGTAACAAAGTATGGATCAATTCTCTGCAGCTTGAGCTAATTTTGGGATAATAATTAACACCAAGAAAACACAGGTGCTCCATCAGTCATCACCACACCATCCATACATGGAACCATTGGTTACAACAAGTGGAGAAGTTTTGAAGGCTGTGGATAAGTTCACTTACTTTGGCAGTGTACTTTCCAGGGATGTACACATTGACAATGAGGTCGGTGCATGCATTGCCAGAGCTAGTTCAGTGTTTGGGAGACTCTGAAGAAAAGTTTGAACATAGTAGGCTTTTAATAAAAGTTTGTTGAATGGAAATTTCCTGACAAGTGTTCACAATAGCTAATGATAGCTAACTTTCACATAGAGCTTAATGAGGGGTGATGGGACCTAGACCCCTAAAAGGAAAAGACCATGTCTTTGAAAGCAGTCCAGTCCCTGAACTTTCCCATACAACGTAATCCCTGATGTCTCACCCAAGGCATCAGGCCTATCCCAGCCCAATAATAACCCTTTCAACAGCACTCTCACTGTAGCTCTCCGACTACTTAACTCCTTTCATTGCCTGCACCTGTTCCATCCCTGGCTATTTATTACTCCTTAATCCCTTCTAGACCCTTTCCCTGTTGCCCCTGGCCCATCTCAGGCTACTTACCACTCCTTAATTCCATCAAGATCTTTTCACTGACCCTTTTCCCCTTTTTTGTATATAAGTATCAGTGCCATCATCCTCAAATTTGAAGATTTACTAGGAATCTGCCTGCCATACTGGTGTTACAATAAACCTCACTACTTTGACTGAAAGAAGGCTTGAGTAACTGAATTCATTTGAAGTAGACTTACCCTGCACCCTTACATTTCAGGGTTCCCAGCACCCCAAAACCCAACATTACTCTGTGTGAGGCACTGTACTAAGCACTTTACAATTATATCTCATTTTATCCTCACAAAAACCCTAGGGGGTAGGTGCTATTGTTATTCCCATTTTACAAATGAGGAAACTGAGGTAAACAGAGTTTAAATGACTTGCTCAGGGTCACATAATTAATAAGTGTCTGAGTCCAGATTTGAACTCAGTCTTCCTAATAGCAGGTTGGCATTCTATCCACTGTACCTCTATCTAGGCTTCACACAAATACCTTTACTGAGGGAGCACCTACTACCTCCAAAAGCAGCCTAATCTACATTGTTATAGCTCTAGTTTTTAAGAATAATTTTCTTACACAAACTGAAATGGATGTCTGTAACTACCACTTATTGGTCTCAGTCCTAGTTCTAGCCTCTGAGGCCAAGCTGGGCAAGAATAATCCTCATCCACTTGACAGTACTTGTGCCTTGGACCATGTCTAGAATAGTAAGTACTTAATAAATGCTTGACTGACTGAAAGTAAGCTTATGGGCCATAGCTTGCTAGAGGTAGATCAAAAGGGGTAATTTTGTTGGCTTTGGATACCTTTTCTAAGAAAATAATCCTCTACCCCACTCCACTCCCTTCCCTCCAAAAAAAAAAAATCTATTATATAGCTCTGTTAGTTAGAGCTTCCTTAGTTAGAAGGAATTTGCCAAAATTTCTTACATTTTTTTCAAATAAAGTGATATTTTGGCAGCTTCTACTGATACATTGATATGAAAAGTATCTATCCAGATTTCTGAGTCATCATTACTTGATGTTTTAGCATTTCAAAATAGGTTTATCATTTTTGTGTCAGCAATTAAAATATGGAAGTTTTGGCAATTTGAAAGTGTTCATTTAATCTGTGCCTACTGCACAATACAAGTAAAAAATTAATACAACAGAAAACAAAATGTAAAATTACAAATGGTTATTTGATTTAAAGTTTTAAAAAAAGATTAATGATAACTATAAACTATACTAACAC
This sequence comes from Bettongia penicillata ogilbyi, assembly GCA_023548195.1. Lineage (NCBI taxonomy): Eukaryota > Metazoa > Chordata > Mammalia > Diprotodontia > Potoroidae > Bettongia > Bettongia penicillata. Next base: position 11,866,467 of record JAJHZJ010000496.1, read on the forward strand.
TGGAAATAATTAAAAAAGAAAGTTTTCAAAAATGAGGTTTAGATCATTTAAAATGAAATTTATTAGAGTAAGAAAAAAATGAAATAAAATGCCATCAAAAACACGATCCGTAGACTGATTTCTCCCGCTGAAAAAAGTAGAAAACTCACATAACTGGAATAAAAACTAACATGATTCTTGGATCAGAGATTTTAATGACACAGGGTACTTTCCATAGGTACTTTGGGAAATTTTTCACTTTCATGAATCAGCCTAGTGAGATATGTATTAGTGCAATTCCCAACCTGGATCCACTGTAGTTAGAATACACTTCACTTCAAAATATTACAGAAGAAAAATGAAGAAAGAGAGGAAAAGAAAACAGAAAACCTCATATGAGAAACCACTAGTCCTAAGGATGTAAATAAATCCTCAGATTCACTAACGGTTCTGAATAGAGAAAAATCTCATACCCATGTACTATTTTGGCCCACAGCTCTTGTCACCAAAGTTGGGAAGGAATGAGTAATGATTTTCTCTCTTTTTCTAGCTTAAAAAACTTTTATTTATGTTTTTTTTGTTTCTTACTTTACCTTGATATCTCTTCTATTCTCCCCCCTCTCCTCTTCAAGAGCCATCCCACAATTCAAACAGTATTTTTTAAGAGGGGAGAAAAAAGTCAGCATAACTAATTGATGCATTTTTAAAAAATCTGAAAACTTGTGGAAAATGTGTTTTCCACAAAGGTGTGAGTTAGGATATCTTTTCATATCTCTTCATATGAATCCCACTCAATCTTTATAATGTTACATTTACAGTGTCATCACTTTTTTTCATTTATGTTGTTGTACTTACTATGTGATGTTTTCTCAGTTTTGTTGATTTGACTGCATCAGTTTATAGATCTTTTCATGTTTTTCCATTTTTAAATTTTATTATTGATTTATTTTTAACATTTTTTTCTATTTTGAGTTCTTAATTCTTTTTCCTTTCCACCCCTCCCTCATTCATTGAGAAGGCAAGAAATGTGACATCAAATTGTCATATGAAATCATGCAAAACATCTCCATATCAGCCATGTTGCATAAAAAGAAAGACAAAGAAAGTGAAAAAATTAAGTTTCAATCTGCACTCAGAGTCCATCAGTTCTTTCTCTAAAAGTTGATAGTAGCATGAATCTGTGGGTTTATCAAATACCAGATTACTATGATTATTTACTACTGGGTTTTGTGTACCTAACTTGTTCTGCTAATCCACTACTTTATTACTTAACTAGTACCAGATTGTTTTCATGATTACCACACTGAACTAAAGTTTCAGATCAGGTACTGCTAGGCACTGTCCTTCACATTTTTGTCACTGATTCACTTAATATTCTTGAGCTTTGTTCTTCCAGATGAGTTTTGTTATAATTTTTTCTAGCTCTACAAAGTATTTTTTGGTAGTTTGATTAGTATGGCACTGAATAAGTAAATAAATTTAACTAGAATTGTTACAGGTGTCATCTTCCTATATAGGAATATAAACAGCTTAACTCTGTTCAGTCCCTTGTGATTTCTCTTTCATGTTTACCTTTTTATGCTTCTCTTGAGTCTTGCATTCAAAGTCAAATTTTCTTATTCAGTTCCAGTCTTTGCATTAGGAAGGATGAAAGTCCTGTATTTCATTAAATATTTTTTTCTCTGAAGGATTATACTCCTTTTGTTGGCCTGGTTATTCTTGGTTGTAATCCTAGCTACTTTGCCTTCCAGAATATCACATCATAAGCCCTCGACTCCTTTAATTTTGTGTGATGCTGCTGCTAAATATAAAATCACATAACGTGATCCTGACTGCATCAATATAGTTTTTGAATGGTTTCTTTCTGACTACCTACAATATTCTCTCCTTGACCTTGAGGCTTGGGAATTTGACTATAATATTCCTGGGAGTTTTATTTCTCATGTAGGAGTATTCTTTCCATTTCTATTTCACCCTCTGGTTCTAGGACATCAGGGGAGTTTTCCCTGATAACTTCTTGAAAGATGATGTCTAGGCTCTTTTTTTTTTTTACCATGGCTTTCAGGTAATCCAAAAATTCTTAAATTATCTCTCCTTGATCTATTCTCCATGTTGTAATGGTAATTTAAATGGGAAGATCTTTCCCATTCATTAATAGGTCCATGGAACCTGCCTGAGTCACATGAGCCTACATCACATGGAGCCTGTGGTGGGAGGAGTTTACTGAATGGGTGGTAAAGGAAGAGTGGAACAGAAAGAGGACAAAGTAGAGCAGAGTTGAGAGGAAATTGGTCAGAGCCTCATCAGAGTTAGGAAGAATGAAGACAAGCAGGCAGCTGGCTAACCTGAGTGAAACAGATTGTTTGTGATTTTGTTTAATGGAGCTGGGGGATCCCTAGCATTCCCCTAGCAGGGGGATGGTATTCTCTGCATTGTTATCATGTATAGATTTTTGTTACTATGATGGATTAGGCTTAAAGGTGTCTGAATAAATGTTTTGGTTCTGTCTTCCATGTGGAGAGTCTGTTGTATTTTTCAATTCAGAATTGCACCGGGAGATTCATGGTCGCCATAGGCACTGTGAATATTGCATTGGCACTACACATGTCAATTGTTTTTCCAATGAGATTTCATATTTTCTTCTATCTTTCCATTGTTTTGTCTTTGTTTTATTGTCTGTTGATGTCTCATGGAGTCATTAGCTTCCACTTGCCCAATTCTGATTTTTAAGGAATCATTTTCTTGAGCTTTTTTATCTCTTTTTCCATTTGGCTTATTCTACTTTTTAAGGAGTTCTTCTCAATGAATTTTTATGCCTCTTTTACCACTTGACCAATTCTGTATTTTCTTCAGTATTTTTGTGTTTCTTTCACTAATCTGTTAACTCCGCATAATTTTCTTACATCACTCTCATTTCTTTTCCCAATTTTTCCTTTCCCTCTTATTTGATTTTTTAAATTTTTTTAGCTTTTTCAGGAAGTGTTGTTGGATTGGTGTCCAATTAACACTTTTTCTTTGAGCCTTAGCTTGTAGCTTTTTGATGTCAATGTCTTTTTCTGAGTTTGTGTCTTGATCTTCTCTGTCACAACAGCAGTTTTTATGGTCGGGTTCTTTTGGTGGTGTTGTTGTTACAATTGTTTGCTCTTTATCCAGCCTATTCCTTGACTTTTAATTTTGTGCTTGTTACAAACCGCTCCCAGGATGGAGACGGCACTCAGGTTTTTCATGCTGCTGTTTTCAGAACTAATCTGGGGGCTTGTAAAGTTTTGGTGCTTCCAAGAGTGTGATCCAGGGAGAGGTATGGCCCCTGCTTCCACAGACTCTCCTCTAATCCTGAACTTTATCCTTGCTCCCCTACAAATATCAATGCTAGAACTCTTCTTCATTCTGAAACTGTGACCAGGTCTCCTGCTTTCCTGCAGTGCAAAGCAGCAGTGCTCCTTTCTGCCTAGAAACTGACATTAGGCCCCCCCCACTCCCTTGTGAGTGACCCCAAGCACTCTTCCTCACCATGAAAATGTGACATTCACCCCTGTTCCCCTGTGAATACAAATGCTAGTGCTCCTCCTCCCCCTAAAACTGAGACCCAATAGAACTGTGTATAAGCAATGCAACAGGGTCCTCCACTCAGCGCCACCAAAGGGTCTCCTATAATCTATTTCTGACCAGCAGTCCTACTCCTTTACTATCTCTGGACAGAGAGTTCTTAAAGCTACTGCTGCTGTAAGAGTACTGGCTCCAATGCCTGCTGCTAGTGTTACTTCAGCATGTTTTGTGCTCCATGTCAATTCTCACACTGGTGTCACAGGCCTGTCTTGCTAACCTCCTAAATTGTTTTGGGCTAGAAAAATTTCTCACTCTGATTATCTGTTGGCTCTGCTACTACATGATTCAATCTGAAGAGTTATTTTATAGTTGTTTGGAGGGAAATGTTGGGAAGGTTCTGCTGAGTTGCTGCCTGTACTCTGCCATCTAATAGGTAGGATTTCTCCTATGTTTGTCACACACCTCGTTTCTCCAGTATAGCTGTAGTCCATTATATTCATGTACCGCAATTTGTTTAGCCATTCCATTTGATGGGCAACTACTTTGTTTCCAATTCTTAGCTAAAACAAAAAGTGCTGCTATATATATTTTGGAGTATATGGGGACTTTTTTCTTATCACTGCCTTCCTTGGGATATAAGCTAAGTAATGGAGTCTGGTTCAAAGAATATGGCTATTTTCATCATTTTTTTTGCATAATTCCAAACTGATTTCCAAAATGGTTATATCATTTCACAGCTCCACCAACAATGTATTAGTGTGTCTTTCTTCCCATACTCTTCCAAATTATTTTTGTCATTTTTGCCACTTTATAGGATATAAAGTGAGATCTCAGAGTTGTTTTTATTTCTCTTATTATTAGTGATTCAGAGCATTTTTTCTGATGTTTTAAATACTTTGCAGTTCTTTTGAAAACTGTTTTATATCCTTTAGTCATTTATCTATTGAAGAATGGCTTGCTTTTTTAGTTGTTTCAGGCATGTTCAATTCTTTGTGACCTCATTTTGGTGGGGTTTTTTTGCAAAGATACTGATTTGTCATTTCATTTTATTTTACAGAGAATGAAATTGAGGCAAAGAGGATTAAGTGATTTACCCAAGGTCACATAGCTAGTGAGTGACTGAAGCCAGATTTGAACTCGGGAAGATGAGTCTTCCTGACTCCAGACTCAGCATTCTGTCCACTGGGGCACCTAGCTGTCCATCAATGACTATCAGTCAAATACATTTGATAGCTATAGAGATATACACACATATATACATATAAGTATATATACACACTGTAAATAATTATATGTATAATATATAACTATATATGACATGTATTGTGTATATGTATGTATTAACTGTTTATATTTCTTGGATATCAAACCCTTATCAGAGAAATATGATGCAAAGATTTTTTTCCCATTTCTTCCTCTAAGTTTTTGTAAATCTTCATGACTCTGTAGCACAGTTGAGAAACTTTTAAACAGGTAAGAGCAAGTGTCTAGAGTTCATCAAAATTTAAAGATATCTTCCCAATGCAAAATAGAAACAAAATTTTCCAGATTCTTCTCTTTCCCTAGGTTGCCACCACTCCCCTTCTAGTCCTGCCTTCCTTTTCATCTCCTTCTCCCATCTCTCCTAGTTACTGGTCTTACCCACTCAAATCAGTGTATACATCTCTGGATGGACACACTTTCTTTCTCTCCATTTCCTGAAAGAGGAGGGAAAAAGAACAGAAGGAAGGGGGGCAGGGAATGTCTAAAAGCATAGGTTTAGGAAGTTTCAGTGACTCCTTAAGCCCTTCACAATTTGGTTCCACTTTCCCTTTTCAGATTTCCAGACTGTACAGTAGCAGAAGTTGTCAGTTATCATTTGTCCCATGTGTTCCTCATTAACATTGTACTCTCAACTTTAAGTCTCCTCTTCTCATAGATGCTATATGTATTTGTGGGAAAGAACACCACAGTTTTATGAAGGGAATGTTTTGTAACAACTATTCATCTATAACATCTTAGTAAGTGCTTTTGCTAAAAGCTAATTAAATCTACAGCCTGATTGTTAATAGAAAACACAATGGTCAGAGCTCATGAGTTGAAGTAGTAAGAATAGCTAGTTACCTCTAAAACCCAAGATAACAGATACTCTCTGGGGATTCAAACTGCAATTACATTTACTGCCAAGATTCAATACTAATAATTGTTAAGTTTTAACCATCCTTGGTCATTATGCTCCACAAAATGCCAAGTATAGTTACAATAAAGCTTTCACAACTACAGAACAGTTGGAAAATTGTTTGGATTACCATGCAGAGAGCTCGGGAATTTAGGCTTTTGTCATGCTTCTGCTTAGTCATATCAATGTTGGATGAGTCATTTGGCCTGAGTCTCAGTTTCCTTATCTGTAAAGTCAGTACATTGACTTAGAAGATCCCTATGGTTCCTTTCAGGTTGTAAAGCTTTGATAATTCTGTCTGCACTTTTCTTGTCAGTTTTCACAAACATTATCTTTCCTGCTTTTATTAGAGTACTCACTACCCATCAGCAAATTATAATGTCTTAATTCCCACAAGTATGTTTGAGTTTTGCACATGTTCTATTTTCAACAGGGGTGTAGGATCAGTCAACATTTTTCTGGCTTGACAGCTGTGCTAAAGTAATGGTATCTTCCTTAGCTTCATAATAAAAGTCTAAATGGATTTCTGATTCATTAATTTGTGAGTTATTCTCTCTTCTGTGAAAAGCTTGTTTGGATCTTAGCTACAATCCAGTCCTAACAATGATCACAGATTCATAGGACTGAAACTAACCTTAAGAGACCCTTATACTGCAGGCAAGTAAATGACTACACAACATAGCACAGAAGTTTTCTAATGTTTTACTAAGGTTCTTCATGGATCATAGCATAATGGGATGAGTTGCCAAAAAGAACTCGGTCCTTAGAGAATAAGCCTAACCCTAATGAGAATGAATAACCCTAAATGAGCAATATACTCCTACCCATAGGGAGGCTTGATGACTGCCTCTGGGCATTTATAATGGGGGAGCATTCTCCCTATTTAAAAGCATGCACAGGTATCTTTTGACAATGCCTTTAAAAACCTTTTAGATGGTTGCTGAGCCAGAATTGAGTCTGCATACAAAATGTCCGAGCAGATGATTTCTCTTTTTCCCTTACAAAACCAAGGTGAATGTGCTGTGAGTTGTAGGGGAGGGAATCTCTTTGCCTACCTGGTGGCTATGTGACCATGAATGCATGGCACCTCTGCTACTTTTGTCTATTGTATTTACTTTTTATAGACCTTACATGCATGAGCATCTGGAAACAAGACAGATCCAGTTATGACCCTGTGAACTTTGAAAATTTGGGAAAACCATTAGATATCCAGCAACTAGAGTTGGTAACAGAGTATGCTAGTAGCTGTAGTAACCAAGATCAATGAGGAGCCAGCCCTCAAGAATCACATGTTTGGCATAGTTGAGCAAGGAGAAGAGGGGACTCTTTTACATGCTATACCATATCCAAATGAACTTTGGGACTCTGCCAAGGAAGAAAAGAACTCTGAGGGACAGGTGAGGATTATTTTGTAGAATCCATTATAAATGTGAGTCATCTCTCTACTGGTACCTAGTGGGTATCTACAGTGAATAATGTAACCTTCCCATTTGGGAAGATGTTGCTGTACTTCATTCATTCTTCTGCTTTCTCAGTAAATGTCTCTTTTTAAAAACTAATTGATCACATAAAATTAAAAAGTTTTTGCACAAAAAATCTAATGCGGCCAAAATTAGAAGGAAAATAGAAAACTAGGGGGGGAAGTTTTACAATAAGTTTCACTAATAAAAGTCTCATTTCTCAAATATATAGGGAACTGAGCCAAATTTATAAAAATAAGAGCTATTCCTCAATTGATAAATTGCCAAAGGATATGAACAAGAGGTTTTCAAAAGAAGACATCAAAGCTATTTATCTATAGTCATATGAAAAAGTACTCTGTCACTATTGATTAAAGAAATGCAAATTAAAACCACTCTGAGATACCACCTCACACCCATCAGATTGACTAACATGACAGAAAAAGAAAATGACAAATATTGGAGGAGATATAGGAAAATTGATACCCAAGACATATCTAAAGGACACATGATGAAAAATGCCATCTACCTCCAAAGAGAGAACTGAAGAATTCTGAATGCAAATTGAAGCATATTTTTCATTCCATTTTTACTGTTTTATTTTGTTTGTGTTTTCTTTTGGCAACATGGCTAATGTGGAAATATATCTCCTGTGACTTCATATGCATAAATAGTGTCAAGTTGCTTTTCCTTCTTAAGGAGAGGAGAGGGGAGGGATAAAAAGAATCTGGAACTCAAAATTGTTGTAAATGACTTTTAATTTTTATATGTAATTAAGATATATTTAATGAAATAAATAAAGTAATTTAAAAAACTGATTGTAATTTGTTAGTTGATATTAATAAAGATTATCTGGTTAAATTACTTTGGAGAAAACACCAGAGGAAAGTTCATAATTTGAAAGTCAAGCCCCTCTGAATGACACAAAAGCCCTGAGGGGAGAAGTAGTAAGCACCTCCTGGGACCAATCTGTCCTTAAGAGGGGGAAAACAGAGATGGAGACTAGAGGAGAGACAGACAGACAGAGAGACGGAGACAACAGACAGAGAGACAGGCGGACAGACAGAGAGACAAAACAAGCAAAACAGCTCCTGCCACAAGGAGCCTACATTGTAACAGGTAAAATAATGTTCAGTGGGGTGCTAGAAAGTCGAAGGGGAGGTAACCCACAAAGGAGCTGAGAGGAAAGGCTAAGGAGTGGTGACAAGGCTCACCTTTTAGAGGTGAGGAAGCCAGGAAGGAAGTCCAAGTTTGTGGTGGACTGGAGATGTCAGGGCCATGACGAAGAGATGGCTGGGAAACACCATAGCGCTACAACTATCTAGTAGTCCAGTAGACCTTGTAGTCTAGTTCAAAGCAAGTGGACATTTTATTCATTTTCTTTGCATATTCTTTTCCCAAATGACTAGACCACCTTTACAGAATCTTAAGAGTCTGAAGGGACTTTGGAAGCCACTTAGTCATAGGATCATCGACTCAGAACAGGAAGGAATGTCAGAGGTCATCTCGTCCAACCCCCTCATTTTACAGATGAGGACACTGAGGCCCAGAGAAGGGAAGTTATTTACCCAAATTCACATTGACAGTGACAGATTTAAGATTCAAAACTGGTTCTTCTGACTCCAAAGCCAATCCTCTTTCCATCGCAGTTTTCCATAACAAGTTACATCATTTTGTAGAATCTCTAGCTCATTTCAAGCACAGTTCCAATGCTACCTTTTATAGGACACCTTTCCTGATCCCCACCCACTCCTTTCAAAGTTGTGGGGACTCTCCCTTCTCATAATACTTTGTATTACTTTGTGATCTCCTTCGCACCTCAAACATACACCACCTGTGAGTGCTCCATCTTGTTTGAAGTTACTTTGTGTTTTATGGCATTTATTTACGTGAATTCACATTGTATTCTTCCTAGTAATAAGTTTGCTCCTTGAAGGCTTGGATTATTTGGGGAAGGGGTTGTTGCTGTTTTTGTCTCCCCTTTGTTTGTATCCCTTCTGCATGGTACATGCTTATTAAATTTTGTAGGATAGGATAAGATAGGGTAAGATAAGATGCAGTGGCTCATGTATGTATGGTGATGTATGTATGTATGTATGTATGGTGATGGGAGAAGACATAAATGAACTGACTGAAGGAGGTGGAGGAGACAGTGAAATCTGATGATGGTAGAAGTAACAATAAGAAAAAGGAAGCAAGATCCCCTTTCCCAAAAAGGGACTGTAGGTGATTTTAGAAGCAGTGATGCATCTCCCCCCTCCCTTTACTTCTCACTCTACTTAGTACAGACAGTTTGAAATTGGCTGCCTACGAAATGACAAGCTGAACAGCTCCTTCTTTGAGATGTAGCTGGCCTCTCACCCTCCCTCAGCTCTGCCCCTCCCCCTCTGACTTTCTCCTCTTCCCCCCAGGACGTACCAAAAAGAAAAATTTTCCCTGACTCCTTTGTCTAGAGGATAGGAGTATTCTCTCATGGCCCAATTTTTCCACCAGTTTTTTTTTCTTTTCCTTTCTTTTTTTCTTTTCTTTTTTCTTTGAAATGAGAATAAAACTTTTTCCAGTCCAGGAACTTTGTTTCTGGTGTTCTAGATTTTTTTCCCTTCTCAGAAATATAGCTGCTCTGCGTAGGCCTGATGAGTTATCTCATTAGCATGAAACACTGACATAGTTGCTACATTAAAATCCTATGCCATGTGGTGATATAGAAATTAAAGCTGCCCTCAGCCCCCCTCCCACTTCTCAAATTCAGTGAGCTTTTCAGGGGGCAATGAGAACTATTTCCTTCAAAACAACAAAGGCACCTTCTCAAGAGTCTTTTATTTTCAAGGTATCTCCTGCTCACTTACAATTACAGATCAGATGATGTCAACTTCTGTTGAAGTTTTACAATTCAAATATAAGCTTTGGAGAAGTCAACAATTTAATATTTTGTAAAACCTTTGTGCATCATAGGAACTATATACACAAAATACATAGAAAGAGGACCATGTTTGCTTATGAATCCCCAACAAAACTCTAGAATAGATTATCAAACATATGGTTTGTATGTACTTAGAAAAAGAGCAGCAAGCACTATAAGCCAACACGGGCTTACTAAAAAAAAACCAACATGGTTACGTCTGGCTGTCCTCATTTCCCTGTTTTGACAAGGTGATTAGATTGGATCAGGGGAGCATTGCAGATTGAGTTTTCAGAAAAGGATTTGAAAAAGCATTTGTAACATTCCTGTGGGCAAGATGGACAAAGGTAGGCTAGAGGATAACATAGTTTGACTCTCCCCATAAAGTATTAATTAGTAGATATGTTCAACCTCCTGGAGGAAGGTCTCTAATAGTCCCTTCTGAATTCTGTTCAATGTGGTTTTTGTTGTTTTATTATCATTGGTTTTTTGGTCAGAGAGTTGCATGAGAAAACAGATAGAAATATAAATTTGTAAAACTAAAACAGACAACTGATATATTAAATGATGAAATCGGGATACAAAAAAAGATTTGGACAAGCTGAAAACAAGGCTCAGATTTTAAAAATTAAAATTTAATAGTGACAAATGTTAATACTGTACTTAAGTTCAAAGAATCAACTAGGTAAGTACAAGATACGGGAGGTCTATCTAGATAAGAGCTCATATAAAAAAATGTAAGTGTTTTGGTCAACTACAAGTCTAATACAAGCCATCAATATAATATGGTCAATCAGGAGAAAGGAAAGGAACAAACATTTATATAGTACCTACTATGTTCCAGGCACTGTACTAAGTGCTTCACCAATAGAGGCAACATTAACAGACATATAATGTCCATAACTATCTACAAGGGAGAAACAAAGTGATTAAAAATCTGTTTTACTCAGATCATATCATACAGATAGCCATACGTGGGGGTGGGGGGGAGCAGAGCTGGGGACAAAGAGAAAGAAAGAAGGGGTGAGAGAGACAGAGATGGAGTGAAACAGAGACGAATCATCTTCAAGAACAAGTAATACCAGTAAAGGTGAATGGAACAGGAACAAGAAACAAGAAGTAGATGGATAGCTTGAGTGCTACATTAGCACTCCCAAGATGTTACAAGACCTAGCGACAGGTAAATTAAGATATTGAAAGAACTCCAAAGATAGTAAAAGAGCTCAAGAATATTAAGTGAATCCTCTCAAAATATTTACTGAAAAATATGGATGAGTTGTATAGGATGGAAAAGTATGAAAGGCTGGATTTCTGCATCAGTGAAGCAAGCACCCACGTCACTGAGATTACAAAAAAATGAACTGTGTCCAACTCAAAGTAAGTAATAACACTTGTCAGATTATATTTGGCATATTTTGTTCAGTCCTAGGCACCAGATTTTTAAAGGGAACATTAATATTTGGCAGTAGATCTAGAGTAAGCTGACTCACTCAGCCCTCTTCCGGGAACTTTCCAGAAACTGGGGGTGTTTAGCTTGAAGAAGAGAAGACTTTAAGGGGGACAAGGTGGTTATCATAAAATTTCTCACAAGTTATTATGCAAAAGAGGCTTAGACTTATCCTAAGCAGTTTTTCAGATGGCAGGACTGGAAACCAAAGGCGGAAGTGACAGGGAGACAGATTGCAACTCCTCAGAAGGAAGATTTTCCTAACATTAAACTAGAGCTAGGTGGCCCTGTGGACTCCTGGTTACTTCCTGTGCTTCGTTACAATGTCATAGGGAAGATTCCTTCTTTGACCTGGAGATGAGGCTCTCAGTAAGAGCTATTGTGAAAGACCTAATAGCTATAAGGATGGAAATAGGATCATTGAATACAGATTGTGCAAATATAAGACACTGAGAATCAAAACATTAGAAAATATGGCAGAAAGTCTTAATAAAACACAATAAACCAGAAACAGAATGGCATAAGCAGAGCATTCCAGTTCCTTCAACAGATTCTTATATGACATGAATTCTAGTTTCTAGGCCATTTTATTGACCACATTTGTAAAAAATACAGAATCATATGGAATGCTAGTATTAACTTCAAGACCTTTTGGTCCATCTGCCTTGTTTTACAGATAAATAAAGTAACATTCAGGGAATTTGAAGATCTTGTTTAAGGTCACTCTGAGATCTCTCTAACAATAAGACTTTGTGAATTTGTGAAATAGACTAGGCATTACATGGGGATGGGTTAAAAAGAGAAAAGGGAAATTGTTATTATTACTACTATTATTAGTATATAAGTATTATATATGAAAATTATAATTCATTCTAAAATGAAGAATCCCCCAAACTCTACCCTCCCTCTAGTGAAATTTTTACTACCATTCCATGTCACTGTCTCTGTCTTCTAAAGTCTACCTTCTTATTCCACCAGCCCTCTTTCTTTCCAAAATGAAAAAGACTGCCTCATCCTTTAAAATGCAGAGGCTTAGAGGATATCAGAGGGCTAGAAGAATTCTCTTCTAATCATTGAACAACAGCGTGTACTCAGCACCCATCTGCACATCCCTGGAAGAGATGATTATCCGCAGCTCACCATCGAGCAATCTAAAGAAAATGAAATGAGTGTTCCATACCCCTTCAATCCATCTTTCCCCTCAATGTCTCACCGCAACAACCACGCTCTGACTTTCCAATGCATACAATAAAACTGAAATGATATTCCTTAAGCTGGCTAATTTCTAAGTTCAGCTATAAAAGGTGAAATGCATTAGCAGTCCATTTTCAAAATAGAATGAAGGACAGTGATCTCTTTTTACTTGTTAACAAAGTCTTATGCACTAAATTTCCAAAGAATCAATTGGGAGATGTGCCCTTTCCTGACTTTCAGCAGAAATTATCTGTGTAAAAAATATATAAATTTTAAAATAATTACTAGCAGATGGATGACATTTCCTGTGACTCTGACAAGGAAATGAATAACGCAAGCAGACGTACTCACCATGAATCCTATACCTTGAGAAGTAAAATACCAGGACAGTAGAATAGTACAGAGTAGAAACAGCCTGAGATTTCAAGTCAGGACATGTGGGTGGAAGTCCCAGCCTTGACACCTAGTGACTCTGACATTGGGATCACTTCACCTCTGTGCCTAAGTTTCTCATCTGTGAAAACATGAATGGAATAAAGAAGGTATACTACCTTCTCACAAGATTGCTGTAAGAATTAAATAAAATATGTAAAGCACTGTTTATATGATAAAGTACAACATGAGAAGGGAGGCTAGGGGGTCAAGGGCGGGCCTGGAGTCCGGAAGACCTGAGTTCAAATCTGTCTTCAGATTGTTACTGTGTGACCCTGGGTAAGTCACTTAACCTATTTGCCTCAGTTTCCTCATATGTAAAATGAGCTGGAGAAGGAAATGGTAACCTCCAATATCTTTGCCAAGAAAACCCCAAATGGGGTCACAAAAAGTCAATCACGATTGAAACGACTAACACCACAACATGAGAAGCAATATTAAGTAATGGAAACAATGCTTCGGAGTTAGAAAGTCCTGAGTTCAACTCCTGTCACTGATACAAAATTGGTACGTGACTCTGGGAAGGTCTCTTAATATCTCAGTGCAACTCTATAAGATTATATTTTGAATTATTGTATGTTTCCTCCATCACCCTCATTATAATCCCCTCAGACAACCACCTATCATTATCCTTGTTTATCTCCAACAAAACAAAAACTGGTTCTAATTTTACAGATATTAACTTTTCCTACAAACTGATCCCTCCTCCTCACCTGTGTATATATTTTGAGGGCATCATCATCCTTACAGTCATCAAGGTCCTCAACCCAAATTTTGTCAAATGAAACATCCTTGAGAGAGGATGACTTTGGAGTGAAAAAGACCTGGATTCAAATCCTCCCTCTGATTTATACTCTAGCTGTGCAACTCCACCTCTTTCACTCCTCTAAAATCTATCCCCTTCTCTCCATTTATATGGACACGACTCTACTTCACCCCTTCTCACTGGAATATCGTCATAGCCTCCTAATTAATCTCCCTTCCTTAACACATTCTCTAATCCAATCCATCTCCCACAGTACGGCTATATCAAGACTACAAGAAAGGGAGTAGAATTTAATAAATCTGGGGAGGTAGGCTGAAGTCAGATTGTGGAGGGCTTCCAATGACTTAAGAGATTGTATTTGATCCTAGGAGCAATAGGGAGCCGCTGGAGCCTTTGAGCAGGGGGAGTGGCATAAGGGTACTAATGCTTTCAGAAAATCACTTGCTTACTGTGTGGAGGATGGGTTGGAGTGACAAGGGATTGAAGACGGGGAAACCAGTTAGAAATTCAAAAGATCATGTCACATAGGCATGAGGGCCTTGATTTTGGTGGTGGCCAAAAGAGAAAACAGAAGCTGTTGGCTAGACTCCCTTGTTTATCATTTCAAACGTATCGCATGAACTGAACAGCTTTAACAAAAGTTTTCTCTTCTTGCCATTTTTCTTCTTTACAAAATTTTTTGTTATGCAGAATAGCTCTTGGGAAGAGGAAGCAGGAGTGAGGCAGGAGGAATCTCCAACATAAAAAAAAATGATCAACAAAAATCAATTTTTTAAAAAAATATTAAAACCTATCCTAATGTGGTGTAACAGTAAACACACTGGCATGCACAGGAGGGCTGCTGCACAGGTTCTTAGATCTGCTTTTCTATGGAAAGAAACCATAATAGGGGTAAACGATCTTTAATCAAGCATACATAGCATTCACTGAGTTCTGGGGTCGGGGCAGGGGGCAAGTCAGCACCCTGAACTTCAGAGAAAATACAAGCAGAAATTACAAACAGAAAACTGAGGCCCTGGAGGGGGAGAGGAGACGACATGACCAACTTCATACATGTAAGAGGAGTCAGGATTTGAACCTCAGAACTTGGATTCCAAATATACCACTCTTTCCACTCCTGCTTCCACAATAGCTGTTTGAGGACCCCCCTCTCCCCAACATGCACCAGGAAGGCAGCTAGTTGTTTAGTCATTTCTGTCATGTCTGACTCCTCATGACCCCATTTGGGGTTTTCTTGGCAAAGATATTGTAAGGGTTTGCCATTTCCTTCTCTACTTCATTTTACAGATGAGGAAAAGGAGGCAAGCAAGGTACAAGGTTAAGTGACTTGCCAGGGTCACACAATTAATAACATTCTGAAGTCACTTCTTTCTGACTTCAGGCCCAGAGTGTTATCCACAGTGCCATGTATCTGTCCCCACCAGAAAGCCATTTTGTATTTATTTTTCATATATCTTTCGCTTATCTGTGAACACATTGTATTCCCAGCACCACTATCTACAGAATATAAACTTCTTGAGGGAAGGAATTATTTCACTTATGTCTTTGTATCCTCAAGACTTAGTTCTGTGCTTGGCACTTAATAGAAATATGTGATTTTATTGATTGGTTGGATGATTCATAATAAACATAATGATAAAGAGAGTTGAAGTAGGAAGAAGGAGAGAAGAGAGTTCATGAAATTAATATTGATTACTATGAAAACTAAAATTTCTTCCACCAAGCCTTACTCATATGGAGCAATTGACCAAAGCAAGCCTGAATTAGTAACAGAGGTGGATTATGGAACATTTTTTTCCTTTCTTTTCTTTTTTAAATTTATTAATTTCCCCCAATTACATGTAAAGACAATTTAACATTTTAAAAAATATTTTTAGATGGAATATTTTAATACTTTAGATAGAATACTTTAATAGTAAGAAATTATTTTTACTTTCAAATTAAGTAATGGCTGGCAAAGTCCAGAAAATATGGGCTCCTACTAGAACTTCTTCATTAAATAAAGACCATTTGTAATTAGCACATTCTGTTTTGGGAATATACTCAAAGGTGCTTCCAAGGTTCTCAGAAAGATTTTCTTCAAAGGAGGTTAAACATTCCCCTTGCAATCTTATTTACATTGCTCATAGGACATACATATAGAAGAGATCTTAAAGGTTACCCAGTCCTATTCTTTCACTTTACAAAAGAGGAAACTGAGCCCCAAAGAAGAAAATGGCTTGCCCAAAATCATACAGATCATGAATAGAAGAGTTTAAATTTGAGCTTCATCCCAGTCCTTGTCCAAATTATCACAAACTCTGAATTAATTAGTGTTCTCTGGCATGAAATGGGTTGCTAGGCTCAGTCTCATGCTCAGGAAGGTATTTCAAATCACTAAATTGTCCCAAATTAATGCATTTTGAAATAGTCACAGCTGAAAGAGCTGGGTCTGAGTGGGTCACCTTTCTCAGAGATCTGGGACAGGCAATGCTTTCATCACAGATGACAAAGCCTGAACTAGAGATGACTCTGTTGGAACCACAGAGTACAAAGCCAGCACTAGAAAAAGTGGTGAAAGAGACAAGGTTTGTGCTTCCTGTCACCCTTTTTTCCCTCCCTTATAGGCACTTAGTATTTACTTAGCTAGACGTTGGATCTCCCCAGTGGAATATGAATTCCTGGAGGGATGACATTGGCTCATTCGTGTCTTCATATCTCCAGTGCTTGTCACACAGAAGATGCTTATTAAACCGAATTGTACTGAATTCGGGACCATTATCTTCCCCTCTGCCTCACCACCTCCCCAGTGCGGTTGCCCCAGCTAAAATACTCCTTTCTGACCAATGATTGTCCAACCCTTACCTCCACTAAAATATACCTGACCTGTATCCCATTTGTAAGATCATTTATTTAAATACTCATCTATTTCAATGCATCTCTGATTTTGTGTATCCAATGTAAATATGCCTTTTATTAATGCAGAGGGGATGCTTGCCCATCCTTTACAACTGTCCTCAAAGTCTCACCATGAATTTACCTCGGGGCAAATAAAATCCTTATTTGTTTCTTTCGTTTTTTTATTTCCCAAAGTTCAGTTACTGGATTGAGGTTGATGAATCCATTTGGGGCCAGCTCAGTCATAGAGGCCTATAGATCTTCTACAATGGCCATCTGGTGTTGGATAAATTGGAGGTTGGCACACATGCAGTCACACAGATGTAACCATTCCTGGACTGTGTATCCCAGACAGAGAAGGATTAGGGAGAGAACATGGAGCTACTCCTGTCTTCCCAGAACTCCAGTGGAGGGACACTACGCCTGTTCCAGTGCCTCAGAAGCAGTGACCATTAGCATTGACAGTTTTCTAGTTGTCTAACTTGAGTACTTCCTCCTCTTTATGGCTTTGTTGACTGATTCTTTTGAGTCAGTGGCTGGATTAATTTCTGGAACAGGAATGAAAGCAGGAAAGAGTGTTAGCATGACAAAGAGTCAAGTTGGCTTTCTTCTTCAGTTTTGCTGGACTCAGACTCACTAACTGAAAGCTTTTATATTTCCTTTGCTCTACAGGGACCTGGTTGGGCTGGAGGACACTGTTTTTCATTTGTTCTGGTTTTTTGGGTCCAACATTTCACTTACTGATATGAGGTTGGTGAGTGAACAATAAATTTAGGGGTATGGCTGGCAGCCTTCTCTGCCCTCTCAGAGACCAGCAGGGTCATGAAACCCATTCAAAATGATGGAAACTTTTCTCCCTTGCTCTTTACGTCATGAAAATACCAATGGTACACACAGGCTCTCCTTTGCCCTTGGTTAATACCTACCATCTTCTTTTCTATCATTTCTTTGATGAAATCCTTTACTCCAATCTTTTCTTGACTCAATCCTTTTACTCCAATGCATGACTGTTAAGTGTTGCCTTCTGGGTGATACTTAGTTTCAGATTTTTAGAAACTGAAAATCATGGAAGATAGCTTTGGCTTCAAAATCCTGTGGCTCTGTAATCAGTGAGACATCATGATTGCCTATCCTCTCCTTGCTCCTCCAAGCTCAGCTGCTGCCTTTAGCTCCCTAAAGTCAGTTCCACCTGTGTGAATATGACCTCTGGCTCTCTGGTCAAATTGGTGATGAGATTGTGCAACCCGATACAACATTGAACTAAGAACCTGAGCTACTATCCTAGGTTTTGCTTTTGCAATCAGTTAGTTGGATGACCAATTATATAATGATGGGTCACATTTCTTTTGTACTTGAAGATTTACAAAACATATTACAAACATTATCTCATTTGAGACTCATGACAGTCCTAGGATGTAAGTACTATTATTGTCTCCATTTCACAGATGAGAAAACTGAGACTCTGAGAGAGGAAGTGACTTGTCCCATGTTACATAGCAAGTAAGTATCTTAGGTAGGATTTGACCATAGGCTCTCCTGACTTCAAGTCCAACTCTCTATCTAACAACAGTACATCCTGCTGCTACTGATGTATACATACATATGTAGGTATGTATGTTTGTATATAACCCTCTCAATTCTCAGTTTTTGCCACAGGGAATAATAGTGACAAAGATGTTCCTATTGAATCGTTTCAGTCACGTCTGACTCTTCATGACCCATTTTGGGGTCTTCTTGGCAAAGATACTGGAATGGTTTGCTTTCTCCTTCTCCAGCTCATTTTACAAGTGAGGAAATTGAAGTAAACAGAGGTAAAGTAACTTGCCCAGGGTCACATAGCTAGTAAGTGTTTCAGGCTACATCAGTAGCAGCATGATGTATTATTGTTAGATAGAGAGTTGGATTTGAAGTCAGGAGGGCCTATGGTCAAATCCTACCTAAGATACTTACTTGCTATGTAACACGGGACAAGTCACTTGCTCTCTTGGAGTCTCAGTTTTCTCATCTGTGATGTGTGAAAGTATGAATTTGAACTCAGATCTTCCAAAATTCAGGTCCAGAGCTCTAGCCACTACACCACCTAGTGGCCCCTAATATGGTAGTTAAAACCTAACCTGAAATGGGAATAAGAATTTTAAAAATGGGAGAAAATAATAGTATCTATATCCCAGGGTTGTCGTGAGAATTAAATGAGATCATTGCAAAAGTGATATATGGTGTCTGGGGTGTAATAAGCACTATATAAATGTTAGCTATTGTTACTATTATTATTTTACTCCATATGCCACAATAAGCTCAAAATGAATGAAGAATAGTCCTGAATAGGAAAGGACATAAAATGATTACAAGAGAACAACGTCAATTACCTTTCACAGCTATGCCTAGAGGGAAAATTCTTAATGAAACGAAGGATAAAGATCATTAAAGATAAAGAGATAACTCAGGTTACTGAAATGAGAAAAAGTTTTTACACAATATCAACACAGCTAGAATAAGGAGAGAATCTATCAATTAGAGAAAAGCTTTACATCAAATATTTCTGATTAGGGTCAGATATCCAAGATGTCTAGGGAATTAACACAGTAATATATAAGCAAATCTTACTGTCTAGTAGATAAATGATCAAAAGATATGAATAAACAGTTCTCAAAAAGGGAGTTATAAGTTATTGACAATCATATTAAAGATTTTTACACACCACTAATTATAAAAGAAATGCAAATCAAAATAATTCTGAGCTTTTGCTGCAGAGCCAGGAACTAGGTACAAATGACAAAAGATACAAATAATCAACATTAGAATGGCCATGAAGAGACAGTTACACTAGTCCACTGTTGGCAAAACTGTGAATTGCCCCATTCCTTCTGAAAAGCATTTGAAAATTATGCTATCCAAGAAGAAAATTGACAAAGTTAAGAAAAAAGGAAACTGTCAGATGCTGGGGTGTGGGAGGCAGTGCTATGGGGAAAAAGGCACAGTAATGCACCATTCATTGGTGAACATGTGAAATACAGAAATACATTGGAAATAATTGGAAAATATTAATTATTCATGAGTATTGCTGAAATAATTAAAATCACAATACCATCTAAGTTAACTTATTTACTCAATGCCATACCAACAAAACTTTTATAAAATTAGAAGAAAAAAATGAAATTCATCTGAAAGAACAAAAGGTCATGAATCTCAAAAGAAATGGTGAAGAAAGAGAGTAAGAAGGTGGCCTAGAAAAGCCAGATCTCACACTATCCTACAAAACAGTAATTGTCAAAGCAAATCTGGCATTGGCTTGTTTATTCATTTGTTTCGTGTTAAAGTGAGCTCCATCAATGGGACAGATTAGGTACACAACTTGTGGAGGAAAATTAACCCAGTAGCCTAGTTTTCAATGACCTCGAAGATCCCCAGCATAGGGAAAAGGACACACTATTTAACAAAAACCTCTGGAAAAACTCAACAATAGTATAGCTGAAATTAGATTTAGACCAATACCTCTCACCAAGAATTCCAAATGGATATGTCACATAGATATAAAAGGTCATATTACAAACAAACTAGAGGAACAAGGACCATGTATATGTGTGACAAGGTTTTTGGTTTTCTTTTTTTTCGTATTGAAGATGAGGAAGTTGGGAGGAAGAGAAAATAGGTCTTTGTTAATTGGGGGCAAAATACAATTAAATTAAGAAATAGATGTGGTTATGATAAAAGACATCAATAAAAAAGAAAATTGAGAGGAAGAGAGGAGAGAGAGAAAGAGAGAGACAGAGAGAGAGAGACAGAGAGACAGAGAGACAGAGAGAGAGAGACAGAGACAGAGACAGAGACAGAGAGAATCATTGGTAATTTTGGAAAGAAGAGTTTCAGATAAGTAATGAGGTCAAAATCAGACCAAAAAAAAGACTTGAAGAGTGAGAGGAGAGTGAGCAGAGGTAATAGACTTTAGATGGCTTTTTCCATGAATTAGCCTGTGAGTAGGAGAAAAGATATAGGTTAAAATTTTGCATATAGGTTAAAGTGAGAACATCCAGAAATATAGCACTATAGATAGCAAAGAAAGTAGTCAGAAAGAAGTTGACTCTCCTGTCTGCTCCAGACAGCTCATCAATTTCCCTTTCTTCTCCTTTCCCTGCTCAGATCACTAAACTCTACTTATGAAGTTATAGAATATCAGAGTTCAATGGGATGTCAGAAGACATGTGGTACTAAAAGGGCTATTGCTCTATCATCAGTGCTATTTGAAGGTCTATGTTGCTGGACAGCTCCCAAGAGAGCCCTTTCTACCTTGGGACAACTCTAGGTCTTAGCAATTCTCACTTCTGGCTTGGTTCACAGTCAGGCCATACAGAGCCCTACTCTACTGGGTACCAGATAGAAAATCTACACCTTGTACTACCAGCTCTTTTGGAGAGAAGGGGAAGGAGTAAGGTCATGACCCATCAATTCCCTGAAAGCCTCTGTCACTTTCTGATAATACGATGTTTTCATTCTCACTCCAGTAGACAAAATGGATATAAGGCCTACTATATCTGCTTGTTTGTTTGTCTTTACCATATCTCCATTTCTAAACATGATCTTCCCTCCTCTCTTCCCCTGAAAGAAAGAACTATTCCTTATGGGGCAGGGGGAACAGTTCCACAAAATTAACCAAGTCCAAAATGATATATGTAATGTTCCCCGCCCATCATACTCCACTTCTTCAAAGAAAAGAAGGTCATTTTTACCATTTCTTTGGGGCTAAATATGGTCATTATAACTGCATATCATTTAGTTTGATTATCTTACTTCTGCTCTTTCCACTTCTCTTATTGTAATCATTTTGCATATTGTTTACATTAGTTCATACATCAATATCCATAATTCTTCTCCTGCTTCTCTGTGTACATAATATCCATTGTTTCTTAAATTTCCATGACATTTATGTACTTGTTTAGTCATTCCCCAATTGGCAAGCATTTACTTCATTTCCAATTCTTTTCTTCTAAACAAAAGTGTGCTGCTATAAATATTTTGGAAAATACCAACCTTTCTTTCAATTATTAACCTCCTTTTGATAAATACCTAGCACTAAGATTTCAGGATCAAAGGGTATGAATATTTTAGTCACATTCTTAGGATCATTCCAAATTGATTTCCATAATGGTAAGATCAATTTACAACTTCACACCCTATATTTTAATATCTAAGTACATTATGAGACAAGCTTCTAAAAAAACAAATCGGAAAACTCTTGGGTCACTGCTCAGTAGTCAAAAGCAGCTGAAAAATCTTTGCCTGATTAACCTCAGCATTTTTAACATTTTCTCTAGGGGAAAAAACATTTGAATGAGGCTTGTTTTAAACTGTTTTACTAAAGATGGCATTAAAGTAATTTTGGCAAAAAACAAAATTTAAGCAAAACAAGGCAATGGAATGGTAATTACCTTAGGGAGATGTATCTTCTCCCCCTCAGCCAAATGTTCAATAGCTGTTTAGTTCTAATTGCTCTTTAGTGACTATTTATTGAGTACATTCCATGAGCTGCATTTCAGGATTGCTGACTCAAGGAGAAGTAGAGAACAAAACTACCAAGAAGGATGTTCACTAGACCAAGAGAACCCTTAGACCCTTAATTACGTTGGATGAATCTCTGAGAAGTTGGCCATGTGAATCAAAGTTCATTTCTGTTCCATTCCCCATTGGTCTTCAGAAATGTCCTCAGGAGTTGAAAATTAAGGTATTTTACATTCAATTCACTTCAACAGGAACTTATTAGGTGCCTAGTGTGACCCAGCAACTGACACACTGCCTGGTACGTAGTAGGCACTTAACATTTTTACTTGCTTGATTGTTAAGGGCTAAGTATACAAAATGATAATAGTAGCAATAACAATAAGAGTCCCTAACATTAAGAAGTTTGCTTTCAATTAAAGGTATAGAACAGAGGAGTAAATTTAAACTAATTTATAAGGGGTAAGAGCAGTAAGAAGAAAGGGAATTGGGATGAGCAGTCAAGAAAGACATCATGTAGAAAGTGGCACCTGAATTGTACTTTGATATCAATCATATCATTTAGAGCTGCAAGGTACCTTAGTAATCATTTAATTCAACCCTTCATTTTACAGAAGAGGAAACTGAGACTCAGAGAAGGGCAATAACTCCTCCATGATCAAAGAGACAGTGAGCAGCAAAGTTAAAATTGCAATTCTTGAAACATTGAAACAAATGTCTAAGAAAGTGATCTTTTATTTCCGAGTACCTCACACAGTCCTTTGCAAGTTGAGTCAACATGCATTTATTAGTACTTCCTTAAGTGCTGGAGATACAAAGAGAGGGGAAAACATTCTCTCTTGAAGACAGCTCAAAATCTAATGGCAGAGACAATGTGCAAGCAAAATATATTAAGAAGGATCAAGAAGGGCTTCTGGTAGTAGATGGGATTTTAGCGGAGACTGGAAGGAAGCTAGGGAATGCAGGCAGCAGAGGTAAAGAACACCTGAAATGGGGGACAGTCAGCAAAGATGCATGGAGTTGAGAGATAGAGTGCCAGTATTACTGGATCATAGGATATGTATAAGGTATAAAAGTCTGAACAGATAGGAAAGGTCCAGAATATGAAGGGCTTTAAAAGTCTAATAGGGGGTTTTAGAGTGGATCTTAGAGGTAATAGAGAGCCACTGGAGTTGGGGGAGGGGCAGAGAGTGACATGATCAGACAGATGCTGTAGGAAGAATGCTTTGATAGTTGAATGGAGGATGGACTAGAATGGGGAGGGACTTGAAACAAGGGGACTAGCCAGAAGGTTATTGTAACAATCTAGGTATGAGGTGATGATGGCCTACACTGGGCAAATGACATTATCAGAGTAGATAAAGGGGCACATCCAATACATGGAACATGGTTAATATATTTTGTTGAATTGAATTCATTTAGAAGTGTGATGCTTATTATCCTAAAGAAAATGTAAGTCTGTATTTGTGTGTTTACATATGGTTTGGGATAAGTGAAGAGGAGAGAAAATATGAATTGTAAGAACACAGGTTAAAGGTATAGATATGGAGGTATATGCAGATATATGCACATACAGGGTGTCCCAAAAACGCATGCAGTTTTAATCTTGAGAGATAGTGTGTGTGTGTGTGTGTGTTTTCTCCAACTGAGAAAGGAAAGCAGTTCAGTGCTTGCAAAACTTAGCTAAAATTTTATCTCCTAACACTGGTACTCTACCCACTTCCCTCTCCAGAATAACATCTCTCAGAAAGCGGTGTTTCTCCCCAATATTCAAGGAAGGCAAAGAAGAGGAAGGAATCATCTTCCAGTCTAGACTCATAGAAAGCTACACCAGGGGCAATAATTAGCTATTTCTCATCTTTTCCCAATATGTAGGAAAGGAAACCAATTATTTATCCCCCAAAACCTCCTTGGGTTACTCAAATCAGTCATTTGGGTATCTCAAAGTAGCTTTAGAGGATGCCTGGCAAAGAAGTGCTCAAAAAGAAAAAAACAGCCATACTGGGCCCAGTGTACAGAGAAAAAGTAGGTGCTTGAAGGGACATAACTGAAAGGGTGCTGAGGTCTCAATATGCAAGGTTTTAGAAGGAATGGAAAATATCAAAGGTGTGAATGAACTTATAATAATGCAAAAAATAAACCAAACCACAAATTGTCAATAACTCTTGACCAAAATGTCTACTCTCCCACCTATACAAGTTCCTTATATAAGTCATAGCTATCTAAACACAATTGGACAAGCAGGTTTTGACAATCTATATTCAACAATGCAACATATTTTTACCTTTTCACAATTACACAAGAGATGTAGATAATATATGTATGATCCCACTGTGCCTGTTCATTAATTTTAAAAGGTAATTTAATTGGTGAACCAAAATGCTGCCTTAAAGATTCTCCTCTGATGTGTATATAGTAAGAACTCTTTCCATGTAAATATTAAGACCATACAAGAAGCCTTGAATGAAACAACCAAGACCACTTGCTTCAATAATCCTCTCATATTTACTATCAAGATAAAATGGAGAAGTATATGCCAATCAAGGGTATTTGTCACTATTGGGAGGAGGGGTATATAGTGTAACATCCAAATGGAAGAGGAATCCCCTAAATATTACATACAGCCTCCTAAATAAGATCCATAGTCACTTGGAAGGGATTGGCAATAACTATTCACAAGTGGATGAAGATCGCCTTTAAACCAGTCTCTGACACATAGATAGTTGGATAGCTCTTAGAGTTGATTTAGAAGGACCTGTGATTTCATTAGTGTAGGAAACTCCCAATGAGGAAGCCCCTACTAAAGCAGATCAGCATCTGCCCTGCAACTGAAAGAGCTGTATGGGACACTGAGATATGGAGCAACTTGTCCAGGGTCGCACAAACAGGATGTTTCAGAGGCTGTATTTGAATTCACATCTTCCTGGTTCTAAGGCCAGCTCTCTAGCCAATATGGCATGCACTTAGGTATATATATTTTTTCACCTGAGGCTTAAACCAATTTGCATAAGATTATTCTTTGATAGAGAATGATTACAGCATGCTCTGTGCCTACATGAGAGAGCTTGAGAGAGGAGAGTTCCTTGCTTCCAACTTCAAGAAAAAACACACATGGTTTCAGGATCTTTTCAGGAAAATATCACTATAGAAAAAGGTAATGACTCTGAGAAGTCAACATGTAAAACAGTTGGTGTCTTGATCATATCTCTGTCCCTAGTTTACCACACTAGAAATTTCAAGGAATTTCTCCCTGGGTGAGGGACTCTTTCTCTTAAATGGGCAGAGATATTTCATTCCCAAAGGGAGAACTCATTCACTTTTTGTATGCCATATTATAATCTGTATTGTATCAGCTTGGATCGATGAATTTATTTATTATTCACTCGATGTGATGGTCACTGTGTAATTGGAATTTAGTGAGAAAAGGCATTTAGTGGGAAAAAAAAAGCCATACCTTCAGATATAACTTGGAGTGTCTTCCCTATGAAAGGGATAATGATCAGGATAGTAACTTGAAGAAAAAATAATTATCTCTCCTAGACTAATATTATTAGGTAGTGGGAAATAGATATATTTCTAGCCCAGTACCACCTCTCTGAGCAGAAAAAGTGGCTAGCCTCATGTGCCATTCTCTACTCCCTCCAGGCAGGAATCAAGTCTACCTTGGATAAAGTTTGAGATTGGCAGAGGAAACCCTAGATATACCTATTTATGCCTCCCAGTGAGCCACATCTATACAGACCCATATGGATACACTAAACTCCATGGGCTACTCTCTCTGTCTGACTGTCTGCCTATCTCTCTTTCTCCATAACAAATTCAAATCAATTAAGTAAGTATTCAAAAATCACTGGATTAGATACTGGGAATAAAAGGACAAAAGTGAAATCAATTATTCACTAAAGGAGTTTATTCCATGGAGACAATACATATATACAGAAAATAAATTCAAAATATATGACAAGTAATTCCAGGGGAAATAGAAACAAGAAAGACCTTATAAAGGAGCTGGCACCTGAGTTGAGCCTTGAAGAGAGCTAGGGATTCATTCCAAGGGATAGAGTTGAAAGGGCAGACTATCCCTGGAATGATGGATAGTTTATCTTACACAAAGGCACAGAGGGAAGATTGAATGTTGTATATAAGGAACAGTAAGAAGGCCCTTATATGACTGTTTTGTAAAATACATGAGAATGGATAAGGTAAAAGGTTCAGACAGACATGCTGATTTTGGATTGCAAAGGCCCAGGTAAAAGCAATAGGAAGCAACTTAAGCTTCTTAAGCATGGGAACACATCTTGACCAGGCAACTCAGATGAACAATGAGAGAGGATAAGAATTGAATAGAAGCAGTGTCCTTGTCGATACCTAAGTGTTATCCACAGGACAGGTGCTCCTCAAATACTTGTGGAATGAATGACTGAATAAATAAACAAATGGAGGGATATTTGGAAAAGTTCTAGAGAGTTTAGTACGGTGCAAACTCAGCATGAGTCAGCAATGTGAATAGCAGCCAAAAAAGCTAACGCAATATTAGATTTTATTAAGGGAGAGTGCTCTACCACAAAGGCAGCGACAACCTCAGTTTACATTACCTTTGTCAGATCATCCCCAGATTATCGTGTTCGCTTCTGGGGCCCATGTTTAAGGAAGGATAGTGCTCAGCTGGAGAGGGTCCAAAGGAAAATAACCACAGCAAGGAGACTAGAGACCGCTCAGGTGCTCAGGTACCACTTCCTAGCCTTTCCTTATTATCTGAGTAGATAATATCCTCTCCCTTCTCAAATAATTTTCAAGTGACTAATCTGTAGAATGTGAGCTCCTCAAAGGAAGGAAATGATTACTGTCCATTGTGTAATAGAAGATCTTACATGTAGTAAGCGTTTAATAAATACTTGTGGAATAGAATTGAATCAATGAGGGAACAGGGAGGGTTTAGCCAGAAAAGATTTTGGCGTGGGGAAAGAGGGAAGCATGGTAGATGTGTCTTCAAGTATGTTAAGAGCTGTCATATGAAAGAGGAAGTATACTTGTTCCATTCCTTTCCCCCACCCTCCAAAGAGCCAAAGTGGGAACTTTTAATAGATAAAAGTTTCAAAGACAAATATGACTTGAAGGAGAACAATTAGAGCTGTTCCCAGATGAAACTGGCTTTCATCATCATCATCATCATCATCATCATCATCATTCAGTTCCTTCACATTAGAGGTCTTCAAGCCAAGCTGGATGACCATTTATCAGATACATCATAAAGGAATTTCTATTCAGTTAGGAATTAGACTAGATGTGTCCCAGGGTCCCTTCCAAATTTGATTCTATGAATGAAGGAATGAATGAACTAATGAGTGGGTGAAGGAATGAATTAATGATTGAACGGGAACGATGAATGACTTACTAAAAGATCATATGAGAAAATAAAGCTGTAGTCCTTCAATTCCTGGACCTCTGCTCAGTCCAAAGACCTCCTCTAATATACTCAAGGTTTCTGGTTTTTCTCATTTTCCTTTTGTTCCCATGTGACTCTCATGGCAGGAGTCTTCCTAAGCCCTTGTGAAATAATACTCTATCTCTAAGGTTTTGATTTACCTTAGTCCTTTCCTACTTTTTCCCTCATGGGGAAAACTGAGCTACTAATCCCTCATCCTCAGACTTAATGGGATGCTTGCTGTCTTTTTCTTCCTCTCTCATACCTCTCTATTATGCATGCTGGTGTCCTATTGCATATGGATTGGTTCCAGGTCACTGGCCAGCAAACCTGTACTCCTGGGTTCCAGAGTGATATTTCATTCCCAGACTTCACTGTCTGTTGAGCAAGTGTGTTATTTGTGTGGGCACAGAAAAGGAATAAATATAAATTCCACAGAACTTTCACCTGGGAATTTTTATATGCTTGCAAGGAAACCGTATCATTAGACCCGTTTTACAAGTCGATGAGTGAGGACAGTAAACTGTATGTGTCCAAAATGTTGAAATGAAGAGGCGCTGCACTGGGAATAACCCCCCAGATCCTATTCTCCTAATTAAAATCCAGGCTTCCTCAGTCCAAAGTCACACAGTTAGAGTTGTTACTGCAGTAGTTTCCCCTATTCACTTCATCAGCCATGGCTGACAACAAGGAGAGGAGGGAGGAACAGAGAAACTTAGCCTTATCTCTTCCAGCTGTGTGTACCTCTGTGCAGCGATGGGTGGGAGTAGGGGGTGAGGGTGGAGGAAGGGGGTGAAGAGGTAGGAGGTGAAGAGGAACGGGGAACACAAGGTCTAATGGAGAGTGCTTGTTCCAGGAAAAGAAATACTCTTCAGCAAAAGTTCACAGATTTTATGGAACTTCTCACTGCTTTGTGAATACTTGCACCCAATTTTTAAAAATAAATTTGCATTGATCACTTTTGTTTTTATATCACCCAGGCAACAATACCTTTAAACAAATAAAAGGAAGCAAAGAAAGCAGTTCAGCAAAACTAACCAAGCTATCAAAAAAGTCTGGCATTATATGTGTAATCCAAGTGTCTCAAAGACCCAGAGAAATTCATGATGGGAGTTGAAGTTCCATAGGTCAGAAAAGAAACTCTGCATTTTTAATCATGAGATTCTGCTTCAGAGATTCTGTTCCAACATCCAGAAATATATGTCTCTTCATTTACTTCTCCTTGTCCACTTGAGTTACATATGCAATGTTCTGTACCCAATAGTACCCAGACCATTGCAAAGAGGTGGGGTGGGGAGGGTGCCTTCTCACATCTTCTCTTGGAGCCAAGATTGATCATCATAATGTCTCAGTGTTCAGTTTCAATTGTTCTATTATTTTCTCTATTTACATTATTATAGTCATTGTGTATATCAATTTCTTGATCCCATTTCCTTCCCTTTTGCATTAGGTCATATCTTCCCATGCTTCTCTTTATTCATCCTATTCATCAATTCTTGCAATAACAGAAATATTCCATTACTTGACTTACCACAATTTGTTTAGCCATTCACCCATTAATGGACACCTGCTTTGTTTACAGTTCTTTGGAACTACATGAAAAAGCCATTATAATTTGTTTTATATGGGGCCTTTCTTTCTGTCATTGACATTCTTGGATATATGCCTTTCAGTGGTATAACTCAAGTATAATTCCAATTTGTTTTCCAGAATGATTGGACCGATTCAAAATACTGATGGTGCATTAATCTGCCTGACTTTCCACAAACTCTCCATCATTAACTATTCCCTATATTTTAACAACCTCACCAATTTCCTGAGTTTGAGATCCAATTTTATTATTTGAGATTTGCAAGGGATGCAGAGATCATTGTGGGGAGAAGGCAGAGCAGACATTTTATTATTATAAATCAGGGTTGTTACAAATGCTTAATTTTCATTTTCTTTGGACTCTTTCCAGAAAATATTATATTCTTCCCACAGGACCAATTTTATCTGCAGGTAAAGTTGGCTACAGCCTGGGTAAAGTCATTTCTTGGGCACCAAAAAGGCAAGATGCCCACCCTCATCTCCATAATACCTCCCTTTTTTACATGAAGGACACAGCTTCTACTTCACCACCAAAAACAAAGCTTAAGATTAAGAAGCTATATAGTATAGCGGCTAAAGTGCTGAACTTGGAGAAAGAAGAGCAGGTTCAAATCTTATCTCTGACACTAATTGAGTGACTGTGGACAAGTTACTTCACTGTTTGAGTCTCCTTTCCTCCTCTGTAAAAAGGATGAGATGACTTCTATATTTCCTTCTAGCTCTAAGTCTATGATTTCATAATCCCTGAAAAAGGTGACAGTCACTTAAATTAGAACTAAGGAGTAAATAGTTCATGTATGAGTTTACCAGCAATAAAGTAGATGATCTAGAGATCCCAGCAGGATGGAGGGGGAAAGAGACTGTTGACCATGGTGGGCTAGGACTGAGCTGAACAGGGAAGACAGTATGGGCGAAGTTAGCAGGAAAAAAGAGTGTTGGCAGAGACTATGTATCATAGGGACTTGGGATCAGAATTTGGAGTTTGGCAGAACCAGTTGACTGGAGTTATTAAGGAGACTTTGGTTGTAGCTTCCCCAGACTCCAAACACTGTGGAGCTACTGGTGAGTTGAAAGGGACCTCTGCTTAGGTATCTAGATCAGCAAATAGACTCCCCAGAAAGTCAGAAAGAACTCAAAGTCGTGCTCACACTGAAATCATTCACATGTCAGGAGATGAGATGCATCCCAATAAGACTTTACATAAGGATTGAGTCCTTGGTTTTCAGTCTCTGCTGGATACTATTGGGAACCTCTGACTCTGCTGCCTCTGACTACCTTTTTGGTGGTCCCTATTTTAATTGATCCATCAACAAATATGTGCCAGATACTTTGCTAGCTATTAGGAATACAATTATAAAGAATGAAGCAATCCTTACTCACAATAAGCTTACATTCTAATGAACAAGGCAACAAATACATAATATATCTATGTCAGGAAAATAGTTATGAAAATTTGTTGTTGAATTGATGGTACATAGTATTGCCTCCTTTGCCCTAAGACCATGAAGCCACTAGGTTCAATGAGATCCTGTGATCTCTGAAGGAAAGGTTCCCAGTTATCATGGATGTTACTCTAAATGTGAGTTTATGGCAATCCAAACTGGACAAATTTACATTCTTCAATATCATTCGTAACCTTCTGCTTCTCTTCATTTGCACACTCCCCATATCTTTCTTAAATCTGTCAGGTACTACTGCCTTTATGGAGTTTTTCCTGTACTCCCAGCTAAAAGTGTTCTATGTCTCAAATTATCCTGGACGATTTGGAGTCTCTCCTTGCCCCTATCACTTTTTATTTTACCAACAAGATTTATTAATTCCACCATGCCTCAGTTACCTTCTTACTCTGGAAGATCTTTTGGACCTGTACTCCGGTTTCTTACTGGTGAGTTTCTCCCAGAGCCTCCAGTGTGAGGAAGTACCAGGTCAGCCATCCTCAGTCCTCTCTTGACAGCTGCTGACTCTCTCTCTGAACTGTCCTTCCCCTACCCTCAACCTTTTCAGCTCTCTTTTATACGTTGCTTCTCCCATTAGAATATAAACTCCTTGAGGGTAAGAACTATATTTTTCCTTGTATCTGTATTCCCAGCCTGCCACTTAGAAACAACTTACTAACATGTGTTGATTTAGATTCTGCTTTCCATCTTATTTATTTGTAGGTATGTCATATCCCTCTTCTCCCTCTTTGAGGATGGAAACTGTTTGAATTTTTAATCTTTGTCTATTCAATGTCTCTCTAGCATCACCTGCTGCCTAATGAATGTTTATTGAATGGCCAACCTTTGCTACTTCTGTCTGAAGCCTAGCCTGCCTGAAAAAATTGTGAGGGTGAGTTCTGAAGAACACTGTTTCTGCTTCCAAGCTTCTGTTCCAAGAAACTTGCACACAAAAGACTGACCACCAGAAGATGATTGTTCATCCACAAAGATTCATGAAATCAAACCAAGGAGTGGAGAGGTTGCAATCTGCCCTATGGAGAGAATACACACACTAAGAAAGTCAGAAATCTTTTGAAGACTGTAGGACAACATACAGTATGAGATTCATCCTCCTAATCCTTGAAAGCCTGAGTAAAGCCTAGGCTGGCAACAGAGAACAGTAATAATGATAATAAGGTTATATACTATATAACAACCTTATATATAATATAACGTATGATACATAATATAATATATTATATATTATAACAGCTTTATTACTAACACAGGTTAATATTAATATAGTACCTGGGTTACTCTCACACATGAGTCCCCACACAGGTACCAGATTCCAAGCACTTTGTGTGATCAACCACCCAAAACCATAGCTCACTATGGTTTTCATAACCCTCACTATTGTGTTTACCTTGACTGGACCAGTAGAATACATTATTTCCAAGCACATCAATCAATAGCATTTATGAGGTACTTGTACTGGGCTACCAAAGACATTTAATCTGACAGCAGAGCAACAGAAGTGATAATGAGGTTTCATGAGCATGAGTGAGTTCCATTGTAGATGGGACTTGTGTTCAGGTGGCCCATCCAGACTCCCAAAGATCACCATACCATTAGGGAGGGCATGTAAGTGTGGACTATAAGTAGCACAATACACAAATTTACAGCCACATAACTTATACAGACAACATGTATGGATGGCCAGGTAACAGAAATAGATGAGAAAACTCAAGCCTCTGACACTGTAGAGCCACTGTTGTTCTTTGATGCTGACATCACTTTACCCTTTACTCTTCCTTCTGGGAACCTCCTCAGAGATTGGCAGTTGCAATATAACTTTTTCTCTTTACAGTTTTTTTTTAATATTCCAGAGTTATCTTTAGTTCTATTGTGATCAAGACCCTAGACAATCACACCCAGTCAATCAAGTAGAGAACCATGTAAGCATTTTAAGTCTAGTATATCTTCATAATTCCTTTTCTTCCTGGAGTCAGGAAGACCAGAGTTAAAAATATACCTCAGATACATACTGGCTATGTGACCCTCGGCAAGTTATATAACTTGTGTCTGTCTTATTTTCCTCACCTAAAATAGGTCTAATAATAGCACTATGTGACTTATCTCTCAGGGTCATTGTGAAGATCAACTGACACAATATTTGGAAAACACTTAGCACGGTATCTGACACATAGTAAGCACTTAATAAATGCTTGCTTCTTTCCTTTTCTCCCATTGATATTTAGAAAAATTTAATGGAAACATCAATAATACATGTAGTAATACCTCGCATTTACCTAGTACTTGCAGGTTTCCACAAGGCTTCACAAATATTTTTTTCACTTTATCCTCACAAAAAAACCCTAGAAAGGAGATGCCATTATTATCATTTTAGAAATGATGAAACTGAAGCAGATTAAATGACTCACCCATGGTTACATAGATACTAAGTATGTAAGGTTGGATCTAGCTGCCTTTTTCCAAATTATGGTGCAAAATTCCTTTTAAGTTTTATCATATCCTTGGTTCTCTCCCCTCACCCTTCAAATCATCCTGACCCTCCAATTAGTAAAACTTAAAATGATCTGGGTGGAGTTGGGGTCAGAAGATTTCCCTATTCTTCTAAAAAATACACCCAAAATGTCTCCTGTTACCATGCAAATGAACTCAAAAACTAGACTAAAAGGAGCTATATGGAGCTGGTAAACTTTGCCCTATTTCCCCATAGCAACCAAAATTGTGTACTGCCTACATAAACAGATTGGCTTAATGATATTAGTGTGAGGTAGTAATTTAAAAGCATGAAATCAAAAGTTTTGTTAACATCCTTCACGAACTGAGAAAAACCGAGCTCAGGAAAACACCAATACTTCACATAAGCTCACCCAGCATGGCAGCAGAGGAAGTACGAAGACGGCTCAAATTGTGTCCCTTGACATCCTTGTTCCTTGGCCAGCCAACTAGCCAAGCTTGATACACCTCTTGCCGTCATAATGTACCTTTCAAGAATTCCTCTAACAAAAGTCACTTCATGGCCCCTATGGCTAGACATTTGTTTAGTTCTCCACACCATGTGGATCACCATAGGTTTGTTTTTTCTCTCACTCTTCAAGAAATCTTGCAGTTTCTTCCCATGGATACTTCAAGAACTTATACAATTCTCTGTCCCCCAAACTCCTCAATCTTTGTTCCATAGGAAATAAAAAGAGAAGGAAGGAAGAACACATTTCAAAGCACATCATTCAAGGAAGGAAGGAAAAAAGAAACAAAGAGCAAATGAAAGAGAAAGTAAGAAACAGAGAGAGAAAAGAGAAGAGAAAGTTAATGAAGCATACGAGATGTCAAATACAACGATGATAAGGAGGATGCTAATTATGAGAAAGAATAGGAGAATCCTTTGTGACCCTGCCTCCTTTCACACAATACAAATATTCCTCACTGGGCTCTAAAACATTCATTTTAGAACCCTGAGACCACATGTCAAAGTTCTCACTATCTATCAATTAGAGCCATCCCAAAGTAGAATAGACAGATTCCCGAGGTAAGTCATTCAACGAGCATATATTAAGTGCTTATTCTGTGTCGGGCATTGTGCTAAGCACTGGAAAATAAAAACCAAAATCCTCTAAAGGAACTCACATTCTAATGAGGATGCAATAGCTTCCCCCTCACTGGAAGTCCTGAAGCAAAAAACAGAATGAACCACTTGGTGAGTATGCTGTAGAGAGATATTGAATCTGGTATGGGTTAGACTTGGTGCATCTAAAGAGCTTTTCACTTCTGGGAGTCTGTGATATTTCACAGTCAATGTGATTTCAATGATATTTATTGTCTGCCTTCCAATAAATTCAAATAGCACACAGCTGATCATGATATCATTAAGAGGGATGTAAATAACTAAGAACATATGCTGAAGAAATTGCTTGGTATCAATTTTCCAGCCCACTACTCTGCCTCCTTACCTTCTCTATATGCACAAACTCTGGGTGCAGAGTGGAGGGATATCCAGAGCACAGGCACATCCATTTACACAAAGGAGAACAGAGTAGATTGCTGCTTCTTCTGCGTTCCATCTCAGGGAATTCTCAACAATAACATGACATTAGCTCCTACCCATACCCAGAACTGCAACTAGAAAAATCATCACAACTTTTTTTAATGATTCATTTTATTTTTAATTTATGGAGTAAATAAGCATTTCCACAACATAGTATAATTTGGAAAAATATGATTGCACATGAGACTGCAAAGCAATTATTTACAACTTGCCACTCTTTTTAAATATATACTAAAATTATCATGTAAGTTTCTTTTTTCCTTCTTTTCCTTCCCTCCCTCCCCACCCCACCCCAAACCTAGAGATGGATCATCACAATCTTGAAAGAATCACTACTG
Source organism: Bettongia penicillata ogilbyi (assembly GCA_023548195.1). Lineage (NCBI taxonomy): Eukaryota > Metazoa > Chordata > Mammalia > Diprotodontia > Potoroidae > Bettongia > Bettongia penicillata. Next base: position 11,901,558 of record JAJHZJ010000496.1, read on the forward strand.
GAGAGTTAGAGATAAAGAGATCTTAAAGTTCATCTAGTCCCATTTCCTCATTTTATAGATGAAGAAAATGAGAGCCCAAGAAAGTAAATGACTTGTCTAAAACCCATATAGATAATTAGTGACAAAATCAGAATCAAAGGAGGGGGACAGAGATGGAGAGACAGAGACATAGAGACAGATAGAAACATAGATGGGGGGAAGGAGAGAGAAAAGGAGGAGAGGGAGAAAGAAAGGGATATGAAGATAAAAGAGAAAAAGGAAGGAAAGAAAGAAGGAAGAATTAAAGAGAAGAGGGGGAAGGAGATGGAAAAACTTTCAGGGTATTTTTCTCTGAAATGGAAAGTTATACTTTGTTGAGAACAAATTGATGTGAATCCCAAAGGAAGGAAATCATCTTGGAATTCTATACCTGGAAAGACTGCAGATTGCTTAGATGTTCAAGCCCTGAGACATTTAAGACTTCATGACCAAACAGGGTGAAACTTAAGTAGTTTACATCCACAGGGTGGTAGTTATAGTCTTAGAGGTGCTGATGAGACAGAGTGAAGATGGCAGATACTTAATCATCCCATCTCGTCTAAGTTAAGACAGTAGACAATTTATTTTTAACTCTGCTTTTTTACCTTCTCTCTCCTTATCATACCTGTGTATTCAGTTGGAAAATTGCTTGCCTAAGCAAAGTGTACATTAACATCTCACAAGTTTTCCCGTTGCTTCTGTTAATTCCTCTATAGAAATGAGCAAGTCTCCAAAATTAGCCAGTACCAAACCGTCCATAAGGTAAGCTGACTGCTTTGGAGTAATGGCTGGAGGGAAGAAGACAACCTTCTACTTCTTTTCCATGTCTATACAGGCTTGAAGATGAAGGATGCATCTATTTATGTACAGATAAATTCTATTATAACTAAGGCTTAGGAATTCTCCACATTCTAATTGAGGTCCTGCTATGGAAGTATGATGGACTGAACACCGGCTAGGCCTAGGAAATAGACAATATTACCAACTGGAAAGCAAGTAGGGATTGGGATCAAGATGAACCAGGTCTGGATACTGTCTCTCATATTTATTAGCTGTTTGATATTAGTCATGTCAATTTACCTCTCTTTATCTCAGTTTCCTCTTATGTAAAATTAGGAGATTAGAGTCAATGACTTCTTGCCTTCCTTTCGACTATAATCCTATGATTAATTAGCAAGTTATTGCAACTCTCTGGGCCTTAAGTCTCCTCATCATAAATTATAATAACTATCTCACAGGGTGATGGTGAAGCTCAAAAACGATAATGTACGGAATAAACTTTGCAAACATTAAAGTATTATACAAGTATAACTTATTGCTATTTGCTGTAAAATTTTGTGTTATGGTACCATCCTGGAAGTACCTCAAGATGTGATTTTGCAATGGCCTCAAATTCTATCAAACACATTCTCTTGTTGGGTCTCTGATACTGGGGGGAAAAAGGGGTGTAAAATGAATTCTGGGATCATGAGACTCTAAGCCAGAGGAAGTTTCAATTCATAATCTTCTACTTTTACCCCATTTTACAGATGAGGAAACTGAGGTTCAAAGAGTTTAAGTGATTGTCCAAGATCACAGAACCAGTAAGCAACAGAGGCATGACTCAAGTCACATCATCTGTCTGTCTCCACATCAAATGTTCTTATTACTCCACATGACTTCATGCTCATGCTGCTGCTATGAGAATTTTTCTGTAACTAAGCTGTGAATTCTAAGGCGTTAATATGGCTGGGTGCTAACTTCAAGCATCACTCTGCATGTGTCATGTATGGCATTATTGTTTTCCTATTTTCTCCCTCTTTAGAATTGAGTTCTTTGAGGGCAGGGATAATTTTGGCCTTTCTTTGTATGCTCATCACATTTCACAGGTTCTTATATACACACACATATGCATACACATTATATCCATACGGATATATGTGTGTATGTGTAGATGAGCGGATAAATGGGTAATTTTCTACTGCACAACAGTCAACTCATGAATACACTATGAGAATACCTGACTTTGTGAGATGGCCAGAAAGACATCCAGTTCCTAGCAAATGTCACTCTTTTTCCTACCAAACTATAAAGGAAAATAAACAAAATGTTCATTTTTAATAATGGTATCTAAACCTATAAACCAGTGACAGGCAAGAACTGAGTCATCTTCTGGGGGTTGGGAAGCAGGAGCTTATTCACCCAGATGTCTGCATCAAAAGCTCAGTTTCATGAGGTCAGCTCATGACTCATCCTCACTTAGCATCCCTCCTACTGGGGCTTGTCCCCAGGATTTCAGTGGAAATGATGTATGGTCAATCAACACAGATTATCTTAAACTTCGTGTGCAATGTTTCATGTTGTTTCCCCCTTTGCCTATCTCAGAGCTTAACAGAGTGCCTGAAATATAGTAGGAGCTTAATATTGATTGATATTAATGTTTATTGATAAATTGATTGACTGTGGCACAGTGCAGATAGTGTTGGATTTAGATGGTCATGGAGGCAAATATTGGCTCTGCCATATGCCACCTATGTAACCTTGGGTAGGTTTGCTAATGTCCCTGGACCTCAGTTTTCTCATCTATAAAATGAAGATAATAACACTTACCATTACCTGCTTCATAGGATCTATTGGATTCATCAGACTGCCACAGGGGCCCATGACATAAAAAAATGTTAAGAACCTTTGTGTAATATAAGGGGGGAAGAAGGGCAATGTAGTTCATACCTATGTTTTCATCAGTGTAAAGATATCCCAGCATGTAAACTCCACTAATGCAGTTTTGCAATGTATTTGTCATTAATAATCTTGGAAAGCTTCCCTGAAAGGTTGTATCTTGGCAACAGTCACAGAGTTGGTATGCATCAAAGGTAGAACTTCAAACTACTTTTCCTTTCTCAAAGGTCATATTCCAATACACTACTCTGTCACAGGGTGTGTGTATGCATATGTACATGTATTTACATATTTGTATATGCATATATGTATGTGCATATATGCATATGCATACAAATTCATGTGTAATATAATTGTGTGGATGTTGCTTATCTAATATAGATATGTGTAGCCCATAAATGGCAGAGATGGATGTTTGATCTAGGATGTGGACCATCCTGTCTCCAAGGAAGATTGCAATTTTTGTCTTCATGAGGAGCAAAAACCAAGGCTAAATATTTGTTCATTCACTCTCCTATCTTCAAGAGGGGTTAGAATCATAGCTATCTGCGACACATCAAATATTGGTAATCTAGGGTATAATTCTTCTGGGATTCAGGATAAATGCCATTTTCCCTGATCAACTTGAAGCAGAAGGCAACAGATTACTCTCACCAGTTTAGCTCATTTCCACCAAACACAATACAATCTCAGAGAATGACCCAAGTAATTTTATCCAAACAAATGGTAAATAGAAATAAGTCATACAGAATACACAAAAGTGAATAGGTTCTTCAATTTGGGAATGAGATTTTTTCTCAGTTTGACCAAGGGGGAAAATGATCTCACTTGGCAAATCTGTGCTTAGCATTCTCTAAGGTTTCCGGCAGTCAAGGTCAAGGGACATGTGGGGGACCAGCTTCCCCACATATCTGCAGCTATAGGGAGATCTCTCATTGACCATTCAATAATTCACTTCCTCTCCTTCCATCTCTTTTGAACTATTTCTCCATTTCTTTCCAGTATCTCTGAATTTAAAATTTCTGCCAAATTATTCAAGTACACGGCATCAGGTCTCTCACACAATCAGGAATCCCAACTCACAGGTGACAATCCTGTCATTTAGAGAAGCACCCACCCTTGGTGGAAGAGGGGCATGGGAAAAAGACTACAGATATATGAAAGGTACACTGCATATGTCACTTTGATTACTACAGAATCATAGAATTGAAAGTGACCTGAGAGCTCATTCTAACCTATCATTTCACCTAGGGCAAGAAACTCTAGAATGTCTCTGACAGATAGTCCTTCAGTCACTGTTCAAAATCTTTCAGTAAGGAGAAGTTCACTGCTTTGTGAGCAACTTGTTCCTTTGTAAGATAGTTCTAATTACCAGATGGTTTCCTTATATAACCCATTTTTACTTGCTTTGAAATTCCCAGAGATTACTATGTTCAAAGAAGGGATAATTTTGATTATAGGCAAACATCCATTGACTTGAACCCTCATTGTAGATATGCCAGGAGCCTTTTAAAGAATAAAATTCAGAAGCAACACCTTATTGATAGACCAGGAAAAGGAAAATAAATTTTGAAAATAAAACACTTACTCTCTCTCTTTTTACATTGGTGAAGAGATATGGAAATTACATATTTTGTGAGAGGGTTAATATGCTGGTTGTTTTTGCTGAGCACATTTACTTTTCTTTCTAATCTCTTTGTTACAAGGACTGCTGAGTAGGGGAAAGGGGTGTATTAAGAAATAAAGATGATATAAGTACAAACTATATCAACAAAATTTTTTTTAAAAAATAAAGCATTTGGAATCAAAACAATTGATTTTTTTTTTTGAAGTAGGAAAACTATTTCACCTGCCACTTAGGAGGTTAAGGTCTAAACTTCAAGAGAATGATAAAGAATTTGAGGGGATTAAAATCCCTGGAAATTCATGATCCACGAGGAAGAAGACATTGCAAAGTTGTTGACATGTGCCCAAAGTGAAGTTTTGAAGGTTCATTCATTTCTTCATTATCTGCTGATTTTTCACTACCTCAGAAATAGTAAAAAGTATTCTTTCTGTCTACTAAACTCTATTTGATCTTGCTACCCAACAAAAGAGTTGCTCTCTATAGCAGGATTCACTCCAGCACCAGACACTTTTTTCTTCTCCCTAGTAGGATGTTTTCTGGGTTCCTTTCCTCCCTAGCTTCCAGGACCAGAAAACAAAATTGAGCATAGCCCACATACAGCCATCCCCATTCAACAGAACCATATCCTACAAAATCCTATTCAACTCTACACCCTCAGCAGCTCAGAAAAAAACATGAATCCCTGAACACCAATTATAGTCACTTTTTAATGTCTTTTCCTCCTTTCCCCTCTCCTATGCCCATGATAAAAAATTTTTCCTGCACCCAGGCATGAACATCTCAAACGATTTAACTCCTAAAAACTTCATAAGGGGCCATTCTTGAGATACAGAACTCATAGGATATGTAGTCCTATCAGTCACATAGGCCTATTGTATCTATATTGAGCCAAAACATACCTCCCAGAAATTTCTCTTCATTAACTCTAGTTCTTCTCTCTAGAGCAAATTAGAATAAGCCTGGGTGAGTCTCAGCGAGAATATAATGACACTGAAGAACAATTTCAAATGGCACAATGTGTCTGCATTCTTCTGCGAAACAGCAATAGCAAAGTAGCATTGCATAGAGCAATTATACACAGTGATATCATTTTAAGGAAAGCTTGGAGAGCCTGACAGAAGATAGAAGGAACTGTCCATGGTGCTGTGCCTTAAACTATGCGTCCAGTAGGGAAAGGACTGATAAACTGACCTTATTTTTTTTTTCAACTATTCACATGTATCATAAAATTATCATAACTTGTGTCATCTTAAAAAATAAAGGACAATAATCAGGTAGATTACTTATCAGAATATTAAAGGTATAGTTTTCCTGGGTAAAAGTGGTCCAGATTTGCCTGGACCTAATGATTAGTTTTCTGTCTCTAGGAACATGGAATGAGGTTACTGCCACATCAAGGTGGGAGCCTTGAGAACCCATGAAGCTCAGATCTTCACTGTTTTTTCATGGGATCATAGATTTAGAATTTGGAGGGACATTGAAAACCAACCCTTTCATTTTGTAAAAGAGGAAACAGACCCAGAGAATATGGGACTTCTCAAAGTTACCCAAGTCATAAATATCAAAACCTGAATTTTAACCTAGTTCCTCCAATTCCAAAGCCACTTCATGAATGAATAGTGTGTAGTGCAGTGTGTAGTTTGATAATATCCAAAAAGGTTTTGAAAGCAAATATTTTTCTTCATGTATTTCAATACAAATATTATACAATACAATAATTATTGTATTATACAATACAATAACAAAAAATTATTATACAATATAAATATTATACAATACAAACAAGTATTTCAATACAAATACCTTGGAGAAATTTAACATTTGGGGAAATCATTCTTAAAATACTAGGACTTGAAAGCCTGACATCTATAGTCACATCAGTAAGAAAGCCATGGAACATGCAAAAGATGAGATTGAAATGAAGCCTAGGAAAATCATTTGGCATCATCTTGGCAAAACTAAAGAGGAAATAAGTAAACACATTTATCATTTAAGTGATGTGATGGATAGAGTTCCAGACTCGGAGTCAGAAAACCTGAGTGCAAATACTGATTTAGACACTTACTAGTTATTTGACCTTTCCAAGTCTCTTTACCTCTTTCTGAACCTCAGTCCCTTCCTCTACAAAATGGGGATAACAATCCTACCTGCCACATTGTAAGGATCAAATAGAATATGTGAGGAATGTTTTGCTCTCCTCCTTGTGGGGAGACACACATTTCACAATCCATGCAGAAATAAAGGATACTTTTAGAGCATTCTACAAGGGATTCCTTCACCAAACTCCTGACCTTTGCTTTAATTATATTCAGCAAGCTACACTCTGAATATTTAGACTTTTCTTTTCTCCTTTTGGGCCTCTTGTGCTCTGGGTTTCAGTAGGAAATCAGAATCTATGCAGAAAGAATGTCAGAGGCTTGAAGAAGCTCTGCTGTACACTTTTAAATCTAATCCCTTTCAACCTATTGAGTATTGAATATTCAGAACTGGTTTATGGACTCATGGCAAGGGACAAAAGTCATATTGGTAATAAGTAGGTGGGGAAAGAAATGGATCCTCTTATTTTTGAAAAATGCAGTCTGTTGCAAGTATGTTCCCTGTGGCACAAATATCCAGATATCTAAATGAAAATTCAATTCAGCAGGCATTTACTCATGCCATTTTGTGCTAGACACTGTGTTAGTTCCTGTGGATACAAAGACAAAAAGACACTGACCACTAGGAGTTCACATTCAACTTAGTATAATATGTACACAAATAATGCAAAGAAGTTTCAGGAGGAAGAGAGAATGGCAACTGGAGGAATAAGCAAAGGTTTCTTGGAGGAGGTGGCACCTGGACTGAAGTTAGAATGAAATCAAGGGATGGAGGGGAAGAAGGAGTACATACCAGGGATAGGGAACATCTTGTACAAAGGCATGGATATGTGTGTTTGTTTGGCGGGGGCGGGGGGGGGCCACAAGTTCTAGGAAGAGCTAGTAGACAAGTTTGCCTGAAGTGTAGCATACATGAAGGAATGAAATGTTAAGTAAGTCTAGAAAGGTAAGTGGGAATCAGATTGGGAAGGACTTTAAATGCCACACTGAGAAGTTTGTACTTTATCCTAGAAACAATAGGAAGACACTGAAGGTTTTTAAGGAAGCGAATGGCATGTGTTTTAGAAATCTCTACTTGACATATGTATGGAGGGTAGATTGTAAAGGAGAGAGACTTGAGGCAGAGAGATCAATCAATTCAATCTCAAGTCTGCTTCAATAGTCCAGACAAGAGGCAGTGTCCAAACAGCTCTCAGGGTTCTCTGTCTCCTGAAATTACTTGTCTATATACACATGGTAGCTCCCTAGTAGAATATAAACTCCAAGAGGGCAGGAAATATTTATTTTTGTGTTGGCTTCCCTAGTATCTGGCACAAAATATTCATTACTCATAAATGTTTATTGAATTGAATTCTCACTTGGATATCTGACTATTTATCCATCAAAGAATAAAAAGGTCTTAGCTAAAGTATGATAGTGTGAGGAGAGAGGGTATCAATCTAATGCAAGAGATGCTGACATCTGTCCCCTGGTCCATATATGTCTCAAATGCACTACCTTCCTTTTCAAAGGCCAGTGAAACTTCATGCTTTGCTATATCACATCCCTTTTTTCTAGTTTTTCTTTTACACCTGTGATATTAAGTATAATCTTCCCTTTTTAAATACCTTGGACACGTTACAACCTTCATGAGTCCCAATAAATTCATTTGTAAAATGAAGGTGTTGGACTAGATCCATTGTGTCAAACTCAAACAGAAACATACCCCTATGGGCTGCATATAGATTACAAAAACACAAATTAACATTATCTATATTTATTGTATTTTTTTAACATTTCCCAATTCCATTTTATTCTGGTTCTGTCTATACAGCATGCAGCCTACAGACCATGAGTTTGAAAGCTCTGGTCTAAATGACTTCTAAGGTTCATCCTTTCCAGATTTAGATCCATAATCCTGTGATCTAAGTAAAGATCATGAACATATATCCTTGTTAGAAAGAGACCCTAAAAGGTCTCCTTCCTCTTACTAGAAGTCTAATCAGGTCTATTGATTAATTGGTTAAAGTGAGGGATGTCAAAATCTCCCTTAAATTACCATCAATCTCTACTTCATATGCATGTGTGTGTACACACATGCATACACATAAAACACAAACATACACTACTCTCTTCATTGTCTAAATAATATTTCCCATTAGGCATTTTTAAAAACCTCCACCAATTATCTTCCCCTTAATTTCTGCTCTCCATTTTAAATTTTTTTTCTGACATTCCCCCTTCTTTTATGGTCAACTTGAGCTTTGTACTGACTTCTGCATCCTATCTCAGAATAGTCTATCCCCTCTATACCCACCATCCTACATAAAAAGTTGGATCTTCTTTCACAGGTGTCTCCCCTTGCAACAGTGCTAAGGGAGTTGAAGTCTCAGGCAAGTACTGGTTAACCCAGTCTAGGTGGTCTAGCCTAGCCTAGTCTGTCCCACCTCCTATCCCAGCAACCTGACCGCTTCAAGTCAGGTGTCTGCTATATTCTTACAAAATCAGAATCTTTGAGTGGGAAGGGACCTCACAGGCCATTTAGGCCAAGCTGTATCTGAAACAAAAGTTCTTTCTACAATATTGCCAACAAATAGTCTTCTAGGCTCTACTTACTCCAGTAATGAGGAACTTACTACCAAAGGAGGTGGCCTATTCCACTTTGAGGATGCTTTAATTGTTGGGAAATTTTTCCTTGTATTGAGTTAAAATATGCCTCTGCAACTTCCACTGATTGCTTCTAGATCTGCTTTGTGACGTCTAACAAAAAAAAGTCTATTTCTTCTAAGTGCTAGCCATTCAAATACTTGGAGATAGTTATATCTCATCCCACCTAAAATCATCCTTTATCCAAGCTGAATATCCTCAATGTCTTCAATAAACCAATATTTATATAATATGATTTCCTATCCCTTCATTATCCAGAATGCCCTCCTATATTTGTTTCCTGGTTTATTGATGCCTTTCCAAGACATGGCACTGACACCATATTCCAGATGTGGACTAACCAAGGGAGAATGGAGAGATATTATCACTACCTTAGTCTCTGGAGGCATCCAAAGAGCGCAGTGGATTGTTCTGGCTGCCACATCTCATAGAGTTTGACGTCTACTAAAATTCTCAGGTCTATCCCCCATGAACTGTTGTCTGACTATTTATATCTCTCACCATGCACTTGAAAAGTTGAGGTTTTCAACCACTGAACTCAAAATCAAATACCTGAGTTCAAGTACAGTTCTGTCAGATGCTTACTAGTTCTGTGACCATAAGTAAATCACAACTACAAGCTCCAAAACACAAACATTAAGAGCAATGCAAATTAAAATATATCTGAAATTGGTAATAATAACCATTGAAAACAATAATAATAAAATACAAAAAGAATCAAAGCTAGAGGAGTTGTTAGGACATAGGTAGCTTGATATACTGTTTAAAAAGTTCTGAACTGGCACAACCATGCTGGTAAAGAATTTTGAGTTATTAAAGAAATGTCACTAAATCATTCATATCTCTTGGTTCAGAAATCCTACCCTTGGGTATATTCCCCAAAGAGGTCCCATATGCAACAAAACATTCACAGAAGCAATCTTTCCAGTAGCAAAAAAAAAAAAAAAAAAAAGGAAATAAAGTGAGTGCCCATCGAGAGAGGAGTGATTAAACAATGTCTATGAATGCAATGGGGCATTATTTTGTCATGCCAAATACAAATGAGGGCTTCAGAGAAACCAGATGCCTCACTGACATTTTTCTGAGTCTTTGTGATGATCAAGTTCTCAATATTTTCCCTAATATGCTGAATCTTATTGTGGATGGAAATGTACTAAGCCCAGTAATTTATTCCCTGTGCCTAAAGTAGTTCATCTGTGGTTTCTCCACCTATGAAGACCAAAATAATTATTCAAAGGCAATTGGGAGCTGCTCATTATGAACAGTGATAAATCGAGAACAGTTGGTAGAGATGGGAGGCAGCAAAGTACAATGGAAGAGCATGGACTCTGAAATCACAGAACCTGCATTCAAATTCCACTTCTGACATCTACTACATGTTGTTGTTATGTGTTCGTACTTTGTTTTCTAAGAAGACCATGACATCAGAGAAATGATAACATGACTTGCACTTGACTTTGTTTTGATTGAAGGAGGGCACCAGCTTCACTTTCTCCTCCTGAACCATCTAGATCCAGTAGCCAGATATTCATTAGGATGAATGGAGATGGCCCAGGATGCAATGGGAGACGTTGGCCTTTTCAGGTACACATTTAGAGGGAGGAAACGCCCATTGAGTGAATAGACCTCTTTAAGAACTAGTCAGGGAATGACCCTTTCAATGAGGAAAAGAAAAAATAATTAAATCATACTGGGAGGGAAAGAGAAACTGTTACTATTGATAATCACTCCAAGGCAGCCATTAAGTGGAGCTTGGGCAGGCACCTATTGTTGTGCAAACAATGGCCTTCATAGTGCACAGGGTTTAAGCTTTTGGGAACCACCCCAGGAGGCAAGGAAGGAAGGGAGGGAGTGAGGGAGGGAGAGAGAGAGGAAGGAAGGAAGGTCATCTAGCCAGTATACCCCAAAGGAAGGGGAGAGGGGGACAGAAAGGAGAAGATAAGCTAGGTTACCTGGTTAGCTGGGTCCCCACTCAGGCAGTTCAGTCTACTCACAGATTGTGGTCCTTCATTTTTGAAGAAGACCATGACATCAGAGAAATGATGACATGGCTTGCTTCTGACTTTGTTCTGAGTGGGAAAGGGCTGTGCTGGTGAACAGCCTCACTTTCTCCTCCTGGGTCATCTCCCTACTACATGTGTGACTTTGGACAAGTCACTTGCCCCGGGCCTCAGTTTCTTCATCTCTAAGATAAGGGGGATAGATAACTAGAATGGCTCTAAGGTCTTTTCAGCTCTAAACCTATGATGTTATGAATTCATTTTTATTCAGGTTAATCTGACCGATAATAATATCCCCCACTATATATCTATTACATATATGTATATATACATACATATATATATATATATATATTTAGCTCAGTTTCACATTCTGAGCTATTACTAATAAATTGGTCATCTAAGACTTATGTGGATGTTTACCATTGTATGTAACTTTTTTTTGGTCAGGACCATGTAATTTCACTGTTTTGAACCCCCAAAATAGAAACTCTACCAATACTGATAAGCAATTTTTGTTCTTAGAGAACTGTGTGGGGCATTGAAAGAAACTAAGTGATTTATCCAGTCATACTTTCACTTTGTCAGAGGCAAGATTTGAAATCAGGACTTCCCGACTCAGAGGCCAGCTTTCTATCCACTGCTTCTCTTCATGTGGTCATGCTTTTTAAATAAGAAGGTTCATTCTCAATCAGTAGGATATCTGCTTTCTATTGTTTTTTTTTCTAAGAATGATAATTAGATTTCCTCTGAACCATTCCACATTCCCTTGCTTAATCATCCTTGTAACTAATGGCAACCACATGAAAGATGTCTGAAATAGGATTGCTATCTAATCATAGCTAACTGGCCCACTATGGGACTGGTAATCAGAGAACCACAGAATTACAGAAATAGAAAAGACCTCAGAGGTCATCCAGTCCAACCTAAGTCTAAACAAAAGTCTCTGACAAGCAGTAATCCATCCTCTTTTTGATGGCTTTCATTCATATGAAATTCATTATCCTTTCAAACCAATCTATTCCACTTTGGGGTAGTATTCACAGTAAGGAAGTTTTTTCCTTCCATCAAGCCTAAGTTTGTCTATTTACAACCCCCACCCATTTTTCCTAGTTTTACTTCATGGGGTCAAGTCTAGTCCCTTTTCTACAGGCTGTCTACTGCATCATTATCACTGTGCTCTGGGAGACCTTGGGCCCTTTAGGCTCAGGTCTTTGCAGGCACTCACTTAGGGTGAATAGGCCCGTTTAAGAAGTAGCCAGGGCATGGCCCCTTTAATGAGGTCAAGAAAAAGAAAGACATAAGGCTGGATGGGAAAACCAACAGTTATTATAATCACTGTCTACCTAGGAGGGTCCAGAGGAGTCCTCAGGCAAGGCCCCAATGGAGTCCCAGTTTCAGAGTGCAGTAGGTTTAAAGGGAGGAGAGGGGAAGAGGGGAGGGGTTGGGGGAGGGTGGAGGGGAGAGTGAAATAGGAAAGGAGCCAGTAAAATCCAAGTCATCCTGGGTCATCGCCAGTCATCCTGAGGTCACTGGATTCAGATGGCTCTGGAGAAGTGAGGCTGGTGACCTGCATAGCCCTCCCTCACTCAAAACAAAGTCAAGTGCAAGTCATGTCATCACTTCTCTGATGGCATGGTCTTCCACAGTGCTCTATCAGGGTTTTGTTGGAGCAGCTCTTGCTGGTCTATGAGAGCCAGTTGTTAAATTTTCAGTTTGAGCATTTATTTATACCTCAGAAATGGGCAAATACTACAAATATGGCTTGATTTATAATTTTCTTGATTGTCTAGACTTAAGAAAGTGATGGAGAAAATAGTAATGATGCAGATTAAACTTAAATGTGTTTTTTCCAGGGTTATTTTTTAAACATTTATCAGCACACAGACCCCAATTCATTAAGCTAAACATTCCAATATTAAAACATTGTGCAACTATACCTGTATGCACATTCATACACTCAAATGGGTGTGAGTATAGACAGGAATTATTATTTATTTCCACTTGTCACAGTGTGTTTCAACCATTCTTCTAGGCTGGTTAGCTAAAGAGATGAAAGTACTGTATAAATGATGCAATATCTGATCTAGAAAAGGGAAGAAATATGTTCTGCTTGGTCCCAGAGAGTAGAATAAAGAAGAATGGATGGAAATGGTAAAGAGGCAGATTTACACTTGAATTAGGAAATACTTCCCAATCATCGTAGTTATCCAAAAGTGGAATGTACTGTCTCAGGAGATAGTGTTTTCCCCATCAGTGAAAGTGTTCAAGAAGAAATCAGAGTACCACTTGTCAAGAATGACCTAGAGCAGATTCTCTTTCAGATATGGGAAGGGTTGGATGGATGACCTCTAAATTCCTCTTCACCATTGAGATTCTGGGTGTCTGAAATCACTGGCTCTATTTCTTACGCAGCTCAATCAGCTTTAGAATAAGCAGTGAACCAGTTCAGAGAATATGTGTGCCCCTAGGATCTCTAGAGAGTTAAAGATAAAGAAAATTTTCAGTGACAAACCTTGTTTCTAAAATGACTCTATAGGCAGTGAATTCACCACTCCTGCCCATTCTCACCTTAGTCCCCCAAAACTACACAATTATTTTTTGTCTGCTTCATGGTAAAGAAAGAGAAATCTGTGGTCTATAATGATCTTAGAGCACCCTCTAATGGACCAAGAGGAAATCAGCAAAGACTACTGAAGCAAGCCAAGTTGACCTTTTATTTTGTGGGGAGAGGGGAAGGGTGTCATAATAATATAATTAAAAGGTCACCTACTCCAATCTGTGCCTGAATCAGGAATCTCCTCTACAACAACCCTGACAAGTAGTATAGTGAAAGGCTCTCCCCTTCTGGATGAAAATCTAGGTTTCAATCCTAACTCTGACACTATAAAAGGTTGAGAGCTTTGGCAAGTCACTTTGAATACCCACAAGATATCTTAGAGAATAGAAGTGCCCAAGAACACTTTCTTGGCTTAAAAGACAGGGACAAACTTCTGGGTCTCAACTTCATTACTGTAAAATGAAGTGGTATGATCGGATGACCTTCAAGATTTGTTCTAACTCCAAAGCCTACATTCCTAAGTGGTCATCCAGTCTCTATTTGAAGACTTCCAGAGATAAGGAAGGAACATGTCACTTCTTAAGGCCATATTTGTTTAATTGTTATCAAATGTTTCATCAAATGGAGCCAAAAATCTGCCTCCCATAGATTCTACCCATTGGTTCTAGTTCTACCCTCTAGGGTTATGAAGAAACCTAATTCTCTCTTTCACATGACAGCCTTACAGATTCTTGGAAAGGTCATCATATCCCTTCTTAAGTCTTCTGTTTTCTGGGCTAAGTAGCTGCAGACCCTTCAACTGATCCTCAAGTCTCCTCGGTCACCTTGCTGGACCTATTTAAATATCTCTTACAATAAAAGTGAAAAAAAAAGTCCCAGAGAACAAATAATAACACATATTTTCTCCCTTTTGATGGGGGGAAGTGCTACTAGGAAGGAATATTATATACATTATCAGATACAATCTTTTGTGTCCGTTACTTTTGTTTATTTTTGCCATGGAACAGAATATGGAAATGTGTCATGTCTAAAGATACAAATGCATTAATAATCTTTTTTTAACTAATGCAAATGAAATTTTGGGGAAACTAAGCTCCTACAGCCTTCTGAGGGGTAAAGAAGAGAGACTGACCAATACAGACAGTGATGCAGACAGAAAAACCAAGAAACAGAGACAGAGACAGTCCTTCTAGAACTTGTTTGGTGCTGTAAGACTAAGAATCTGGTGTCAGGCAATGTGAATTATTTAATCCAAGCCCTAAAGGTGAGGGGCGAGGTGGCTTGGACAGCATGAACCAAGATCTGGGAAAGGAGAAAACAATTAATTCCTGCTCTTCTCACTCTAGGCTTGGACATCTGGCATTTACTCCAAGATTTTTCTATTTCTGTAAGTTGTTCATAATTTCTGATTTTTATGGTAACTTAAAAGCCTTCTTACCCTTGATATAAAACTTCTACCATTCATAACTTTTATGTGAATTGGGTTTGTATACTTGGCTGTTGACCTTTGTTTTTGAAGAGGAACAAAATGACATCACCATGACAAAGTGAAGTTTCAGTGTGTCCAGCTGAGGCTGATCAGACCAATATGAGCTCAGAATGCTCTACCACAGGTTGGGCACAGATAGTCCATGTGAATATTTGGGGTGGATATTCCAAATTTGCACATCCTACATTTACTTTGTGCTGTCTCAATTCTGCTTATACAATACAGCACAGCACCCTTTCTGTGGGCACATGATGTGGGCACACCATGTTGAGTGGTCCTGTGCCAGTGTCTCCCATGTTGCACAGTCAAATTCAAAATTCTTAAGAGAGACTTTGAGATTTTATATCGTTTCTTCTCACCACCATGTGATCACCTGCCCCATGTGAGTTCTCCAAAAAATAGTCTTTTTGGCAACTGTACATTTTGCATTCAAACAAACGTGGCCAGCCCATCTGAGTTGTGCTCTCTGAAGCATAGTTTGAATGCTTGGCAGTTCAGCTCAAGCAAGAACTTCAGTGTCTGGTACCTTATCCTACCAGGTGATCCTCAGAATCTTCCTAAGACAGTTCAAATGGAAGTAATTCAGTTTCCTGGTATGGTGCTGGTAGACTGTCCATGTTTCACAGGCATACAACAATGAGTTCAACACAATGGCTCTGTAGACCTTCAGTTTGGTAGTCAGTCTAATACCTCCTCTCCCAAACTTTTCTTCAGAGCCTCCCAAACACCTAGTTAGCTCTGACAACACATGCATCAACCTCATTGTCAATGTGTACATCCCTGGAAACTACACAACAGAGGTAAGTGAACTTATCCACAGCATTGAAAACTTCCCCATTTGCTGTAACCGATGGTTCCACGTATGGATGGTATAGTGGTGGCTGATGGAGCACCTGTGTTTTCTTGGTGTTAATTATTAGGCCAAAATGAGCATAAGCAGCAGAGAATTGATCCATACTTCATTGCATCTCAGCTTCAGAGGCTGCACTGAGTGTAGAGAGTCTGCAAATAGAAAATCATGCACCAACACTCCCTCCACTCTGGTCTTGACTTGTAGCCTTTTCAAATTGAAGAACTTACCATCAGTATAGTAGTTGACCTTGATGCCAGGTTCATCTTCATTGAAAGCATTTAATAACATGGCTGAAAACATCATGCTAAAAAGCATGGGAGGAAGCACACAGCTCTGTTTCTCTCCATTAGTGACTGGGAAGGCACAGGAGCATTGTTCACTATTCAAAACCCGAGCAAATATGCCATCATGAAACTGACGTACAATACTGATGAACTTCTCTGGGCAGTCAAATTTTGACATAACTTTCCATAAGCCCTCACAACTAATAGTGTCAAAGGCCTTTGTCAGATCTATAAACATTGTGTACAGACCTGTGTTCTGCTTCTGGCATTTCTCCTGAAGTTGTTGGGCAGCAAACACCTTACCAACTGTTCCTCGGCCATTTCTGAAGCCACACTGGCTCTCAGGTATATGACCATCTTCCAGGTGAAGTCTATTAAGGAGGACTCTAGCAAGAATTTTGCCAGCAATGACTAAGAGAGAGATAACCCTGTGATTGTTGCAGGACAATCTATTCCCTTTACCTTTATAGAGATGGACAATGGAGTCATCCTTGAATTCCTGGGGAATAATTTCCTCTTTCTCTGGATGTGGATGGCATTTTGCCTCAAGTCCTTTGGGAATGTTTTAGGTCATTGCATTACTATGAAGGGCTAAGTCTATCAGAAACAGTCCTCGCACACTGTGGCTGTTACTGTATATAATGTTCTCCTGGTTCTGCTCATTTCACTTAGCATCAGTTCATATAAGTCTTTCCAGGTTTTTCTGAAATCCAACTGTTTGTCATTTCTTATAGCATAAGAGTATTCCATTACATTCATATATCACAACTTGTTCAGCCATTCCCCAGTTGGGCATTCCCTTGATTTCCAGTTCTTGGCCACCACAAAAAGAGCTACTATAAATATTTTTGTACATGTGGGACCTTTTCCCATTTTTATGATCTCTTTGGGATACAGCTCTGGAAGTGATATTGCTGGGTCAAAGGGTATGCACATTTTTAGCCCTTTGGGCATAGCTCCTAATTGCTCTCCAGAATGATTGGATTAGCTTACAGCTCCACCAACAATGAATAAGTGTTCCAACTCTCCCACATCTTCTCCAACATTTATCATCTTCCTGTTTTGTCACGTTAGCCAATCTGATAGGTGTGATGTGGTACCTCAGAGTTGTATTGATTTGCATCTCTCTAACCAATAGTGATTTAGAGCATTTTTTCATATGGCTATAGATAGCTTTAATTTCTTCCTCTGAAAACTGCCTGTTCCTATCCTTTGACCATTTATCAATTGGGGAATGACTTGTATTCTTGTGAATTTAACTCAGTTTTCTATATATTTTAGAAATGAGGCCTTTATCACAGACAGTAGTTGTAAAAATTCCTTCCCAGTTTTCTGCTTCCCTCCTAATTTTGGTTGCGTTGACTTTGTGCAAAAACTTTTCAATTTAATGTAATCAAAATTATCCATTTTGCATTTCATAATGTTCTCTATCTCCTGTTTGGTCATAAACGTCTCCATAAATTTGACAAATACACTATCCCTTGCTCCCCTAATTTGTTTATAGTACCAGCCTTTATAACTAGATTATGTACCCATTTGGCCTTTATACTTGTGTACAGTGTCAGGTATTGGTCTATGCCCAGTTTCCGTCACACGGCTATCCAGTTTTCCCAGCAGTTTTTGTCCAACACTGAGTTCTTATCCCAGAAGCTGGGAGCTAATAGACTTCTTCAGCAAACTGGAGGAAAGCTGAATCTGCCTGCTAAATACAGAGCTGTTTGAGTTTATCACTTTCTAGTGCATCTATAGCCTTAGAGTGGGGAAACTATTCATCATCACTTTCTAGCTCTGTCTGTAGCCTTAGAGTGGGGAAACTATTCATCCTCTACTATGCTCTGTAGTTTGGGAGGAAGAAATAGGAAGGAAAGTCAGGCTCTAAATCTAGTATGAGCTGGGCTGGTTGGGGAAATTTTTTTTTCTGTGCTACAAGCGGATTGAAGAAAAAGAATCCTGTTGAATAAAGTGCTAACTGGGCTTGTCTTCACTGCCCAGAGAACCAAGCTCCACTTGCTTAGGAGAACTGCTTATCTCTGAATAAAGACAATGTTTTTAAAAGATCATATCATTTTCTTAGTACTCTGTTAAGGGTAACGGTAAACTAAAAGAGCTTGTCATTTCTTCATCTGCTCAAAAGCAGGAGTTGATTTTTCACAGCCAAAGAACCTTGAGGATAAGGATAAGAACCAGCAGAGAAGCAGCTTTGTGTGACACAGACTGCTCTGGAGGGACCAAGCACACCAAGTCCCGCAGTAAGTAGCCCAAGCACGTGGTCTTCCGGCCTTGTGGACTTTCCCTGCTAAGTTCTCATTCCCTCTCCTCCTGACACCACACACTGTACGTTTGCGGTAGACTGTAATTTTTCAGTTATTCCTGCTTTTGCCTTCTATGCTGTAAATGTATGATTATTCTTGCTTTGGTCCTATCATAAGGTAAATGCTTCCCATTTAGATTGCTGGGATTTTTAAATATCCCTTCCATGACGTCATTGTGACGTTCTTGTACCAGTGGGAAGCGCACCCAGGGGGGCTCCAGGGCCGCTATGGTCAGTCGGTCACCAGGCAGTTACTCAACCCTACCATGTGCCAGGCGCCGTACTGAGGTCCGGGGCATTAAAGAGGGAAAGTAGGCTCCACCCTCGAAGGGGCACAGTCTGGTGACCGACGGCAGACCGCGTGCACCGCCATAACGAACTTCAGTTTAATGCCCGGGCACGCCGCGGCCGCCAATGAGGACAGACGCGAGGACGCGCTGCGGGAGGTGAATGCTCAGGAAGGACAGACGGACGGGCCCGGGTCCTCGGCCCGCCCTCTTCCCCCCCCACACCCTCTAAATGGGTCTCCTGATTTGTTATTAAACAAAGGGTGAAAGGAAGGAAGCCACGGGCACAGCCACTCCAGCGGGGAGGGGCGATGACATGGGAGGAAACTGAGGCCGGCGGCGGCTAAGGGGCTTGCCCAGGGTCACGCCGCTAGGAGGCGTCTAGACTGCATTTGAACCCCCGCCTTTCTCTCTGGCCCTCCCTGAGCTCCCGCCCCGCCCCGGGCAGCCTCCTGTAACCCGGGGGCCCTCTCGGCTCCGGTCGCCCCGCTTCGAACTGGCAGGGAGAGCGGGGTCCGCAGCAGGGGGCGGGGTCCGCGGCAGGGGGCGGGGTCCGCGGCAGGGGGCGGGGTCTGCGCTCTCCCGGGAGGAGGGAGGCGTCTCCCACGCTTCCGGCGGGCTCCGGCCCACTTCCGCCGCTCGCAGGCCGGCCGGCGCGGAGACGGCGGCGGCGGGAGGAGGCGCGGCGGCGGGAGGCGAGCTCGGCGGGGCCGGGGCTGGGGCCTGGGCCTGGGCCGCCCCGCGCCATGGACCGCGACCTGCTGCGGCAGTCCTTGGGCTGCCACGGGCCCTCGCTCCTGTGCCTGCTCCGCAGCGAGCAGCAGGACAACCCGCACTTCCGGGGCCTCCTGGGCCCGGCCTTGGACACGGCCCGCGGGGCGCCGCCGCTGCAGGCCAGGTGATGGCGGCGGGGCCGAGGGGCCGAGCGCGGGCACCTCCGGGGCGGGGAGCTGGGGCGGGATCCTGGCCTCTCCGCCCTCCGAGCCCCCGGGGCCGGCTCTGCGGATCCGGGCCGCGGCGCGTTCCGGAACCACCCCCTTCCCGAGGGGCGGGGCCCGGAGTGACCTTGGGCCAGTCGTGGGCCCGGCTCCGGCCGGAGCCCCGCCTCTGGCCCCCGCGGGGAGGGGGGCGCCCCTGCACTTTTTTTTTCTTCCAATAAACTCATGCCTGTCCTAGAAAGGAAATTCTAGGAGAGTTCGGGTAGCGCCGGCCTGGCTCCGTCCGGACGCGAGCCTTGGAGCTTCGGGAGGTCAGGGCCGCTGGGCCGGGCCGGCTCCGAGCTGTCCGAGTGGGGGTGGGGCGCTCTGGGCCGAGGGCCGCCGGCTTGCAGAGTGGTTGTGAGTGTGAACGCGGCCTCTCCGCGGGCCGCCCGTCAGACTTGGGCGGGAGCATGGCCTCCGAAGGCTTCCAGCCCCTTCCGACCGAGGTCACTGCCTCCAAGAGCCCTGAGTTCAAGTCCTGCCGCAGACGCGTACTAGCAGAGCGATCCCGGGCAGGTCGCTTAGATCCCATTGTCCCAGGGGTGTGAGAATGAAACGAAGCCTTACAAGTCGTCTGTGTGTGCGTGTCCGTGCGTCTGTGTCCCTGGATCCCACGAGTGGGTCGCAGGACACCGTGAGAGGCCGAGCTTGGGGTTCGAACGCGCTTCCCCCGTTGGGCGGCGTTTTGTGAGCTTTGGACAATCTGCAGAAGGCTTGCTGGTTCCGCTCCGCGGCCTCCCCGCCTGGGCCGGACCGCGGGCCTCGAGGTCCGCGCGGGGCTCTGCCCATGGTGGCGCTTCGCCCGTGTTTCCTCTTGCTCGTGCCTGACATGTACGGAGACTTTGAGGGAGACGAGCGCGTCTGTGGGAAACCAGCCTTGAGGGTGGAGGGACCTGCGTGATCACGTGTTGTGTTCTCCTTCAGGAAAGAGAGGAGAGGCGACAACGTGGAAATTCACAAGTTCATTTCCAGGAAGGCTGATCTTCTCTTTGCTGTTTCCTGGAAACAGAACGTACCCACAGCTTCTGAAATCAGTGAGGAAAATGAAGGTAATTTCTCTGGTTGTGTGTGTGTCCCGTGAAGGTACGCCGTTTTACCTCGTTGGGGAAGCGAAACTGCTGCTAATCCATTTTACCTCCTCAATTCTTGACCACAGATTATTACGCCGTTATGCCGCCTTTGGAACAGTTCATGGATGTCCCCAGCGTCGACAGGAGAGAGCTGTTCTTCCGAGATATTGAACGTGGTGACGTTGTAATTGGACGAATAAGTTCCATCCGTGAATTTGGATTTTTTATGGTGTTAATCTGCTTAGGCAGTGGTATCATAAGAGATATATCCCACTTAGAAATCACAGTAAGTATCTTTTTTCCTTTTTTTCTTTACAGTTTAGTCTCATTTTCCCCCTAGACCTTAAATTGAAAGTTTGGAATTAAGCTCAAGCATATCTAGGTCACCTCATTACTATAAAATAAATGTCCAGAATTTGAGGATAAACTTGAATTCCATTAATTGGAACAGTTTTCTTATGCCTTTAAATTTCTGAGTCCTCTGAATGCAAGATTTGTGCCTTTATTATGTATTCATGCCTTATGATGCACAGTATGCTGACAAATATCTTGTGTTTAGTAAATGTTAATTGGTTGCATACATAGAAAACTATTATTTAATTAGTATCATGTATACTAAAGCCACTTAATAAGTATTTATTGAATGAAAAGAAACTAAAGTACTTTTATCACAGATTTTATATGTGAGAAGATGCCCTTACCATGTTGTTTTTAAATTTTTTTTAAGACATTCTTTTTGGTTCTAATCATCTAATTTGTGTCTTTTGTGTATCTCTTTGAGGAGGAGAGGAGGCATGGTTTGGCATACTAAAATGTAGTCAAATATCACTAATAGCTGATAAGGTGAGAGGCCTCTGTTTTAGGCTAACTTAACTCTGGGTACCTGTGTTTGTTAAAGATTTACTTATGGCACTCAGTGAATGTATCTTCCTAGTGTATTGTATATTTCGGGAAAATACTGGGAGTACCACTTGAGACACTCACTATACTAATGCTTTTTTTGTTTTTTAAAAATATAGCTTAAAATGCTTTCTGATAGTCATTGACATGAATGTTTCAAGGAGTGCATATTGGATTTGTCTACTAAAAGCCTCGTCAAAACAATATTCCTTTTTAACGATGTAAGAGAGTCTCTAAGAAACGTACTTAAGATGCAAATGTCAAAAACTGATGTGAATTTGTCCTTTGACTGAAAGAAAGTAATGTAGAATTTCAGGTTTGTGTTATAATGACATTGTCGTATGTGATGATACTAAGATACTTGTATCATCTCTCCTTCTTGGTGGCCAGTTTCACGTCTCATAGATATATATATGTTCAAAATCCTAGAGCTCAAAGTATGATAACAGTCATCCAGCATTTTGCCACCCAAATTGTATTGTGGGACCAGTAAGATATGTAAATTCTTCACCTTGAATTCCTCTGCCTTTTCTAGCCCAGCAGAGCAGCTTGCTAGGCATAGAGGTTGTAATACAGGTAATAGGTGTAATTAGGTAATAGGAAGTAATTAGGAGATAACAGGAATAGGATGAAAGAAAAAAGATGTCAGGTTTTTTTTCATGTATAGGTTGTAAGAAGCAAGAAGTTTTTGTTGTAAAAGTTTAGAGACTCAAATGAAATACATGTAAAACACTTTGAAACCTCAAGTGCTTTATCATTATCAGTTGTTAAATTTGTGGACCAGTATTTACCATGGAATAGTGATCTACACTTAAAATGGATTTATGATTTAGTTATAAAGGATCAACCATGTACCTCAGGTTGAAGTCAATCCCTCTCCAGCCGAAAAAGTTTTGGGTACCATTTCTCTCCTCTCATGTGGCAAAGCCCCTGGTGCTGATTGTGTTCCAGCTGAGATTTGTAAGGCAGGGGGTCGGGGTCCACTGCAGGTATAAAAATTGACTAAAGTCTTCCAGGTCATATGACAAGAGGAGGTTATCTCCCAGGAGTTCAAGGATTCCTCCATTGTCCATCTTTATAAAGAAAAGGAAATGGACTGTCCTGTGACCATCAGAAGTCTCCTAGTCATTGCTGGCAAGATTCTTGCCAGAGTCCTCCTTATTGGCTGATCCTTCACCTGGAAGGTGGTCATCTACCAGAAAGCCAGTGTGACTTCAGAAAGGACCAAGAAATAGTTGGTAATGGTGTTTGCTGCCCAACAACTCCACAAGAAATGCCAAGAGCAGAACACAGGCCGGCATAATGTTTGTCTATCCGACCTTTGATACTGTTAGACATGAGGGTTTGTGGAAGATTATGGCCAAATTTGGTTGCCAGAAGTTCATCAGTATTATGTCCCATTTCCACAGCAACATGCTTGCACAAGATTCTGACTTATCATTGGTGCTCTCAAGCTTTCCCAGTCACCAGTGGAGTGAAGCAGGGCTGTGTTCCTGCTCCCATGCATGGTGTTTTCAGCAGTGCTGTCAAACACCTTCAACAAGGACGAAAAGAGAATCAAGGTCAGCCAAGACTTAAAGTGGAGGGAGAGTTGGTGTATGTCTCTTTGTTCACAGACAGTTGTGTGCTCAATGCAGCCTCTGAGGGAGGGATGTAGTAAAGTATGGATCAGTTCTCTGTTGCTTGTGTTAGTTTTAGCCTGACAGCCCCAAGAAAGCAGAGGTTTTCCACCAGCCAGAACCATTCATCCGTACATAGAACCATCAGTTCTCCATCAGTAAATGGAGAAATACTGAATACTTTTTATTTACTTTGGCAATATATTTTCTGAGGATTTATGTAGATGATGAGGTTGACACATGCATTGCTAGAACTAGCTCAGTGTTTGGGAGACTCCAAAGGAAAGCGTGGGAGAGAAGGCAATTACACTGCCTACCACAGTGAAGTTCTACAGAGCCATTGTGCTGACTTCACTGTTGTATGCCTATGATAACTGGACAGTATAGTAGCACCATGCCAGGAAATGGAATTGCTTCCATTTGAATTGTCTTAGGAATCTTCTAAAGACCACGTGGCATAATAAGGTACTGAACCCTGAGGTCCTTTCTCAAACAGAACTGCCAAGCATTCAAACTCTCTATTGCAGAGAGCTGAACTGCCAAGCATTCAAACTCTGTTGCAGAGAGTGCAACTCTGGTGGGCTGGCCACATTTTTCAAATGCCAAATGTACATTTGTCAGAAAGACTGTTTTCCAGTGAATTCACACAAGGCATGGGTTCACATGGAGGTCAGAAGAAGCAATACAAGGATATATCAGATTTTCTCTGCAGAACTTCTGAATTGATTGTGAGACATGGGAGACACTGGTACAAGACTGCTCAGCATGGTGTGCCTGTATCAAAGAAGGCTCTGTGAGCAAAAGAATCACAGTAGCTCAAAAAAATTAGCTTCACAGATTTAGAGACATTTCCATTCCAAATGTTCCTGTGGACTATTTGTGCCTGCCATGTGGTAGAACCTTCTGAGCTTATACTGGTCTGATCATCCACATTTGGACATACTACCTTGACCCCAACAAAGTGGTGTCATTTTGATCCTCTTTGAGATGGACAATGGCCAGCCTTCTACTGGTTCACATAAACATTTGTTTCTGCTATTTCCAATATATAATGCCCCTTTACCTCTTCCCTGGTACTTCACGTTCTGAATTCACTTTAAGACATGATATTCCTTCAAATATTTAAAGAGAACAATCTTGTCATCTTCCAAGTGATATCAGCTCCAATGCTAAAAACTAAATCGTTTCTACAGCCTATCCTCCATGGTTTCTTGACCCATCAGCCTTCTGTAGTTTGTTACTGTCCCTCTCAAAACACTGAATTGAACCCAGCATTGCAGGTGTTGTCTCACCAGAGTAGAGAATCTAACCCTAACCTCTGGAGCTGGACACTCTTTCCTTCTGCTAATGCAGTCAGTGATCACACTAGCTATTTTGGCACTAGTGAGTTTGCAAATCCTTAAAATTGCTGAATCTCTGATAAGAACTGCTACTAGCCAAGTTTCCCTATTTTGAATTGAGGGAGTTAATTTTGATCTAAATATAAGATTGTACTTTTTCATCTCACGAGTTGGGGTCCATTCTTTCGTTCTCTTCAGATTGCCCTGAATGTTGATTCTACCCTCCATTGAAAATCAGAGAAGATGCCATCTGTCTTAGAAAGCTTGACACAAGTTAACCAGGATGTATCCAAATCACCATAAATTTTCCTCCAAGTACAACAGAAGTCAGTATTCTTTGAGTACTGTTAATCCAACTGCAAGTCTACCTAATTATACTGTCTTCTAGCCTGCATTCTCCTTGTCCACAGAAATACTGAAAGACATTTTGCTGGAATCAAGATTCTGTCTGTGGCATTCTCTTAACCTACCATTCATTTGTGGTAGAAATGATTGTAGTTTGGTATAGCTTTAGCCCTACTGGTCATTACTTCTTTTAAGGGCTCACAGTTTTACCATTTAGGGTATTCCACATTAGGTGACCTGCATGGTAAAAGGTTTTTTTGTCAGAAATGAGTGTGGCATATCAGGTGGTCATGAGGTGGCCAGCCTTGTTGGAGCATGGATGCAATGGGCAACAAGGATAAGAAGGGGGGCCTAGAGTGACCCCAGATTACAGAGAACCTTGGTCCTGTAGGCAATGTGGAGGTTATCTGATGTGGACTGATATTGTAGCAGGTTGATCCTGTACCTGTGATCAGTGTTATTAGCAGGCAAAATTGGGAAAGCCCAGTTAGAGGAGGCCTGTCTTAAGGAGGACCTGAGGCGCTGGGGTCTTAGCATTTTCCATGACAGGGAAGGGACATGTGCTAGTAGATCAGCAGGACTCGGGGTGAGACGTCCCATTAGGAGATGGCGGGAAGAGGGAGAAACGAAGCTGAAGGCACTGCCAGATTGGGCTGGCCCAAACTTTGGCATTTTACTTTTGTTTGTTGCCTCCTGTTTTTAATGGTTCTCTTAATTTTAATTGCTATGAAGAATTGTTTTGTTTTGTTTCATTACCTCATGATTATTAATACTTTACCACTCTGTTTTATGTGAGATTTTAATTCTCAAAATGGGTCACCTAACGTGTTATGTTTTTACCCTTCAAGCGCAGAAATTTGAATTTAATAATTAAGCTCTTCATGTTTAATATAATATTAATTTTTGGCAATTATAGTAAGCATCGAGGTAGAAAAATAGCATTGATTTTTCAAATAACCAATTTTGTCCAATTTTTTTTTATCTTCCTACTGTAGGCTCTTTGTCCATTAAGAGATGTGCCTTCTCACAGTAACCATGGTGATCCTTTGTCTTATTATCAAACCGGTGACCTCATCCGAGGTAATCTTTTTATTTAGCAGAGATAAAAGAGTAACATTTTCAACAAATTTACCAAAAAAATACATTTCTGCATATTTTTCATAGATGCTATTTTCCTAATATTTTAAGCTTGTGTCTTTCATATATTTTAGCTGGAATTAAAGATATTGACCGCTACCATGAGAAGCTTGTGGTGTCCTTGTATAGCTCTTCTCTTCCACCTCACCTCTCTGATATGAAATTAGGTGTAATTAGCTCTGAAGATCTCCCTTTACACTACAGGTAATGA
This sequence comes from Bettongia penicillata ogilbyi, assembly GCA_023548195.1. Taxonomy (NCBI): domain Eukaryota; kingdom Metazoa; phylum Chordata; class Mammalia; order Diprotodontia; family Potoroidae; genus Bettongia; species Bettongia penicillata. Next base: position 11,927,989 of record JAJHZJ010000496.1, read on the forward strand.
TCTCTCTTCACTACAGATAATTCATCGTTTCAGTTTGTAATTTATTATCATTAACTAATAGTTTTATTGATTAATATCAACACAGTTCCTCAGGAAATATCTGTCCAATGTTTTGATATTTCATTTCTAAAAAAGGGAAAAGTTTTTTTGTTTTTTGTTTTTTTTATTCCATGTCAAATGAATTGAGTCCCACTCTGTACCTCCACAGGTGTACATGTGTGTATAGCAAGAAAATATTTTTAAACTTTAAGCTTCATATTTTGTTCAATGGAGAAAATGCTGAGTCTTCCTACAAATAGTAACCATTGAATTATAAGGTTATGTTATTTATTATATTATATTATCCACACAGCAAGCTTATTGAATGTGCTATCATTCTTGCCTTATAAATGTGGAAACTGAGACCCAGAGAGATTAAGCCACCTGCCCCAGGTCATACAGTCCATGAACATCAGAGATAAAACTGGAAGATGGGTCTTGACACTCAAATCCAGGGCTCTCTGCACTATTTTATATTGTTTATATATATAAAATTTACATTATACCTAAGAGGTATGTTCTGAAGTTTGAGGACTAAATTGTATATAAATTTCATGTTTGTCATTGTTTTGTTTTCTTTAAGGAGGAGTGTTGAATTAAATAGTAATTCTTTAGAGTCGTATGAAAATGTCATGCAGCATTCCGTGGGATTTATGAATCCAGGAGTAGTTGAATTTCTCCTGGGAAAACTAGGAATCAGTGAATCCAATCCACCATCCTTAATGAGAGGCCTTCAGAGGTATTATAGTAACTACATATTATTCTGGAGGGTGGGGAAAGGGAGGAAAAGTGGGACTGCAAAGTCCAGCATTTTAGAGGAGTGTGATCTGATGTATGATGGATTTGGAGGATACCTGTGTGTCACAGAGTCTTCAACCAAAACAGGCTTAGAGGAAAATAAATGACCATTAGAAAACAGCAGCTAGACAGGTACTTGGTCAGTTGGCACAAGATTAACATCATATAGCTGAGAGATGAGCTTAATGCTAGTTTTACTGTGGTTTCTTCTACCCCCAGTGTTTTCTAAGGCAGGCGCAGCAACGGTTGCACTTTTAGGGTGGAGAGACAACACTCAGAGTAGGAAGGGAATCTTCAGCTCAGTGGGAGAAACTAGAGTTTCACCAGGAGATTTGAAAGGGTCTGTAAAACAGAAAGCAGTAGAGCTAGAGGGGCTTAGTCACTCTACGTAATTAACTCGACAGCAATGTGGGGGTGATGCAGGCTGGCCAGTGAGAACATGGTGCACCTTACTGTGCATGGTGTTTACCCTAGCCTAGCATGCAGTCATCTCTGTTCAGATCCAGTGTTTTTCCTTGTCTTTGGGGACAGTTCAGGAGCATGAATTCAACAAAAAGGATTGAGCTGTTCTGTGCCAGGACTGTGCTTGGCATTGGGAATATTAAGACAAAAAAATGTCCTATTCTATTCTGCATCAGTATGTGAGAGAGAAGCTATGGAGCGGGGGATGGTGGAAGAGATTTTCAGTGTACATCTTTGGACATGTGGTAGTTCTGTCGTATCAGTGACAAGTTAGCAATGACAATTTTAGTTTTCCTTTATTCAGCATTGGTAACGATAAACGTCAGTGCTTGCAAAGACCAAGGCAAGAACTTTATGCAAAGGTAAAACGGGTAAGGTTCTAATTTCGTTGTTGTTGTTTTATAGAACAAATTTCTCAGAAGAAGATTTTGCTTTTACATTAAGGAAAAAGCAGTCTGCTTCCTGGGCTTTAAAATGGTATGACAATTTTTGGCTTTTCTCAAAGCATCGTAAAAGCTAAAGTTCATAGATGGCAAGCATTTTTCTAAGCGCACTGAAAATTGTTTGCCAGTTCTGGGCCATACACACTCCCCCATCTTCCCCTCCACTCTAAAAGCTCTTTTGCACCTCTTTTATTTTAGATAATTTGCTCCATTCTACCTCCCTCTGTTCTCTTCGACTAGTGCATTCCTTTTTCTCAGCCTTAAATTTTGTTTAGGTAGTCATCCATCATATTCAACTCACACCATAGTCTGAATATTCCTAACTGCCCCAATAATGAGAAAGTTCTCATTCGTTAGAAGTATTTTCCTTTGTAGAAATATAAACAGTTTAACCTTATTAAATCCCTTAGGATTTCTCTTTCCTGCTTCTTTTAAATCTTATATTTGAAAGTCAGATTTCCTGTGCAACTCTAGTCTTTTCATCAGGAATTCTTGAAAGTCCTCTTTTTTTATTGAAGGTCCATTTTTTCCCCCAAAGAATGATACTCAGTTTTGTTGAATAGGTGATTTTTGGTTGTAGTCCTAGCTCTTTTGCCCTCTGGAGTATCCTATTCCATGCCCTCTGTTCCTTTACGGTAGAAATTGCTAAATCTTGTGTTAGTCTGACTGACTCCACAATATTTGAATTGTTTCTTTTTGGTTGTTTGCAGTATTTTCTCCCTGACCTGGTTGTTCTGAATTTGGAAAGCAATATTCCTGGGAGTTTACATGTTGGGGTCTCTTTCAGGAAATGATTGGTGGATTCCTCCAATTTTTAGAATATCAGGGCAGTTTTCCTTGATAATTTCTTTAAAGATGATGTCTAGGCTCCTTTGGGTAGTTCAGTAATTCTTAAATCACCTCTCCTGAATCAGTGCCATATCTGGCCCTGCCACCTGTTTTTGTATAATTGGCAAGCTAAGAATGATTTTTACATTTTTAAGCCATATGCAAACGGGGATTGTGGTTTGCTAGCCTCCATTCTAACCAACAAAGTTGATGAGAAAGGACAGCCATTGTATTACTTTTTACTGAGCAGAGCCTAAACTCTGATGCTCCTCCCAATGTGGAAAGGCCTCAGATCAGGGCCAACTAATTAAATTGTGGGTCAGTTGTCCAAGTTCAGAGAATGATCACTAGGTTGTCCATTGGCCGATGAGTAAGTTTTTGGATGTAGCAACATTTAATACCCATCTCTTGTATTTTGGAGGCACTGCAGTCTGGGTGGAAGAAGTAAGCAAAGTCTCTGGAAATACCAAAAAAAAATTATTAAAAAAAAATTTATAAAATGCATTTTTTTAAATTTAGGAAGTTGCTACTACTATAATAAATTTGATTTTCTAGTATATTATAGAAAATATGGCCTAACTTTTTTCTAGCGTGAAGATTGGGGTTGATTATTTTAAAGTTGGCCGCCATGTGGATGCTATGAATGAATACAACAAGGCTCTGGAAATCGATAAACAGAATGTGGAAGCTTTGGTGGCTCGTGGAGCACTGTAAGTGACCTTTCTGTGAACCTTGGCTTTAGAAAATGTAACAGCATAAATAGCATTTTATGAAATACTCACTGTATTTTTGTATATTTGCATCTCTAGATATGCAACAAAAGGAAGTTTAAACAAAGCCATTGAAGATTTTGAAGTGGCGTTGGAAACCTGTCCAACCCACAGAAATGCAAGGAAGTACCTCTGCCAGACCCTTGTAGAAAGAGGTGGCCAGTAAGTATCACATCCTATTTCTATGTACAGTTACAGGTCAAAGATGGACCCCTTACAGTGGTTAGGGAGGGAGTAGGACATTCCAGTAAGCTTAGAAGTGGCCAACAGATCTTTTAATCTTCAGCTTTTTGGAAAATATTTCTAAAACTTTTAGAAGCCTCTTTGTAGCCATAGAAAGGACAGTATACTGAGTATAATTGAATGTTTATTTCATGTTTTAGGATAATATAATACTCCTCGGGATTATCATTCTGAACATTTTTCATTATACAGTGTATAGTTAGAAGATGTTGGGCTATGTACTCCAAAAGTTGGGCTTTTTGTGACATTTTGAAAAAATCTTACCCCTGGTAAAAGCTTTTCATCCTTCTCACCAAAACAAATGATTCTGGTTAAATTCCTAATCAAAGTTTATTCTCTTCTCTTCTGCCATGTATATTTATATTTAACCTATCATGCTATAGCCATACTTTACAGTAAAATTCATTAATTCAGACTAACTAGAAGAAAGCCAGCCTAAGTTGTAAGAGAAATGCAGTGATAGAAGAGAAGGGAGAGAAAGGAATGAAAGAACAAAGGATAGAGAACTGGCTTCAGTCCTAAGCCCTGGGTTCTAGGACTCTCTCTGGCCCATACTGGCCATTTGATCCTGGGCAAGTCATTTAACTTCTCATGGTTCTGGACTGTATATTGCAATAAAAGTGCTAACCTGCAGTGCTGGAGTCAGTGAAATTGCAATTCAAGTTCCTATATCCTTGACAAATAGAAGTAGTTCCATTTTTATCCTTGTGATGATCAAAGATACACTTGACAAATCTCTCATGCTTATGATAGAGAAGATACATAAAGATACAGTGGATTGGAACTGGAAGTCCCTAGTGATTCAGCTGAGTGGTGCAGCGGGTAGAGTGCCAGGCCTCGAGTCAGGACTTCTTTTCCTAGTTTTAAATCCAGCCTCTGACACTTAACCGCTGTATGACTCTGGTCAAATCACTTAACCCTGTTTGCCTCAGTTTCTTCATCTGTAAAACGAGCTGGAGAAGGAAATGGCAGACCACTCCAGCATCTCTGCCAAGAAAACCCCAATGAGGTTACAGGGAATGAGACACAACTGAGAAACCACTGAACTTCAGTTATGTGGGTTTGGAACTGGAGGTACCTAGTGCAGTAGCCCAGGGATCTGTGCCTTTGTTGGCCCTCACCCTTTTTTCTTGTCATTGTCCTTCCTTTGCTAGACCCTGGTCCAGCATTATTTCCATCAGTCTTCTTCCACCAGTCCTCTTCACAGGCTGCTGAATGGAGCTGGAGGAGGTCATTCAACCCTAGACTGGGTCAATTTTAAATTCCTGTTATCCACCCTACCTAGGCCCTCACTGAAGCAGGGCCATCCTTCTGTCCTTATTAATAGATTTCCTTGCTCTTTCCAAATCTTCTCTTTACTGAGAAAATTGAGATTATTGAAAATGAGCTTCTTAATTCATTTCCTTTCATCTCAGAACACCTTGACGTCATCTGTCACCCTCTTCTTTCCTCCAATTTTTGACAATGCAGTGGCTTTTGTCCTTGCCAAAATTAATGCTTCGACATGTTCTCTGGTTCCCATCCCTGCAGCAGATTGCCCCCTCAGTCATCCTCTCTCATCTTCATTTCTCTCCATATGCTGGTTCCTTCACTGTTACTTGCAGACATGTCCAAGTCTCCCCTGTCCTTTTTTTTTTTAATATAAATTTATTTATTTGACTTTTTACATTCATGTTCACAAAATTTTGGGTTCCAAATTTTTTCCCCCTTTTATCCCCTTCCCCCACCCCAATACCCCAAGCAATCTAATTTTCCCTATCTCCAATCTGCCCTCTCTTCTGTCATCCCTCCCTTCTCTTGTCTCCATCTTCTCTTTTCTCCTGTAGGGCCAGATGACTTTCTATTCCTCATTAACTGTATGTCTTCTTTTCTAGTAGCAACACAAAACTAAACAGTTGTTCCTAAAACTTTGAGTTCCAAATTCTCCCCATCCCTCCCTCCCCACCCATTCCCTTTGGGAAGGCAGGCAATTCAGTATGGGCCATATCTGTGTAGTTTTGCAAATGACTTCCATAATAGTCATGTTGTGTAAGACTAACTGTATTTCCCTCCATCCTGTCCTGCCCCCCATTGTTTCTATTCTGTCTTTTGATCCTGTCCTTCCCCAAGAGTGTTGACTTCAAATTGCTCCCTCCTCCCATTGCCCTCCCTTCCATCATCCCTCCCTCCCTGCTTATCTCCTTCTCCCCCACTTTCCTGTATTGTAAGATAGGTTTTCATACCAAAATGAGTGTGCATTTTACTCCTTCCTTTAGTCGAATGTGATGAGAGTAAACTTCATGTTTTTTTCTCAGCTCTCCTCTTTTTCCATCCACTAAAAAGTCTCCTGCTTGCCTCTTGAATGAGATATAATTTACCCCATTCCATTTCACCCTCTCTCCTCCCACTACATTTCTCTCTCACCATTTACCTTAATTTCTTTTAAGATATGGTCCCATCCTATTCAGTTCACTCTGTGCTCTCTGTCTCTGTATGTGTGTGCATGTGTGTATGTGTGTGTGCACGCATGCGTGTACATGTGTGTATGTGTGTGTGCGTGTACGTGTGTGTGTATGTGTGTGTGTGGTCCCACCAACTACCCAGATACTGAAAAGTTTTAAGAGTTACAAATATTGCCTTTCCATGTAGGAATGGAAACAGTTCACTTTTGGTAAGTCCCCTCTTTGCTGTTTACTTTTTCATGCTTCTTCTCATTCTTGTGTTTGAAAGTCAAATTTTCTTTTCAGCTCTGGTCTTTTCATCAAGGATGCTTCAAAGTCCTCTATTTCATTGAAAGACCATATTTTCCCCTGAAGTATTATACTCACTTTTGCTGGGTAGGTGATTCTTGGTTTTAGTCCTAGTTCCTTTGACTTCTGGAATATCCTATTCCACACCCTTTGATCCCTTAATGTAGAAGCTGCTAGATCTTGTGTTATCCTGATTGTATTTCCACAATACTGGAATTGTTTCTTTCTAGCTGCTTGCAAGATTTTCTCCTTGACCTGGGAATTCTGGAATTTGGCCACAATGTCCCTAGGAGTTTTTCTTTTTGGACCTCTTTCAGGCAGTGATCGGTGGATTCCTTGAATACTTATTTTGCCCTCTGGTTCTAGAATATCAGGGCAGTTTTCCTTGATAATTTCATGAAAGATGATGTCTAGGCTCTTTTTTTGATCATGGCTTTCAGGTAGTCCCATAATTTTTAAACTGTCTCTCCTGGATCTATTTTCCAGGTCAGTTGTTTTTCCAATGAGATATTTCACACATTATCTTCCATTTTTTCATTCTTTTGGTTTTGTTTTGTGATTTCTTGGTTTCTCATAAAGTCATTAGCCTCTATCTGTTCCAATCTAATTTTGAGAGAACTATTTTCTTCAGTGAGCTTTTGAACCTCCTTTTCCATTTGGCTCATTCTGCTTTTGAAAGCATTCTTCTCCTCATTGGCTTTTTGAACCTCCTTTGCCAATTGAGTTAGTCTATTTTTCAAGGTGTTATTTTCTTCAGCATTTTTTTGGGTCTCCTTTAGCAAGGTATTGACCCGTTTTTCATGCTTTTCTTGCATGGCAACTCTCTCATTTCTCTTCCCAGTTTTTCCTCCACCTGTCTATAACTTGATTTTCAAAATCCTTTTTGAGCTCTTCCATGGCCTGAGCCCACCGGATATCCACCTCGGATGGCTGGGATAGAGAGGCCCCGACCTCCACGTCTTTCCCTGATGGCAAGCGTTGTGCTTCCTCATCAGAAATGAAAGGAGGAAGGAACATCTCTTCCCCAAGAAAGTAGCTTTCTATGGTCTTATTTTTCTTCCCTTTTCTGGGCATTTTCCCAGCCAGTTACTTGACTTTTGAGATTCCTCTCCACCCCTGCCTAGATCCGCCCAGCTAGTGCTTGGGGTCTGAGATTCATATGCTGCTCCCCAGCCTCAGGGCTTTCCGCGGCGGGCGTGGCTGCTATTTAATGTGAGCTTAAGTTCTGGTGCTCAGGTGGGGGCAGGGCTGCCTCCCAGGCTCAGTTCCCTCAGGGGGTTTATGCGGAGACCTTCAGTAATGGCCTTGAGCTCCTTCCTGCTCCGGGAGTCCTGGGCCACTCCTGCCTCTGCCGCCGCCTCCCGAGGGTGCCTGAGTTATGGAGACACCCCGCTGCCCTCTCGGCCAGCCCAGAAGTCTCTCTCACTGACCTGTGGCGCCTGTGGGCGGAGGGACCTTCGTGGCTGCCAGAGGTTCCGTCCCTGCGCAGGGGTGGGCTCCGCTGTCTGGAGTGCGACGCACCCCTGAGGACAGCTTTTCAGGACTCTCTGGAATGGAAATCTCCACTGCGTTGGTATGAGGCTTGCAATGCTCCAGAATTTGTGGGGAGTTCTTTTTACAGGAAATCTATGGGCTGTGGGTTCGGAGCTAGCATACGTGAGTCTTTCTACTCCGCCATCTTGGCTCCTCCCCCAGGAACTCTCCCCTGTCCTTAAAAAACCTTTGCCAGACCTTGCCATCCCATCAGGCTGTCATGCTTTTCTCAGATAACCTGGTAGAAAAGGCTTCTAGGCAGCAAACATCTATTAAGCACCAGCTGTGAGCCAGGCACTGTGTGAGTGTTGGGGAGAAAAAGAAGGGCAAACAGCAGGCTGTGCTCTTCAGAAGCCCCCAGTCTGAGAACAACTATGTACAAACCAGCTAAATAGAGGACAAACTGGGTGTAGTCAGCAGAAGGGAGGCACCGCCATCACCTCGCTTACGTCTTCTCACACTGTGCGCTCTGGCTTCTAGTCCCACTCCGCTGAAGCTGCCCCCGGAGGTTCCCAGCAGTCTTTAATTGCCCATCTCAGGCCTCCTCTTTCTTGCCTTGCCTGTTGCATTAGACAGTGTTGACCTTCTTGTCTTTGACATTCTTGTTTCTGTTTTGTTTCTTGTGACACCACTTTCTTCTAATTGTCCCAACTGCTCTTTTCCAGCCTCCTTGACTTAATCATTATCTTCCTTTTGCCTCCTAACTAGGGGTTTGCCCCAAGACTTCCCCCCATTCCATCTCTACACTCTGCAGGTAATTCTTTCCTTTGGCTTCACACATCACCACCTGCCAATTAAACTTTCAGTCTGTGTCCCAGACACAGCTCAAGTTGACCGTGTTCAAAACAAGTCATTCTCTTTCTATCAAAACCAGCCCTCTTCTAAACTTCCGTTTCTGTCAGACACCATTGTCCTTCCAGTCTCCCAGATTCATAACCTCAGCATTGTCCTGTAGACTCACTTTACCCATACATCCTTTCAGTTGCCATATCTCTCCATTCCTGTCTTCACATCTCACATCTGACCTTCTTCTTCATATGGCCACTGTCTTAAAGCCCACACTGCTTTTGGCTTTAACTGTTGTGGTGACCTTCTGTCTCTCACCACTAGTCCATTCTCTACATGCTGCCACTTTTTCTTTTTTGAAGTGTGGATCTAAAAATGTTACTTCCCTGTTCAACCAACTCCTCTGGTTAGCTTTTAGAGCCCTTCACAACCTTTGCCCAACTTATCTTCAACCTCTTGTATTTTCCTCCCCTTCTCACCCTTTGTAATAGTGTCAAACTGGCTTAATTGTTCCTCAAACACGTCACTCTATCTCCCATCTCTGGGCCTTTGTGCTGGTCAGACCCTGTACCTGGAATACACTCTTTGATCTATTAAAAGGCAGCTCAGATACCACCTTGTACCTGAAGAGTTTCTTAAACACTCGCACTGCTAATAGCTTCCTTTCCTAGCTACCTTCTTGAGTGTTGGGTGTTGTTTTGGGGGAGGGGCACCTTCTTAATTTTATAAAAGGTCCCAACATCACAGAAGTTTCAAAGGATTTGTCACCATATATAGGCTGAGCTGCTGATTCCACAGAGCAATTCTTACATTATTCAGGTATGCCAGTACTCTCCATTTTGTATCATGAGTATGGGACAGGTTATTGTCAGAGCATAATTAATTTTAATTCTGCCTCCTCCCCTCCCCCTTCAAAAAAGATTTTTAGGGTCTGTTTTTCCTTACCTTCTTCCTTTCTAAATACTAAATAAGAGTTCACCCCACAGCGACTTCTGGCGTAAATGTCTCCCTAATTTCCATCTGTCTCTGTGAAGGAAAATGTCCCTTTTTACAAACCTTTTTTAATCTTAGGCTAGAAGAAGAAGAAAAACTATTAAATGCTGAAAGTTACTACAAAAAAGCTTTGGCTTTGGATGAGACTTTCAAAGAAGCAGAGGATGCATTATCAAAGCTTCACAGGCATATGCAGGTGATTCTTTATTTTCCCTTAAACAATTACTAACAGTAATAAATTTTAAAACCAAAATTTTGATTGAACTTCCTTCTAGAGAAAACAAATGAATTTAGAAATGAGACCATTCCAAACTGTTGCTTCTTTCTCACAGATGTAATTGTTTTAGGCCCTGTCCCTTTTTGTATTATAAAACTAAATTGAAGTTGACTCACACTTACCTAATTTTCAGTATTCAGAAGCAGAAAGTATTTTGAATACGTATTCATAAATTTAGAATTCAGATTGTCCAAATGTACTGTGGAGTTCTGAAGACTACTAGTGGCTTGTTTACAAAATAAGTTGATAAGTAGCTGAACCCTCCCTTTGCCAGTGTTGGTTATTTTAGTCAGTTTAATGATCCTGAAATACTTGTAAATCATAAATTTAAATAAGTAGTTGAGATTGCACTTTCCTGTAATACTGATGATGATGTTTTCTCATATGCATTTTCTTCCGAATTGGACCGTTGCTGCTGTGTCTGTGACATCTGGTGCTGCTCATCCCCAACCACAAACTGGAAAATGATTTCTTATGTAAATCATGCATCCAACTGGGCTGCGATATTTTTTTAAATGGTTTGTATCCGAACATGGCAAATCTACCTTAAACACATTTTTATTGGAATCCCTTTATTTGGATTATTTATAAAAATGCATGTTACTCGGTTTAATCCACCTTTTTTTCTTTTTTGATCATTTTTCTTGTCTTTTCTCATCTATTCTATTTGATCTTCCTGTTTCGCTGCCCTGGGTCATGGGTACCAACGCAATGGTTTCCCTTTTTTAATGGAATACCAACTGCAATATGGCCTTCAATCCTCTACTGGTCATCCTGATGATTAATGCCAAATACCTCTGTGATAAATTTTTCATGTTTAAAAACTCACTTATTTGATGTTGGAAATATGGTGATGTTGGTATGTTACTTTTGGTAATGGGGGGCTGATCTTGTGAAACACTGGGGTTCATATATTCTGCTATGTTTAATGTGTGGTTTTTTTTGATATCTGGGTTCTAAAAGAAATCTTTGGAATTAAGAGAAAAACAAGCTGAAAAAGAAGAAAAGCAGAAATCAAAGAAAATAGAAACAAGTGCAGAAAAGTTGCGTAAGCTCTTAAAAGAAGAAAAAAGGTAAACCCATAACATTCCATTTGTTTCAATTAAAGTGTCTACTGAGTTGAGTTCAACATCATATAGTGATAAAGTAAGTAAACAAATGCTACCTTTGGTAACAGGAGTTCCTGACATTTTTGCTGAGTTCAGGAATATGTAGTGTAATTCATTGCCTTCCCTAGAATTTGGTGACATACCAGAGGTATCATAAATGGTAAACTCGGTTGTCCATTAGGACACCTATCTCTTACCAAGCTAAATTATAGATTAAAATCTCAAGTTGCCTGATTATTAGGAATATATATAGTGGCCTTACTAGCCAAATCTGTCAAAGTTAGTCATAGCACAGTCTTGCTGTAATTGTGTACAATGTTCTGGTTCTGCTCGCTTTACTCAGCATTAGTTCATGAAAGTCTTTCCAGGTTTTTCTGAAATCTGCCTGTTGGTCATTTTACAGCATAGTAGTATGTAAGGAACATGCTTAAAACTCCTCTGATTTGCACTAGGATAGAGTCATTTTAGTGGACATTCGTTTTGATTTGTGGGGAAAGGGAGTAATAAAGGTTTAAGAGGAAGCTAAGTACGCTCTTACATTTTGGTTCCAGAGTAGAATGCAGAACTGAAAAGTTTTTGCAGAATTGAAGCAGAAGAGTCCAGTTATTTTAAGCATATGTTTATTTTAGGCAAAAAACAAAAATTCTAGTCTTGTTATTTTCCAGATAATGCTCTAGATGCCCTGACAACATGAAGTGGATGAGCAGTTGTCTTGGCTTTTGTGCATGTACTTGAAAAGGGACAGTTTTAGGCCAGAAGTTGAGAAGTGGGTTCTCTGAGCAATAACGGGGCTTCATGAATTACCCTACATTTTTTAGGTTAAAGAAGAAAAGGAAAAGATCTACTTCCTCCTCATCAAGTGTTTCTTCAGCTGACCAAGTGGTTTCTTCTTCATCATCCTCTTCCTCTTCTGGTCACAAAAAACATAAGAAAAGGAAGAGGAACCGTTCAGAGTCCTCTAGAAATTCCAAAAGGCATTCCTCCAAGGCTTCTTCACATCCAGATCAGAACAGGAAAGAGGAGAGCTATCCACTTCCAGCCAATACCTCAGCATCCTTTCTTAACCAAAAACAAGAGATGGAAAAACTGCTAGAAAATCAGGGTAGAATAAAAGAAAGAGAAAGAGGTAACACTCAGTCTTCATCTTCAGCTGAAATTCCGGATAATTTTGGAGGTAGGTCTGAAGATTCAAGGGATTTTTATAGCTCTAGAACTCAGGCAAGTAGTAGCAAAACTGAAAAGCCATGTAAACCAGACAGATACTATTCTAGTAGACGAGATTTCTCTGGCTCATTAAGTAGAAATTCAGATGAAAAAAAACATTTTAATAGAAAATTTGAAAAGGGAGCAGAGGGAAGAAAAGAATATTATAGAAAGTGGGAGCCAGGCTCAATGAGATGTTCTGCTTCTCCAGCAGGATTTGACTATTCATGGAAGTCCGTTGAAAAAAACAAAAAATATGCAAATACCGGATTACATGATTTTAGTAAAAATGATGAAGAGCAAAGATCACAATTAAATACAAATCAAAAGAAAGAATCTGAAAATAGGGAAGGAAATTATGGGGATGATATAGCAGAGGATCTTGAAGAAGCTACATTAAATGGTAAAGAGCGATCAGAAAGCAATGTTAAGAAAAATCTGCCTCAAAATTTGCTTACTATATTTAATCAGATTGCTGAATTTGAAAAAGAAAAAGGAAATAAGCAGAAAAACTGAGTAGGTGCCAAAGAAATAGTCTCATGTTACTAGAGGCCATTAAAGGTGTTCTTATCTCCACTGTCCTCTGGACATTTATGCAGACTTCAGAGAACAAACACACTTGCATCTTTCTGTTAATCTGTACTAACTTCTCTGTAGCACCCTTTTGCTAGCCAGGTTATTTGATCATAAGCAGGATTTTCATCTGTAATAGGTGTACAAACATCATTTTTTTAGGAAAGGTAACGGTGATCAGTTAAATTTGTTTACCTGAGGATGTTTCCGATCTTTTGTATGACATTTTCCCATATTTCTTTGGTAACTGCCTAACAGAAGTAGCCTTTTGGTTAGGTTGAGAGAAAATTAAATTTGCACTTTAAAGATTCAGGCCATGTTTACTAAAAACTGATGATTCCATTGTCATTTTTCTATTGTTAAATGGAAACTGAGCCTTGAGCTGAAAGGGTTTACAGAATGGAACGTCCTGGATGTGCCGTTCTTTATCTGTAAAGAGTTGTTTTAAATATTAAATTTTATTAAAAATTCAAAGAGCATCATTTGTATTGGCAGGGCATTGGTCTCTTGTTTCTTTCTCCATTTGAGTACTCCTTCTATTGGAAAAAAGGTTTCATACAGCATGTGACAGCATGCCATCCCAGAGAGTGATTCTAGTTCCTTTAAACATCATCCTGTTTCAGGGTTCCTTGGTAGTTTGGGGTTTTTTTACCTAAAGCCTGTTACTCAGCTTGATCAGTTTACTAACCAGACTTGACTCTGGGTGACTTTCTTCTATTTACTCCTAAAATACAAAGATTTCTACCTTTGAGAACCTTAAAAAGATTATGCTTATAGTGCTCCACATTACTGGAATAAGGCAACTTCTTCAAGACCTGCTCTGAATTGGGAAGCCATCATTTCCTGCCTGCTCACTGGAATGTGTTGACAGAAGGGTCTTGTAGGTTAAAAAGTAAAGGTCTTTATGCCAGTTTTGCTTTATCATTTAATTATGCTGTTTCCAAAAGTGCAGAGACAAATTCTAATTCACAGATTATATGCCATAATAAGTATTAGCCAGGAAAATCTTTATTGAATTTGACAATTCCTTCTCCCACCACAGCATCCAAAATATTACATATTTTTTCATCTAAGCTTTACAAAAAGTATTTTACTCTATTGCAAATATAAATTTTCACAAGTACAAGGCAAATTAAGTTATGCATTTTTGCCAAAATAGTTCCCCACCCTATCTGGTATGTGATCACACTCTTCTTCAGTTGAATTCTTTTCATTTTATGGTTTCTTCTCATTACAGTGCAATATGAAGCTTCCTTTTCAGGTATCTGACAAATTGCAATTTTCCTTCCTATTGAGATTGCTAAGCATAGCAAAATTTAATGCAGCTTAATTGCATAAATATAAATATAAGATTTGAACAATCTATTGTAATATTGCAAACGTTACTTTACAAAGTGAATTTTTGTAATTAGGATTCATTTAAAAGACTTGAGTTTGAGCCCTTCAATTACTAGGATACACTGAATAGTTACTGGGCACTTTGTTTAAGAGTTAATTTTAAAAATGAATACCCCTAAAAGCAGTAAATGGTGTGCCAACTGCCTGTGACTGAGAAGTTGCTTCAGTAAGTAATATTTGCTGTAGACTGGGAAGAGGAAAGCCCAGGATGGGCTGTCCCAGAAATCTGCCCAGAGTTTAAGAGCTTTTGATGCTTAAAGCTCTTGAAGCTTCAAGCTGCTCTAAGATTTGGGGATAACCTGCACGCTGTCTATTCTCTTTCAGAGTCTGAGAAGTCTTTCAGATTCCTAATAGATTGAATGACTAGTCTTAAAAAACATCATCATCCTGGTGGTAGAAGTGTTTTTCATGGTTTACCTCAAAAAGCACAGTTACTTAACAATGAACATGCCCTCTTCTAATGTAACTCATACTGTATTAAGCAAGGTAGGTGATGGGAAATTACAAACTATGGCCTTACTGAGTATATGAAAATACGGTGTTTCCTTCTTAAGACAGAATAAGGGAGAAAACACTAATAGAAAAGTGGTTTATTACTTGAGTGATTTTTGTTCATTTTTATTATATATTTTTCCTAAGTAAAACTTGTTTGGTCACTTAAAATTTCCAACAGTATCATAATGTTTTTTGTAGACTAATACAATAACTAAGTACAGACTTCATCTACATTTTGTTTAACATTCAAAGACATTATTAAATATGAATTTATCCTGGAGCTAAAAAAATTTCACTTTTGACTTTTACCACTACTGGAGCTAGCTGGACTGGCTGGACTGGCTGGACTCACTGGACTCCCTGGACTCCCTGGTGAGGAGAAACCCAGCTGCACAACTTTGGGTGAAAACGAGGCAGCATTTACAACACTCTTTGTTGACCTAGGAGTTAAGTCATAATTAGTAAAAACTAATTATTTTTAGTACATTATTTTACTACATACATACATGCATACTACATACAATTCTTTATTAAGACCTAAGAGTTTGAGTATAAGAAACCTTCGGTTTAGACTTCAGATTCCTGGCAACACCAATCACAGAAACAGTCTGTAGTGAGAAGTTAACCTCTGTGCAGTGAGGAAAAACAATACATACAGAATCCTGTGCCCAAAACCATACGGAAGTAGGTCTAGGATGGTTGGGAAACTTCCAAAAATAAACTTCTGAAAATGAGGATTCTGATGAATAAAAGTGGGGTAAAGAGTATGCATATACCATGAGCTCGTCAGCTGATGAAAATTAAGGATGCACACAAAGGCAAGGCATATACCTGTTGGGATAGTTTGGCCCTCAGTGAGAAAAACCAAGGCCTGGGAAGAGATCAAAGAAGGGACAGACCTCCTAGAGCCTTGACTACCAAGAAGAAAGCAGGACAGATGTGTAAATATTTCTGCCTTCCATGCCAGGGAGAAGCTTGACTGGAAAGAAAGAAGGAAAATAGGACTAATAAGGAATTAAGCCACAGAATGTGTCAGGATGTAGCCAGGGTATATCTGATTAAGTTAGAGAAAGAAGAAACAGCAGATGTGATTACAAGCCATCCTGACTGAACTTTGAAAGATCACTAAAAGTATTGCAATCAGGATAAAAGGGCAAATGTCCTAATTTTCACATACACAACATCTCATCTCTTGGTTATGCATGATGCCTAGAGTACACTCCTGCTCTGCTTCTACGTCTTAGAATCCTGTTTTCTCAAAACCATTTGTGTAAGACCTTTCCTGATTCCCCCTGCTTCTGGGGCTTCCCCCCACCCTCAAAAAAAATAACTATTGTGTTATACATGTGTATATTTCTCTCGATAAGAGTATGAGTTCCTTGAGGGCAGACACTGTTCCATTTTGCCTTTTGTATCCCTTACTGTCTCTCATAGCAAATAAACATTGGCATTCTGGGAGCTCCAATTCTCTAAGGGCCCTTCCAGCTGGGACGGTTCCAGGAACTATAACTCTTATCTAATCCTTCGCAAAATACAATGACATCGTTGTCAACAACACTAGGGCCATTCATGCTAACTTGTACATGTCATGTTACAGGCATGTATTTTGCTTAAGTTTTCTTAGATAGTCTGCTTTAGTAGTAGGCAAAAATGGCCTGCTTGCTGTTGTCACACACGATCCTTCACCCCTCAACACTCTCTCCCACCATCTAAAGGCTTTCTTGAAGTCTTGCTACTGATCCTACCTTTTGCAGCAGACTCTTCCAAGGGGTCTCCCACCATCCCCCTTCCTCTGAGATTCCTTCCCCTTCACACTGTTTTTTTCTCATTAGATTATGAGTGAGCTCTCTGTAAGAGCCAGCACTATCTTCTGCCTTTCTTTGTATTCCCAGCCTTTACTACAGTGCTTGATGTAGTAAGCACTTAACAAATGCTTGTTGCCTGCCGACCACTTTTCCCTGGATTCACCTTTCATTTCTGTACGATTCCCAGATTCGTATGCTTAGCCGTCATCTCTTTCATGCGTTCCAGTCCACTCAGCCATCACCCTAGTTGAGGGTGCCCTCTCTCCCAGAGTACTGAAATAGCCTCCTTGGCAACCAGCTTCTAGTCCAACTCATCATCCTCACATGCTGAAATAATTTCCCTAAACGCAAGATCATTTCCTTGCTCAGTAACCTACTATTTGCAGAATAAAACACAACGTTTTTAGTGTGGCATTTAAAGCCATTAATAATTGACACCAATCTACCTTTCTACGTTTATTCCACATTACTTCTCTTCATATACATGACATTCCAGTCAAATTGGTCAGCATTCCCTCACCTGATTCTAATCATGCATGTACCTATCAAAAGTACAAATGTGGGGAGGTATGGCTAAATGACAGGTGGCTTGGGTAAAATCTGGGAATTTTGTTGCCTTGCAAACTCAAGAGGACCTAACAATGTGGTATGGCAGCCAAGAAGGTTTAACCAAATCTTGGGCTGCATTTAGAGACATGGACAGCTTCTAGGTGATGACTCCAGTTGTACCCTAACTGGATTCACTCCTAAAGTGTTAGAGATATGTCCATCAGGTAGAGATTGACTGAACAAATTGTGGTGTATATGATTATATCCTATATCATGATATATATGTCAGAAATGATAAAGGGAATGTTTTAAGAAAAACCTGGGAAAACCGATTATACAATCTACTCTGATGATACGATGATCCAAAAGCATTCTAGAGGGCCCATGATGAAAAATGTACCCACCTCCAGAGAGAGGGCTTTTGGATTCAGAGTGCAGACTGACTTTTTGCCCCCTGAACATGGTTAATATGGAAATTTGTCTTGCATGACTTAATATTTTAATGTTTTGTATTTCTTGCCTTCTCAGAATCTGGAACTGAAAATAAATTGAATGGAGAGAGGAAAAAGTCCTGGAGACAGTTCTGGACACCACAGTTTAGGAAGCATGTTGACAAGCCAGAGCATTTCCAATGGATAGTAACCTAGATGGTGCAAGGTCTCTAAAACATGACAAATGAGAAATTGATGTAATGAGACATTTAGCCTGAAGAGTTGGCTTGCTGGAGAGGTCAGACTGTCAATTATTTTATGGATTATCATGTAAAAGAGGAATGGACTTGTTCTGCTTGGCCTCAGAAAATAGTAGGAGTAATGGGTAGAAGCAGCAAAATAAGCAGATTTAGACCTATCCTAAAGTGGAACAGGCAAGTCTGAAAGGCTAGAAGATTCTAATCAGAGAGGTAGCACAATGGTGGGTAACTATGGTTGCTGTGGGGTTGATAAAACCACTGAGGAGACTTAATGACCTGAGTCATGTTAATGAAGGTCCACAGAGATACAGGAAGAGCAAGAGGTCACAGACTGAGCTTTAAGAATTAAGAGGGTGACCTGAAATCTGTTGTCACGGTAACAAGCATCCATATTATGTGATACACGTAGATGGAGTGTGCTTCATAGGAAGAAAAGTTGTGATCATGTTGACAGAGGGGGCAGTAAGCCCCCTTCTCCAGCTGCTGCCATATGTTAGGAGGAAGAGTAAGCCTTGTGCTAAGTGCCGGAGATCAAGTATAAAACCAGTTCTTTGTTTCAGTGAACTTACATTCTAACAAGAACACAAAACATGGAGGGGAAGACAAGGCAGGTAGCCAGTGGGAAGTTGGAGCATTCTGTGGGCTGAGAGTAAAATGAACAATTTGTGCTGCAAAGGGTGGCCATAGGTGTGCTATCTTCTAGAGAAAGATATGGAAACGGGTGTAAGATGAATAGGACATATATGTATGTGTTTAAATGTGCATGCATATTTTTTTTTTTTGAAACAGTGCAGAAGGCACAGTGCAACAGGATAGGTGAAGATGGTCTGTTCAGAGAGAAGACTGAGATGGCTAGAAATGAAGGTAGAAGTAAAGATGGCAAAAGGAAATGCTTTTGATTTTGGCAGACAATTATACAGTTATAGAATGGGGGGGGGGGGGCGTTGAAAGTTGGTTTGGAACTTCACCCTTCAAGGTCTTGTGATGACCGAGAATGCTATTAGTAGTGGCATTGGCTAGTGACACCTCAATCCAAACATTAGGGAACTGATACTGAGGGGCAGGGAAGTCAGATGGGAAGAGAGATTTCCCCTTCCCCCACACTAGCTCTAGAGTCTCATTTCAAGATGGAGTGATGTATACTAGAAGGTAACCCTGCATGACATCAGGCACTTGGATCCCATTCTGAGTCCATGAAAGCAGTGGACCCCTTATAACTTGTCATGCTGAGGCTCAAAATTTCTGATGGATGTAACAAAAAAGACACTGATGCTTAATGACTTCAAAAGTAGTTACGGGAGCTGATGGCAAGAAAAAAAAAAAGCTTGTACAATATGTTCAAGACTGAAATTTGAAAAAGATCACAGATTTGTCATTTATTCAGAAGCTTTAAACTAAAACCAATCCTGAAGCTTCTATAACATGATTACATTCTTCAAGAGGAAGTTTTAAGGGCATGGGATATGGTAAGAAATAAAAGTGCCTCTATCTTAATACAGGAAAATCAATTAATTATATGGGAACTGTTTCCAAATCACCTGTCTTATCTGTGTGCCATCAAACCACTGAATGACTAGTTAGTTACAGCAGAATTCAAGGGCAATTACAAGAGTCCCTACCTGACTTACTCAAACAAGCTACTAATGCTAAAAAGTGACAGATAAATGCAAAGGCCTTGATACCTATTACCATTTCCTACAGAAGTTTTAACAGATGTAAGAGATATCACCACAATAGACAGAAGCTCAGAAATTGCCTCAGAGAAGGCTTTGTCTCCCAGCCGGAGTAATATAGCTGGAAAGGGCAACAACCATTTATAGACAATTACAAGCAACATTACCCCCAAACTCAGAACAAATAAGTCTACAAAAGGCTTGGCATCAGACCCTGAATATCCATCCCATGAGCATTTCTAGATGAAAATGAAAATACCAACAGACAGGATCCATGGCCCAGGTGTGTCTCTGGAGCTCACAGTATTGATGTCAGGGAAATCACTGCATCTGGACATACCAGAGAAGATGGAAATGGCATTCAAGCCATAAAGAAGGGAAACGATCACATCTGAAGCTCTACCCTTGCCCACAAAGAATTCCCATCCACATGGAATGATTTCTGAAAGGTGAAAATGTTCAAGCCAACTGCTTGTCACACCAGTCTGGGGACAAGGGCAATGATATTTATCTAAGAGATCAAGCCATATGGAAGGTATCCAAGCACAGTGTGTGGTTGTAGGACAGTTGTCTTTTGTATGAAATGACTGACAGATCAAAGACACTGGTGATTCTAAATCTAACATTAGAAATACTGGTATTATTAGAAAAAGTACAGAAAAATCAGCTGCATTGCAATTGACAGTATTCTGAATAATAGAATTAACTGTACCAAGAAATAATCACATTCACAACTATAAGTACATTCCCTTTCCAGTGAGTGAGTGTCAGGCAAACAACCCAAGTGGCAAAAGTCAAAGCTCTTTTACATTACAAAAAGCATCATTGGTGAGTAGAGATGATACATGATTGGTGAGCAGAGTAGATATATGATCTCCCCAGCCTCCATATCTCCAAACTATGCCACCTGGACTCCAGCCTCCTTTTGCTCCTTATCCTCTACCCACCAGAACTCTGGGCTGTGTTCTTAGAGCTCCCTTGGGCTCTGCTAAGTAAGCCTCCTCATCCTTTCCCACAGAACCAGGCTTGTTCATCACTTCCCAGCCCCTTCAGACCACACCTTGGCAGCACCTCTCTATTACTGTCTTCTCTTGTTATAACATCAGTTCCTTGAAGGCATGGGCTGCCTTGGTTTCTCATATTTGCATTCCTAGTGCTTAGCGCAGCATCCTGCACAAAGGCACTTAGTAAATGCTTACCAGTCACCCCTTCCTTCCCCTCCTGACTCAGCTTGCTCTGTGGATGCATCTGCCCCAAGGCTGCTGTCACGAATAGTGAAGCTCTGGTCCAAGCAGCCAGCCCTCGACATGCTCGCTTCATCCTCCTGCCCTTGTGTGGTCTCCCGTTAGAGAGGGGATGAACGCCTTGAGGGCAAGACTGTGGAGTGGGCTTGTATTTGTATTCCAAGCGCGTGGCATGTAGTGCTTGATAAATGATTTATGTTTCATCTGTGTTCATATATATACACATGGACACATGATTTTCTAATTAAAAAGAAGTTTTTTGCCGTCCTGATTATGACTCTCAAAATGACTGATCCTCACTTACCAGGAAGAGAAAGGTGCTGACAATAAAAGTGCTGTCAGAACACAATGCTGCCATGCTTTCCAATGTGGTGATGAAAGAAGCCAATAACTGGGCCTTTCCGAGAGAGGAAATAACAGAGACCCATGCCATGACTGTGACACAGAGGGGCCCACTACTGTAGATCCAGGGCTCCGAGCAGGGTCTAAAGCGGGATCTTCCCTGCAGCAGCCCAGGATGCAGGCAGGGAGCAGAGGCAGGAAACATCCACTCCCATCTTCTACCCGATAGGATGGCTCTAGTGATATGCACGGAGCCTAGACAAGGCCAAGAACTTAACAGTAGCAGCAGGAGCTGTAAGACCCTACATGCCACTCACCTTGTTGACATCGAACTCTGAGAAGAAGACCTAGACATGCGGCGGCTATTTGTCGTACTTGCTGTTGGCAGTTCCAAACCCACCTAGAAGAACATGGTATGTTGCTCATTATTAAGCAGATTTTTACTTCACTATATATCAGTTACTTCATGATTCATCTATGGAAAACATTTATGTTCATTTACTACTCATCATTTTTATCATAGGAACTAACTCAGGGAACTTGTCATCCAGTCCCATTATTTAACAGGTAATTGGATGAGGGCTATAGGAATTAAAGAATTTACTCAAGGTTATACATAGCAACACCGGGATTTGAACCCAAGCCTCTCTACTGTAAAGCAAATGTTATTTTCACTGCACCACATTAGCACATTGATTGAAAATCCACTCATTGAAATTCTACATAAATAAAGTGCTTAAGAGAAGGTATTATTACCTGTTGAAAGTATGTTTGGAAAATGCCACCTAACTCAGGATTTTCTTCTGTAGCTTCAACTAACAATCTGTCAATGGACTTGTTATAGTCTTTAATTTCCCGAAGACTTATGTCATATTCTTCTAGAGTCGGTTCTTCTGTTTGCTTCATCAGACGGAGTTCTTTGGTAAGTTTAGTGCACTGTTTGGGGGAAAAGACACCATCACAATTTGACAGAAGTCATTTCAATTGTCAAATACGTTTTGGTTTTTTTTTTTTTTTTTTTTTTTTTTTTTTCCAGAAACAGCTATTTGGCTGCTATTTGTAATTTCATAAAAGATGCCATTACCTGTCTCTTGACTCTCTCTATTTTGGGCTTCTGCTCCTCAGTACCACTGCTTAACTCAATTGCATAAACCTGCTTCTCAGCAAACCTTTCTTTGTAATTGTTCACTAGATTTTTCAAGACTTCTAAAGTATTTTCCATGCTCTGTAGGATACAAAGTATTAATACACTTTAGACATACAGGTAGATATGGTCAATTCCACAAACTGCCACTTGGCAGGTGTTTTCTTCATTTCACTTACTTTAGATGTTATTATGTGCATTATGAGAAAACAGTAAAGCTTCCCTAACTTCCTTCAAGAATCGGATCAAATCCCACCTTCAAGAAAACTCCCCCAATTCCCTCACTGTTAGTCCCTTTGCTAAATTAAATTAATCGCCTTCCACTTACATTGTGTCTCTCTTATATCTGTTGTCATTGCATGAGCTCCTCAAAGGCAGGGACCATGTTTTTTGCCTTTCCTTATATCCCCAGGGCTTAGCACACTGCCTGGTACATAGGAAATGTTTGTTGAACAACTAAAGCAGGAAGAACACTGGCATGGAAATCAGGGGATCTGAGTTCAAATCCTGACTTGACCACTTACGTCTTTTTTAATTTTTGCAAGTCATAACCTCCCTAGTCCTAGTTTTTGTCATCTGTAAACTCAAGGTTTTAGACTAGATGGCCTGGAAAGGCACTTCCAAATCAAGTCTATGATCACATGAACTGTGATGATTTGGAGGGAAAATGAGCCAGTGTAAAACTCTGATGAGTTGTTTTTTGCTTTGCTTCTCTCTTTTTCTGACTAGATCTGGACTTCACTCGTGTAGGGAGTTGCCTGCTGAGAAAATCCTCTGCTCTTGTTTAAAGGGTTGCCTTGCACAGTCATGTCAGGGATGGAATTTGACCCAGATCTACCTGCCACTAAGGCCAGCTCTCTTATTCACTACCCAGTGCTGCCTGCTGCTAGAAAATCTAGAATGTTTTTCCTAGATCTTGATAAAAAATACATATTAGATAAATTGTCATATCCAAATATTCCCTTCACACACTCTGAACTCCAGCTAAACTCCTGCTTGCCTGAATGAAGCATTCTATCCCATTCCAGGTCCTTGTCCTTAAGCCAGGACAGCTCTCCTCACTGCCTCCTCTGGGGACTCTTATCTCTTCCTGTTTCGAGTTCAGCTCTAGTTGCATCTCCTTGAAAAGGCCTTTCCTAATTCATTCTCCTAGGCATTGATGACTTCCGCCCTGCTCTAAAATAAAAATCATTCTATGTTTAACTGTTAAAAATCCCACATTTCATTTGTCATCTTATCCTTTAGCTTTATTTTTGGTCTAGGCTGGCATCTGTATTTTCACATGGTCACTGTTACTCTGAGGTAGGACTCAGAAGGGTATTGGCAGGCTTTCAAAAATAGCGTTGTCCGGCAGATCCCACTTTCAGTCACACAATTGACTTAAGCAACTCACTGTTTTTAACACTTGTTGACTATTTTAAAAGTCATGATTCATTGAAGCAAAATGCTATGTGAAAGGTTCTCCTCTCAACAAGATGCAACCAGAGACAGTTTTGTTCAGTAACTCTGACTGGAAATGTCAGATGTATGCAGGGATAAAATCTCTCTCAAAGTAGTCAGAGTTCTCTTAGAGGCACTGTTCTCAGGACTAGATTGGAAAAAAACTTGGCAAAAAGGATGTTGGTATGAAAAATAATGGGTCTTTAATGAGAATAATGACTGAGGTCACATTAAAAACCCTTTACAATTACCTAAAGGCAATCCAGTCCACTCTATCACATTCAATTCTGGGCAGAATATAATGCCAGCCTGTAGTGTCTTTCCAAGGTATAGGATAGATTTCCAGAGTGTCCATCCTTTCACATTCTACCATCTAAACAAGATAATCTTCATCCACTTGATTTTTCTTGTGTAGACAGTTGGGCCAAACTCTTTTGAGCACCTATGGATCTCATCCTTTCCACCTCTAAATTTATGGTCCTCCATGAGAATGAAAACATCTTTTGGAAGCCTTGCCTGTGGCCTCAAGGACGTGCTACCCCTACACTTCTGCAAAGGTCTTACTTTTTATGCAGTTACATCAAAAAGTACATCCTTCTTTCCCCTGGCAATATGAAGCTCTGTCCTTCACTCTCCTGTGAACCAACATCCTGTTGCACATCACTGTGTGCCCTAACCTGGGAGGACAACTCATCATAAAGAGATACTGGAGCTGGAATCGATCCAGGTCACAGGACTACTATGGAATCATTTTTTCATTCATTCATTCTCTTCTATTCTGCCTTCCTCGTGAAAGGCAGCAAGTTAAAGTGTGGAAAGAGCACAGGATTTGCTGTCAGAGTATCTTAATCCAAATCCCCTATGTGCTATTTATCGTATGTGTGACCTTGGACAAATCACTTCCTCTCTATAGTGCTCATCTGAAAAATTACTGCTCAAAAAAGAGAATCAAGAGAATATCAGTAACTGTGGGCCTCTGGTGTTTATAAAATTTTTAGAGGAAAGATATACCCATAATGAAAACATGAAAAGGGAAGCCAAGAAAATATGCTAACAACAACTGTATCTTCAGTCACATGACTGAGTTACAGAGAATGAACAATCCCACTGTGTGCATTACTTATTAATTACAAAAAGGCATTTCACTTGGTAAAAGTCTCTTCTCCCACGGGGATCATCCACACGTGTGTGTTCTTCTTGTGTTGCTGAAGAAGACCATGCCATCAGAGAAATAATGACATGACTTGCACTTGACTTTGCTTTGAGTGAGGGAGAGCTGTGCAGGTCACCAGCCTCACTTCTCCTCCAGAGCCATCTGAATCCAGTCACCAGATGTTCATCAGGATGACTGGAGATGACCCAGGATGAGGCAATTGGGGTTAAGTGACTTGCCCAAGGTCACACAGCTAGTGAGTGTCAAGTGTCTGAGGTGAGATTTGAAATCTGGTCCTGACTCCTGCACTGGTGCTCTAGCCACTGTACCACCTAGCTGCCCCTTAGTAACAATTAGGGGAAAAATGAAAAGACTGCCATTGAGCAGATGTGGATCTCTAAGAGAGATTGGATAGCAAGTTTATTTGGAGTGGGGTCATGAAATAGTTTTGACTTCCCCCCAAAGTTGAAAAAGTTAGCAGGGGGTAGATTCAGGGTTGAGGAAGGAATATATCAGTTGTAAAAAATTATATATGTTGACTGTACATGATTCCTTG
Source organism: Bettongia penicillata ogilbyi (assembly GCA_023548195.1). Classification (NCBI taxonomy): domain Eukaryota; kingdom Metazoa; phylum Chordata; class Mammalia; order Diprotodontia; family Potoroidae; genus Bettongia; species Bettongia penicillata. Next base: position 11,953,265 of record JAJHZJ010000496.1, read on the forward strand.
TTACATAAGAACCCAAAGATAACTCCCTTCAATGACCCTCTTAACGTCAAATGAAACATAAAAACAGAGATGTGTGTACATACACCAAGCATTCACTACGACGGTGCAAGTGTCAAGTAGAAGAGAGATTACGTGATAGAGTCCCCCAGATTCTCCTGTTTGTAAATGATACCATGCTTGATGCAGTCAGCATACCCCCCACGTACTCATAGGGCCTCCAGGATCCCTGAATACCTAACAACATCTACACGAAAAATTAAATGGATTACAATGTCTGCTTTCTGGACAACAACATGCAGCTGGATGCCCAGTTCACTGCTTTAGTCCATTTGTGTATTTATTTGGAACAGGCTCTTCAGATGAACATGGAATTGGACCCAGAATTAAGTCAGAGTGAGATGAAGAGAACTGAGCAAGTGTCATTCAATGATTTCAAGTTGTTCCCCAATGTAAAACTCTACTTTAAAAAAAATGTGATTTTTTGTAGTTATAAATCTTAGAATATCATAATTTCTGAAGGATTAAGTTGCAGGGGACCCAAAGAGTCATGAGGAGAAGAATGGTGGGCACCCAGATGGGGTGGTATATTTCTAGTGGTGACCAAAGGGGAAGGCACTGAAAAAACCAAGAAACTGAAAAGGAAGTGGAATAGGAAGTAACACAAGTGGTGGACGGCCCAAGTGCTCCACTGGAATCCATGAAATGGAAGCAGACTTGGAAGGAAGTCTCTAGCACAATGGGTTAATGGACAAGAATTACACAGGGTGAGAGACGTGTTGGATGGGTTTCCATTCACACAAGAAGTACCCCCATCAATAAAGTCATAGATCCACTGATCTACTGAAAAAATAAAAGACATGTTTGTTGAAAGAAGTGCAAGCAATGTGGGGCAGACAGCATGCTCCACGAGCACTAGTACTTCGTACTGGTTGGTACTAGTTGGACCAGTACTTGGTAGCCAGGTAACTAGGGCCAAATAACATTTAATGTTTCTCAGCTTTGGTTTCCTTTTCTGTAAAATGGGTACAAAAACACCTGTAGTAATGTAAAATGGGGATGCCAGGTGCAGTAACTGGGTCCCAGAGTTTATGTGGAGAAAGCATCTTGTAAACCTTAAAACACTATGCAAATGTGAATCATCAATGTTGGTCATTTACCTGTATATCCTCCTGAAGTTCCCTGATTTGTCTTCGCTTGTATCTGTATTTTTCATCCACATTTCTTTTTTGTTCTTCCAATTTCATTTTTATTTCATATTCAGTACCTATGATTAAAAGAACTTTGGATAAGATTGGACAAGCTATTGAGGATAAGCTAGATAGAGTAGACAGACTTCATGTTGAATGCTCATAAAGTATTTAAGTTACTCTCTATCCCATCTACTTCCATGCAAGTCCTTTCAAAGGCATATCCTGATCTCTTGACCCAACATGTAATCATTCTCTGCCTTCCCAAGCCTTCCATGGCTCAATACTGCTAATAGGATAAAGCACCTACTCCTCTGATATGGAAATTCCACCCAAGTCTGGCTCTGATTTACCTTTCCAGAATTAGCTTACATTGCTGTTCATCCTATGTTTGAATGTTGTTGGCCTGCTGGCTCTCTCCCAAATTCAACCTTCAGTATCCTAGCCATGTCTTCACACAAGCTGCTTCTTCCCCTTGGAATGCACTCCAACCTTCACTTCTTAGAATCCTTTACTTTCTGCAAGGCTTAGTTCATATGACCCCTCCTATGAGAAGCCTTCCTGCGTCCTTAATTATTAATGCTTTCCCTCTCCAGTTATCTTGCATTTACTTATCTATTACTTATCTATACTATAAGATTCTTGAGGACAGGGATGATTCATCTACGTATCTGAACTTCCAACCCCTAAAACAATACCTTGCACATATTAGGTACTTAATAAATGCTTACTGAATACCATACCCAGGAAAACACAAGTTCTCTGAGGACAGGGACTATTGCATTGAATCTTTGCAAACCCAATAGCTACCACACAACACTTTGCTGCCTAAATTTCTGAATATTTTTAACACATGGAGAAGTCTCTCACACAGACATCATATCATGCCACATACTGCCTAGCCATCAACTAACCCTAAACTGAATATATACTCACGAGGGATGACTAAATCATAAATATTTAAATAAATAAATGGTGGTTTTCTTGAGTCATTTCTAAACTCAGTATCAATTCTCAAACCTTGCTGATACTGTCCTCTAACACTATACAGAACAACATTCATTGATTTTGTGTGTGTGTGAATGAAATGGATAACCATGCTACATGAACAATAAGCTGAAGGAGCCTGGGATCAGAACCAGCCATGAAATGATTGCAGAGTCCAGAGGGAAGGAGGAAAGAAGGATCTGGAGAAAGAGAATGGAGCAGGTGTGACCCTGACAGAGGAAGATGGGGTGGAAGTCCACTGCTGCCCTTATTTTATCATTCTCTACCAGCTTCCTGATTGGAACCTCAGATATGAATGAAATGAATCTCATCTTATTTTAAAATCCACTTTTAACCCATTTTCAAACTGGTAATCCATCACTTCTCAAGCAAGTATGGTTAGAAAAACTTGTTACATAGTCAGAAGTAAGGCCATGTTTCTGATTAGAAATAATAATGAGGGGGAGGGGGATATAGGCTGATGAGGGGTCAGTCTTTGCCACAACAGTGTCATTAGATATAAATACATTATTAGAAGAAGAAAAGCACATGAAGATCCTTGGTCAGCTCTGAGTAAAACTTTCTACTAATTCTTCTGGTCTAGCCAAGTGGTGCCTGTCAGTGGAATGACAATCCTCCTGTTTAACTGGCAATGATTCACCACTCTAAAGCTCGTCTTCCCTGTTAGATCGTGAGCTCATCAAGAGCAGGGGCGGTTGGGTTTTTGCCTTTCTTTGCATCCTTAGCGCTTAGCATGGAGTATAACACATAGTAGGTGCTTCATACTATTCAGACTGACAATAGAACAACTTTCACTGCATGCAACTCATGAGAAGAGTCGGAAGAGAAGGGACAGAAGCCTGGTCCACGTACTGGTTGGAGTGATTTTCTTAAAGGACTGTTTGTAGTTGGAGTTACAGGTGTTCAGCACGCGCAGCGTGTTTTCTAAGGCATAGATCTCTTTCTCAGCCTTGTGAATCTGGATGTCCAGATTGTCACCTTCACGCTGGAGCTCCTCTTTGGTTTGTGCTGCCTGTGAAGTACAGAAAGAGTTGTCTGATCAAGTGACTATGTGAGGAAAAGTGGCCTCTCTTTGAGGGACCATCATGCCAAATCTATATATAGACAGGTATACTATAATAATATATATGATACAATATTCGTATAATAATTTCATTAAATTTAGGTCAAAATTAGGATACACTCCCTTGTAAAACTAAAAGCTTAGTTGGGGAGAATATATCCATCTCTTACTGCTGAGTCATCTGTGGAACTAAGGCATGATGATTCCTTTCTTTTTTCAAAGTCCAAGATGGGGAAAAGGAAGACAATAATTAAGAGTTTCTTGTCCTTATCTCCCGTTTGCCCTTGAGACGTAGGAAAACTGTGCCCACTTCATGTCTCCCCTGCCATATCTCCTGCTTAAACAGGAGCACAGGGGGAGGGTAGGACACACTAGGAAGTAGCACAGGGATATCAGATCCTACGTATGGAAAAGATGCAAGATCCTGCCCCAACACAGAAATGTATGTGGGCGTTTGATGCTTCCCTCTTTGTTTACCTGTTGTTCTGAGCTGGGACTATTGGTTTTTTGTCTTCATATGCCTAGTGGCAAACTTAAGGGAAAAAATGGACAAGAGCCACATCAGCTGGGTTGCATTCTGCATGACCAATAGGAACATCCCCATTGTTGCGATCTCTAGTACCTAGTATAGTAACTGGCATAAATTGGATGTTGAGTAAGCAATGAATGGAGGGTCCTGAATACTGGCTCCTCATATCTGTTCCCTAAAGTAACTGCCTCGAGTTCTTTGACAACAGAAAGTAAGTCAGAAGACCCGGACTGAATCCAGGCTCTGCCAGGACCCTGAGCAAATCTCTGGGCCTTAGTTTCCTCTTCTGTAAAATGAGGGGTTTAGATTCAGTAGTTTCCAAGGTCCCTTCGTTTTATGATTGCATGAATCTATGGACATATTGGCAAATCACAAATGTAACCCACATAAGACAATACCTTTATCACATAGTAGGCTTGTGTTTTTTCCTCTTCCCCTTCAGGAGGCATCATGACAACTGTAAGAAGTTCATATCTGTTCTTCAGTTTATCAATATGGCTTAGTCGGTCATGAAATTCAGCACTGATTTAAAGAGATTTTAAAAAAGGACAATGCTAAAAAGATCCTAAATATTTGTTTTATCTACAAAAGAGTACTGTGGTTTACTAATAAAACCCCAGACAACCAGCATTTAATTGAAATAACCAATAGTTCTAACAAAGTACCAAAATACAAAATAGATCCATAAAAATTTTTGACATTTCTATATAACTACAAAATTCGAAAGGAAAGTGATTGAAATTAAATATAAAATGCTTAAAATATCTGAGTCAACCTGTCAAGGCACACTCAAAACTTTTATTACTACAATTACAAAACATTATTTGAAGAAACAAATGGAGGAGAAATCCACTACTCATGGCTGAGCTACACCAATATAATAAAAAAGACTTTATTGCCTAAAACAATAATAAATTTATTGCTATATCAATCAAACTACCTTTAAGAGAATACTTTGGAGAACTGGATGAAATAAGAACAATTCAAGGAAAAAAAGATCTGAATCTCCAAGAAAATACTGTTTTTAATGTAGGATGGCACTTCTCAGTCCTCAAATTATATTATAAAGGTGTCACCATCAAAACCATTAATAGATAAGCATCAGAAGCAATTAAATTCAACAACCCATACAATAAATCAGAGAAAGCAGACCAATGATAATGCTAGCTAACACTATTACAGCACTTGAAGGTTTGCAAATCACTTTCTATGTATGGTACCCACTGTTTCTTACAACAACTGTGTGAGGAAAATGCTATTATCATCCCTATTTTACAAATGAGGAAACGGCTGAGACAAATTAAGTGATGCGCCCAACATGGCACAGCCAGGAAGTGTCACAGGAATTCGGGCCTTCCTGAATCCCCCTCTGACACCACAGCCACCACGCTGCCTCGTTTCTGTGAAGGCAAGTATTCCCAGTTGAACAAGAATTACTGAGAGAAGTGCAAAAACTGAGTTTGGCAGAAATTGGGTTTAGACAAGCACCCCACATCATAGACAAATCAGCTCAAAATAGAGATGCAACTTGAATATGTATACATATACACACACATATACATATATACATACATATACATGTGTATGGGTACACACATACATATATATTACAACATAAAAAATATAGAAAAGAAAAAGATCAGGTACCTTTTGCTACTATTGCTAGAATAATACTTAATCAAGTGAGGGATGGTACAGAAAGGATAAAACAGATAATCTCTGTGCATGAACTAAAGCCACGCAGCTAGGACAAGAAGGGCAATCATTGAATGGGAAAACAGTTTGCATCCAATATCCCTGAGAGTTTGATATCCAAGATATGCAGCAAATCATAGTATATGTTGTGCTGCAAAAGTGCTTAGCAGGAGAACTGAAGAACAGTGGGAAATGGAGTGGACGTAGGGGGCCTGCTAGGTCAGGAAGAAATGGTGTGGGCATCCCTCTGACAGACCAGTTCTGCCTCCCCAGAACTCATTTGGGGTAAAGTGTGAGACCTTCCAACATGGGAGGAGGCTGAGACAACAAGTTCATTAAAAGAAAAAAATAGTAATTTTTGCAATGGAAGTAGTGAGACATTTTATAGGTAATTAACCAAAAATTTCCTCAAGCATAACTTTTTTCTTTAATTTTTCATTACCCTGGACTTTCCAAGCTATGTTCAGTTCCTCCTAAGCATTTCCAACTAGTCGTCATCTTGAACTCAATGTGTCCAAAACCGAGCTCATCCCCAACCACCTTCCTCACTTCCCTACCATCTTCCTCCCTAGCAGTCAGACTTGGCACCTAAATGTGATTCTCCTTGCTCAATCTCATCCCACCCCCATATCCAATTAGTTGCCAATACTTATCATTTCTGTATCTTTCTTATAAATCCCTATTATCTCTCCTCTGAAAGTGCTATCCCCCTCGTGCAGGCCCTTACACCTAGGCTACTGCAGTGGCTTATTGGTTGGTCTCCCTACCTCCAGTCTACCCACACTGCAGTCTATCATCTATCCATCTGTCAAAATGCTCTTCCTAAAGTATCAGCCTGAACATGTCACCCCCTCCCATTCAATAAACTCCAGTGGCTCCCTATTACCTCCAAGATCAAATAAGAAAACTGCTGGCTTGAAAGCCTTCCTAATCTGTCACTGTTCTCCTCTGTCAGTCTTTTCATGCCTTCCTCCCTTCCAGACTCTGTGACACCACCTTCCTTCCCTTGGTCAAAATCTCCATGTCCCCCAACTGCTGGACTTTTCATTGGCTAGTCCCTCTGCCTGGAATTCTCCCACTCACCCATCACTTCTGACTCTTGGCTTCCCTGGTTTCCTACAAATCCCAGCTAAAATCTCACCTCCTACAAAAAGTTTTTCCTAACCCTCCCTCCATGAATGGCTTCCATGTATCCTATAGATCTCATTTGTATGTTGTCTCTGATATTAGATCATGAGATCCTTGAAAGGTGACACTGTCTTCTGACTCTCTTTATATCCCCAGCACTTAGCACAATGACTGACACATAACAGGTATTTAATAAATGCTTGTAGACTCAATTTGACTTAACTAAAACAATGTCTGGGGGCAGCTGGGGTAGCACAGTGGATATAGTGCCAAGTCTGAAACCAGGGAGACCTGAGTTCAAATCCAGCCTCAGACACTTAACAGCTGTGTGACTCTGGGCAGGTCACTTAACCCTCTTTTGTCTCATCTGTAAAATAAGCGGGAGAAGGAAATGACAAACTGTTCCAGTATCTTTGCCAAGAAAAATCCAAATGGGGTCATGAAGACACAACTGAAACAACTGCACAACAAGGACAAATACACTGTTAGTGGAGCTGTGACTATTTGGAACTATGTGAAAAAAGTGACGCAAATATTTATGTCCTTTGTCCTAGAACTCCCACTACAGGAGGCCCCATATCCCATGGAGCTCCAAGACAACAAACTAAAATATCTGTCAGAATATTTTTTATGGTAGGCACCTATCAATTGGGAAATGAAGATTGAATACTACTGAAACACGAGAAATGGAGAACATAAGAAATTCAGAGAATCATGCAAAGTAAAACCAAGAAGATGCTGAACTAGATACTAATAAGGTCGAGTCCCCCCTGCTGAACAGCTCAATCCACCAAGGACATTAGATTAGGTGTGAGAAGTCCTCAATCAATTTGGAAGTAGCAAGGATCACTGGATGAAACAGGTGTATTGGAACTGGATGAAAAGACTAAGTCATGTTCTATTTATATTTATAATTCTGACTAGCTCAGGGGCAAAAAGCAGTCCAAAGTTCTACATCTTAAAAATGAGGGCTGTTAGGGGGAGATTATTTCATATAATTAGGGTGAGCAAGTAGACATCTCTACAAAGTGGGGAGGAGCAGTGGCTGACACCTGAACCTCACTCTCATCTGCTCTAGTCAAAGAATAGGAAGAAGACACACTCATGCACATACACATGCACGCACGCAAGCACAAACCACAGCTGGGTACAGAAAGATATTTTACTCAATAGGAAAATAGGAAAGAAAGGGGAGAAGGGAAGAGAGAAACAGAAGGAAGACTGAGCAAAAAAGGGACTGATCCTAAGCCAAATAAACCCGAAAGAGGTATGAAAACATCTACAGATTTTTTGAGGTAGTGAAGTATGGGAATCTGAAGGGCGACCCATAAATTTGGATAATGGCGGAACACATTCTAACATATAAATGGGATAGAATTCTACTGCCATAGAGATGACTCTCAGATCCAACCCTAAACTCTCTCCTGAGTTCCCATTACAAACTGCCTGTTGGATACTTAATAGCTAGCACTTACAGTGTTAAAGCCTGCAAAGCATGTAAAAAAAAATTGTGTTTTTAGGATTATTTTTACTTTTATGGGACTGGAAGGCTTATCCTCACTGATGGAGTGATAAACCCTGATAAATATTTACATACTAAATACTAGGATCATTCCAACCTTACAGAAATTCTCAAAAGGAGATGCACACTGTAATGACACTGCATCATTTCACACATCATAAAAGCTAGATTTATCCAAGAGATTGAAATAAAAATGCTTCAATGGCCTAAAAATTCTGATCCTGGACTTTCTGACAGGAAGAAACATGAGAATTTGTTTTGCTTCACTATACAAATTTGTGAGAAAAGTTTTTCTTTTCCTTTTTTAACAATTTGCAAAAAAGACAAAAAAACAACTTGGCAGAAAATAAGGAATTGTGAGAAGGGACTAGCAGAGAGGTGCAATAGGAAGGCTTGCAGTTTTGAAGTACTTTTAAAATGTATAAGACAAAACAGAATGAAGGTGAAATCAGCAAAAAAATTTGATGATAGTTTTAAAAAAAGAAGAGAAATGGAATAGCTTAGTCACACAACCTAAGGTAGCCTCACATTCCTCAGCTAACCTAACTAAGGATTTGCAACAAAACTTTTCAGAATGAAAACTCTCAACAAAAACTTCTAAGAAAACTGGAAAATATTCTGGCAGAAACTAGGTAAAGAAGAATAGTTCATACCACATACCTAAATACGTTCCAAATGGATTCATAGTTTAGCCAAAGGTGATAGCATAAATAATTAGAGGAATAAGAAATGACCTTTCAGATCTATGGATGAGAAAACAGTTCCTGATAAGATCGGAATGATCACAAATGATAAAATGGATAATTTTGATAATATAAAAATTAAGAGGGGCAAAGTCAATATGGTGGAGTAGAAGGACTGAGCTGCTGGAGCTCTCCCCCTGTAGTCCATAAAATACCTGTAAAAAGTGATTCTAAACAAATTCTAGAGGAGCAGAAGCCACAAAATGGCAGACTGAAAAAGATTTCCAACCCAAGACAGCCTGGAAGTCTGACAAGAAAGGTCTATCGCACCGGGCTTGTAGAGGAGCAGAGCGCAGCCCAGCCTTAGCTGTGTGGCATAGATAGGACCAGAGCAGGATTCAAAGCACAGAATCATGGGGAACAGCTGCAGTTCCCAGATTTCTCAACCCACAAACATCAAAAACAGCTTCAAAGGTCAGTGAAAAAGCTCTTTCACCTGGGTGAGAAGGGAGTAGGGTCCAGCCCTAGCCCCAGGCCCAGGGCAGTGGCAATCAATGCATCAGCTTCTGCCTTTGGAGTCCTCAGCCTAAAGACTCTGGGTGAATCAAGCAGCTGATCTGGCTCTCAGTCCTGAGTGGTGGCCCTGAGGTGAGGAGGAGCACTGGTGTGGTGGAGCTGATAGAGACTCTGGAGAAGGAACCCTACTCGCAGATCCTGGGCAGAAAAGCTTGTGGTTGCTTCCAGACCAGAGTGCAGGCCAGGAGAAGAGTAACTCCTCTCCCTTGATTGTGCCACCTTGGAGGAAATGAGAACTTACAGGTCCATCCATTGATAAAGGACTCAAAAGTCAAGCAATAGGCTGGGAAAATGCCCAAAAAAGGGAAAAAAATAAGACTATAGAAGGTTACTTTTTTGGTGAATGGATATTTTCTTCCATTCTTTTGGATGAGGAAAAACAAAGCATACCATCAGAGGAAGACAAAAAAAAAAAATATCAAGGCTTCTGCATCCCAAACCTCCAAAATAAATGTGCAATGGTCTCAGGCCATGGAAAAGCTCAAAAAGGATTTTGAAAATCAAGTAAGAAAGGTGGAGGACAAACTGGGAAGAGAAATGAGAGCGATGCACAACAACTGTGGACAGTGAGTCAATAGCTTGCTAAAAGATATCCAAAAAATACTGAAGAAAATAACACCTTTAAAAATAGACTAACCCAAATGGCGAAAGAGGTCCAAAAAGCCAATGAGGACAAGAATACTTTAAAAAGCAGAATTAGCCAAATGGAAAAGGAGGTTCAAAAGTTCACTGAAGAAAATCGCTCTTTAAAAATTAGAATGGAACAGATAGAGGCTAATGACTTTATGAGAAACCAAGAAATTACAAAACAAAACCAAAAGAATGAAAAAATGAAAGATAATGTGAAATATCTCATTGGAAAAACAACTGACCTGGAAAATAGGTCCAGGACAGACAATTTAAAAACTATGGTACTACCTGAAAGCCATGATCAAAAAGAGAGCCTAGACATCATCTTTCATAATTATCAAGGAAAACTGCCCAGATATTCTACAGCCAGAGAGTAAAATAAATATTGAAAGAATCCACCAATCACCTTCTGAAAGAGATCCGAATAGAAAAACTCCTAGGAATATTGTAGCCAAATTCCAGAATTCCCAGATCAAGAAGAAAATCTGGCAAGCAGCCAGAAAGAAACAATTTGAGTATTGTGGAAATACAATCAGGATAACACAAGACCTAGCAGCTTCTACATTAAGGGACTGAAGGGCTTGGAACATGATATTCCAGAAGTCAAAGGAACCAGGATTAAAAACCAAGAATCACCTACCCAGCAAAACTGAGTATACTATTTCAGGGTAAAAAAAATGGTTATTCAATGAAACAGAGGATTTAAAGCATTCTTAATGAAAAGATCAGAACTGAACAGAAAAATATGACTTTCAAGCATAAGAATCAGGAGAAGCATGAAAAGGTAAATAGGAAAGAGAAATCATAAAGGACTTACTAAAGTTGAACTGTTTACATTTCTACATGAAAAGATAATATTTATAACTTGAAACTTTTCTCAGTATATAGATAGTTGGAGGGATTATATACACATACATACAGACAGAAGGCACAGGGTGGGCACAAGGTAAGTTCAATAGGAAGGGATGATATCTAAAAAAATAAAATTAAGGGGTGAGGGAGGAATATGTTGGGAGGAGAAAGGGAGAAATGGAATGGGGTAAATTATGTCTCATAAAAGAGGCAAGAAAAAGCTTTTTCAATGGGGGGAAAGGGGGAGGTGAGAAGGAAAAAGTGAAGCTTAATCTCATCATATTTGGCTTAAGGAGGGAATAGTATGCACACTCAATTTAGTATGAAAATCTATCTTACACTACAGGGAGATAGTGGGGTGTGGGGCAGATGATAGAAGATGGTAAAAGGGAGGAGGGAGTAATTAGAAGTAAACACTTTTGGGAAGGGACAAGGTCAAAAGAGAGAAAAGAATAAATGGGGGCAGGATAGGATGGAGGGAAATATAGTTAGTCTTTTACAACATGACTTTTATAGAAATCTTTTGCATAATTCAATAGCCTATATTGAATTGCTTGCCTTCTCAGTGGGGATGGGGAGGGAGGGAGGGAGGGAGGGAGAGAACTTGGAACTCAAAAGTTTTAAAAATGAATGTTGAGAACTGTTTTTGCATGCAACCAGGAAATAAGAAATGCACGTAATGGGGTATAGCAATCTATCTTGCCTTATAAGAAAAGAGAAAAAAGATAAGGGAAGGGAAGGATGTGATAGAAGAGAGGGCAGATTGAGGGAAGGGGGTAATCATAATGTGCAATGTCTTGGGGTAGGGGGAGGGGAGAGATGGGGAGAAAATTTGGAACAAAATCTTGTGCAAATGAATGTTGAGAATTAAAAATAAATAAATTTTAAAAAATTTAAGAGGTTTTGCACTTATAAAAAAGAATGCAGCTAAAATCAAAAGGGAAATAGGTAATAGGGGGTTAAAATCTGTGCAGCAAGTTTCTTTGATAAAGATCTCATTTCAAGACATATAAGGAATTTATTCAATAAAGTCAAATTTATGAGAATAAGAGGAAGGATATATTGGGAAGGTGATAGATAAATGATCAAGGGATATTGAATAGGCAATTTCCAAAGGAAGAAATTTAAGCTAGTATAGCCAGATTTTAAAATGCTCTAAGTCACTGATAGAGAAATACAAATTAAACCATCTATGAGGTGTCATTCCATAGCCATCAGCAAAGCTGAAAAAAATGGAAAATGAAAATGAAAAATGGTTCATAGGAAAAAAGGCACATAAATGAACTGTTAGGGGTGGGGATTACTGTGAATTTATACACCTTTTCTGGAAAGCAATTTAGAACTATTCCACAAGAGTTACTAAATGGTGTGTACATTTTGACCCAGATACCAATATTAGACTTGCATACACATACCCTGATTTGCCAAAGAGACTAAAGAATAAAAAAGGACTCATATGTAAAAGAGAATTTATAAAAAATTTCTTTTTGTAGTGGCAAGAAACTAGAAACAAACGGGTGTCCATCAACTGAGGAATGACTGAAGAAATTAGAGTACATGAATGTAATTGAATATAATTGTGCTACTTTTTTAAATGATAAAAGGAAAAGATTGAGAGAAACCTGGGAAGATTTTTATGACCTGGTGGGAGCAGAACCAGGAAAACAACTCATATAGTGACAACAACCTTGGTAAAACAACTGTGAAAGCCCTGAGAACTCTGATTTAAGACTTTTAAGAACTCTAATGACTACCCAGAATTCCAGAGGCCACACATGATGAAAGGTTAAATGTAACCAAAAGACAGAAATAAACATCCACCAATAGCCTGGGAATTGCCTGTTTTAAAACCCATTGAATATGCCTGGGCTCTCCAAACAGAGGTGATAGACTCAGGGTCCAAAATGAGACACATGGGCCTGGTCAATGTGGAATTTTTTTTTGCTTGACTATGCATATTTTTACAAAATTTTAAGGGGGAGAAAATTTTTTTTGGTTAATTGAAAAAATTAAATAAAAATAAAGACAAGGAAACTGAGAAAAAAAAAATGAAGTGAACTGAATCAGCAAAGCAAAGAAGGCCAGATAGAAAAATAGACAAGCAAAATCGTTTGGAAAATTTCATGTTGAATTTACTGTACACTTAAAAGGAAAAGCAAGCTATATGTTGTGAAGAATGATGTACAACCTTTATTTTCTTTTTTACTTTGTATATGGATATATTTATTTTATTTGACTTTTAAGTTCAAATTTTGACAATTAAATTTAAAAAAAAAAAGAAAACCCATGAGCAACAATCAAGGTCAGACTTGGGGAAATGATACATCAAAAGGCTCGTCAAAGTATTCTTAAGGAAAGTGTGACTTCATGATGAACAATTGAAGAATTTGTCTCTGAATGTTGTGAACTCAATGCCAACATAAAATAAAAGACTGCAGCAAAGGAAGAACATACCACATGTCAAAAAAACATTTAAAGATACAAAAAGTTGTCTAAGTTTTATGGGTAGAAGTCCATATATTTAATTAACTGACTTTGGTATGTGACCCTGGGCAGGACACTTAACCCTTGAGCAAAATTCCAATGAAGAGAAATGAGAGGACATTCCCAACCTACCTCATTGAGGGGGGGGTGGAGGGAAGCAGGAGGTCCACAGATGTTGCTCATTGTACATGTTTTCAAATTTTTTCAGTGTATTGATTTGATTGTGTTGCTTTCTCCCCCTCTTTTTTTTTAAATATAAAATACTAAGTACTAAATAGTAATTGTTTTTCTTTTACCCAGGAACCCTAAGGATCTTCCCCTCCCAGTTTGATTTTTTTTTAATTTTATTAAAAGAGGCCATCCCTTGAGTAACTATTTAGAGAGGACTATTCATTAAGTGGGTATATCTCACTTGAAGTGAGAACCTGAAAAGACCTTAGCCTAAAATGGTCAGGGTCCCACAATGCATCCTGGGCCATCTCTACTTGTCCTGATAAATGTCAGGACACTCGACCCAAAGGGCTCTGGAGGAGAAAGTGAGTCTGGTGACCTTGCATAGCCCTCACTCACTCAAATCAAAGTCAACTGCAGGTCATGTCATCATCTCCTTGATGTCATGGTCAAGTGGACCATGGTCGAGAGGGAAGGACAGATACAACAACAAATACAAAATACTATTTGTTATATGGAATGGTTCTCTAGGAGGGAGAGGGAAGGATATACTGGGGAAAACTATGATGATGTAAAAGATGGAAGACATCAATCAGCTTATTTTATTTTAAATTATATTTAAATAAAATAAATTTATTTTTTATTTTAAAGCTTATTTTATTTTAAAATTTATATTAAATGAGGGTAGGGATCCTTTCCCCTCCTTCTTTATCTCTTCAGCACTTAGCACTGTACCTGACACACAGTGATTAATAAATGCTTGCTGTTTGGGGTGTCTCTTTGAGCCACGAGGCCCTACCTTAAATGGGCCCAATAGAGTTTATTCCTCCCAACACTGAATGGTCAGCCTAGTACTTCTACAAAAACCCCCTTTAAGTCCCATCAATAAGGACATTTGAACATTTCAGAAGCAACTAAAAGTGATTTCCAACGGGAGCTACTTTCTGTTCTCAATGATATCTACAAGTAGACCTATTCTGCAGAAACATGACTGGCTACCTGATGCTCTGCCGTTCTTGGTCCACATATCTGATCTGAGATGAAAGCATTGCCTTGTGAACCTTGATCTCTTCAGTCCGCTCTTCCATCGCAGTATATAATTGCTGCTTCCGCTTCTCCAGGGAAAGGACTTCATCAGCTTTAGAGTGAAGCAGTTCTCGTAGACGTTTCATGTCTAGTTTCTGAAGATTATCTTCGATCAACAAGTCCTACCCAGACAGCCAGAATATAAGCCATTAAAAATAGAAGCCTTCAAAGACATTTTTCTCTCTTTATCTTACTAAGCAAGGTAGCACAAGTGATGCTATTCTCAAGGAAATGTTAATACTACAATGAATATAAATTTTAGGCTTCCTTAAAACACAACAGTAGAAAAACAATGTTCCTAAAGCATAATGTAGAAAGTACTGTAGCAAGTACCATTTTGCTAATCTAATTTTCTAGGAACTTCTACTTACAAGAATGTAAAAATGAAACAAAAAATGCAGAGAACAGAAGTTCAGGAAGAAACACAGACCAGCAAGACAGCTTTGAAAGTTACATGGTAAAGAGCTAAAAACTTTTTAATGTCTTTTATCATAGCCCTTGGGTTGTTACCTGTTTCAGGTTTTTGGCTTTCTGCAATTCTTGCTCTGATCGGTCAGTGAAAAGAGTGAGTTCGCTTATTTTGTTCAAAAGACCATCTTTTTCTTCGCCAGTTTTATATAATGCCTTCTTGAGAAAATAGAGGTCATTCTAATAAGGGAAAGGAAAGAAAAAGAGATTCCAATGACTTTCTATGTCATGGCAAAAAAAAACTGATCTCATACATACTTTATGTTTCTAATTTTCCCAAGTCTATCAATTGGTTGTCTACTGAAAACATATTTTCCCCTTACTTTTTCAAAGAGAAAGATGACTCCTACCTCTCTTCTCTAGGTGAACAAATAATTACCTCCTAGCTCAATGATGATATAGAAATCATTTAACTTATCTCAACCTTGGTTTCCTCAGCAGTAAACTGAGAGGGTTGGACTAGCCAATGGCTAAGATCAATCCCTTGGAACATTAGAAGTCTTTGATCTGTCAACAGGCAATCACAACTTCATGAAACTTATGTGCAAACTAGGTTTATTACAAGAGAAATGAAGATGCATGTGGAACCCATAATCTGCACAGAATTTTGCATTATTATGACAGCGGGACAAAGGAAGGAGGAGATACCAAGAAGAGGAGTGTCATCAGAGGGGGGAAGGTACAGTAAAGATGGCAAAAGGACAAGAACCTTCCTGAAGGGGAGAAGCAAGGAACAAGGAGATGGCAAAAGTCCCTTTGGAACCTCCCAACTATGAAGAGAGGAGAGTTTGCTTATCTACACGGGTCCCCCCTGCACAAGCCTAGCGCAGACTGTCTTGACACCTGTCTTGACTCCCAAGGACACACAGGGAGTCGAGCTTGGGATGCAAACAACATAGGTTAGCTCAGGTCTGGAGGAGAGTCGTCCTTCATCCTTGAGGCATTCAGGGCCTCCTGCATGCTCTGGGTCCAGTGTTTCTGGAAAATATAGCAGCTCAGAAAGACAAGTTCAAGGGACCCCTTAACAGTTCTTAACAGGTCAGAACTCTTATCTATAAATTTGTCAACTAATTCTTGAGTTAAATGAAATATCATTCAACTCAGAGAACACAGACATTCTAATTGGGTTCCAGTTCAAACATCTGTTGCTTTTGTTGCTGAATATCTAGGCTCATTTCTTAATTTAAACTGTTTAATGGATTCATTTTTTTAAATTCCTTCCTCCTGAAAAAGGCTGGGGGTCTGGGGGAAAGGGGAATGTAGTATATTCAAAATAATGCTTGGATTATGATACAGACAATAAGTGTAATTTACTCCAACTTTTGGTTCTCTAAGTGGTTTCCTTCATACTGTTCCTGTTGCAGATTTTAGCTTTCTGGCCTTATTGCTATTACACACGGATCCTATTACTGGTGAGGAAAAAAATACTAGAAAATGAGCCTGTTCGAAGATACAGAAGGCCCCAGTTTCAGAATTGTTTCTTTCTTTCTTCCACCCCCGGCCCCTCCAACATATGCAGTACTTTCTGCACTCTAACTTGGGTCATTTATCTCACTTGTCCCCAGCCCCAACATGGCTTCCCAAGAACCACTTCAAGGAGTTTTTTCCAGCTCCATCTTGTGCCCACTCTGACCACTGTTGGCTCCCATGTAACCCCACACATCTGCTCTCTTCTTTCTACTGTTTAAAAGTTAGGATTCAGGGTCTGTGCCCAGAGCAGTTCCAGTTCCTCCCCACCTTCATTGTCTTTTCTCTGCTTTTTTAGCTCTGTGCTTATCCCCTGCCTCTCTTCTATTGGTAATGTGTTCCTTCTCTTTTCAGGGCTGATTTGCTGTATCTGTCTTCTTCATTCCTTTCCTTTTTCTAGCAGCAGGACCACAGGCTACAGCATGAAACGGAGGGGACCATGACTTTTTTCCATAAGGATTTGATTCTAGATGTATCTCTATTACAAGGAGTTCTTGACCTCTGGGTCATGGACTCCTTTGGCAGTCTGGTGAAACCTACTGACCCATTCTCAGAATAATGTTTTTCAATGTATAAAATAAAAGACATAGGGTTACCAAAAAAACCCAATTATACTGAAAAACAATTATTCAAAAAATTTTTGAAAACACATTTACAGACTTCAGGCTAAGAATCCTTCCCTCTATTATTTTTCCCCCAGTTCAGAAACAGGGATGATTTCCTACTCTAAGACATTAATTTCTAGCAAGATGACAAATGTAAACATGTCACTGAATATTTCTGATGAAATATTAGCTACTCCTTAAGGAGAAGACACTTACTAGTGAATAACTTAATTTAAGGTAAACTCAAGACCTTTCTTTAAAAGTTGTGGGTTTTTTCATGGACTCTCCTGCATTTCTAGCTGCCAGAGGTAGGTTTAGAACAATCACAAATCCAGCCATAGATGAAAATATATGAGAAAGCAGAGGGCAGAAGATGACTTCATCAGAACCAGGAATGAGCAGCTAAGACCAGGCTCAAGAATCCTGTAGGTATAAAAGAGCTGTGCCTGGTCCAGTCTCATCCACCCCTGGGGTCATTCAAGTTAGCGAGCAGCAAGACGCCCACCGAAAATGCCCAAAGATTCTGAAACATTTAGGCAAAGATTTCTCATTTCAGAACTACCCTATCCTCAGAAACATTTAAAAGGACAGCCCCATTCTGCCTTATACAGTAATGGTTAGAAGGTTCTGGGGATCCTGCAATTCAAACAAGCTCAAGTTCTCAACATTAATCCTTCTTCTGCCTTCTAAAAGTTATTCAAAGACCATGTTCTTCAAGCATTTCCTGATTTCCCTGCCAGAGAAAGAGTCACCAGTGGATGTAAAGAAGGGCAAGGACAACTAGAATCCACTCCCTCCTCCCCTCAAAAAAATTTTCTATCATAAGGCAGCTCAAAAAAAAATTGTCTCCTCCTTCTTGTTAACAAAAACCTTTTGGGCCAGTATTCCAAAAAGCACTAACCACTGCTTACATTTTAAGTTTTTGATAATTCAATACATTTTTTAATAATATCATCTAATTTTTTTAAAGATACAACCATTTAAGACAGATATTAATACCTTACCTTTATGTAAGGTTTTAAAGTATTTTTTTCATATACAGTATTTTTATGTTGGGTAACTTTTTTCATGGTATACAACTTTTTTTTCATTTTAAAGAGCTCTCACTTTAGGGTGTGGTTTATATTTGGCCCAAGGGCAATAAGCTGTTAAATTGCATCCTCCTAAACCAACCTATGAGGTAAGTAGTGCAAGTATCATGATCCCAATTTTACAGATGAAAAAACTGAGTCCCAAAGAGGTTGAGTGGACTTGCTAAAAGATCCCACAGGGCGTCAGCAGATGGACTTTAAACCCACTTCCCTGTATTCAACCTACCGCTCTCTCAACATACCAGGGTTTCCCAATACCAACCCTGCAGCAAATGGGGGCCAGTCAGATAAACCTGCACTACCAAAGGCCTCTAGTTCCTAAAATCTACCAACTTACACACATACACATACATACACACACAACCTCAGTCTGTACATCCTTCTCCTTGAATCGTACTCAACCCCAACCGCCCAGAAAGCAGGTAGTTTACTAGTCCATAGCACAGAGTGAGAGTAACAGTGATACAGCACAAACTTTTTCACAACACAAAATGTTTTGTATATACAAACAGGGGTGAACCAAAGGTCTTGGTTGGGAATTAAGGCATCTTTTAATTCTAATAACTATTAAGCTATTAATAAATTAATTAACTATTAACTACATATTCACACACATATACATCTATCCGTATGGATGCACACGCACACATGATCTCTAATATATATGTGTATATATATATATATATATGTATTAGAAACTAATATTTAACATATTTCTCCAGCAGCAAAATAACAGAATAATAACAGGGCTAATAACTAAACGTCGTCATCACAGCTAGTGACACATTTCATGAATAAGTCATTTTAAAAAACTGCTGATCAAAATGAACTAGTAATTTACTACGATTCATCACAAACTTCCCATAGCATAAAAGCAATTTTGAACAAATTACATCGAGCTTCTTGATCTGGTTCTCTAATAATTCTGATGTGTTTTTTTTCTCTTCAAAAACCTTCCTAAGATCAACGAGTTTTGCTTCAAGGACCATCTTTTCCTCCACATTAAGTTCTCCTTGAAGTCTTGACATTCGTCTCTCTATTTGCTGAATATAAAAATCCTGTTTCAAACAATAAAAATGAAGTAAATAAATTAGCAGACAATTACAACCGGGTGAGTCTGACATACAATGTTAAACATCTCCACTGCACACACACACAACTATACTGGATATACGCACCCTAAGTCTGATGCAAGTGTCATGGACTCCCCTTCACATATGTGTATGTGTATGTGTGTCTGCCCATCTGTCAAGTCTCTCTCTGTTCCTAAACACACACACACACACACACACACACACACACATCATCATCATCATCATCATCATCATCTCCCTCATATTACATCTGACACATTCTCCACCATCCTTCTCCTAGCTCCCATTTGCGATCCCAAGGGTAGTCCATGTCCCCAAAACTAAACCTCCATGAAAACTAGTATTCATGAGTTCCATCAATATATTACATGTCCCAAAGTATTCCATGCCTGAATTAATTTGGGAAACTATGACTTCAGGGCTGGCAGTGAGGCCTTTCCATGGGAGAGATGAACTGTTCTGAAATGCATATATATACACATACATTCTGAATCCCTAAATGGTTATAAGGTAAAAAGGACCCAAGAAACCTGACTTAAGGAATTAAGGAAAGGAATTATTCTTGGCTAAGTCACTCTTTTCTACCGCTTTCCATTCCCAGGCTTAGTTTTTAGCTCACTTAGAGCTCAGATGAAGCAGACGAGATACTGTGACAGCTTGCTGATCTCAAGAGCCTCCAAAGGTATAAATGCAAGCATGAAAGAGATTCATGGCCACTGTTACTACAAAGGAGGCATCATGGCATAATGGATAGAGAGACAGCCTTGGAGGTCAAAAGAACTGGGTCTACGTTCTGCCCTTGCAGTCTCTGAAATAGGGATCTTGCTCTCTGACTAGATAAAGATGGAACTCCTGTCTCATCTTATGGGAAAAACTCAGTTCATGGGGAAGCAGAAGCAGAATTCTTTAGAATTCTGTCCTAAGCTGAACTCCTGCCTCCAGCATCTGCTCCACTAATGCAAGGCTGACCTTCTGGGCCCTCGCTCCCCAACTGCTGTCTTCTCGAGGTAAAGAACACTTTGACTATCCTTGCCCTTACAAAAACTAAGTCTTCTGGTGTCTGTCAATGGTTACAGTCACACACACCTGGTTATACATGATCTCCTGTTGCTTCAGGGTTTCCAAATCGAGTTTGTATAAGCGGCGGTTGAGGCTTTTTATGGAGGAGTGGGTTCCCTCAATTTCAGATAGAACAGACTTCTCCTCTTGTGTCGCAATTTTCCACTTCTCCACACTCTTGAAAAGCACCTCCTTTATTCTACTCAAATGAGACTCCACATCCTAGGGACAGACATTATTAATTCGCTAAAGAAGAACATCCTAGAATTCTTTATTTATAGAAGTTCAGAGTCTCCAAAGATGGGCAATTCTTCAGGAACCCCTTTAACTGATTCACTGTGACTCAGTCCTACAAGTTGGCAAGATGGTCATGAGAAAGTCTACCATGCCTTCTCCATCCCAGTGAGAATGACCATTTAAAATATCATCCTTGAGACAAATTCTTCATCTTGAATACAAAGGCGTATAGGATTTGGAACTCAATTTCCTCATTTTTAAATGAGGCATATTTACCAAATTTTCAGATGTCACAAAGCTGGAAAGGATGGCTAACTCTGGGTGACTGAGTTAGGAAGCAAAAAAATCTTGACAAATTAGAGCATTGAGCTATACTTAATACAATGAAATTCAACAGAGGTGGGTTACAAAAATAACTTCTCAGGGATAAGGAGGATAAAGTATGGCTAGAAAGCAGTTTGTATGAAAAAGATCGGGTAGTTTTAGGGTACAGCAACCTGAAGAGGAATCATGAATGTGATACAGTAATCAAGAAGACTTTATTATGCTAATTTTTTCATCTTTATATTTTATTTTTTTTAATCTTTTAAAATAGTATTTGCTAAATGGGAAGGGGAAGGAAGGGCATATTGGTAGAAACTAAGGTAATATAAAAAAATCAATAAAAACTTCTTTAAAAAGGATGCTAGGCAAGAAAACTGTATAATCGGATTTCTTAGGAATCGGGAAAGGAGAAAATCTAGCCCACAGCTTGCCAGGTTGACTTGAGTAGGAAGTACAGACCTTTCTTTAAGAGAATAACGTAGGACAGAGAAAAGGGATAATCAGAGTGGGGAGTCCAGGAGGATCAGGGAAGAGCTCTTAGTCAAATGACTCTTTCAAAACAAATACACATATTCTTGATGCCAGAGAAGTCTGCTCTTTCATGGCATATAGGTATGTAGTTTGTGATAAGGTAAGTCACATGAGTTACTGTCAAGGGTATGCTGGTAAATGTTTAACAACTGGCTCTAAACAAAGATAAATGAATGCACAGAAAAACACTTGTATGTTTAATCAGTAATATTAATGCTTTCTCCTTAAGTCTGAACAATCAACAGAACAATTAATTACACCGATTACTACCATTTGCTGATCTCTGAGACGTAAACTCACACACGTCTCTCCTCAGCTGGTTGGAGCTGGCTCATGCAAACCTCCATGAGGAAAAGACTCAAAGTCTCCAGTAGTACTATCTCACAAAGTTAGTTCCATTTTCAAACCTAGGAGGATGCCATTTTCTAACCTTGTTGAAGGCTCAAAAATGCCTTGTTTCAGTTCCAACAAAGAGACAGATTGATGGGAGCCGAGTTCATCCAAGATTATATGACCAGAAGCACAGATATGCACAAAGCTTGTGCTAACACACTGGGCCCCTGCTGGATGCACATGCGGCTGAAGATGATGGCCAGGTTGGGTCCTGGGTGCTGGGCAGTGCCCACCTCAACAAGAAACCACTCGAGTGTAACTTTTCCCAAGCCCGACAAGGTGTGCTAAGTAGACCCTTCCAACATCCTCTTTAGTCCTGCGGTTCTGACGCTCTAACTTAGTCCCTGGGGCCCCCTTTTTTTTTTTTAAATAAAAAGGAAAAATCTTCACTGAACTCTACCTTGACGATTTTCTCCTCCTCTTTTAGCATCTCTTCCATTCTGGCAGTTTTCTCTTCCACACTCATAGTTTTCTCCGTGACCTCATTTAGCTTTCTGGTGAGTATCTCATTCTGTTCTCGAGTCTCATTTAACCTAAACACAACGTTCAGAAAAGTACGATCAGAAAACTAAGAAGCAGATTGTTCAGAAGAGCCCAACACAGGAAAGTCTGAGGGCATTTCCTCCGATGAGACAACTGCTGCTCTCTGAGATGGACTCCAATAGTATTCAGCCACATAATTTTTCTACTGACTACTAACAGGCTGGGGAAAAAAGTTTATAAAGTTCTAAAATGACTTGGCATCTATCATTTAGAAGTTGTCAAAAAAACCCATACCATTTTCTAGAAATCATCACAAAGTTTTATTTTTTCAAAAAAGTTTTTCTTACGTGTCAGTTTTTTCCTGGATTCTTTTCCTCAGGCTCACCATCTCTCTCCGAATGGCTTCCAGGTCACTCGATGTTCTAGTCACTGTGGCTTTGAGAGTGTCCAACTAAAGGTTAGGTGTCAAAGGAAAGAGGCACTTTAATTTGAGAGTTTACATAGAAAGGTTTCCCACCATTTCTGAGAAGTTCCATTGCCCATTAAAGTTTATCCTCAGGGCTCCCAGAAGTACAATGTATTTTCTACTGCAACTGACAGATATGGAGCATTTGGTCTTTATCACTGGCATGTATGGCATAAGGTAATGTCTGCTATTTTATCAATAGAAAATTCGTATGTATGTGACTATATTGAAGAAAAGTCCAAAATTTTGGTCCATTATCATTGTGATCACTCATACAATGTACACACTATATCTAAGTTGTTCTAATTACACTTTCCAAATGGTTTCTATTTCATGCTAATTATGTATATGTATACATACACACACATATATATATAATAAAGTCAATATTTAGAATATGTAATAAAATACAAGGCAAACTCAAAATCTGGAAAAAGATCAGCTGATTATTAATATTCTTATCACTGATTGTACTGCCTTTTGTACTTTTTTAAGGCCTCACTAAAATGTGGAAGGTTTATCCAAAATTGTGAGCTATGTAGAGTTTTTGGATGATCTCTGAAAATATTGTGTAAAGATTACTTGTGAATAAGTAGGGACCTATTCATGAAACTCCCAACTGTGAAGTCCAATTTGGTCTCTTGTGGCCCAAGCCACTTAGGCTGGTGCATCGGCTAGCCTTGCACTAGACAAGAGGGGCTAGCTAGGCTGAAGTGTCTAACACATTATGAGGCTTTGATTTCAGTAAGAAAGAAGGAATCACTAGCTAGGAAGCCCTCCTTTAATCAGGAGCTAGCTCTGCCTTTCAGGCCAAACCTCAGACCCCAGCTCACACACCCCCATCTGAGTACCTCTTCCTGGAGCTGCATCCGATTTTTTTCACGATTTTGATATTCCAAACGAAGTTTCAAAGCTTTTCGATCGGCAACTGTGATTTTCTTCTCATACTCTGCATTGTTTTCCGTCTCACTCTCCAAGAATTTGATCTTTTCCTTAACCAAGCTTTCTTTAGCTCTTAACTCCTGTTTTGCCTTTGCTAATAACTGGCATAATAAAAATGCATAATTTTTAATAAAGAGTACAAAAAGCAATCACATTTTCTTGCTGAGTTCAGTCACTTTGTCATCGCCCATGTCTGTGCCTTTGCCCAAACCATGCTCCCAAACCCAGAATCCATCTCCTTCCCCACTCTGACTCTCAGATTCTTTATTTACCTTCAAACTTACACTCACATTACACCTTCAGGAAGCCTTCCCTGATTTCCAAAGCTATGAATGTTCTTTCCCTTTTATTATCCCCAGGGCTCATAATGATCTCTCTGTACCCTCACCTCCTACTTCGGAGAACCGCAGGTTCTCAGAATGTGCAAGAACCTCACAGCCCCTCCCATCCAAACTACACCTGATACAACAGTAAAACCGGGTTTGAAGCTGGCTGAGCAAACAGAAAGAGGAATCCTTGACAGCTCAGACCAGTCTGGAGAGAGCATGTCCCCTTAAGGGCTCTAGGGATCAGACTCTTACCCTGTCTTGTTATGTCTTTTTCTTAACCACAAAATCGCAGGATCTCAAGATTGGGCATCAGTCAGTCAATAAACACTTATTAAGCACCTACTATGTGCCAGGCATTGTGCTCAGGTCCTATTTGCATTGAGGTTAAGTATGTGTTTATATAACTTCTACCTGCTCCTAGCTCTGCACCCCTAGGGCCAAGGGAAGCCAATATCAACCCTCTTCCACACAACAGAATATTTCGTGTCCCTGTCTTCTGCTGAGTCCCAGAGTGCCCTCTGGGGCAAACATCCCCAGTTTCTCCATCCAGTGCTCACATGGCATGGTCTGTAGGTCACTCATCATTCTGGCAGCCCTCCTCTGACCATCTGGCAGCTTTCCAACATCCCTCCTCAAAGACGTGTTCTCAGCAGTTAGAAATCTTGCAGAACCCTCACTTCCCTGCTCTGGAACACAACGTCTCTCATAATGGAGCTAAACATCTTAATGCCAGATCACAAACCAGATTAAAGCTGAACTCAAGGTCCATTAAAATGCCCAAATCTTCAGACAAAAAGTCTCTCTTCCTGTGTATCTGCAGCTTTGCCCTTCTCCCAAGCTACTGGAAAATGTTAACCAGAACAGAGTTAAGTACATACATGCTGGGGCCCTCCCTCAGAGTGATGACTGTGAGTTTGGCCAGGGAACAAGTCCTGAGCCCTCCAAAGTGTCCAGTCACTTATTTCACATTTCTGTCTTTTCCATGATAATACCATGAGATTTAAAAAAAAAACCAAATGCTTTGTTAAAATCTATGTAAACCATAACCATCGTTTCCCTGGTCAGCCTAATAACAATATCACTACAGAAACCGTGTCTGGCAGAATCTCGTTTGACAGACCACGCAGCTGCCTCTGGGTGATCACAGCTTCCTCTTCCAAAGGTTTACAACCCATCCCTTTCATAATACATTCCAGAATTTTGCCAGAAAGCCAGGTTGAACTTTACAGGGTCATAGTTCGCAAAGTTCACTCTCTTCACTTTTTTGAAAATTGGACACCATGTGCCATTTTCCAGACCTGTGCCACGCATCCCGTTGTCCATAATCTTTCAGAGACCACAGATAGTGGCTCAGCAGCAGCATTTGCCAATTCTTTCATGGTACCAGGCATGGAGTTCACCTAGATTTAAAGACTTACACCTGTCAGTGGCAGCTGGGTGTTCCCCACTCTCTCCCTCCATACTTATTTTGGCCCATTTTGATCCTTCCCATCCCAATCCAAAGATCACACTTGTTGGGAGACAAAGGACTGAGCCCCTCTGCCTCCTCACTCATTCTGTGGGGATTCCTGCTCTTCCCCTGTTCCACCATCACTGCAAACTCGGAAGAGGCCATGGAGGACTGAGGGCCACGGATGGTTGTTCTCCATTTCCTGCACTACCACAGGCAAAGAGTCATCTGAGATGGTCAGCTGACCTCCACCCTGGGAGGACATGCAGGAGGAGCACTGTGTGGCAGCTATTCCCACACAGAACAAACAAAACAAAATAAAGTCATCCTGTGGCCCCTGGCTTCCCTGCCCAGCTCTGGTCATTCGGAGAGTTAGTCTTCCTGATGCTCGTCTTACAGGGTGACCCTATGTTGTTACATTCATCTTCTGCCTTGGCCTTCAAAAAAGGCACTTTTTAGAATCTAAGTTGGTTAGTGAATCGCCTATGCAACCACACTGTTCTCTTTGGAGAGCTCTCCCTTTTCCATCTCTCACCTCTCTGCTTTTGCCTGAGTGGTGCACTGCCCCCCGCCCATGTCTAGGATGTGCTGCTTTCTCCTCCCCTGCACCTTTTACAATCCTCAGTTTCCTTCAATCCCCACCTCCTCCCTGAGGCTTTTTCTTTCTTTCTTTCTTTCTTTCTTTCTTTCTTTCTTTCTTTCTTTCTTTCTTTCTTTCTTTCTTTCTTTCTTTCTTTCTTTCTTTCTTTCTCTTTCTTTCTTTCTTTCCTTTCTTTTTTAATGTACTACAATCACTTCCTTAAAATTAAGGTTTTATCCCCCCACACACACCCCCCTCCCTCCCCATGACAGCATACAATTCTGTATAGGTTCTACATATACTTTCCTATTGAGCACATTTTCACTATAGTCATGCTATGTAGTCGCACTAAAATAAATGGAAGAAATCATATAACAAATCAAAACATAATACACTAAAACACACACACACACAAACATGATCTACTACATTCTGCGAATGACTTCCATATTTCTTTCTCTGAGTGTGGAAGGCATTTTGCCTTAGAAAACCGACATTGGGATTTTTTTTTTCAGTATTTCTTGTGTTATTACAAAGTTCCAAGTCCATCAGAAAAAACTCTTGCACACTGTGGTCGTTGCTGTGCATAAAGTTCTCCTGGTTCTGCTCCTTTCGCTCAGCATCAGATCATATAAGTCCTTCCAGGCCTCTCTGAAGTCTTCTTGTTCATCATTTCTTATGGCGCAATAGTACTCCATTACATTCATATACCATAATTTATTCAGCCATTCCCCAATTGATGGGCATGCCCTTGACTTCCAGTTCTTGGCTACCACAAAGAGTGCTGCTATAAATATTTTTGTACATGTGGGACCCTTTCCCATTTTTATAATCTCTTGGGGATACAGTCCTAGTAGCGATATTGCTGGGTCAAAGGGTATGCACATTTTTGTAGCCCTTTGGGCATAGTTCCAAACCATTCTCCAAAATGGTTGGAAGAGCTCACAGCTCCACCAACAATGAATTAGTGTTCCAACTCTCCCACATCCTCTCCAGCATTTATCATTTTCTTGTTCTGTCATGTTTGCCAATCTTATAGGTGTGATGTGGTACCTCAGAGTTCTTTTGATTTGCATCTCTCTAATCAATAGTGATTCAGAGCACTTTTTCATATGATTATAGATACCTTTAATTTCTTCCCCTGAAAATTGCCTGTTCATATCCTTTGACCATTTATCAATTGGGGAATGACTTTATGCTTATATATTTGAGTCAGTTCTCTCTATATTCTAGAAATGAGGCCTTTATCCCCGAGCTTAGCTGTAAAAAATTTTTCCCAATTTATTATATCCTTCTGAATTTTGGTTGCATTGGGTTTGGTTGTGCAAAAACTTTTCAGTTTAAAGTAATCAAAATTATCCATCTTGCATTTCATAATGCTTTCTATCGTTTCTTTAGAAAAAAAATTTTTCCCCTCTCCATAAATCCGATAAATACACTATTCCTTGCTTCTCCAGTTTATTCATGGTATCAATCTTTATACCTAAATCACGTACCCATTTGGACTTTATTCTTGTGTACAGTGTCAGGCATGGGTCTATGCCTAACTTCCGCCACACAGTTAACCAGTTTTCCCAGCAATTTTTGTCGAACAGTGAATTCTTATCCCAGAAGCTGGTGTCTTCGGGTTTATGAAACAGGAGGTTGCTATATTCCTTGCCTACTGTGTCTTGAGTGCCAAGTCTATTCCATTTATCTAACCCTCTGTTTCTTAGCCAATAACAAGTGGTTTTGATAATTGCTGCTTTATAATACAATTTGAGGTCTGGTAGCGCTAGGCCACCTTCCCAAGCATTTCTTTTCATTAATCCCTTTGATATTCTGGACTTTTTGTTTTTCCAAATGAATTTTGATATTTTATCCAGCTCTAGAAAATAATTATCTGATAATTTAATTGGTATGGCACAAAATAAGTAAATTAATTTAGGTAGAATTGTCATTTTTATTATATTAGCTCGGCCTACCCATGAACAACTGATGTTTTTCCACTTACTTAAATCTGACTTTATTTGTGCAAAAAGTGTCTCGTAATTGTGTTCACATAATCCCTGGGTTTGTTTTGGCAGATAAACTCCTAAGTATTTTATAGTGTCTACTCTAACCTTAAATGGGATTTCTCTTTCTATCTCTTGCTATTTGGACTCTGTTGCTAATATACAGGAATGCAGAAGATTTGTGTGGGTTTATTTTGTAACCTGCAACTTTGCCAAAGTTGTTTATTATTTCAAGTAGTTTTTTACTTGAATCTCTGGGATTCTCTAAGTATATCATCATATCATCTGCAAAGAGTGATAACTTAGTTTCTTCTTCGGCTATTTTTATTCCTTCAATTTCTTTATCTTGTCTAATTGCTACCGCTAACATTTCTAGTACCATATTGAATAATAGTGGTGATAATAGGCATCCTTGTTTCACCCCTGACCTTATTGGAAATGCCTCTAGCTTATCCCCATTGTATATAATGCTTGCTGAAGGTTTTGGGTAGATACTGCTTATTATTTTATGGAAAGTTCCCTTTATTCCTATGTTCTCCAGTGTTTTTAATAGGAATGGGTGTTGTATTTTGTTGAAAGCTTTTTCTGAATCTATTGACATAATCATGTGGTTTTTGTTAGTTTTGTTGTTGATATGATCAATAATGCTAATAGTTTTCCTAATATTGAACTAGCCCTGCATTCCTGGTATGAAACCTACCTGATCATAATGTATTATTCTCTTGATAAGATGCTGTATTCGTTTTGCTAAAATCTTGTTTAAAATTTTTGCATCTATATTCATTAGAGAAATTGGTCTATGATTTTCTTTCTCTGTTTTGTCTCTTCCTGGTTTGGGTATCAAAACCATATATGTATCATAGAAAGAATCTGGGAGGACTCCTTCTTCCCCAATTTTCAAAAATAGTCTATATAGTATTGGAATTAATTGTTCTTTAAAGGTTTGATAGAATTCACTTGTGGATCCATCTGGTCCTGGAGATTTTTTCCTAGGGAGTTCATTGATGGCTTGTTCAATTTCTTTTTCTGAGATGGGGTTAAGTATCCAACTTCCTCTTCTGTTAATCTGGGCAATTTGTATTTTTTAAAATATTCATCCATTTCATTTAGATTATCGAATCTGTGGGCATAAAGTTGGGCAAAGTAATTTCTAATTATGGTTTTAATTTCCTCCTCATTGGAGGTGTTCACCCCTTTCATTTTTAATGTTATATGATTTTCTTCTTTCTTTTTTTAATCAAATTGACCAAAAGCTTATCAATTTTATTAGTTTTTTTCATAAAACCAGCTATTGGTTTTATTTATTAATTCAATAGTTTTCTTAATTTCAATTTTATTAATCTCTCCTTTAGTTTTCAGTATTTCTAATTTGGTATTTTCTTGGGGATTTTCAATTTGTTCTTTTTCTAGCTTTTTCAGCTGCATACCCAAGTCATTGATCTCTTCTTTCTCTATTTTATTTATGTAGGCATTCAAAGATATATTGGTTTTATTTATTAATTCAATAGTTTTCTTAATTTCAATTTTATTAATCTCTCCTTTAGTTTTCAGTATTTCTAATTTGGTATTTTCTTGGGGATTTTCAATTTGTTCTTTTTCTAGCTTTTTCAGCTGCATACCCAAGTCATTGATCTCCTCTTTCTCTATTTTATTTATGTAGGCATTCAAAGATATAAAACTTTCCCTAAGTACTGCTTTTGCAGTATCCCATAAGATTTGGTAGGTTGTCTCATTATTGTCATTCTCTTGAATGAAGTTGTTGATTGTTTCTATGATTTCTTCTTTAACCCATTGCTTCTTTAGGATTAGATTATTTAGTTTCCAATTGATTTTTGCTTTATCTTTCCATGGCCTTTTATTACATATAATTTTTACTGCATTATGATCTGAGAAGGATGCATTGATTATCTCTACCTTTCTGCACTGGATTGTGAGATTTTTATGTCCTAGCACATGGTCAATTTTTGTAAATGTTCCATGTACTGCTGAGAAAAAGGTATATTCCTTTCTATTCCCATTCAATTTTCTCCAAAGATCTATCATATCTACCTTATCTAGAGTTTTATTTACCTCCTTAACCTCTTTCTTGTTTATTTTGAGGTTAGATTTATCAAGTTCAGAAAGAGGGAGGTTGAGGTCCCCCACTAGTATAGTTTTGCTGTCAATTTCTTCCTTCAACTCCCCCAACCTCTCCTCTAAGAATCTGGATGCTATACCACTTGGAGTATACATGTTTAGTAATGATACTGCTTCATTGTCTATGGTGCCTTTTAGCAGGATATAGTTTCCATCCTTATCCCTTTTGATTAGATCTATTTCTGCTTTTGCTTTGTCTGAGATTAAGATTGCTACTCCTGCCTTTCTTACATCAGCTGAAGCAAAATATATTCTGCTCCATCCTTTGACCTCTATCCTATGTGTATCCCCCCGTTTCAAATGTGTTTCTTGTAAGCAGCATATTGTTGGCTTATGGCTTTTAATCCATTCTGCTATCCATCTCGTTTTATGGGAGAATTCATTCCATTCACATTCACAGTTATGATTACAATCTGTGTATTTCCCTCCGTCTTCTTTCCCACCATTTGTGCTTTTAGCTCTCCTGTCTCCCTTCCCCTCCTCAATAGTATTCACTTTTCACCACCTCCTCCTGCTGCCTTCCCCTCTTTCTTTTAGCCCCCCTTTTACTCCCCTTTACTCTTAATGCTTCTTCCCTCCCTTTTAGCCTCCCTCCCCTTTCTTCCCCCTTCCTCTCCTACTGCTTATAGAGCTAGTTAGGATTATCTACTTAAGTTTATTGTTCCATCCTTTAAAGAAATCCGATGAGAGTACCTCACACACAATGCTCATCTCCCTCCCCTCTTTCCCTCTACTATGACTTTGTACTTCTTCTTGTGATGTAATTTGCCATATTCTGCTTCCTCCTTTTCACACCTCCTATTACAATCCCTTCTCATACTTAAATCATATTTTTATCATGATATCATTTACTTTATACCCGTTCCCCCTATGCATATCCTTTTTATATTTCTTAATAGCCGCACAATTCTCAAGATTAACAGGTATCATCTTCCCTTATAGGGAGGTAAACAATTTGCCCTAATTGAGTAACAAGTTGCTCCCCACCCCCGTTTACCTTTTTATGATTCTCTTGAGACCTGCATTTGAAGATCGAATTGTCTATTAAGTTCTGGCGTTTTGGTCAGGAAGCTCTGGAAATCCCTTACTTGGTTGAATGACTTTCTCCTTGCCTGAAATGTTATGCTGAACTTTGCTGGGTAGTTGATCCTTGGTTGTAGTCCCAACTCCTTTGCCTTACGGAATATTGGGTTCCAATTTTTTCGATCTTTTAATGTAGAAGCTGCAAGGTCCTGTGTAACCCTGACTGTATATCCTTGATATTTAAATTGTTTCTTTCTGGGTGCTTGTAATATTTTTTTCCTTCACTTGATAGCTCTGGAATTTGGCAACTATATTTCTTAGGGTTTTGAGTTTGGGAACCCTTTCAGGAGGGGAACGGTGGATTCTTTTGATGACGATTTTGCCCTCTGAATCTAGTACTTCTGGGCAGTTTTCCTTGATGATTTCCTGGAAGATATTGTCCAGGCTCTTTTCTCCATCATGGGTTTCTTGCAGGCCAATAATTCTTAAGTTTTCTCTTCTGGATCTATTTTCTAGGTCAGTTGTTTTTCCAATTAGATATTTTACATTTTCTTCTATCTTTTCATTCTTTAGATTTTGTTTGACTGATTCTTGCTGTCTCATTGAGTCGTTAGTTTCTACTTGCCCAATTCTAATCTTTATCAAATTGTTTTCTTCCGTTAACTTTTGCATCTCCTTTTCCATCTGCCCAATTTTTCCTTTTAAGAAGCTATTTTCTCCAGTTAATTTTTGTACTTCCTTTTCCATTTGCCCTTTTAGGAAGTTACTTTCTCCAGTTAATTTTTGAACTTCCTTTTCCATTTGTTCAATTTTCCTTTTCAAAGAGATGTTCTCATCAGTAAATTCTTTCTTAATAATTTTAAGATCATTGGCCAGTTTATCTTCTATTTCCTTCTTCAGCTGTTCTAGGAGAGCTGCTTGTGCTTGTAAGCAGTTCATAGTCCCTTCTGAAGTTTCAGATGGAAGTACAGTCTCAGCTCTGACCTCTTTGGTGTTTGTGTTTTGGTCCTTATCCCCATAGAAAGATTCTATGGTTCTTTCAGTTCTCTGCTTTTCCTTGTTCATGATGTTGATGTTGATTGTGAATTCTGGTTTTTTCAGTCCAAAGCTAGAGAACTTTTTGCTGAGCTGATGTGTGAAAAAGCTAAAAGCAGGTTTTTGTTTGGTGTTTCCCCGATCAGCCCTGGGTTTAGCTTGTTAAGTGTGGGGAAGAAGTGGTCTGGTCACAGGAGATCTCCTCAGCTGAACTGAGGAAAAGGCAGGCTCAGGGGCTGGTGATTCCAGCTGCCCTGTTGTCTTTCTGATTCCCCTGGACAGCTGAGGCACACCTAGATGTTAATGTGTGTTCCCACCCCTCCTGGGGCTCCTCTCCTTCCAGTGAGGCTTGCCTGGGTCCTAGTGTGAGTTTTCTCTGCCCTGGGTCCTCTGTCCTTCCGATTTGCGTCTGCCACCGTAGGAAGAATCCCCCTTAGCTATTTTCCTCGTCTCAGGTGTTATGAGACTATTGGTCCCCTTCTGCTGTTTCTGCTGATATGGAACTTTTCTGGGGAAATATTTTATGGTTCTTTCACGGTCATCAAGGGGGGAGGAGAGAGCATTTACTGATCACTCTGCCATCCTGGCTCCCGGAATTTCGAGTAGGTGACTTATCGAAGTTCGCTCTTCAGGCTGAAGGTCTCAGGAGCTGCTGCGCTGATATCTGGTGCTTGGCGGCTCTCACTGACTCAGTTCAGCTTGTCTCCCGCCCTTGGTTCCACCCGCCACTCAGGTTTCTCGGGTCTCTTCTGCTCCACTGCACTGGCCACGCTGCGCTGTGCACTCACCCCTGTGGAACCAATCCTTCCCGTGGACCTTCCAGTCCAACCTGAGCTCCAAATCCATCACTGTCTGTCTCCCATTGGATTCCGCACCTCCAAAATTTGGTCGGATTCTCCTTTCAGAGGTACCTGAAGGAGTCTGTCCTAGAGTTTAGGTGAGTCGTTGCTCTCACTCCGCCATCTTGGCTCTGCCCCCCTGAGGCCTTTCCTGATGCCCTCCCCCACCCCCCACCAGTCAGCACCTTCTGGCCAAAAGTGATCTTGTTTTCATTTCACATACAAGTACTTCCGTGTACCTGTTGTCTCTCTTTTGTCTTTGTGCCTCCAGCTCCTGGTACATTGGCTGGCCCTAGGGAAGCGAACACGCACTTACACAGCACGATTGAGAGCTGGGCCCTGCACAGATCACTTAACCTCATCTGATCCTTACACCAGCCCTCCAAGGGAGACGTTGTTACTATCCCCATTCTACAGATGAGAAAACAGAGGCAGACAGAGGTTAAGGGTCACACAGCTAGGAAGTGTCTGAGGCAGGATTTGAATCAGTGCTTCTCCAACAGACATTTAACATATTCTTGCTTATTAATCAATTTCTCTTTATAGGAATTGTTGGTCTTTGGGCTTTCAGGACTCCAACCTTACAAGCTTCACAGCCCTCCAGGGAAATTTCCTTTCTAGAATTTTAGTCCTTAGAACTTAGTGCCTTTTCTAGACTTCTTGAATTCAAAAGAGCATGTACATCGCCATCCTTCACAGTGTTTGGCATATAGTAAGTACTTAATATAGCAAGCACTTGAGGTAGCTGGGTGGCTCTGTTGATGGAGCACTGGGTCTGGGGGTCAGGAAGACCTAAATTCATATCTGGAGGGAAAAGGGGGGGAGGTGAGAGGGAAAAAGTGAAGCTTACCCTCATCACATTTGGCTTAAAGAAAGAATAACAGGCACACTCAATTTGGTTTGAAAACCTATCTTAAACTATAGGAAAGTAGGGGAGAATGGGACAAGTGGGGTGGGGGGGATGATAGAAGGGAAAGCAAATGGGAGAAAGGAGTAGTCAGAAGTAAACACTTTTGGGGAGGGACAAGGTCAAAAGAGAGAACAGAAGAAATAAGGGGCAGGATAGGATGGAGGGAAATATAGTTAGTCTTTCACAGCATGACTAAGATGGAAGTCTTGCATAACTACATACATACAGCCTATATTGAATGGCTTACCTTCTCAGTAGGGATGGGTGAGGAGGAAAGAAGGGAGAGAAGTTGGAGCTCAAAGTTTTAGGAATGAATGTTGAGAACTGTTTTTGCACACGACTGGGAAATAAGAAATACAGGTAATGGGTTATAGAAATCAATCTTGCCCTACAAGAAAAGAGAGAAGGTGGGGATAAAGGAAGGGAGGGGCGTGATAGAAGAGAGGGCAGACTGGGGGAAGGGGTAATCAGAATGCATGGTGTTTGTGGTGGGGAAGGGGAGAGATGGGGAGAAAATCTGGAACTCAAAATCTTGTGGAAATGAATGTTAAAAACTAAAAATTAATTAATTAAAAATAATAATAATTTAGAGAAAAAAGGAGTATCCCTTTAGATCCATATTACAGGCACAAGTCTCATCTCACCAATTTTCAGAGTTCTAACTGGGCGTAGCACAGGCATCTTGAACTCCACAGGTCCAAAGAAATTTGTTATCTTTTCCCAAAAATCCAACCCTCTTCTGAAATTCCCTATTGCTGCTGAGGGTGCCGCCCTTCCCCCAGTCCTGAAATCTCCATGTCATCCCTTCTTTACTCCTGATCGCCCAACGTGTCCAATCAGCCACATCTCCTTATCTCCACAACTCGTCTCACCCAGACCCCTTTTCCCACTGACACAGACACCACCCAAGTTTAGGTCCTCATCACCCTCACCTAGACAACTGCTGCAGGCTTTTGCTTGGTCTCCCTTCCTCGAGTCTCCCCCTCTCTGTGTTTCAGGATCTCCCTCTTATCACTTCTCTGTGGGCCATGTAAAGTCCTTCACAATCTGGTTCCAGGCCTCATAATCACCCATTAATCCATCCATGGATTCTACCCTCCAGGCATACGGACCATCTGCTACTCCTCATCCACTGATGCTTTCCCTCTCAACTCCATCCCTTTGCACTAGATATCCTTCATGCCTAAAATGCCCTCCCTCTTTAGTGTCATCTCTTGGAATTCATGACTTCCTTCACACTCAGTTCAACTGCCACACTGTCCATAAAGCCTTTCCTGATCTGCCTCCTCCCCACAGCTCAGCTGCAAATGCTCTCCCTCCTACATTGCATTTATTTTATATATATTCAGTGTATACTTAGCTATCTTCTCTCCTCCATTACAAAGTCAGTTCCTGGAAGACAGGCAGGAATCTACTTTTGTCTTGCACACCCAGCACTGGGCAAAATGCCCAAAAAAATGTGCACAATGCCCAAAAAAATGTGTCTTCTTGCATTAACTATCAGCAAAGGCACCTTCTCCTTTTTCCTTTCCCTCAGTCTGCTCCCTGAGAGCAGCTGGGCAACCCAGCACTGGGCAACCATTTGGGGATGCCACATGGGAAGAACCACATAGACTGCTCATACCACTTTGAGGAGCTGAGGAGTTACCTGCTCCTGCCACTCTGGGAAGATGGAGGAGCCCTGTCCCTACACCCTCCAGACCCCCAGAACCACCCTATGACCTGCCAAGGTGCTCTAAGGATCCCTGGACCTCACCATTAAGTCCCTGGGATTTCTAGGCCTCTCCAATGACACTGAAGCTCAACTCTCTGAAATGTGCTGTCTCCCCCAATCAGCATACACACTTGAACACAGGAACCATGTAGATTTTTCTACTTGGATCTCTAGCAGTGAAAACAGTGCTTGTTACTTAACCCTGCTTTGTGCATTTGTGCACTGACATCTGAAGGTGAGGTTTTGCAGCTGGCTCATCTTGGATTTTATCTCCTGTCAATGTCTTGGTATCCCTACTATTATTCTTCTACCTTCACTAGCCAACGTACCTAAGGTACCTCCAAGCTACAGCTCCCTTTAAATTTGTAAGATTTATAGGGCAAACTCATTGTCAGTGTATTTTATTCCTTGCTAGGAGTCTCATTCCTGTATCCCAGTATTGAATACCATCTTTTAAACCAATTATTCACAAATCTTCCTCTTCTGAAGCACTTGCCTTCAATAGTCTGTAATGATGAAAACACTGCCTATGTCCCTAAAGCCTTCAGTTTTTTGCCCAAGACTTCATAATTGCAAGCATTTAATATGCTCTGTCAGTGTTTTCTGGCAACACCATCTGTGCCCATGGGAATCACCAGCAATAAGTATTAGTCATCTAGTCTGACAGCCTTCAAAGGTTCACTGTCCAAATACTGGATGAATTCTACAGGAAGACAGAAGACCTTTCCATGGTTCTCTGCATGACAAATGACAACCTTGGTACCATTCCCCAGAGTCACCAACCAACTCTGCTCATGTGTTCTCCCACTGACGTATGTGGATGATCCTTCCACCACCCTGCCCCTGAAGCAGCCCCTAAAGATCCATCTCACCTTTGCCGGAGCAGAAGCAGATAGTTTCTCCTCAGAGGGGGGCAGCTCCCTCCCCTTCTCCCCTCCCTATCTCTCATCTCCAAATGTTCTTCTGCCCATTGTCCCTTGTGGGATCTTTTCCTGCCCTGCAATTTCCTGACAACAGAGCAGGATTCCCCTCAACCTCTTTAGATCTCTTCTATCCTGTCTTCACATGGAAGCCCTTTCACTTTTTAAAGGAACATCTGGGTCTCCCAGTTAACCTGGAGAGGGGGAAGGTGTTCCTTCAACTTGTCTTCCTCATCTCGGAGGGAGACCAGTACGGACTTGGAGAAGAGAGAACAATCAATTGGCCATGCACAAATATAAACATTTTCATCCTGCAAAATTTCCCTGGTTTTCCATACTTTAATTGTTCTTTTAAAGAAAATAAAATAAATTAAAAACCAAGCTTTTTTCACTTCTGGAAAGTTTTCTTTTACCTAGTGTGTGTGCGTGTCTCTAAGGATAGTCATTTCGCCTGGCTCAATGACACACATCTTATGTACATATTCTATGGTACTTTTCACATGCAGTATCCAATTCAATGTTGCTGCCACTGGAGGCCAGCTTTGTCCAACACAGCGTAAGATCCCATTCCAGACTTCCTTAAAGCCAGATAGTTGTTGGCTAGGAGGCCAACTGTGTCTTTCTTTTAATCATCCTGATCACTTTCAAGGTCTCTCTGCAATCCACTTTTCATTACTAACTGGACCTAGAGTTGATGTATTCTATTCCAGCAACATTTGATCTCTTCTGTGGCCACCATATTTGTGCCTTCACCACAAAGTTGCCATCTAGCTAACCAGGGAGCAGTCAAAGTGTCTCTTGTTCTTTGTAATGGCTCCCCTCTAGAGCTGCCATAATAAACTACTTAGGGGGATCTCCAGTGCCATCACTCCCTGTCTTAAAGGTTTCTTCTGATTTCACTTCTAATCCTTCAAGTAAATGTAAGCCTTTTAAGGGTAGAGACTATTTTGGTTTTTTGCCTTTATATGACAGAATCTAGCACAGTACTTGGCCCAAAGGCCAGACTTCATAAATTCACTGAATTAAGCTAAAGTGACCAAAATAATTAAATCTATATAAAAAATAATTTTTAAAATAATCTTCCACAGTTTGAAGAAAATGAATCAAATACAAAAGAGACTAATAAAAATTAAGGACTAAGCAAGTGATTTACCAAAGCACAAAAATCGATGTCTTTATCTCTTTTTTGCATCTGCTCTATTGTACCTTCCCACTGTTTGATGAGTTCTTGCCTTTCACTGTGAACCCTTCGAAAATCTTGTGCTGCTTTATCCAGTTCAATCTGCAAAATATTAGTACAAAAGCACATTTCTAAGTTTTAATTCTCATTACAAACAGTATACTCAAATCAATAACAAGTCAAGTCAACACACATTTATTAAGTGATAACTGGGTGCCAGGAATTGGGCTAAGCAGTAGAGGTACAAAGAAAGGCAAAGATCAACTGTGCCCTCAAGAAGAGGAAGAAGACGAGAAAGAAAAGGAGGAAGAGGAGCAGCAACTGGATGTATCGAGCACCGTCAAGTTTCCATTGTCTCTCAAGTCCGTGACCAACACTGTCTCACATGCTGCTCCCAGATGCCGTGGGGGCACACTCCAACGGGGGAGCCACAAGCCGCTGTACCAACCTGAGCAGACATGGTCTCAGTGAGCTCGTTGTCCAGCATCTTTCGTTTCTCATTGCACTCTACAGTCAGCCTCTCGACTTGGAGGACTAGAGCCTGCACACATAAAGAGCAAAGGTTAATCATTCACTGCCTAAAAGCTGTCAGATCCTGGGTCCTGTGAAGTATCATCTAAGACATTTATTTACAATTGTATTTACAATACAATATTTACAATTTACAATACAATACAATTAAAAGATGGATGGATATTGTCACCCTAAATGTATTTTCTCTAAATAAACTAATAATCAATCTGACTGTACAAAGAAAGTGACTCAAGAAAATGATTTCTGCATTAGTGATAATCCATTTCATTTTTGGTTGTGTTATTTCATGCTCACCATAAACTGAATCTTCTCATCCTTTTCTCAAGAAAAAGCATTAATGATCTAGAGGAGGGAGTTTTCTCTGGTCTCCCAAATTTCTTATTCATGAATCAGATTTTCTTCCATATTTTCTACCATCTTCCCCTACGTCCACCTTTGCATGCAAGTCCCCATAATCAGAGTATATACTGTCTTCATTTGGATGGACTTATCAAATTCATCATAGAATTTCTCTGCCTTCTAACATTCTGCAATGGTCATTTCCAGAACCACAGAATTTCTGCGTGGAAAGGACCTAGTCCATCTACACTGAAAAAGAAAAGATTCCCATTTTGAGGGTGGCTAGGTGACACAGTGGATAGAAGACCAGGCCCAGAGTTAGGAAGAAACCTGGCCATAGACACATACTAGCTGTGTGACCTCAGACAAGTCACTTAACCCTCTGTGCCTCAGTTTTCTCACCTATAAAATGAGCTGGAGAAGGAAATGGCAAACCACTCCAGTTATCTCCACCAAGAGAACCCCAAACAGGGTAACAAAGAGTTGGACATCACTGAAATAAGTGAACAACAAACAACAAATTCTGAGATATCCAATAAATGGTTATGCAGCTTTTGCTCCAAGACCTCCAAAGAAGGGGAATCAACTATCTCTCAAGGCAGCCCATTCCATTCTCAGATAATTCTAATTGTTAGGAAGTTTGTCTAGACATTAAGACTAAAATCATATCTTGGCAATTTCGATACATTGCTTATAGGTCTGCCTTCTGGGGCCAAGCAGAAAAGTCTAGTCCCTCTTCCACATGACAGAGTTTCAAGTATCTGAAGAAAGCTATCATTCCTCCCTCTCCCAAGTCTTATCTTCTCCATGCTAAACAATCCCAGCTCCTTCAATTCATATGTCATGAATTCAAGGCCTTCTCCATCACAGTTACCTCCTTGGACCCTCTGTGGCTTATCAATGTCCAGTCTACAATGTGGTGCTGAATGGTAAACGGATTTAGAAGTTCTTCTATATTTCAGTGCAGGCCCTGCATGTAGGCTGTTGTGTCCCCTAGGTGAACTCAGATCTTGAAGACATGATAAATCCCATGCAAACATGGAACATCTGCTGCTGTGAGAACCTAGCCAGTTCTGCAAGGGCAAACATCACGTGTGTGCTCCATTGGGAGATCTGGCTACCCTCTCGATGGACAATGTATGGGATAGCAAGCAGTTTGCCTCTTTGTTGGCAGTCAGTCTTCTTTTTTTGGAAGGGTTTATTAGGTCTCTGTTCCAAGGAGAATTTTGGAATCTCACCCATGGAGAGGATACTCTGCCTGGGACCCCTTGCTCCCAAATCCAGACCCTGAAAGCTGTATCCTGGGATTCCCCAGCTGAGAAACTTCAGGATTTGGTGCCTTCCTGGATTGATGATGTTTTTCTATTTCTTCTTATAACTATATTAGTATTGCTATAACTGTACTAGTATTACGATTTACTAGTTATTGTTGCCGTTGTTCTAAACGGGCTGTGCATCTGCCTTTTTTGTAAATCAATAAAATATCCAGCTGCTTTTTCTCAAGTGTGTCTTTTGTAGGCGTAAATCCGAACCATAAATGTCCTTAATCATACAGGTACCAAATAATGAACACAACACTTCTGATGTTATCGGACCATGGCAGCAGGTCTATCACCCCTTTAATCTTAGAAGTGATGCCTTTCCTCTCTTAATGTAGCCCAAGACTGCACTAGCCTTTGGGGCTGCTATACCACCCTAATGACTCATACCAAATCCACTACAGTCCTCACCTTTTTCAGACTAACTACTACTGTCTAACCACACTTCTTCTATCTTATACTTGTGAACCCAGTATCTGAAACCCAAGCATAGGACATTTCATTCATCTTAGTAGATTTCACTCCAAATTTCAACTTTCCAGATTTTTTGGAACCTTACTCTGTCCCTCAGTGTGTAAGCTATCCTTCCTAGTGCAATGCTATCTGCAAGTCTGGTAAAGGATGCCACCAATGCCCTTGTCCAAATCATTGATCAAAGTGTTAAATGGCCCAGGGTGCTTATGTCGCCACAGAAGCTGCATTACTTTCATGATGGTCATATTGGGATTATTTTCCATAATCACTGCAGTACAAGATGACCAATTACTTCATAAAATTATGTTTCTTGCTGCCTTTCTTTGCATCATAAAACCAACCTCACTGACCTCTTCATTTGTTTCTCTGAGAACTGTTTCAGCGCCTTCCTTTCGATCATCTGCAGTTTTTCTTTGATTTTCTGTCTTCACTGCTAGCAAAAACTTCAAGACTGATCACACTCACTTCTTCCAGTATTATGTTCACTCAGCCACTGGGCAAGACTTTCATAGTTATGGGACCAACATTTAAATTAATGCTCATCAAAAAGCTAAAAACCATGCTATACACACTTGGCGTTCTCGGGCCCCTTCCCCACCTCCATCACCACCAAAGGCAGTGCTCAAAGTCAAGGATTAAGGCCATTTTCGATTTTTTTCTTATTTCAAGGGTTTTTATACCCAAAGAATTCAGCTCCAAACAGCTAATGTACTGGAAATGAGTCTCTCTGTACTTTAGGTATTCAGGCTGGACCTTGGAAAACAAACCTTGTCATGATAGCTAAGTAAAAAGAATTATCCACACACAGTTTTTTTGATCAGTTCCACTACTGTGCCCTTGATTTCCAATGGTATTAATTTCCATTTTGGAGATTAAAAAAAAAGTTATTATCATATCAGCTTCTTTGAGCAATTTATTATATTTTCAATTAGCCTAGTTATACAATTAGACTAACTTGGTCAGTACTACTTCACTTAAAATTTTAAAATAGTAAAATTGATAATATCCAAAAAAACCGGTGGAGTTGTGATTGCAAAACAGGGATGTTGTATTTAAACTAACTGTAAACAAACACTGTTAACATCTATCTGTAAATGTCCCAAATATGAATTTTCCTGTTTTCCAGAATATTTCCTATTGGATTTATCTAAATACTGATCACAGCCTCATTTTCTAACTACTACTAGAGAGAAAACATTAAAATGGTATAAAAGTGACTTTTTACGCTTACCCTAATTTTGCTGTCATCTTGTTGTGTGTACTTCTGGAGGGCAAATGCATCGCAATCTTTATGAGCTGATTCCTCTAACCAAGCCTCCAGGGCCTGCTGATCCCAGTTCATCTGACACCTCAGACATTCCAGTTTTTGGGAGGTTTTGAATATGACATTCTAATTTCCAAAAAAGAAAAATGAAATGTGTTAATTATACAAAAAAACTAAATGAAGTTCTCAAACATCTCTATTTAGTTGGACATGTGCATATATATATATATATATGTATATATATATACATATTTATACATATATTATATATGTATATATACATATATATCATATATATGTATATATACATATATACACATTTAAATATCTCTATTAAATATATCTAAATATATCTATTATTTACATAGATATCTATATAATTTATATATTTTGTTATCTATATAATTTATAACATGTGTCATGCATTATATATACAATACACATATATTACATATAGACTACATGCACATATGTGTCTATATTCATGTACATATAGATAAAACCTATAGATATCACTTATTATTTTGATGCTTCAAAATGTGATGAGTGCTGCCTCCATTGGCCAGAGCATCAGCCCTCCAGGTCACAGAAGAGGGTCTTGATCTGCTTTGCCTGGTAGCTAGTTCTTAGCTAAGTTCCTCAGTCTCATCAAGACTGCTTGTTAGACCTGTCCCCAGGCCCACATTCTTGGTCTCTGCTACTAGACAGGGTCGTGTCCTGTTGCTGACACTGCCCAGCAGCATTTCCAAGCCGCAATGGGCGACTGGTACAGGACAACAACTTGGGGAGAATGAAGTCATTGGTGGTTCCCAGACAGGTAGAGCATCAATCAGCTGCAAACTTGTGTCAGATACAGTAGTATACAAGGAACTGAGTATTTACATGCACAATACCAGACCCCATGATATGGAGAATAATATTAGAGTGAAGAGCAGACTTCAAACTCCATTATAAAGCAGCAGTCATCAACCCCATCTGCCACTGGTTAAGGAATACAGAGCTATGATGCTGAGTGAAAGGAGCAGAACCAGGAGAACATCATACATAGCAACAATCACAGTGTGAGAGAAATTTTTCTGGTAGGCTTAGCTCTTCCCAGTATTGCAAGGAACTAAAACATTCCCAAAGGACTCAAGACAAAATGCCATTCATATCCAGAGAAAGAACTCTGGAACTGGAAGGCAGAAGCAGAATATTTTCTTGACTTATGTTTTGTTTTGTTTGGGTTTTTCTCACGATTTCTCCCATTCATTTTCTTTTATGAAATATGACTAATGTGAAA
This sequence comes from Bettongia penicillata ogilbyi, assembly GCA_023548195.1. Taxonomy (NCBI): domain Eukaryota; kingdom Metazoa; phylum Chordata; class Mammalia; order Diprotodontia; family Potoroidae; genus Bettongia; species Bettongia penicillata. The sequence goes on from JAJHZJ010000496.1 coordinate 11,996,361, forward strand.
ATGTGTTTTATAAGAATGTATGTGTAGAACCCATATCAGATTGCATGTCATCTCAGGGAAAGAGGAAGAGGGAGGGGAGAAAATCTAAGTCTTATGGAAGTGATTGTAGAAAACTGAAAACAAACAAATTTTTTTAAAAAGAAAAGGAAAAAGCATACAGAGCTGGACCAATGAAACAGACTAGACTAGTGAGCTTCAGAAGCAACAGAACTAAAAACCCCAGTGTTTGAGAAAGTGGAAAACATAAATTACCTAGGGAAAAACTCTGAATTTGATTAAAAAAAACTTCTGAGAAAACTGGAAAGCAACCTGGCAGAAATGAGGCTCAGACCAATAACTTATATCACATTCCACAACATATTCTAAATGGGCGTTCCTTGCTGTTGTTCAGGCATTTCATGTCAGACTCTCTGTGACCCTACTTGGGATTTTCTTGGCAAAGATACCGGACTAGTTTGTCATTTCTTTCTCCAGTTCATTTTATAGATGAGGAAAACTGAGGCAATCAGGGTTAAGTGAACTGCCCAGGATCACACAGCTAGTAAGTGTCTGAAGCCAGATTTGAACTCAGGAAGATGAGTCTTCCTGACTCCAGGTCTCTTACACTCTATCTACTATGTCACCTAAGCTGGCTTATCTAAATGGATACATGACCTTAATATTAAAAATGATATTATAAAAAATTAGAAGAGACAGATCATATACCTTTCAAAGCTAATCACAGGAGATATATTCTTAACCAAACAAGACAAAGAAGCAATTACAAAAAAAAAGATAATTTGATTACATGAGATTGAAAAGCTCATATACAAACAAAAATTAATGGAAAAACATTTTTCTATCAAATTTCTCTGATAAAGATTTGGTATCTGAGATATGTAAATTATTAATAAATATACATGACTAATAATCATTCCAAATTATCAAAGGGTATGAAAAAACAGTTCTTAAAAAACAATGCACAAAGAATTCACAACCACCAAATCACTAATAATAAAAGAAGTATACATCAGAACAGCCTTGAAGTTTCATGTAACACCCTATAAATGGGCAGAAAAAGTAACATTCAGATTTGGAGGGGTTGTGAAAGGACAGGGATACTAATACTCTGTTGATGAAAATGTGTGAAACTCCAAACAATCTGGAATTATGAAAATCAAATGACTAAAATGTCTATACTGTGAGAGACAGCGAAAGTTAAGTTTCCACAGTAAGTTATTGTTAAGTGATGAAGTCATTGAGAATAAGTTGGAGACTAAGAAGGCCAGCAGACAACCAGTCAAAAGGCAGACAGTGGCCTTCAGAAAATTACAAAGTTTTTGATAAAGGAAACAAATCTACAGTTAGCTGGAACTAGCCAAGAAAAATGACCTAGAGTTACCTGGAGAAGGCTTTTCTTCACTGTGCTTGCTTAATGAACCTCATGCATATAAGCAGACACACCCTGCATAAAATGATTCCTCCATTTTCTGATCATGGCTCCTAGGTTAAAGCATGTTTGGGAGGAGGGATCATACCAAGGGTGTTTATGTAATGGACATGTAGAGAAGACAGTGACCTAATGGAGAATGGACCAATCCATCTCCTGGTGGGAGGATCTGTCTTGGAGTAATGGTATATAGCTCATCTTGCTTCTGAATTCACTGCTCCCTCCTCCTGAAAAGAGAGAGGAGGACCGCTTTGGCCAAAGTGTTCAGTTCCTCTGAAGTCTGCTGGAATAAATTTTTCTTCATACCTTATTAGTGTCAAGTGTGTCTCTAACAATACCCTTTGAGACTCCACTACAAGGCTTGTACCCCAAAGAAGCTATCAAGAAGCAAAAAGTCCCCAAATACTCCAAAATATTTATATCACTTTTCTGTGATAGCTAAGAATTGAAAACAAGACATATGTCCCTCAATTGGGGAAGAGCTAAACAAATTTTGGCTCCTGAATGTAATAAAATACTTCTGTTCTATAAAAACTGATATATGTGATGAATGCAGAGAAGTCTGGAAAGATCCACTTGAACTAATGCATGGAGAAATAAGCAAAGCCAAGAAAAGAACATATTCAATGACTGTAACGATGTAAACAGAAAGAACCACACACCAACCAATCAAAAGTATGTGTAACAAAATTATAAAGATCAAGTGAGACTTGAATGAAGAGCCATGAGAAGACACCCACAACCTACCCTTCTGTAAAGGTAGGAGGTTCCTGGGTTACACTGCCCATATTTTAGGATTTTTTCAATGTACTGAGCAGATGTGCTGATTTTTTTTTCCTCTCTAAAATACTATTTGTTATAGGAGATGGCTTCTGAGAGGGGAAGGAAGAAATAGAAAATATCAATAGAAACTTATTTTTTTTAAGTTCAATAGGAAGAAGGAGAGTGGGGGGAGAAGGAGGTAGGGAGAGAGAGTGGGAGAGAAGGGAGAGAGGGAGGGAAGAGAGAGGAAGGAAAGAGAGACAAAGACAGAGACAGAGGAAAAGAGAACGAGGTTCCTGCCTCCCTGCAGTGTATAATCTATACTTAGGTGTGCAAGTTTTGGGGAACAGTTTTGTCATGTCTTTGCCACCCACAAAACCCCCACAAATACAAAAAAACTAACATTTCTCCTTCCACTGGGAAAATGAGTATGATGCATTTTGTTTGCAAAGATTGGGGAAAAGATCTTAACAGGAAATTATCAATAGCATAAATTGTTAAATAAGACCACATACTTCCCTTTCAGCTTTCCTTTCTCTGATTGTAGCCATTTCTTTTTCCATTCGACGAATCTCATCACCCACTCGTCCTATTTCTCTCAAAGCAATAGCCTTTAAGTGTCTTTCCGTGTCAATCTCATTTTTTCTGGCTCTGTAAAGAGACTGTGGAATAATATTTACAGGAGAGAGAAAACATTTAATTTTAATACTAAACAAAATGATCTGTGGCATACTGTCCCACAAAAATAACTGACAGAACTCCAAAGAAATGCCTAAGTATTGCTAACCAATTTCACATGCCTCTCAACTCTGTGCTGGGTCAGACTTCATCATCATGGGATTGTTTGAGCTCTACTCAGTCACGTGGTCTTGGAATGTTTTACCACTGAATCAGTTTCCCATGAAAGTCCTTCAGCATCTAAGGTACAGACCAGGTGACAACTGGCGTTGGACTAGGGAGATTCCTCAACACAAGTTCCCCATATTAATGAAATCACAGGTCTAGACCAAAAACACTGGTCAAGAACAAGCCTAAAACACTAACTTTAAAAATCAGACTTTGAAACTCACAAGTCATATCCAACTTATTTAAAATAAAATTTCCCTACTCAGTACTTCCTCTAATCCAATCCTAGAAGATTCTTCCACAATACCAAGTTTAAAAGGGTTCTGACCAGATGAACAAGTGGGCAAGGCCAAAGATGGCATCTTCGTGAATTCTGGGTTGTGATCCATGGGCTCATAACCAATCTGACTACTAGATTCCTTATACTCTCTCCAAGCTAACCCCTTTAAATGCCAGTCAGTCTGTAGCGACCAGCTCAGACCTCTCTGGGCTCTCAGAGCTGTCCCCAAGGGCCCTGGATGCTAAGCCCAATTTTTATGACATCGGTTTGGTAAAGGCTCTCAGGTTTCTTGGTGATTCCTGCCTAAAACCTGTTTTCTTACCTTTTGTCATTATTCTGGTGCATCTGGGGACTGGGCTAAGGAACACTCTTTCCTAGACACATTCCCTCCGACTACACTTACCCCACAAACCCTGGATTAATTCCAGACACCTAGGTTCTGTTTCTACTAGACTAGGCGGGGACATCCTACATTTAGAAATGAAGATCACATAAAAAACAAATGATAAATGGATTAAATGACTTGCCTAGGGTCACCAGAGCCAAGAAGTATCTTAGGCAGGATCTGAACCTAGGACTTTTTAAACCTAAACCTATCACTGCTGTTTGTTCTCACTCTGCCTCCTTCCTTCCTGGTTGGCTGATCTAATATTAAAAATATTGTCATAGGAAGCACAGGGAAAGAGGGAAGACACAGAGAATGGAAGTCCCAGAGTACACTGCCTCTCTTTGGTAGCACAGAACACAGGAAAGCACAGGACTTGGAGCCCAGGTGCCTAGGTTCAAATCTTGCCTGTGCTACTCAGTAATTACAGAAGCTTGGGCAAATCACTGACCCAATCTGGACTTTACTTCTTCATCTAGGAGCGGAGAAATTTGGACCAGACAACCCTGAAGGTCCCTTCCAGCTCCTCTCCAGTGGTCCCAGGGCCTCCAATAAAAAGGATCATGGGACTGACCCCGTGAAATTTAGTTTAAAACGGGGCTGAAGGGTCAGGAGGAAGCTCAGAAAGACCCTGGGGCCGATCAAGGTTAGGAGATCCTCTTGTTGCCTGTGTCTTGCAGGCGGATGGACAGCAGGCAGGGCTCAGTGCAGGGCTTGCTGCTCCAACAGCCCCCTCCTCACCTGGGTGAACATAAACTCCTGGTTGACATTTTTTAAATGACACTTCATGGCGTTGATTCTCTCCTCATAGTCAGAAAGCTGCTCTTGCAGGGCAGTCCTCTCACTCTGCATCTTTAGTAGCTGTAAGCAAAAATGACGTTAGCAGGAATCCTACCTGCTTTAGTGCCCCAAGGACTAACGCCCCTGTCTACATGTGCATTTGGATGTCTAAAATCCACTTTTTAATTATAAAGCAGAATTGTGTGATTTTATGACAACCGGGATGGAGGGTGGAAATCAACACAGCAGGAGGTAGGCTGAAAATTGGATACGTATACAGAGAAGTCAGAGGGTCCTTTACTAAAATTGTACTTTCATCATTGAAATATTACATTCTCAAGAGCTAAAAAGCAAAGTTATTCCCAAATGAAACCCCATAAGGAGTTTCACCAAGTAAAGTAGGTCTAAGGTCACCTCCAATCACAGAGCAAATCCAGCAAATTCCCATAACAACAGGCTGTTCACTGGAGTTTCCTGTCCTCCCTTCCAGTTCAAAGGAAAGGTTCCACCTGGGCTGCTATCACAATAAAGCAGGAGATGACAACCAGGCATCTACAGCATGCTGACAACTTGCTTTTGAACCTACTCTATGTATTTTTATAAGTCACTGGAAACAAGTGCACAAGAAAGTATTTGACAAGGAACAGAGTTTGCATCACTTTATTTTTTTATTTTTTGGAAAATAAAGTGTTCTCAGAAGACAGAAACAGTTCCCTAAGTTCCCACTCAATTCTGGGGGGATACTAAAAATAACTATTCTTCCCCATGTGACCATAATGACCAAGCCTGCCCCCAGCAGAGATGAGAAAATGTGCCTGCCTCAATTTCTTATCAAGATGGCCACCTGTGGGTCTGGAACAAACTGTGAAACTCAACTGATGTGTTGCTAAATTTCAATAAACTGCTCTCTCTCACCCACGAGCTCATGCTTTCCCTCTTCTTCCCTCCCCCCCTCTCCTTTAAAATCTCTGTTACAAGGGATGAGTGAATGGAGAAGGCAGGGTAAAAGGACATATCTGGGAATGAAAGTTGTATAAAAACCTAAAATACTAGTTAAAAAATTGTTCCTCCCTGGAATTCTTTCAACTTTTCCTCTTCTTCCAGTTTCTAGATCTTTCTTCATTCTGGTCCCCTAGACTATCTCTAAGGGTCCACACTTAGTTAATTAATAGTCTTCTCAGGATGTGGAAGCCAGAACTGAATGCATCATCAATCAGAAGCACTGATTATCTGCTCCTGTTATGTATCTCCTCTGGGGACGCAAAGACAGAAAGGAAATCGTTCCTGAAGACTGGTATGTATGTAGAAAACAGGAGCTAAAGAAGTCCCTAAATGTAGGATGAGTGGGAACAGGTCAGGCCCAGGTAGAAGGTGTAGAAGCTTGAGCTGAGCACTGAAGGAAGCCAGGGATTCTACAGACCACACATGGGATATGACAAACAAAGATCGGGGGACATCTTTCCACAGGAATTAATCCTCACTTTGGAAGGAAAGCCAGGACATTACACATCTTATACTCAGTGAACATGCCCACAGCCCAGATGCATCCTTACATTTATATAGTCTAGGATGGACAATATCTGGCTACTTCAGCAGGGTCTGTTCATATGAAACAAACACACTGAAGCAAAACTAAATAATCATTTTCCCCATGCATCTTCAATTTTCTGGAACCTAGTTTTTTTAACTCAAAAATAGAACTTTCTAGTTATTCACATGAAGTTAATTTTGTTGATTTGTAATAAATCTAATCATTAGTAGGCTTTCCTCCCAACATCAAACCCAAGTTAGCCTGGCTCCTGATTCTACCCTCTGCTGTTACTGTTCCTAGAACTCTGCTCTCCCAGCAGTAGCCAGGACCTTCTCCCACACAATTACCTTTTATCTATTTTTGTCTTTATCTATACTTTCATGGTAGTATCAAGCTGAAACAGAAACAGATCTTTGTGTGTGTATATTGACTTAGAAAATCACAAATAATATTATCTGTCAGCATTTAATCATTTTAATATTTAGTTATTTGTATTTATTTGGGTAAACACTTTTCAATCACATTTTAATCTGGTTGAGGGCCAAGATGTCCCTGAGTAAGACACTAGTGAACTACAAAGAGACAGGGCAGGATGTGGTGGGTTGAAGTGAAGCCTGTGACTGACACTGGAAAAGCTACTTCATCTCTTAATTCCCCAGGAAACAAGCAAGACTCCAGAGGGGGAGAAGGTTCCAACCTGTCCTGGTAAAGGGAATTTCCTCATTACAGAGTGTTCTCTATCAATAAGATCCCAGGTATGGACACACACAGTACACACACTTCCCACCAGGGAGAATACAAACTCATCCAGAGCAGATCTTGCATCAACCATACAAAGTGTACATTTATATGAGGCCTTAAGGTTTGCAAAGCATTTGACAAAGATTAAGGCATTTGACTTGGTCCTCACTACTCTATGGCATAAGTGTGAATACTATCCCCACTTTACAGATGAGGAAAGTGAGGCAAAGAGAGGGCAAGGGACTTTCCCAGGGTCATACTTCCAGGAATGTCTGGGGCAGGATTTGAATCCAAAGCTTCCTAAACCCACGTCCATGACCACTCTCTGCTTCGCTGAACCGACTCATTCCTAGTTTTAAATGATTCGTTTAAAGTTTAAAGGGTTATAATAATGCAGGCAGAGGAGGAAGGAAGACACGGGGAGACCCATCTGCCCACCCCCCGGCTCCGGGCGGGGCTGCCCTGACCCTCCCCTGCCCCGCTTCCAACCTTGGTGCTGTGGTCCGAGAACCCGTACCCCCACCCCAAACCCCCAGCCCCAGAACCCCCCGAACCTCGACCCCCACCCTCTGACCCCGCTACAGATCTCAGCCCTCCTGCCCCCCAGAGCGCCGGACACCTCAAGACCTTGGACGCTGGACCCCCTGACCCCCCAACCTCGGCACTTTCACCCTCCCAACCCCAGACCCCTGCCGCTCGACCCTCGGCCCCAGGACTCCCACGTCCAGCCTCACCCCCGAACCTGAACCCTGGTCCTAGAACCTCTGCCCCCCGGCCCCCGCCCCGGTCCGGCCACAGTCCCCAGACTCCCGACACCGAGCCTCGACGCCGGACACCGGTTTCCGTCCGCCCTCGGACCCTCGCCCGAGACCCCGGCCCGGCCTCCGCCGCCCGCCCAGGCCCCGCTCACCGTCGCCTCCAACTCCTTGTTGTGTTCGTCGGCCACGGGGATGGCGAAGCCATCCTCCCAGCGCAGCTCGGCCAGGAAGTCGCTGCTCATGGCGGCGGTGGCTGCGGGCCGGGGTCCCGAACCCGCGCACTCAACTCCCCGAAGTCAGGCCGCTCCGAGCCAGCCGCCGGCAGCCCTAGCGACCGCTCGGCGCCCTTGGTTACCAAACAGGAAGTGCCTCGGGCGGGAGGAGGGACTTCCGTCTGGACGGGGTCGGGACCTCGGGCTGAGGCTCGGGAGCCCGGAGCCTGATTGGCCGAGCCGCTGCCTGGTCGGCCTCCCGACGCCGAGGCGTCTTGCCCTAGAGTCCCCGAGGATCCAAAACACGCATGGCAGGGAAGGGGGGGCGGAGCCAGGGGCCCTGATTGGTGCATCCCGGAAGCACGTGCGGCGTGGCCCTCCAACGGCTGACCTCATTGGGCGGCCCGAGGCTATTTTTAGCAACCGCGCGTATCTATCGCCCAGGTGCTGAAGCCGCCTCTCGGTGTCTGCACGTGGAGCGCAGACACGTGGGCGGTGTTTGGCGGTTGGCCTCGCCGCGCTCTCCGGGCGGATGGCGGGCTGCCCCCTTCAGTTAGCGGGGCTCCCCGGCCCCCCCAGCGCCCCTCCTCCTGGCTCGGGCCACGTGTCCGCTGGTTTCCAGGTTGCCCCAGCCGTTAAAGTGTAAAGTTCTGGAGGGCAGGCGCCTTGTGCGCTTGTATCAGCGCTGCCCAGCATGTGGCAAGTACCTACTAAATTCTTACTATGGATTGGTTGCTCATGCCCTGCTTAGGCTGTATGTTATAGAGCACGTGAGAGTGCACACGCGCACTCGCAGATGTAAGGACGAAGTCCTTGCCTTCTGTGTGCGCTTGGTACGCGTAAACGTGTAGATACTGCAAGCTTGTGCTGTGCAGGTGTGCACGCGAGGGTGTGATTTGTGTCTACCTTGGGTGTTTTGTGTTCTTGTATTTGTACATTGATAGGAGCGTGTAACCAAACCTGAGATAAAGGCAATCCCAAAAGATAAAATAAGTTCAGAGTGGAAACTTCTGTGTTGACAGAACCAAGACAGCTAGAATAAGAAGAGAAAGTGATATATTGGCATCAAATATTATATCTGATGACGGTCTTATTTACGATATATAGAGAATTAACACCAATGTGTAAGACCAAAGAATAAGTGTTTAGTGCAGGAGTGAGGAACCTTCAGCCTGGAGGCCTCGTGTGACCCTCTAGGTCCTCAAGTATAGCCCTTAGAACTAAATGGGATTTGTTCTGTGAAATCTGGATTCAGTCAAAGGCCACACAAGTACCCAGAGAGCTGCGTGTGGCCTGGAGGCCACAGGTTCCCCACCCCTTGTTTAATGTTTATGAACTTTAATTTTTGAGTCATGTTCAACCCTTTGTGACTCTATTTGGGGTTTTCTCGGCAAAGACACTGCAGCGGTTTGCCATTTCCTTCCCATTTTGCAGGTGAGGAAACTGAGGCAAACAGGGTGAAGTGACTTGCCCAAGGTCACACGGTTAATGTGTCTGAGGCCGTATTTGAACTCAGGAAGATGAGTCTGCCTAACATTAGGTCCTGTCCACTGTGCCATCTAGCTGCCATGTATATGAACTAACAGTTCTCCAAAATGAAAAAAGAAAGAAAAAAGAATTGCAAACTCTTAATTTAAATTTCTCCAGATGTAAATCAAAACACCCTGTGATTTTTGTCTTACATGTGGAAAATTGGCAAAGATGAAAAAAAAGATAAAAATAATCAGTACTGGAAGGGAATGCCAAAAGCTTGAGAACACTGATTGGTTGGTGGAATTGTAAATTTGTCCAACCATTATGGAAAGTAATTTAGATTTATTTTTTAAACTAAAATGACCATGCCTTCTGCCATAGCAAAGATTTAACTCAAGGGAGGCAAAGATAAAAAGAAATGTTCACCAAAATGCCGAGAGCAGCAATTTTTGTGGTAATAACTGAAAAAAAGTAGATGCTCACCAACTGGGGATGAGACCAACCAATTATGGTGCCTGACTTAGGGAATTTTATAACACAAGAAGATAAATAAGAAGAATTCAGTGTGGACGAGCTGAACCAATGCCGAATGAAGTGAGAAACAGGAAAACTAATTACAAGATTGACTACAAAAATATAAATAAAAAGTACAACAGAACCAAGATCTTGAATGCTATGGAGTTACAATGACCAAGCTTGCCCCTTTAGGAAAATTAAGAAAATGCACCTCCTTTTCTTCTTTGAAAAAGCAAGGGTCTAGGGGTGTGGAATATTATATACACTGACAGACAAATGGGATCTATGCTTTAGTTGGTTTGGCTGAACTTTTTTCTCTTCCTCTTTCAGTCTTTGTTATTTCTAGATATAGAGGAGGGGGAGGAGATAGATTGGGAATGAAGATGATGTAAAAAAAAAAGGTATCAATAAAACAAAAAGATTATAAATGAGAGAAGAGAGTATGTCAGGAATAGGAAACTACATCAACACAATGTATGGAAGAAACAAAAGTGTGGAATAAGGGGAACAGCTAGGTAGCACAATGGAAAGAATGCCAGGTATGGAGAGGAGAAGACCTTTATTATTATTTATTAGCTTGTGGCTTTGGGGCAAGTCAACCTCTCTCAGCTTCAGTTTCCTCATCTGTAAAAGAAGGTTGGACTCCACTGTCTCTAAGAATTCTTTCAGCTCTAAATCTGTAATTCTGTAAATGATTTCTGTTGACTGTAGTTCTTGAGATGAAGATATGAGATATAAATGACAAAAAATGAGATATAAATGACAAAATAAAGTGGCATCAGGTTGTGTAGAGAAGGATTGTCAGAGAATTTAAAATTTAATTCGGAGGTATCAGAGTTCCTCTACACCCCCCACCACGTAATCTCATAGGATTATAGACTTAGAGTGAAAATGAACCGTAGAGATCATAGAATCAAATCTCAATCACTTTACAGATAAAACTGGACCCAGAGACATTTTAGTGACCTGTCCTAGGTCAGACAGCTGATAAGTGTCTGAGATCCATGAATCACCTTGAGAGCTGAATCTGTTTCACTGCTGTGTTTGTATCCCTAGCCACCAGACAGTGATTAATAACTGTTTGTTGAATTATACAAAGAGTTTTGAGCAGAATAGTGATGGGTCCACGCGTATGCACAAGGTCAGTTTGGAAGGAGGAGAGAAAAGTGAGACCTATTGGGAAGGTATTGTAAAAATCCAGGAGAATGGTAATGAGCACCTGTTTTAGGATGATGATAGAAAGGAGAGTACAGATACAATATTCCAAAAGGAAAAAAAAGACAGGCTTGCAACCCAGAATAATTTACCTTGCAAAGCTTGAGCGTATAAGGGGAAATAATGGACCTTTAATGGAACAGAACGCTTTCAACTATTTCCGATGAAAAGACCAGAGCTAAATAGACACTTGGAAATGAAAACACAATAATTGAGAAGAACCCAGAAAAGCAAATTTATCTGAACAACAAGAAGGGGCTTATGATGATATAATGCTAACACTCAGATAGAGGGGAGAGAAACCAGTGTCCCTTCAGAATCTTAACATGTTCAAAAGGTATTGATGGAGTAAAAGAAGAAAAATAGAAGTTCTAGGCAGGGCAGATTGGGTCTTCTTTTCGTAGGTCCTGAAGAGGGTTAAAGACAAAGGAAGGTAAAAGGAATACATGGGTGTAGAAAGGAGGAAGAAGGGAGTAGACATTGCTATTTCTCATAATTAGGTACAATAGGAAGAAGAATATACAAAATGGAGAAAGAAATGAGTGAAATGGGCATCAGAGGAAATTCATCTTTCTGAAATGGGCAAAGGAGAGTTAAACACACACACATACATACACACACACACATACACACACACACACACAGAGTTTCGTGTAGAAATGCCTCAAATTCAATAAGGAAACCATTTAGTGATAGACAGAATAGGGTAAAGGGAGAAGATAATACAGAAGAGAGAAGAGCACAACGAAGCAAACAACCTTTGTTTCAAAAAGCTGAAGGGAGAGGCAGGAAAGAGAAGGGGAAAACTAGACTTTAAGGAGGTGCCAAACATTGCCTCTTCGAGATTTGGGGAATGAACTGATCACACTGTCATATCGGAATGTAATAGAATATTCGTGCTGTAAGAAGTTGAAACGGAACCAAAACAAGGATCACAACATTGTAAAGAAAAGCAACTTTGAAAGAGTCAAGAATTCTAACAAATGCAATGGCCAACCTCTTCCCCAAAAGACTAGGATGAGACATGTTCTCTACCTCCTGACAGAGAGGTGAAACACTCCATGTGGGAAAAGAGACACATTTTGGGACATGGATACAAAGTGGATTAATTTTGTTTAACTATATTTATTAGAAGGTTCAAGGGAAACTGGAGGAAGCGTAGACAAGCAGGATAGTTTTATTATTTATTCATTCATTTCTTTGTTTATTTTTACTTTTCAACATTCACTTTTATAAGACTTTGAGTTCTAAATTTTCCCCCCTCCCCAAGATGGCACACAATCTGATTACATAATCACGTTAAACATATTTCCAACTTAGGCTATGAAAGACGAATCAGAACAAAAGGGAAAAAAACGCAAGAAAGAAAAAAAGAGAGAGCAAATAGTGTAATTCAATCTGCTTTCAGACTTTCAGATAGCATTTTCCTTTATTAGTATTTTGGAACTGAAGAGTTAAGTCTATCCAAGTTGGTCATCACACAATGTTGCTATTACTGTTTACAATGTTCCCCTGTTCTGCTTACTTCACTCAGCATCAGTTCATGTAAGTCTTTTCAGGTTTTTCTGAAATTTGCCTGGCCCTCATTTCTTATGAAACAATAGTATTCCATTACATTCATATACCACAACTGGTTCAACCATTTCCCAATTGATGGGAATTCCCTCAGTTTCCAATTCTTTGCCACCACAAAAAGAGCTGCTATACATATTTTTTTTCACATGTAGATCCTTTTCCTTTTTTTATGTTCTCTTTGGGACACAGACCTGGAGCAATATGGCTGAATTGAAGGGTATTCATAGTTTTATAGCCCTCTGGGCATAGTTCCAAATTGCTGCCCAGAATGGTTGGATCAATTCACAACTCCACCAACAATGCATCAGTGTTCCAATTTTCCCCACTCTTCTCCAACTTTTATCATGTTCCTGTTTTGTCCTATTAGCTAATCTGATAGGTGTGATACGGTATCTCAGAGTTGTTTTAATTTGCATTTCTCTAATCAATAGTGATTTACAAATATTTTTTCATATGACTATAGATAGCTTTAATTGCTTCATCTAAAAACTCTCTTTGACCATTTATCAATTGAGGAATGACCTATATTCTTATAAATTTGACTCAGTTCTCCATATATTTTAGAAACGAGGCCTTCCAGCTTTCCAAGTAAGATGGTTTTGAAAGTAACATGTGGAATTATTGGAAACTTTTATAAAAGTAAATTATAGGAGAAAGAAATTCAGTTTCATACAATACAATCTTTTTGTATTCTACTATAGATAGAAAGATAGGTATTTAGATAGATGGATGGATGGCTATACTTAGAAATGTTCCTTTTTTGATGTTTAAGTTCAGAATAAAAAATAAAATTAAAATAAAAAATTAATTAATAACACCCCTCCACTCCTCCACCCCATACAACGGGAGGAGAAGGAGAAAGTTAGAGATTTGAGAAGGTAGAAGTGAGGAAGGAGGCATCCCCACATAGATAACCAGCTTCAAAGACATGGATGTCATATTTAAGGTCTTAAAGAGAAAGAAAAAACCTCCAAAACCCTATCTAAGATTTATTAGAATTGTGCCCCAGCTGTGTGATCTCAGATGCAGCTGGATTCCTTCAGGTCTAATTTCTAGAAATAGTGTCAGAACTTTTCCTGTGATCATCAGGCACCGAGTCACAAATAACTATGGCAGACACGACCCGTTCACTCTCTTCCTTCCAAGCTCATGGGCCGTGAGGAAGTAGACTTAACTTTAGCCGGTCCAGCTGTCACTAAGGCTGAAATTGTGGCACAGAAAAGTGCCACGGAAATTACTCACTGAACTCTAAATAAAGCAATGCATGATTAGAGCCATAGAGTCGTTGATCATTAGGCCTGGAAGGGAGCTATAATAAACACAGATGCTGATGGCTTCATGCCTCCACTGGGGGAAACCCATTTCTCCCTGAGCCTATGCACTTTGAGTAGATACAGGTTGGATAGACCCTGCAAGTGGATAATGAGTCTAACTGACCAAGAAAAGGAGTTTGGAGTAGATTGCTTTGGGGAAAGACTGCTTTTAATGGCCCTGAGTAAACTCAATTCCACTCCATCCAACAAGCATTTTTAAGTACCAGTGCTCTAGGGACTACACAGGACATAGACAAAACCAAGACAATCTCTGTCGTCAAAGTTTCCCTTCTGCTGGGAGACTACTGTAATACCCAAGGTGAATGGTGATAAGAGCCCAAACTAGGGCAGATGAAAAGTGGGCCAATACAAGCAATGGTGTGGAGGCAGAATCAACAACACATCAATTGATCAAAAAACCAACTGACAAATTTAGGATAGGAAAGTTTGTACAGAGCTCACTGTGTTTACCTGAACACTCAAAGGTGTTAGTTGAGTGCAAGCTCAATGAATTAAGTGTGACATAGTTGCCTAAAAAAAACCTCAACAAATCTCACCTTGGCTGCATTAAGAGAAGTGTGTGTGCCAAAGGAAGGTCCAGTCCCACTTCATCCCAATTCATACTGTATCTGGAGTGTTGGATTTGGTTTGGGGCATCCACACTGTAAAGGTAACAAATGGAAGATTATCCAGGAAAGATATTATGCTAGAAGCTTCAAAATACTGTTAAGAGGAATGTGAAGAAGAGTTGTGATAGGCATGGAGAAAAGGAGACCAGAGGTGTGGGAATAGAAAGGGTGGGAGGGAAAGAGATCTGTGACAGCTGTGTGCATCTATTTAGGGCTATCACATGGAGAAAGATTTTTCCAGCATCACTCAAAGGACAGAACTCTTAACTCATGGTGGAAGGCAGATTGACGGGTGGGAATTATATTGAGTCTTAATCTTACAAAGGCAAAGGAAATAAAATTCAGACCCAGGTCCGATGACATCAAATCTAATGTTTTCCCCACTATGTAATGGTATCCTGATCCTACCAATGGAGGAGCTGTCATTTGGGGAAGATGCTTAGAGGCTATCTAACTGTCAAATGTTTCCATGTTTCACCAACATCATGCATCATATTGGTTACATAATTGAGGTTCTGGGAATTACAGTCAGGATCTGTGGATATTTGTTCTCACCTGGACTTAGAAAAGATTTTTCACATTGATTTCTTTCTCCTTCCGTGAGTCCATCGCCTTCTGAGACTTGCAAGCTCTCCCTCCACAGATTATAGATCCTAACTCAAATCCCTTCAAACCTCTAAACAACATGGTATACATACTATGATAGTGAAATATAGAAACATGTGACAATTAGCCTCTCTAAGTGCCTTCCCTAAGTGACAGCTGCTCCTTTGTCAAGATGATGAAAGTATAATACAGTGGAAAAAGCACTCCACTTGGAGTCAGCAGTCTGGGCAGGAAGCTCATCTCTTTTGTTTCAATAACACAGGCTCTTTGACAGAGTGTCTTGCTTCTATCTATGGGACCAAATAGGATGGAAGGAATATGGGTAATGGGTCATGCCAACATCAAGAAAAGATGTCCCTCTATGGAAGCAACATCCAAAATTCACATACAAGACCTTCTTGTCTTAGTATCTAGGAAAGATGGTATGTCATAGTGCTGCTCTCAAGTCAAGAAGACTTAGGTTCAGATCTTCTAACACCTATTGGCTATAAAAACTAGGCAAGTCACTTAACTTACTGCCTAAGACATGGTACCTTGATATCTCCTTCTCCACAACACAAAAATAATCCATTAGATTGATGCTGATGCTGCCTAAGAGGAAAAGCTGGTGGATGAGTAAGCTCTAATTTTTAAAAAGAATGCTCAGCTTTGGAGATAATCAGGTTTAAAGAAAGCTGAGAATCTTCTGGGAGAAAATCCTGCACCTCTGCATATCAGCCAAGAAGCATACTTGCCCAGCTGTAAAATATCCTTCAAAATCCTATAGAATGAACTAGACCACTTAGAAAAACACAGCCCACTAGCTCCCCACTCTTGCCCATGAAGATGGAGGGTTTCTCCATGTCTGATCATCCAGAAGATGGCGCTGTGTGTCTATGTAGACCAAGCACCACAAATGGAAACTTTCCCCCAGAATCCTCATCAAGGTCTCCTATTAGAATGAAGATCGTTATTCCCATCTTCCAAGCCAAATCTCAGGATGAGGCATTAGAGACGTACTTGAGGAGAAAACACCCAGAAATAATTGTGGAGTAAATAAGAACATGGCAGCCTATTGACGATGATGTTTCTCGGCCCACGGCCCACTCTAGCTCTCCTGTGGCTGAGTCTCCGGTTGACAGACATCTGAGTTAGATCTATTACCAATTCACAGATGCAGAATTACAGTTGCGTTTGTTTTTCTAAAGCCTGTTAGTTTCTATTGTGGTGGAGCAGAGAAATAATGGCAATAATTAACAGTAAGAGCGTGAAAGTAGAATTCTCCTGAGTTGGGTCAACATTTAAGTGATTCATGTGCTTGAGAATCCCTACATGCATTTTTTCTTAAAAATGAAAACACTTGGGTGAATATACATTTTTGAACATAAAGTTGTTTTATTTTTTTAAAAAAGCAAGTGATTTGGGTCAGAGATTGCTTTATTTATATGTATTTACTTACTTGGGAATTCAGTAAGTCTTCCTGGAATGTAAGATTGTTTGTAAAATGAGCTGCTGTTGAGTCGTTTCTGATTTGGGGGGGGGGGGCGGTTTCTTTGCAAAGATACTGGAGTGGTTTGTCATTTCCTTCTCCAGACTATTTTACAGATGAGGAACCTGAGGCAAACAGGGTTAAATGACTTTCCTAGGGTGACACAGCTGGCAAGTGTCTAAGGCCAGATGTGAATGCAGGAAGATGGCTCTTTCTAATTCCAAGCTTCCCCCAGGGCAAAGGCTATAACCGAGGAGTAGAAAGATGGAAAGAGGACTGGGTCTGTCATCAGAAGACCTGGGTTTTAATTACTGTTCTGCACTTACTACTGTATTTGTGTGACTGTGCAATAATAAATTAATAACTAGCATATAATAATGATTCATAACTATCACTTATACAGTGTTGTAAGGTTTGTAAAGTACTTTTATACATATTAATATTTTAATAATTAATATAAATATATTTAATACAATATATTAATATAACTATATTAATATATACAGCTATATTAATATATGCAAATATATTAGTATAAATATACATCCTTTATTCTCACAACAGCCCTGGAAAATAGGTGCTATTATCTCCATTTTACAGACTGGGGCCGACTGAGATTAGAGAATTGCCTATACCACACAGCTTTTAAGGCAGGTTTTGAACACAGGTCTTCCTGACTCCAGGTCTAGAGCTCTAACCACTGCACTACCAGTTTATTTCAATTCTCTGGTCTTCTATCTCCCTGTCTGTAGAATGAAGGTCTTGCACTACCTACCTGGCCTCTGAGGTCTCTTCCAACTCTAATGTCTTTGATGCTTCCAGCTTGGCCTGTTTTGACTTTGCCTTTGTATCCCCTAGCTCTGACACTGGTCTTAAATAGAAGGTCCCTAATAGGAACTAGAAGATTGAAGTCCAGGGCTTCAGGGGCATCTAGTTCAGCCCCTTCATTGGATTGATAAGGAAACTCAGGCCCAGAAAGTTTACTACATGCGTACTGAATTAAATGAAACTGGCCATGCTAATTAACATGGACCTTCCTGAATTATATTACCTAAGAAGGAAAAGTTAGGAGATTAGGCACTAGATCTAGGTTTGGTTTGTTTGGGTTGGCAGTGGAAACCAATGAATGGAAGGGACCTTCTATTTCCTTGGTACAGAAAATTCCTGAAAAAGAAACATCCTGCTTCTTCTTAATGCCAGTGTCTTCCCTCTATTGATTATCTCCAATTTGTTCTACCAATAGCTTGTTTGTACAAAGCTGTTCCCACATGGTTTCCCCCATTAGACTGTGAGGTCCTTGGGCAAGGGAGTATCTTTTGCTTTTTTTGTATCTGCAGCCTTTAGCACTGTGCATGGTATACAGTAAGAAACTAAGGAATACTCATTGACTGACTGACTGACCTCTACCAATGAACATGGGCGTTTGCTGGACAACGCAAAGTCTTAAACAGTTACTTGGACCAAAGAGAGGTTAAGTTAAGACTTGCACAGGGTAACATGGCCAGTAGGAACCAGAGACAAGATTAGAACCTGGTGTGAGGCTAGCACCATAACATGCTTTGTCTCCTAGATATTCCTATTCCATCTGAGTATTCAAACGTTACAAAAAAATCCATGGTTTCATTGATAAGAGTTTTCCCTCCAATAATGAAGATCAGTCAATCCATGTTTGTATTTTCATGGAATCTGGATTATAGATTTGGAATGGGAAATTACTTGGAGCGAGGATCTTGTGCCTGGGTCTATGAACTTGTTTTTTAAATACAGGGTGTGTGATCCAAAAGTCTTAGTGCAGCTTTAATCTTGAATAACTGTTTTCTTTTTTGAATTTTCAGTTCCAAATTCTCTCTTTCCCTTCATCCCTTCTCTCACCCATTAAATGGCTGTTTAGTAAAGCTTAAAGCTGTACTAAAATTTTTGGGACAACCTTTATTTTGATCACTGTTTTTAAACATAATTGGCTTCCTGTGTTATCCTATCTATGTATTTTATTTTGAAACATTATTCTGAGAAGGGATCCATAGGTTTCAGCAGTTGATCAAGGGATCCATGAATCAAAAAACGGATTAAGAACCCCTGGCTTGGAGGCTGTTTAGGCCAATCCTTTGCCTTACAGCAGAGGAAACTGAGGCCCAAAGGGATTAAGTGACTTGTCCAAGATCACTCTGGTAAAAATGTAACAG
The DNA here is from genome assembly GCA_023548195.1 of Bettongia penicillata ogilbyi. NCBI lineage: Eukaryota > Metazoa > Chordata > Mammalia > Diprotodontia > Potoroidae > Bettongia > Bettongia penicillata. The sequence continues at coordinate 12,015,063 of JAJHZJ010000496.1, forward strand.
GCAGAATTTGAATCCAGGTCCTTTGGCAATCTACTATATATTTCACTGAATCATTTGACAAGTATTTATTAAGTGCTGTGCTAGGGATACAAGAACAAAGAAGGAACCCATCTCTACTGGGAAGGAACTTCCACTCCCATGGGGGAGACAAGTACACATAAATAGAGAACATAAGTATAGTTAATAAATATGTATGTGTCTATATAGACATGTGTAAATACATTTGAATGTACCTATTAATACAAGGCAGAAGATAGTGGTCTGAACTGCTTCTTAAAAATGAAAAAGAGAGCCTATGAGTCGAGGTGAATGGAATTGACTTCTAGGTAGAGTGGACAGCCAATGCAAAGGTCCAGGGGCAAGAGACAGAGTATTGTGAGAGAGAAACACCACTATCTTCAGAAGCCAGTTTGCCTGGATCTCCAGAGTATCAGAGGAGGAATAATGTCCAAGAAGGCTGGAAAGACAGGTTGGGGCCATATGGTAAAGTTTTAAAGGCTAAACAAAGATATTTTATCTGATCCTAGAGGCACCAAGTCACTTCTGTGCTATTTTTGTCCGTATCTACCAATATGTTCTTAGCAATCTTCAAGGATTTAGTGACCCTGACATAGTCATTTATTCAGTCAACAATCTTTCATTAATTGACTACTACTTACAAAGACTTACTAGACTAGAAATAGAGGGGAAGGAGGAAGGAGAGGGAGCAGGAAGATAATCCTTGTGTGTGCATAGTTAAAACTGGAATGCTATCTAGAAAAGTCTACCACACTGAACTGAAATAATCCCTCTTGCCTTCTCTGGACTAGCAAAATCAGAAAGCATTCTGTTAGTTGCTGGCACAAAGGCCTTGGAAAATGGAAAGGGGCCACTAATTGGGATTGCTCTTGACTTCAGACGGTAACCTACAAATCAGGGCATGTTATTTACAGTATTCATTTGCTATATGAAATCTGGATTGAGCTAAATGGGATGCAGCTTTTCATAGTCTTTGAAAATTCTCCTGCTGTTTCATCCTCTCAAAGGAAGCAGCTCTAATCATCCTAGCATAATGTTATGTACATCACAGGCACTCATCGATAAGTACTTGTTGAGTTAATGAATTGATTGATTGGTGATTGGCATCCCTTTTTAGGACCAGCTTCTTGTACTGATTTTCCAAGCACACCTCCACCTGATTGGCCTATAAAGTTTATTAAAAGTGCATTTGTTAGCATTTTAAAGGACTTTCTGTTTATCTCTGACTGACAGCCCATGTGAACAAAGTACTGACCCTGGGCTCAAAGAACAATGGGTTCAAAACCTAACTCTACTATTCACTATCTGTACTATGATGGATAAATCAGTTCCCTTGTTTGTAAAACGAGTTATTGAGTCATTTCTGACTCTTCATGAGCCCATGTTGGGCTTTCTTAGTAAAGATACTGGAGTGATTTCCCATTTTCTTCTCTAGCCCATTTTACAAGTGAGGAAACTGAGGCAAACAGGATTAAGTGACTTGCCCAGGGTCACATAGCTAGTGTCTGAGGCCAGATTTGAACTCAGGAAGATGAGTCTTCCTGATTCCAAGCTCAGTACACTATCCACTGTGCCATCTAGTTGCCTGTGAAGTTAGAAAGTAGTTCCAGATGACCTCTACGGTCCCTTCCAAGAATGAATCTAGGCGGCTGTGACCTTCCCTGACCAGGAAGTATAAAGATATAAAGAGGTATAAAGATCTGTCTCAGATCTGCCCGTATCTCCCCATTCCTCCTGCTGACCTCCTGGAGTATGGGAATACTTACCAGCTCTGCATAGGAATACTACCCAGCACCAGAAAACAGAAGGACCTTGAGAAGAAGAGGTAGATGATCATAAAACTTCAGAGCTAAGTTGAATCTTAGAAGTCATCTAGTCTGAGATGAAAAAAACTGAGATCCAGAGAGTAGATATGATTGGCCAAAGATCACAGAGGTAAAAAATGACATGTTCAAAATTTGAACTCAAGTACTCTAGAATCTATATCCGGCAAGCTTTCCACTTTACCAAAATCAAGAACAATTCCAGACGGAGCCCAGTGAAAAGGAAAAGTGGAGGTGGACTAAATTCTAATTCACTACTTCAGGGAAGGGAAAGGAGCAGCAGTGATCGCTGGAGTCACACTGAGCTTCCTTCCCTGCTAATTCCCCTACCCTTGGTCCCATACTGATCTCAGAAGCTGGAGATTCCCATGGTTCAGTTCCCTAGGCCATATAGGTCATCAGAATGGGAATTGGGGTGGGAGTGGGGAGAGGTACAGCCTTCCCTGGTATCAAGGCACAAATCAAAATGCTGGTAAATGTTAAACAGCCAGCTCTCTGGGAAGAAACAACGCATGCTGGAAACTTTTAGGTTTAATCTTTAAATATATTTTCTTTTTCAGTTTATTAAGTCTAAACAATTAATGGGTAGCTAGGTGACCCAATGCATAAAGACTCATCTTTCTGAATTGAAATCTGCCCTCAGACACTTACTATTTGTGCAACCCTGGGAAAGTCACTTCAACCCAGTTTGCCTCCATTTCCTCAAGAGTAAAATGAGCTGGAGAAGGAAATAGCAAACACTCCAGTATCTTTGCCAAGAAAACCCCAAATGGGGCCATCAAGAGTCAGACATCCAAACAACTGAATCACAGCCACAAAAAGCCAGTCAACAAAACAGTAAGTTCAGGCCTGATTTAGAGAGTTCATTGATTTCCAAGGTGTAAATGCTCACACTAAAAATTGAACAATCAGTCCTATGCAGACCATGGGAATGGGCTTTAGCCCACCTTTGCATGGATATGGTCATAGGACCTTGCAGGGAGGCAGGGGATGGGATGGGGAGTGAGAATAGCAGACTACAGGCCAAGCGAAGGAGAAGCTGGTCATTAGGAGGAATAGGGTCAGTGAGTGAGAAGAGAAGAACATGTCACTGTATGGACACCTTGGGCACTGCCCCAGCCACCACCAACTCATTCTGGTTCTATAATTCAATCCAACCCAACAAGCCCTGATTAGGCTTCGGGGACAGAGAGACAAATCAGTCACCTACTACATGTCAATATCTGTGCTAGGCACTGGGAAATTAAAGCACAAGAATGAAACAATCCCTCTTCATAAGGAGTTTACATTAAAATGGAGGAAGCAAGAAGTACAGATAAATACACAGGTGATATTAATGTGTGAACAAATGCACACACAATGCAGTTAAATAAAAGGGAGACTGGGAGGGAAGGCACAAGCCTGTGGGGCTCAAGAACAATTCCTGCTCTCAACGAGATTCCATGCTTTTGGAGGAGACATGAAAAGATGAGCAAATACAAGATAAGGTGAGGAGAGAGAGACAGAGAAAGAGAAAGAGAGAGGAGACAGAGAGAGAGAACCAGTGCCGACCAGAAAAGTTTTATGTAGGAAATGGTGCCTCAGTTGGACTTTGAAGGACTCTAGCTTCTGAAAAGCTAAGGAAAAGCAGTTTTTTCAATCAGTCAAGGGGCAGCTGGATGGATCCTTTGTCCAACATTCAGCATTAAAGTCAGTGTACTATGCATCTCCCCTCAATGGTTCAAATGAATTCCTCTTTCAAATTACCAAGTGATCTAGTCCAAACCCTTAATTTTGCAGATGAAGAAACTGAGGGTTGGAATAGGTAAGGGACCTGCTTAGGATAAGAGCAGAGTAAGAGAGCAGAAGCAGAATATGAACCTAAATCTTTCACAGTAAATTCAGTGGTATTCCCTTCTGTGTTTCAGATCCTGTGGTTTCGTAACTGGGATAGCTAGGTGGCAGAGTGGATAGAGTATCAGGCCTCGTGTCAGGAAGACCTGAGTTCAAATCCAGCCTCAGACACTTACTAGCTGGGTGACCCTGGGCAAGTCACTTTAACCCTGTTTGTCTCAGTTTCTTCATCCATAAAATGAGCTGTAGAAAGGCATGGCAAACCACTTTAGTATCTTTACCAAGAAAGCCCCAAATTGAGTCACAAAGAGTCAGACATGGCTGAACAACAACAGTTTTGTGACTTTATGACAACCTGGGGTAAGGGGTAGGGGGAAACTATTCTAATCATTTATAAAGATGACTGTCGGAAATTCACTTACTATAAAGATAGCAGCGGGTTGATTTGGGTTAAAGTCACAGGCCCTGCTCACGCAGTTGAAGTTAATATTTTTACAAGACATTTGTAATAATTTGTTGAATTTTAAGCCAACAGAGAATAAATGTATAAATTAGATTCAGCAACTTTATACGGTTTGAGAAAAATGAAAAAGGGTGCAGAGAGCCTTGAGTTTGAAATCTCAGTCCATTATGAGGATGCCCTTCTCAAAGACTGAGTTTTCTATCAGAGACCGTGTAAGAGGAATATCAGGGGCATTAGTGAAAACACTTTAACAAGTAAAAATGTTAGATACACTTATCATATACCTATATAACATGTAATATTTAATATATATGTATAATATGTATGAGATATATTATGGAAGTACAATCAACACTTGGCAGCTGATTAGCCAGGAGACAAGAAGAAAAAGTAAAAGTTTTGGATGAACTTGAAGTTATAAATTTGGGTGACTAGGATGGTGATGCTCTCTGCAGAAATAGTGAGATGAGAAGAGGAGGGTGGACGAGGAAGGGAAGGGAAGGGAAGCTAGGACATATTCCCCATTCCTTGTATCCATGATCCAAGCTTCCAATCCTGCTTTTAATCCTGGTCCATGCAAACTCCAAAGTCAACCCTGGAAACAATTTGAAGATTTATTTGGTTTGGAGGTAGAGATTAGGAGGTGAACAGATTCTTTTGCCAACTTCCTGCTACAAAATGGAAAACTAATCCAAAAAGAAAAATAATGGTGGGGTAACTCTGAGAAGAACGCCAACACATGGTAAAGATTCATTGGGCAATTTCAGTTCTGTATGCTCTCATTGACTTACTTATAAAAATGGAGTCCATTAATATGCATGGATTTTTTTTCTTTCAAATCTGTCAATGAAATAACCTATTCTACTGCACAAAAAGGTTTGTCCTTGGTTGTATAAATCTGGCTATTCTTCTCATGACTGCTCAGAACAACACAACGGGGATGAGGAAGCTCCTTAAGGTCATGTCATGTGAGAATGGATTGAGGGGACTAAGTATGCTTAGTCTGAAGAAGAAAAGTTTCAGGAGGAGAGTCAGAAAGACTGTTACATGGAAGAGGGATTTAGTCTTCTTGTCCCCAGGAGGATGGACCAAGAAAAACAGGTAGACGTTACAAAGAGACAGATTTAGGCTCATTGTCAGGCAGAACTCCCTAACAAACAGCCCCATTCATGACAGAATGGGCTGCCTTGAGAGCCAATGATCAGCCTCTCCCTGGAGGTCTTAAAGCAAAGAGTTAAAGTGAATGATTGACAGCTTGTCAGATAGGTAGTAGTGAGTATTCTTTGGGTATCAGTTGGGCTAGAGAGCCATCGAAATACCTTCCAACTCTCAAATTTTGTGATTTTGAAAATGAGTCACATTTAGCCAGTTTGTTTGGTGCCTATAATGGGTAGCGTACCATGGGTTACTCTTACAAATACTCCCCATTATTCATTGTCCAGAATTTAATGCAGTACCTAACACATAGTAGGCCCATAATAAATGTTTATTGAAAGTGACTCCCATTAGCAAGGAAATTCCTTGCGGTCAGGGACTGTTTCACTTTTGTCTTTATATTTCCAGTAGCTAGCATAGTGCCTGGTAGAGTAGGCACTTAATACTTGGTCATTCGTTTATTCATATAATTAGATCAACAAAGAAGGAAAAAATACAGTACAGAATCAGAAATGAGGACCTGGTTGTGATGTGGAACACTTCACGAGTGCAGAGTCTGATAGCCAAATGGGCAGGTGTAGAAAACACAGATGAGGCAAGATTGCTCCGCTCAGAGAAGCTTGACCCCTTCTGCAGCTAGCACATTAGAAATCTGAGGAGGAGTCACCTGCCTTCCCTTGTGACCTGCATCTCTGCAAGTAATAGAGGGATAAGTTTACTCCAACTCCTCTTTAACATCTGCCAATTTGTTTCCCAGTTTGCATTTGGCTGCATTTCAGGTGGCAGAGCAGGAGGCCCAGATTACTCCCCCCTAACCTCAGCCCTGGGGAAACTAATTGTTACCTATTCCTTTAGTGAACTGTGCATGGAAATAATTGCTACTTTGGATTTGCTCAGCAGAGTTATTTCATTCAGCTGTCAAAGTCAAATGCAAAACAGGTCACTACAGATTCAAACTGCTGGCCTCGTTGGAAAGGACTGATGATGATACTGGTATATTTGGGTGATTGAAAATTGGTGTTTCCAAAGCTCTGACAGTGCTGCCTTTGGAATCAAGAAAACTTGGGTTCAAGGCTCACCTCTGAGGTACACTGGCTGAGTCACTCATTGGACATCTGTGAGCCCTGAGCATTTCTCTGGAACTGTAAGTTAGAGAGGACTCTCAGAGGTATATTGATAGAGGGATTGTCCAAACTGGGAGTTCCATATGCTATTATAATAATAATAGCTAGGAATCTTATAATTCCAAAGGTTTACAAAGAGTCGGGAAGATGAAATAAGATAAAGTGCTTTTTAAACTATTAATTACTTCATAAACATCAGCCATCATCATCATTATTATTTTTAATTTCTACTAATTATTATTATCACTAATATTATTATTATATTTAAACCCTTCCTTCCTGTGCTTCCCCAATTACTTTAAATGAACAACAGCTCCCATTTAAATAGAGATTAAAGGTTTGCAAAGATGCTTTACATTTAGCATACCATTCGATCTTTTAAAAAGAATCTTGGAAAATCAGTGCTATTATTATCCTTATTTTATACAAATGAGGAAACTTAGAAATTAAACAACTGGTCCCAGGGTCACACGACTAATAAGTGTCTGAAGTAGAATTTGAACTCAGGTTTTCCTGACATTTCAAGTTAAAGGCTCTGTCTCCTACTCAGATAAACTGTCCTTTATGTTTTATATAAATTTATGTAGGTACATGTTATCTTGGCTGGTAGAATGTAAGCCTGTGGGAGCTCATTCTTGTCTCTGTATCACCAGAGATTAGCATAGCACCTGGCATACAGTAGGCATCTAATAAATGCCTGTTAATTAATTGAGTGATTGATTGGTTCCTCTTTACGTTTATACGGTGTCCTCTACCATTTTACCCTGGACTAAGAGAAGCACATGCTTGTGGTTACTTCACTTCCCTGCCAGTTTCATGCTTATCTCTTGTTACTTCCCCATCACTGCCTTCTCAAGTATTCCTTTTTTTGGCATTTGAGTTGCCAACGCCTCCACTGTAGCTTCTGAAGACTTGAACAATATATCTGGTCCTCTTCCTCCCTTGTTTCATTTGGTCTTTACCTCTTACTAGGCCTCCTTGAAGACTTGCTAGTTGTGATAAGAGAGAGAGAGAGAGAGAGAGAGAGAGAGAAACACAGACACACAGGCACAAACACACACACACACATACACATACATACACACACACACACACACACAACACACGCATGCACCACTAGCTTTCCTTGATAAAAAAGGAAATTGGCATTCTTCCTCCCAGCATATAAGAAACCTAAGAACCTCCATCTCTTGTTGTCAAGGCAACAACTTTTCCTTGGATAGAGGCAATAGGAAAGGATACAGGAACCCTCAATATAGAAGCAAATCTTTTATTACAAAGTCAGAGAATTACAGAATGGGGCCTTGGGAGTCCATCTAGTCTATTCTTCTCCTTTTGGAAGGAGTCCCCTCCTCCTCTTCCTTCTTCCCTTCCCATGCCTCCACCTTCCTCTCCTCTCTTCCTCCTTTCCTCCCTCTTTTCCTTTCCTTCCACTCCTCCCCTCCTCCTATCCCTCCTCTCTTCCCTCTCCTCTTTCCTCTTCTCTCCATTCTCCTCCTCCTCCTCTTTCTATTCCTGCTCTTTTCTCCCTCCTCACCATATTCCTTCCCCTTCTCCTCTCCACCAATTCTCATCCTCTTTCCTCTTCTCTTTATCTTTGGATGGAATAGAAACTTCAGCAGAAAAAAATGTTCTCTGAGCTACTATCCATTGAGAATTAAATAAGAGATGGACTATGCATCTTAATTCTCTTTGACTTTGAGTGGACCTGTCTGGTCTATGGAAGAAAGTGCTCATGGATGAATGAGCAGACCTGTGCCATTGATAATATGGTGAATTACTTATCAAGGGGCCCTTTCTATTAATGTCAGTAAGTATCTATTAAGCATCTACTATGTGCCAGGTACTGTGCAAAGTGCTAATGATACAAAACCAAAAATTATAAGGCACCTGCCCACAGGAGGCCTTAATTCTACTGAGTGAAAAATGATACATACAAAGATAAAAAAGGTAAGGTAATTTTGAAGGGGAAAACACTGTCAATTGGGAGTGGAAGTGGTCAGCAAAGCCTTCATTTAGAAGATGGTACTTGAGGACAGTTATGTGGCTCAGTGGATAGAGCTCTGGTCCTGGAATCAGGAAGACCTCAGCTCAGATCCAGCCTCAGAAACTCACTAGATGTGTGACCCTGAGCAAGTCACTTAATCTCTGCCTAATCCGCTGGAGAAGGAAATGGCAAACCACTCCAGTGTCTTTTCCAAGAAAACACCACACAGGATCAGGAAGAGTCAACCATGACTGAACAACAACCTAAGCTGAATCTTGAAGTAAGTTAGGCACTCTAAGAACTAGAAGTGAAGGAGAATGTTCTAAGGATGAAGTACAGCCAGTAAAAAGACACAGGAAGAGAGTTGGAAAAACATATAGTGGAGGAGCAAGAAGGACAGTACGACTGGATCAGAGTGCTTGGAAGGGAGTAAAAGATAAGCATCCTGGAAATGTAACTTGGGTCCAGGGCACACACTGCTTTAATGCTCACCAGAGGAGTCTATCTTTGATTCTTGAGGTAATAGGGAGTCCCTGGAACCTGCCGAGTAAGAGGGTGGCAGAGTCAAAGTTGTGACTTAGAAAAATCACCTTGGGAGCTAAATGGAGGATGGAGAGAAGTGGGGCAGAGAGGCCCACTCTAGAAAACTATTTTAATACTTCAAGTGAAAGGCAATGAGGAATTGAACTAAGGTGGAGGATGTGTTAAAAGAGAAGGGGATGGGTGAGGGAGATGTTGCAGACGTGGAAATGGTATGATTTAGCAAGTCCGGGCACCTAAGCTGGGAAGAACCAGGAGTTATCCTTCCATACCTCGAAGCTCCAGTGAAAAAAAGTGAACATGATATTATCCATTATCCTGTTGATGAGAAAAAGCCTTTGAGAGTCTTTGCTAAAAGCTATTATGTGACTGCAAAGCAAGATGATCAAAATTAAGACTTTGACATTTTGTTTGTGTATAAGCATAACTATATAAAATAATAATGGTACTTCTATAGACATTTCAACAGCATTTAAAGTTTGAAAAATATTTTATTTATATTATCTCACTTGAACATTGTGACAAACCTCCCAGGTAGATATTACACACATTATTATCCCCATCTTACAGATGAGAAAACTGAGGTTCAGCCACATTAACTGATTTGCTCATGATCACACAGCTAGCAAGTTCTAAAAACACTATTTGAACACAAGTATCTCTCTGATCTAAGTTGAGGACTCTAGAGTCTAGACCCATTTGACCATGAAATAAACTTGGATATGGTCTCTATGGTTTATGGGAACAGATAGGACTTAAACTGATCATTTGAAGTCATAAATATAATATCTAGAGATTATTCGGCCATGTCAGTAGATTTCTTCTGCAAAGAGACACATTCTGAATCTACAGTATGCATCTGTATATGTGCCAGCTCCCCAGAAGACACTGACACATCTGAAACTATTTGACATTTAGAGATGTTTACTGTCTTTTTTCCTTAAATAGGATTACTTTTTACATTGGTTTCTTACCTCCCTGCTAGTAAACTCCCTGAAGGTAATGAATGTGCTTTACCTTTTAATCTAAACTTTGTGTCTCCCCTAGCACCTAGCACGCTGATAGAAATACAGTAGACCACTATTAAAGTTTTGTTTATTGCACTCTGTACCTTATAGATAGAATGAAATATTGTAGGATAATAGAATTCAGTGGCAGTATTATCACAGCTCCCAAGTCATCATTCTTTCTACTACCTATTGGATTGGCTTCCATAGAAATGAAATAATTTTAATCAACCTAAAATATAAAAATTTCTGACTAGGAACAAGAAAAGTTTCAAAGGCAATTTCTGTATAAGTGTGGTTCTGTTCTTTAAAATAAAGGACAAAGTATAGCAGGAAGAAGTATAGGAAGATCCCCCTACCAACCTCCTACCCCTATCCTATCCACACACACAACTCCTCCAAAAAGATTGAGAAAATGTAACCGACTGTGACATTTACTCTGTTACCTTACTGTAACAGACTTTTCCCTGTTTGGAAAGGCAAAAAAAAATACAGTGAATGATTTCTCCAGCCCAGGTTATCATAGGGAAACAAATAGAGAGGGCTGTGAGTCTAGGGAAGAGATCTGACCAGGAGCTCACGGTACATAGTACTCCCAGTATAGGTTGAAGGTGAGCATCAGGGCAAACAGAGGTCCTGGCAAAAAGGGAATATAGGTACCCTTCAGGAATGGGTACTAACTGGTGCTCGCCTCCTAGTTCAGGTAACATCCAGAGGAGACTGAGCCTAAAGTTGGCATTCCAGGAAAAGGCATGGTCATGGGCTCTTGATTGTGGATTAAGAGAAGAACAAGTTCAGAAGCAAGCAGCAGCTGTGGGGCACTCACTCCACAGTCAGAGCTGCTTCTTACTTCCAGCTTCCAGCCCAATCTGAAGCCTGCAGAGGAATAACCAGGACAGGAATCTTAGAACGATAGCAGTCTACTATTCACTCCGAAAGAGCAGAGCATTTAAGTTGGCCAAGAAAGGCTGGCTCCAATGGCTGTCAACTGAAATATCAAATAGGGCAAGCCTATAGCACTGTCACTCAGATCCAAACTCTTTAGGAATTCACAGAACTCAAAAGAGGGAGTGATGGTAGTATTAAGATTTTGCCCTGGATTAGACCACTTTGGGAGCATTGAAAGCTTTCAAATCACCAACCTGAGCTGTTCCTGAGATCCTGGAATAATATAAGACTAAATACCCCCAACAAAGCAGCAGAATGAACCCAGACATTCCCTTTACAAGTGTGTAGACACTGGCCCTAATATTAAGTCCAAATTCAGAAAATAAGCTGAAATAATGGGCAAACAAACAAACAAAAGAAGAATCCACCATGAAAGCAATTATGCCAACAGGGACACTCAAAGCACAAACCCAGAAGAAGAGAATGATTCCAAAACATATGTAAGTAAAACCTCAAATAAAAACACAGCAGGGGCACAAATTCACTAGAATTCCCAGAAGAAATGAAGAAAGGTTCTTTAAGAAAAAATGACATTTTTATAAATGAAATTAAAGTGTTAGAAGGAAAAAATGGAACAGAAATGGGAACTTTGGAAGAAAGAATTGGAAAAATAATTAACATCTGGGCACAAGTGGTAAAAAACTTTGCCCAAACAACCTACTCCCTGAAAATTATAATGGGCCAAGTAGAACCAAATGATTCCAAGGGACAATAAGAAATATTTAAAATAAAGTCAACAGGCTAAAAAATAGAATAAAATGTAAGGTATCTCATAGCAAAAATGACTTACCTGAAAACCAGATTGAATTGGGAGAATTTAAGACTCACTGGACTACATGAAAGCCACAACCAAAAGAAAAAAGAAGAAAGACATCGTGTTTCAAGAAAATCATAGAAAAAAATATGACAGATCTCTTAGAACCAGAGGAAAAAGTAAAATAGAAAGAAAGCACTGTTCACCAAAATGAAAGCTCTCAAGAATGTTGTAGCCAAAATCTAAAGCTTACAGGTCAAAGAAAAAAAAAACACTACAAGCATCCAGAAAGAAAAAATTCAAGTCTCAATAGCCATCGCAAGGATCACATATAGTTTATCAGTCACCACTATAAAAGAGCAGAAAGTTTAGAAAATAGCATGTAAGAAATCAAAGGATATAGGTTTACAACCAAGAATAACTTACCCAACAAAACTGAGTATAATCCTTCAGAGGAAAAAATGGAAGTTTAATGAAATAGTAAACTTCCAAGAATTCCTGATGAAAAGACCAGGACTGCACAGAGACTTTGAAATGCAAACATACCGGTCAATAGAAACATAAACAACATCCCTTTTTTCAGTGTCAAAGAACTAGAAACTGACAGTCACCTATCCATCAATTGGTTTCAGTGAATGAAACCATTTCAGGAAATGATGTCAGTGAAAACTAAGAAGACTTGTACGAACTGATACAATGTGAACTGAGCAGAACCAGAGAAACCATGTATACATTAACAGCAATTCTATAAAGACAAATAACTGAAACACTTAGGAACTCTGATCCACAAAATAACCAACTATCATTCCAGAGAGTTCTTAGAAAAACATGCTACCTATCTCCTACCTACCTACCTTCCTCACAGCATGCAAAAATGAGACCTTTTTTTGGACATAGCCAATACAGAAATTTGTTTTGTTTGACTCTACATGTTTGTGATAGAGGTTTTGTTTTTCCTCCTTTCTTAAAGACAGGAAGAAATGGTGGGTTTTGCCAATTGAAAGATAATAAAATTCAATTTAAAAAATAAAAAGAAAAGCGTATATTGCCAAAATATCTGTAATAGCACTGCTTCTGGTAGCAAAGAATTGGAAATAAAGTGGACACCTATCACTTTGGAAATTACTGAATGTAATGTAATATTATTGAACAACGAATATATAGAATTCAGAAAAACATGAGAAGATTTGTGTGAGCTGATGCAAAGTGAATTAAGCAAAGCAGAGAGAACTGTATACAAACTGACCACAACAATGTAAACAGAAACAATACTGAAACCAGTTGAACTCAAATTAACTGCTAAAACCAATCTTAGTCCCAGAGAACAAATACAGAAACACACTTTCGCTGAACATCTCTGAGCCTCAATTTCTTTATCTTGATAAGAGTTGGACCAAATTATGAATAAGGAGCCATTCAGGCAAATAATAAATGCTTGTTGAAATAGAAAAAGAAAGATACCTACTTCCTTCTTATGAGAGGCAGTGTGCTTCAGGATAAAAAAAAGATTTAATTTGGAGTCAAAGGACATGATTTCAAATTGTAGTTCGCCATTTATTGTATGCATTACTTTGGGCATCTTCCATTGGGCTCCTCAGAATGAACTTCCCAAAACCTCTCTCTGTCCTGATCCAATCAAATATTTTACATTAATCAGAAACTGACAGAGTTAAGAATGGGAGAGGAGAGGAGGGTCTGTTGTTGGCCCACTTCCCCCCACTTCCCTCTGCCCACATTAGTTGAGCCTGAGTGCTTCTCTCTGTAATCCTTCAGAGCCTCCTCCACCACTGGTCGGGCCTCACTGCTTCCACAACTAATGCACTCCCAACACAATAAGGGGATGGCAGGGGCAGGCGGGGCAAGCATCAGATAAAGCTGACACTAACTTGACAGACTTGCTTCTTTTTGAGGGGCACATTATGAACTGGCCAAGTGAAAAATAAAGGTCATTATTCCTGCTTATCTAGGGACTGAATGGGGCACAGCCTCTGTCATGGGAAGGCTCTTGGCTTGTTTCCAAGGGACTCTCACTTTTGCAATATCGTACATTCATTCCAAGGCTGCCTCCCACCTTCTTCAAAAGCTAATTTTGTTCTACGATGGGTTTCAAGCCAGCTTAGAAAGAACATACCCCTGAGTGATCCCTGTGCCAAATCTGAGGCTAATTGGGCATTGAAGGGCCAGTGACATGCATCCTAAAATGAACCCCAATCCCTGGGGTAAACTGATCCCACTTTGAGGGACTCATGTTAGGAATGAATCAACCTTTTTCTGCAGAACTTCTTAGATACTGCTTAACAATAACCTTGCTGCTAATGAGAATCTTCATCAACTGGTCCTGTAAGGTCTGTATAATGACTAGACCAAGCTATATTTGGCAAGACAGATGTAGTCCTACCTGGAGGTAAGGGCAGTGACTAGATCCAAGATTCTCAAATGAGAATGTAAGCTCTTTGAGGACAGGAACTCATTTTTGTCTTCATATCCCCAGTGTCTTGTATAGTTCCTGGTATATAAGAGACCTTGCTCCATGTCCTCCAGCTGCTACTGCCTTCCCCTCTCACATTGCCTTCCTTTTGCTGTATACATGTGCTTAGTTATTTACATGTTTCAAAGACTGTCTTGCCTTTGCATCACCAACACTGAGCACCACTTGTAATAAGTGCTTAATAAATGCTCATTGACTGACTAATAAATGAATACTTGTTGAATTGAATAAACAAAAATTCTGAAGGCTAAGTGCTCCTCCCATTTCCATTTACCACTGGAAGAAAATCTACTTCCCTTCCTCTCCTTTCCTCACTCCCAAAATATGACCATTAATAAGATCAGTTTTAGAATTGGAAATGTCCTCAGGGATCATTTGGTCCAATGCCATGTTGTAAGTGCTTTCAGGGGAAGATTAATGGAAAACCTATAGGCTTGTTTTGAGAACACCAAATTTAGGTTTCGTTCCTGGTTTATCATCTGCTACCTTTGTGACCTACTGAGGAGCAGGCTGTAACATCTACACAGATTTATTTTTTAAAAGTAATTCAAAGTAATTTGAGCAAGGAAAGTTTTAACAAATGAGAGGACAAGAGAAGGCTTCCTGGAGAAAATGGCACCTGAACAGTGCCTTAAAGGAAAATAAAAGGATTCTGGGAAGCAGAAATGAGGAATTAGGGCTGTAGGAGACAGAGCTTATAAGAATGCATGGAGGCAGGAAAGGGGAAGGCAAGTTCAAGAATACACTTTGGCTGGAACAGGGAGTACAGGAGAAAAATAGTAGAAAAAAAGCGGCAGAGCTAGATGGACCAAGATGCCAGGATGTGTACTCATTCTAAAAATATGTGGTAGTGACCCAGTGAAAGGTCACTCAGCAAGGGAAAACCATGAATCAGACCTGTGATATAGAAAGGGTATTTTGCATCTGTGTGGAGGATGGAGGAGAAAGGAGGAGAGACTATTAACAGGGAGATGAGTTAGGGGATTATTACAAAAATCCATGTAAGGTGATAAGTCAGTGAGTACAGAAAAGTGTTGTAGATGGAAGATGCCCAAATTTATAATTCTGATTGCCTTCCTCTGGACACTCTCCAGCTTATCAATGAAATGTGGCACTCATAATTGAACACATTATTCCAGATATGGTCTAATCAAGGCCAAGTACAGAGGAAATATCATCTACATTGTTCTGAATGCTGTTCTTTTCTTAAGAGACAAAGGAGTGAAATAAAGAGAATGAGGTTTATGTACTATGTCTCCTTAAATAATTCCTTGGAAGATACTGTGTGCTATGCCCTGTGTGGTCAGAGGTAAATATAACTCTTGTTTGGCGAAGAGAATGCTGAACATGACTCTTGGTACCCATGTAAGTTGTTGCAGAAACACTTTGAGAGAGGATCTCAAGGGAGGAAACTGAGAGGGATAAAGATGAAATATAAATGGTGAATGGGATCCCTTGGAGCAGTGGACATGGATGGGAAGCCATGTCCCTTGACCTCCAGGGCTTATAATTCTGAAGGGTGTTCAATGGATTTCGATAGATAGAATCATTCTCTCTCGTTCTCTCTCTCCCTCTCTGTTTCTCTCTCTCCTCTCTCACTTTCTGATCTGAGATCTTATCTTACTCCCAGATGAAGAACTCATTTTCTCTTGCATTATATAACAAGCATATTCTAATAAATACAACTTGTCATGTTTCTGTTTACTGTTTTGCTTGGGTAAATGGATGTACCTGCTTTTTGCTATTTGTTATGAACTTTGTAAAACTTTGTGATAAGCATTTGATGTGAAGGAACTAAATTGACAAGTATAAACCAAAAGCTACCTTCCCCTTTGAAAATGATTATGGATTGATATGAAATATGGATTCCAGACTCATACCTCTACACCAGAGATATTTAAGAGGTAGTAGATAGATATAATTCTAGCCCAGACTACAGGAGAGATCACACACAAGAGAGGCTCTGAACTCTGTCTGCTTCTACACCCAGGTAGAATGACCACACTCCAGGTGTGTTCTAACCAAGGCAGAGCATAGCAAGACTCTAATTTTCCTTGTCCTAGACATTGTGTCACCCTTAATAAGGTCCATGTTCACAATAGGGCTTTTTTTTGGCCACAATATCTACACTGTTGATTCTCATTGAACCTGCATTCCACTAAGATTACTTCCCCCAAAAGGAACTGCTGTCACAAAATTATAGAGCTGGAAGGTCTTCTGCAGTTATCTGGTACAAATAATAGGTCAAAAGAAAACCTATTATTACATATACCCATTAAGTGGGTATCCCACTTCTTTTAAAGATTTCCAAAGAGAAGAAACCCACAACCTCCCAAAGCAGCTCATTCCACTTTGAGATTGCTCTCTGTCTAGTTTTAAAGCTATTTTAAAATCACTCTTTGTGGTAGCAAAGAACTAGAATCAAAGGAGATGCCAAGTGAGTGGAGAAATGGCTAAGCAAATTGTGGTACATAAATGTAATGGAATATTACTATGCTGAAAGCAATAATGAATACAGAGAAACTTGAGAAGACTCATATGAACTGATGCGAAGTGAAGTAACAAGAGCAAGGAAAGCAATATACACAATGATGCCAATAATATTCAT
The DNA here is from genome assembly GCA_023548195.1 of Bettongia penicillata ogilbyi. Classification (NCBI taxonomy): domain Eukaryota; kingdom Metazoa; phylum Chordata; class Mammalia; order Diprotodontia; family Potoroidae; genus Bettongia; species Bettongia penicillata. The sequence continues at coordinate 12,031,811 of JAJHZJ010000496.1, forward strand.
AGGGGGAAAAACAAATGGAAAAACTCCTTAATGTTACGTAATGATAACGGCCAAGCTTGGCTGTTAGAAGAGATGAGAAAATGCATTTCCATCCCTTCATTGCAGAAGCAGGATACAATGAATGTGGAACACTGCGTACTGTACTGATTGATGTGTTAGTTCATTTTCCTATTTGCCTCAGTTTCTCATTTGTAAAATGAGCTGGAGAAGAAAATGGTGAACCACTCCAGTGTCTTTGCCAAGAAAATCCCAAATGGGGTCAAGTTGGACATAAACGAATGACTGAACGATAGGGAGGCTTATATGTCACAAACAGGCAAGCTAGAAGGAGAGGAAGATTAAGAACAGGCGATGAGTGTAGTTTTGAACATTTTATAGTTTAAGGGATGGTCAGGACCCACCAGTGGAACTATCTAAGATGTAACTGGAAACACAGGATTAGAACTCGGAGTAGGCCCTAAGATGTAGTGCATTATCTAACACAGAGGGGTCAGACACACCTGCAACACTTGAGTGCAGCCCATATCAGATTAAAATGTAATGGGGAAATATTTAACAAAATAAATAAAAATGTAATAGAACATGATAAGTAGTTTTCTGGGTTACTATGTAGGAGCAGGGATCCTTATAAACTAAGTAGTGCTGTTTCAACTTGAGTTTGATACCCTTGAGCTAACATAACTGTCAGTATTACAAGAGAACCACAGCAAAGCCAGCCCAGACAGGGCGGAAGGGTGTAAACTCACCCTACCGTAACGTTTCAAGTCAGAAAGCAAGCTGGAGGAATGAGAAAACAAATAAATTCCACTACAAAAAGCTATTATGGTGGCAGGAGTGCTCAAGACCCAAACTCGGAAGAAGGGAATGACCACAAACCATTCCTGAACATTGCCTCAAAGAAAAGCCTAGCATGGACACAAATTCCCTAGAATTCCTAGGAGAAATGAAAGAAGATTTTTTAAAAATTTAAAATATAAATTTAAGTTAAATAACTGAAAAAATTTTAATAAATTAAGAGTGCCAGAAGAAGGAAAAAGGGAACAGAAATGGGAGGTTTGGAAGAAAGAATTGAAAAGAGAATTAACAGCTTGGCATAAGAAGTGTAAACTTAAGCTGAGCAATAAACTCCTTGAAAATAAAATGAACCAAAATAAAACAATGGCTCCATGAGACAACAAGAAATATTAAAATAAAGTCAAATGACTGAAAAAAATAAGGTAGAAGTCTACACAAACAAGGAGGAAAGGGTTGGGGAAGCAGCTGATACTTGGACCTCACTCATGTCTAGGCCAAGAAGCACACACACACAAAGAGAGTTTGGTGCAGAAATCATTTCACTCAACAGGGAAACAGGAGAGAAATGAGAAAAAGGTGTGTGTGTAGGGAGAGGGAGAGGAAGAGGGAGAGGGAGAGGAAGAGAGAGAGAGAGAGAGAGAGAGAGAGAGAGAGAGAGAGAGAGAGAGAGAGAGAGAGAGAGAGAGAGAGAGAAGAAATTAGTCCTAAGCAAAAGAAACTCTAAATGATGTAAAAAAATTTCTAGCAGCTCTTTTTGTGGTGTCTAAGAACTGGAAACCAAGAGGATGCCAATGAATTGGGAAGCAACTGAACAAGTTATGGTATATAAAAGTGATGAAATTCTATTCTGCTGGAAGAAATGATAAAAGGGATAGTTTCAGAGAAACCTAGAAAGACTTGCACAAACTGATTCCAAATGAAGTGAACAGAACCAAGAGAACAATCCACATCCTATCATTTTAAAGACAAACTTTGAAAGACTGAGAAACTCTGACCAGTATTCCAGAGGACTAAGGATGGAAAACGTTAGTCACTTCTTGATGGAGAGGTAGAGTGCAGAAGATGAAGACTTTGTTGGACATGACCAGTGGGGAAATTTGTTTTGCTGGACTCTTAATGTTCTTAACAAGGGCTTTGTTTTTCTTTCTTTCTTAACTGAGTTCAAGACGAGGAAGAGAAGGCAGATTTTTGCTGACAAGAATAATTAATTAAAAAATAAAATATTGACATTACTCAAAAATAAAAAACACTAGGGGAGAATCAGAAGGCCTGGGCTCTTGTAGTCACTTAACGTATCTGTTTTTCAGTTTCCTTAAAGTTATTATCAAAGAATGCTGGATATGGAGTCAAAGGTTCTGGGTTTGAGTCCTTACTCCCTCACTTACCATCTCTGTGACCTCAGTCCAGTCACTTAATCTCTCTGATGCTCAGTTCCCTTTTCTATAAATGAAGGGATTAAACTTGACCTGTCAGGTATCAACCTGCCGCTCTACATCTATGGTTTATAACCTATAAAATTCAGTAGTTAAACTCAATGTTCTTAAAGTCCTTTCCAGCCCTAATATTCTTTGATTCCGGGATACTAGTGTCAAGTTGCTTGATGGATTACTTTGCATGAGAGTCATTTTAAAAAATGCTATTAGTTGAACTCTAATGCAAAATTTAGGATTCTTGAATAAGTGAATGTCATTCATGCAGGAGATATTTTCTTATGCTTATTTCACACAACCTTCTTATTTCACACTATCCTCCAGATCTTTAGGTGGCCATTTGGACACCTTCAAGCTACCTGATCCCCACTGATGAAAATGAAAAAAAGAAAAGAAAGAAAGCACATGAATCTGAACCTCAGTCCAAAGGTCCCCAGAAATATCTACCATCATGGTGGTTTTTTCTTTTGAGAAGTAACTAAAATAAAACGAATGGGTCTCCATCTATAAAGATTCTGTAAGATGAGGACCTCTGAGTTAAACTGAACAAAAAGGGAGGAGGGCAGAATCTCACATATGCAGAAGCTGCAGACACATCTGGTTGGTTTTAGTTCAGAAAAATTCACATGAATTGGGTTAAAAAATAATATTTGCACACAGGCAAGGATCATTCTATGTGCTGAGATCTGAGATTCTAGCTTTTGTTCCATTTCTGGTAAAAGCCTGTTTCCCTGTACTGACATGCTCCTGCTGATCAAGAGGGGACTATTTGACAATGAACTAAAATCCATTATCAAACACAGCAGCAGGATTTTCAGAGTCATCATAAGGGATGCTGCCTTTTTCTCCCGCGTGAAGCTACAAGTCATTTGCACTCAGGCAAATAGGGCAAAGTGGTGGCATTTTTTGTTTGTTGGTTTTTTACTGTGTTCTGGCCATACCAGTTTGATTTGTAAATTTCCCATTAAGACTCTCTTTCGGTCCCTATTGCAATCATCCTTAACCTTCCCCTGTGATTTGAGAAGTGCTAAACAGTTACCAGAGGCATCCGAGCTCTGCCAAGAGCAGGCATGATAGACTACCTTGGGAATTCATGCAAAGCCTCCCTAGGCTCCTGAAGCAGCGCCTGAAACAAATTGGAAAAACTTCAGCCCCTGAGTTGGCGAGTCCCAAGTCGGTATATACTCAAGCCAATACAAGGAGCCAAGAGGAAAAGATAAATGGACAAGGGCCAGCCTCAAACTGACAAAGCCTGGCCTGAAACTGCCAATTTCAGGGTGGCCACGCTGACTCTGCCTGCTGTGGGGCAAAGCAACATCTGTTTCTGGGCTTTGGACCAGAAACATCTGTTTCTGTATTCAAGTCCCCATATCTGGAACATTTTGGCTCCTCCTGAAATAACCACTGTCTTCATACAGAATTGGGAGAATTCAGAAATGGGGGTATCGTTGATAAGACTCAACTTCCCAGGGACACAGTCATTCACAGCCTAATCATGGGCACCCTTCCTTATGGGAAAACAATACTCCCATCCCTTTGGACTCCCCTTGGCCTCCTGCTAGTGCATTAGTTGGATTTTTCTTCTGCTGAGACTTTACTTCAGGGTTTGTTTGGTTTGGGGTTTTTTGGGGGGGTTTTTTTTTTTTTACAAAATCAGACAGAACGCACAAGAACTTGATCCTTCTTGTCTCAGAACATGGAAGTAGAGTAGAGGGAGCTTAGGCGCTGGTATCAACATGAAAACACACTTTTGTTTTGCTGGAATTTCAAGTCTCATTTGATAGCGTTTCTAACAGTTTTGTCCAAAAGGCTCCTTTCCTTTCTGATTTGCAACATTTTCAATGCTCTAAGTAAGATTTTCTTCATTGGGGAATTTGAAGAATATTTCTTTTAGAGAATTCTCTCCTCCTCTGTCTCTCTGTCTCTGTGTATCTTGCTGTCTTTTCTTCTTTTCTATTCTGTATTTCTATTTTATTCTATCCTCCCCTTTATTTTCCCTCTTCTCCCTCCTCTCTCTCATTCCCTTTCTACCTTTCTCTGACTTTTCCCTTCTCTCTCTCTCTATCTCTCTCCATAGTTCTTTCTGCTCTATCTCTCTGCTTTTGTCTCTTTCTCTCTTCCTTCTCTCCTTTCTTCTTTTTTCCTTCCTTTCCTCTTTCCTTCTTGTGTTCTCTTTGTTTCCTTCATTCTCTCTCTTCTTTTTGTCTGTCATTCTTGTCTCTCTATCTCTGCCTCTCCTTGTCTCTCTTCTCTCTTATTTTTCTCTTCTCTTTCCCTCTCTCCTTTCTCTTTCCTTCCCTTTTTCTCTATCTCTCTCCTGTTTTCCTCTTCCTTCTCTGTTCTATCTCCTCTCTGTCTTTGTCTCTTCATCTCTCTCTGTTTCTTTAGTCTCTGACTCTGTCTCTTTCTTCATCTCTGTGTCTCTCATCTCTATCTCTGTCTGTCTCTGTTGGTTTTACATTTTGTATTTCTCAGAGCTCTGCCAAGGTAGCTAGTTAGTTCCTATTTGTGTGTGTGTGTGTGTGTGTGTGTGTGTGTGTGTGTGGTGGGGGGGGGTTAGGGGGTGGGGAAGAGAGAGAGAGAGACTGTTGTTGCACCTGTTTCCAATTCTAATTCATTCTAACATTTGAAGTGTGCCATTTATCCTTCACAGTAATGGGAGGTTGAAATAAGATAGTTTATACCCTAGAACATTGAGTTGTTGGGAAGAAAGGTATGATAGACATCCCCGGTATTAATATTATTATTAGTTCTTGTACATTCTCATTCAGAAAAACAATTGTAATGGATGTGAAGTGCCTGCCACTTGTTTCTAGGGTTCCTCACAAACATTATAAAATGAATATTCTGTCAAGGCTATCTACCTCTTTAGCATACATTTCGTCCTGATTTTGAAAGCATATGTGCTACCTGAAAGAAAGCACTTCAAAATCCAAGTAGTTGCTTGAACAGTTTTAAAGTTCAACTATTTTGAAGTATTTTCAACATTATCTCTCAGAGGCAAAGGTTAAAGCCAGCTAAAATTTGGTCTGACTTGCATTTCATGCTTTAGAAGCAAACATCAGTAAAGGCTGTCTGGTGCCTTCGTCTCACCCCCAAATCACCATTTACTATTTATTATAGTTGATTTCATATCTGCTGAGAATTGCAAATAAAAAATGAGTCTCACTTAAAATCAGTTCATGTATATCAAATTAACAAAATGGACCTAAACATCTCTCTTGAATCTGTTACAAAAGTGTGAACATCACTTTCTGTTCTTGCCTTGATCTCAAAGGAAAACACGTTTCTCCAAATACATTTTAAATCATTTTAAATATGAAATGAATGTGCTGGTATAAACCATTAATATGCAGCCAGTGAGGGAAAATGACTCTTTCTGTTCACATTAATTTTCACTATTCTTAATTAGACCCTGAAAAGTCAAGGATTTAATGCAAATCCTGGTTGACTTTTAATTAAAGCAACCCGGCACTTAATATTACAAGATGTCCTTTGCTAAGTTCATAGGGTGTATACAAGAACTGGAAGAGATATGCTAGAAGAAATAGACTGGGAGAAGAGTGATTACTATAATGGGAGGGTTGAGTAAATAGAGATCCTATCTCGCAGTCAGGGTGAACTGTGTTGAAGTCCCACCTTTGACACATTCTGGAGATGTAAACTTTAACTCAGTCCAACAGGCGACTCTAAGACTTTGTCATACTACTACAGTTGGTCTGCATCAGTCAAAAGAATTTCTTCTTTGGGAGCTCCCCACATGAATGAAATCACAGGTCTAGACCAAAACACAAATCTTGCATTATGCTACTAGGAGAAGCAGCTTTGGGTAGGGGAGTGATGTCCAACTCAAATAGAAATGGAGACCACTAAAGTACATAAGAATACTTGCAGGCCATATATTAACTTAGAAAACCACATATTAACATTATCTATGTTCAATTGCATTTTTAAAAATTATTTCCCAATTATATTTTAATCTGGTTTTAACATATTAAGAGTGTCACAGCACATTTGATACATCTGATATAGGGGATGGAGTGCTAGCTTTGTAATAAGGCCAACTTGGTTTTCTATCTCAGATCTTATTAGGTGTGGGACTCTGAGCAAATCACTCCACATATCTGAGTTCCAGTTTCTTTGTCTATAAAATGGGAATAATAGTATCTATCTTAAACACATTTATTGTAAAGCTCAAACAAGATATTTTTAAAGTATTAAATTTATCAATTATAGTTGTAGTAGAGTATGGTTTGAATCATATTATGCCATAGTGCTGAGCAGATATCCTCTTGTCCAAAGAGGATATCTTTGGTTGGTCTAAAGGTCCAAAGACATAAGACAGGATAGCCTAGGGGAAGTTTTTTGGATATTTGTAATACTTGTCACCCTGATAAAGAGTACAGAAAGCTGAGTATGTACAGAGGAGTACTTGTACTCTGCAATTTTCCTGTTGTTCAGAGAGCAAAAGACCTGATCCTGCTTATGAACTGGGCTCTTGAGAATTTGCTCAGTCTACATTGTGAAAGTAATCCAGCGCTATATGAAAAAAAAGAATTTCTCTCTTCTAACCACGCCCCCCATACCCTAACCTGGCCCTAAACCAAGAAATTTAGTGCCCAGTTGAATGGGAGGTGGGGTGGAGAAGTAGAGAGAGCCTTCTGCCCCAGAGTTATCCCTGAGAATGACCCATGCCACTTGTCATACTGACATTGTTTGATACACTCAATTCCCAAGAAAGGAGGGGAGAGGAAAATCACAGGAAGATGAGCCACAAGATGATAAGACCTCAGGGACAGTGGCCCAGGGTTGGTCAAAGGATGTAGAGAAGATCTTATGGAGCACAAGACCCAAGGATACAGTTTGTAGTCCTGCCATTTTGATTCCCTGAGGAAAAGGTCTAATTGTCCAGTCTTCAGTATAGCTTGACCTATTCATCCCCAAACTGTTATGTTACACATAAAACTAACTAGAATAAAAAATTTACCTATTATTATCTGTAGTTTAGGCAACTGACATCAAAGCAAGATTCCTGAACTCAGTTCAATGAAGGTAGGCTCCAACCTTGATAAGAATAGAAGAGACTAAGCAGAACTGAAGACAGATGTAAGTTTATTAGCTTCTCTTTGATCGTTTCTTGGTATCCTTCCAGATACAAACTACTACTTCTGAGATCCCTCTGAGCCTGAACCCTGCCTTAGTTGATGAACTGGAAAGAATTTTTGACAAGAAATACTCAATAAGTATGAATTAAATGCCCATTGTGTACCCGTTCCTGTGAAATCACAGAACATGCTGCTTTTATTTTCTTAAATCTTTTTTCCAATTACAAGTAACATTTTTTAATATTTTTTTTAACTTTGAGTTCCAAATCCTCTCCCTCCCTTCCTCTCCTCCCCACTCCTTGGGAAGGCGAGAATTTGATATCAATTATACATGTGCAGTCATTCAAAATGTTTCCATATTAGCCTTGTTGCTAAGGAAAACACAGACCAAAAACAAACAAACAAAATAAGAAAAAGGAAGAAAGTGAAAACAATATACTTTGATCTGCATTTAGACTCCATCAAGTCTTTCTCTGGAGGTGGATAGCATTCTTCATTGTGAGTCCTTCAGAACTGTCTTAGGCCACTGTATTGCTGAGATAGCTAAGTCATTCATAGTTGATCATTGTATAATATGGCTGTTACTGTATACTGTATTCTTCTTGTTCTACTCATTTCACTTTGCATCAGTTTGTGTAAGTCTTCCCAGGTTTTTCTGAAACCGTCCTGCTCATCATTTCTTAGAGTACAATAGTATTCAATCACAGTCATATACCACAACTTAGAACACATTGCTTTCAAACAAATGTTTCAAAGACCTCCAGTTCTTACCAAATGCCAACATATAGCTCTGTAAACTTGACCCATGGGCCAGAATCTCTTGACATTTAAAAAAATGACTGCTTGGCTGTCTGAAAAATGGAACTGGAAGATCACTTAGTGCAACATCCTTATCTTAAAGACAAGGAAATTGAGACTCAGAGACATTAAATGATTTGTTTGCACAAGGTCATAGAGGTAGTTGTCATCAGAGGTAGAATTTTAACTAACTTATACTAACAAACAAACTAACCTAGATCCTCTGACTCCCAAAACAGTATTTTGTGCACTGTAACATACTGTGCCACACTTGGTCTTGCTCCACTCAAGTACTGAACTTAAGGGTTATCTTTTCATAATGTGTCAAGTTGGATTAAAATTAGTCAACCCTCAAAAGTCACCATGGAAGAAATGGGGAGAAATGAAGGCCAGATGTCAACTATAAAAATAGAAGTATTTCAGTCCACAAGCATTTTTGAGGTCTGTCTGAACGGGCTACTCCCCCATCATCCCTATCTTGCCAATCACCTTTTGGATTTTTAAGTCCCATGCACTGGACCTAAATAAAGCTGTCATTTTCAATGTTTTAACATGGGGCTGGTTTGGTAAAGGAAATCAGGATAATCTGTGCAGAAATAAACAAAATAACTACCTGTGTGGGGCACTGAAATTAGATAGGCCCAACAGTGATGGGTAGCACTAGTTGTGATGCATGAATGTGATGAAATGTTATTGTACTATAAGATACAATTAAGACAGCTAGGTGGCCATAGTGTGTAGAGTGTTGGGCCTGGAGTCAGGAGGACTTATCTTCATGAGTTCAAATCTGGCCTCAGATACTTACCAGTTGTGTGACCCTGGGCAAGTTACTTAAGCCTGTTTGTCGGTTTCCTCATCTGTAAAATGAGTTGGAGAAGAAAATGGCGAGCCACTCCAGTATCTTCACCAAGAAAACTCCAAATTGGGGTCACAAAGATTTGAACACAACTGAACCACAAGAACTAATGAATATGAAAAATACAGAGGAACTTGGGAAAACATATGAGTTGATGCCAGGTGAAGTAAATAGGGAAGTGATATCATGACTATAATCATAAAAATTTTAAACCAAAGGCTGTGTAATTACAGTTATGTAGATTACCGAGTTTGGCCCCCAAGAAGAGAAGAGAAAATACATCTCCTCTACTTCTTTCTAGAGGTGGGTGACTGTGGTTATGGAACATTGAATACACGGACAGACTTGGTGGATGTGTTGGTTGGTTTTGTTGAAATATATTTTTTCCTCTTTATTTTTTATTATTTGTTACAAGTTAATACTGGTAAGGAAGGAGGAGAGAGATATATTTCTGAAAGTGAGCTGATCCCTTTGATCTAGGGATATCATAATATTAGTGTTATACCCTAGAGAGATGAAGGAAAGGATGAATATATACAAAAATATTTACAGTGGCATCTTTTTGTAGGAACAAAAGCAAAACAAACTGTGTCCCAGTTTTGGAATGACTAAACAAATTATTATATATAAATTTAGTCAAGTGCTATTAGGCTGTAAGAAATTAGAAAAGGGACAAATTAAGGGGAAAAATGTGGACTTTTATGAACTAATACAGAGTGAAATGAGCAGAACCAGAAGAAAACTTTATTTTTTATTATCTTTATTTTTGATATTTTTATTTTGAGTTCCAAATTCTCTCCCTATCCTCAGTTCCTCCCCCAACCCATTGAGGAGGCAAGCAAAATGATGTCAATTAAACCCATGGAATCAGAAAAACAATTTATACTACAGCATCCTGTAGTCTCTGGGTCACCTCCCCAATTGTCATCTTAACTTGCGTGTTGGGTCTCCCAAAAGGTACAACTGGCTAGGACACTCCTCAGGTTCCTAGAGGATAAACCAAAGGGGCTACAGGTTTATAGTGAGCCTCCATCCATGTACTTCCCACGAACAATTAGTCTATATTGAGAAATTATAGTAAGAACAATTGGTACAAAATATGCTCCTAACACAATATATCTTGGGAGAACAGGCTCAAATTTAAAGTGCAAAGGTAGGGAGGATGTGTCACATGGGATAAAGGGGAGACTCCAAACTCCTGGCACTAGAAGTTCTCTTCTCTTTGTAGAGGTTTCAGGACATTCCCTTGGGATATGGCCCCCGGCTAGGTGTGGAGCTGGAGCCTGAAGGTCAGTGCCTCTGTTGAGTCCACAACCAGACCGTATCTCTAACAAAAGGGTGACTCTATCACCGTCTTCAGATGACTGTCTTTCCCACTCCATCCATAAGCACATTTTCTCTCATTGGTCCACAGTTCTGTTATATGTTGGCCATGTAATTTTGGACAAATCATTCAACGCCTTTGGGCTTCAGCCTTCACATCTGTAAAATGAGGAGATCGTACTCTTATCTGTACACATATTCCTCCCCCCACCCCTACCCAGTAGAAAGATGGCAAAGATTGTTTCTTTTGGGGATTTTTTTTGTATCCCTTCCTTCTAATATAGTACCTGGCCTATAGCAGGTACTTAATAAATGATTGGTGAATTGGACTGAATTGCAATGTACAAGCTGATCTATAGGGTATATGTAAGTGTGTGAGTATGTGTGCATATAGACATAGATATATAGAGAGGCAATCAGGATTGAGTGTCTTGCCCAGGGTCACACCACTGGCATATGTCTGAGGTCAGATCTGAACTCTGGTCCTCCCAACTCTAGGGCCTGTGCTCTATCCGTTGTCCCACCTAGCTGCTCTGGTATATTCTTTTAAATAACAACACTTTTTTTAATTTAACCAATTGGATAGAAATCTTCTTAAAATGTATTATATACTTCCCTGCCTTCTTTACTTCAATGTATCGCAAGGTCAAGATGAGTCAACAGAGTGAAAAGCATACTAAAAATTAGAGCTGTATAGAAAAGGAACATGTTGCCTTAGGAGGAGGTGAGTGGTCAGTTACTTGGGGACTTTAAACAAAAACTGGATGACCAGTTGTCAGAAATATTGCATCTTTGTCCCTGGAGACTCCTGGACTGCTGGGAAGGAAGCATCATCAGTGGGGTAACCTCCTTTGACTTTTCTTGGCAGCTCCTCAGACTCTATGGGATGGCTAGGTAAGACGATATGGTTGTTCGTACCCCTTGGGGGGGAACATCACTAGGCTTTACTTTATATTCTGACTGCATGCCCTTCAGATCTCTAGGCAGTGTACCCAATATTCTGGTATGCCCTAAGGAGCCCTAAGCCTTGCCATTGCCCCACACCTGAGATCTCATATGTGTTGTTATCTCCCTAATAGGATGGGAACCCCTTTACAGTAGGAAATGTCTTCTCTGTATTCCCAGCATTTAGTACAATGCTTGGCACATAGTAAGTATTTAATAAATGATTAATCATTCCTTCGTAAAGCAGATATTCTATGAGTCTAAATTTTGACACGTGATTTAGCTTCTCTGCTAGAACTGCAAGGCTCTGCACACACACACGTGTATGTGTGTGTGCGTGCAAATTTTTCCATGTCTCTAATAAGTAGGAAAGCCACTATAATGCTGTAATTTGCAATGCAAGAAGACTTGTCTCAAATCACAGAATTGTATCTTAGCCAACATTTGCCATTCTCTTGTCATGACCATATCTAGAACCTCTTCTAATGATTAATTTCACAAACACTCTCAGTTTTGGGCTAAATTTTGTTCAATTGTTCAATCACTACCTTTCCAGCATTAATTAAATATGTATCATCACAACAACATTATAGTGCCTATCAACATAATTCAGAGGAGGTAATTGTTAAAAAAAAAAAAAGTGCAGGGTAGCTAGGTGGCAAAGTAGATATAGCATGAGCCCTAGAATCAGGAGGACCTGAGTTCAAATCCAGCCTCAGATACTTGACACTCACTAGTTTTGTGTTCCTGGGCAAGTCACTTAACCTTGAATACTGAGAGAGGGAGAGGGAGAGGGAGAGGAAGGAAGGAAGGAAGAAGGAAAGGAAAATAAAAGGGTGAAAGATAACCTATGAATAGTAATAATTTAATAGCTAACAATTACATAGCAATGTTTGCAGGGTACTTTACAAATTTTATATCATTTGCTTTTGTAGACTACCTACATAGCCCATTGGCAACCCTCACAATATCATGAGATTGAAAGAGAAGACACCAGTACATTAAGTAGGAGTGGGGGTGGGAATATAGTCTATGGCAGATTTTTAGCAAGATCTGGTCAAGAGTACCATAGGATGAGCACGTATGGATGAGCTGTGGACTGCCTCATTGGAAGAAGTACCCATCTCAGCGAGATCACTAATTCACTGAAGTACTCTTGGCTCTTCTCCCAAGGCTGGTGTCAGTATCTGTTGCCTGTATCAAGGGCCAGTAGCAACCACATTCTCACCTGAGATAAGATGGCTGAGGCCAGACAGAGCAAATGAATTTGGCCACGCTGGATGCCTAGTGGTGAGGGTTGTAGTCACTTAGGCACAGTGGACATTGTGGCCATCAGTGACCCCAGCATTGACCCCAACTGTCAGCCAATAACTATTAAGAGCCTACTATGTGCCAGACACTTTCCTAAGCACTAGGGATACAAAGAAACGCAAAAGACGGTTCCTGCCTCAAGGAGTTCACAATTTAATTAATGGAGGAGACAAGCAAAAAAAACACATACAGTCAATCTATATACAGGATAAATAGAAAATAATTAAAAGAGGGAAGGCACTAGAATTAAGCAGAATCTGGAAAGACTTCATCTAGCAGGTGGGATTTTAGCTAGGACTTGAAGGAATCCAGGGGGAAGAGATGAGGGCAGGGAGCATTTCAGGCAATGGAGGACAGCCAAAGAAAATGCCCAAAGTCAAGAGATATATATGAATTTATATGTTCCAATATGATCTCCCCATAGCAAGTTCAAGAGCACTGCCAACCCTGAGAATGGAAAGCTGGTAATCAATGGAAAAGTCACCCATATCATCTGGGGGCATGATCCCACCAATGTTAAATGTTAGAGCTGGGGCTGAGTATGGAGTAGAGATTACTGGTGTCTTTACTACCCTGGAAAAGACTGGGGCTTACTTGAAGGGTGTTGCTATCTCTACCCCATGAGAAATACGAAAATTCCCTTATGATGGTTGATAATGCTTCCTACATCACTAGCTGTTTATTCTTTCCTCTTCCCTTCCCAGAAAAGGTCATCCATCACAACTTTGGCATTGTATAAGGACTTGACCACAGTCCATACCATTGTTAGTACCCAGAAGATAAATGACCCCTCATGAGTACTACTGCCCCAAACATCATCCCTGATGCCACTGAGGCTCCTAAAGCTATGGGTAAGGACTTCCCAGAGCTGAAGAAGAAGATCAATGGCATGACATTCTATCTTTTATTCCAGACATCAATTAACCTCTCTAAAGGAGAGGCAACTCTCTAAAATAGAAATTTTCAAAACAGTAGCCAGTCTGCATTAGTAGAGGGAAATTTCTCTCTAGAATTCTCTATGCCCATGAAATGACAGCTCCAATAAGAAATATTGATGATGATGATAGTGATGGTGATAATTTTAATCAGTCAGTAAGTCAACAAGCTACTACTGTTAGTCGTGAGGGCTTATGGAAAATTATGTCAAAATTTGGCTGCTTGGAGAAGTTCATCAGTATTTTACATTGATTTCATGATGGCATGTTTGCCTGGGTTTTGGATAGCGGACAATGCTTTCGTGCCCTCCCAGTCACCAATGGAGTGAAACAGGGCTGTGTGTGCTTGCTCCCATGATTTTAGCATGATGTTTTCAGCCATGATATTAAATGCTTTTAATAAGGATGAACACAGCATCAAGGTCGACTACTGTACTGCTGGTAGATTCTTCATTTTGAAAAGGCTACAAGCCAAGACCAAAGTGGAGGGAGTGTTGGTGCATGATTTTCTATTTTCAGATGATTGTGCACTCAGTGCAGTCTCTGAAACTGAGATGAAACAAAGTATGGATCAATTCTCTACTGTCTGTGCTAATTTTGGCCTAATAATTGACATCAAGAAAACACAGGTGCTCCATCAGCCACTACCACACCATCCTTATGTGGATCCATTGATTACAGCAAATGGAGAAGTTTTGAATGCTGTGGATAAGTTCACTTACCTTGGCGGTGTACTTTCCAGGGATGTATACACCAACAATAAGGTTGATGCATACATTTCCAGAACTAGTTCAGTGTTTGGGAGGCTCTGAAGACAAATTTAGGAGAGAAGAGGTATTAGATTGACTACCAAACTGAAGGTCTACAGAGCCATTGTGCTGACCTCATTGTTGTATGCCTGTGAAACATGGACAGTCTACCAGCACCATGCCAGGAAACTGAATCACTTCCATTTGAACTGTCTTAGGAAGATTCTGAAGATCACCTGGCAGGATAAGGTACCAGACACTGAAGTCCTTGCTTGAGCTGAAGTGCCAAGCATTCAGATTCAGAGAGCACAACCCAGATGGGCTGGCCACATGGTTCGGAGGCAAACTATACACTTGCCAAAAAGACTATTTTATAGAGAACTCACATGGGGCAGGCGATCACATGGCAGTCAGAAGAAGCGATACAAGGACACTCTCAAGGTCTCTCTCAAGAACTTTGAATTTGACTGTGCAACTTGGGAGACATAGCACAGGACCACTCAGCATGTCATGCCCACATCAGAAAGGGTGCTGTACTCTATGTGGAAAGCAGAATTGAGACAATGCAAAGGAAATGCAGGATGCACAGATTTGGAGTATCCCACCCCAAATACTCACACTGACTATCTGTGCCCAATCTGTGGTAGAGCATTCTGAGCTCGTATTGGTCTGATCAGTCACAGCCAGACACACTGAAACTGTACTTTATCATGGTGATATCATTTTGGTCCTCTTTGAAAACGAAGGACAACAACCAAGTCAACAAGCATCTATTATCTACCATGTGCCAGGCACTAGGGATACAAATAAGAAAGCGGTACATCCCTTGCCCTCAAAGAGCTTATATTCTACTAGAGAGACTATGAGAATAATTCACATAGATCCTGTATAAGGGTGTTGGCAATGAGAATAGAGAGTAAAGATATTAAAGAGGAGGAACCAACAAGAAATACTAATGCCTCTCATTGGCCATAGCCAGAAATAAGAGAGAAGAATCAAAGATAAAACCAAGTTTTTAGACATTTGTGATTGGGTGAAAATGGTGCCACTGATGGAAAGGGGAAGTTAGACACCTATGGATCATCTGAGAGAATCAAAGAACTTTCTAGCTATAATTTCACATTATTCTTAGAGTATTCATATTATTCTCTTTCCATCTCCCCATGAGCCATGGTCCCTGCTTACTCCTATAGAAGTTTATTAAGCAAGCCTGGGTCTTTACTGAGCTAACGTGTTTCTGAGTAGCAGGGATGGGAGGGGCAGCTGCTCACTAATCCAAGAACCATAAGCTACTTGTTCTAGGAGTTGAAACAATTAAAATTGCACAGCTGAAGAATCTAGAGATAATGTACTGTATCTTGTGCTATAAATATTCAGAGGGTCCTTGAGAGAACTTATTATTCTGTTCTGCAACATTTCCATACATGTTTAAGTGAAAACAACCTGGAATAATTTCCTTCTAGCGTGTAAGCTATTTGATCTTGTCTGTTTCTCAGCGTTCTTGGGTCTGCCATGGCCTAAGAAACTTTCTCTGTAGACTCTCTAAATAAATACATACAGGCTACCTACACATGTGACTTTAGCAGATCTGATTCTAAACACAATGCAAGGCTTGTTTCTTCAATACCTTCCCAGTCCCCTCCAAACTCACATACTTCTGCTCAAAGATGGGATTTTACAAGAAAGTCATAAACTCAAACCAAAAGTAGGAGAGGCTGTTAAGACTGGAGTAGGGGAGAGGCACCAAGGTGTGGAGAAAGAAAGCTATATGTGGAATTGACAGACTTGGGTCCAAATCTCAGCTCCTTCACTCACCAGCGTGACCTTGCCAAGTTACTTGACCTCTTGATGTTGATTCCTTCCTTTATTAAATGAAAATGAAGAGATGACCTCCAAAGTCCCTCCCAATTTTCTCTGAAGACTGTATTTCCATAGACCAAGGAAAAAAGGGACAATTTCCAAAATAAAGTGAAAATGTAATTAAGTAATTATCCAATGAATTCAGTGTACACCATCAATTCAAATAATTCAAGCCAAAGCAAGTATTGTCAGTCAATGGGATGTTGGTCGAAAGGGGCTGAATTACCTGGATAATTGGTTGAAAAAAAAAGAGAAGGGAAATGGTCAAACATTGTATTTCATGTTAGTTGCAGAGATGCATACTCAGGTTTTAGTTTCTTTCTTGGGTTTAAATCTCAGTTCTGATGCTACATGTATGATCTTGAGCAAATCATTCAACCTCTATGAGACTCAGTTTCCTCATCTGAAAATGGGAATAATTTGCCCCTCCAACCTCAAAAAGGCAACATGTATGGAGACTTGGACTTGGAGTCAAGAAGACTTGTGTTCAAATCCCACCTTAGACATTGGAGTAAACATTAGCCAAGCCCTATGGCAATCCCTACCAAGACATAATTGCTACTCACAGATCTAGAGGTAATGTAGAGTAGTGAAAAAAGTGTGCAGGAGCGGGGGGAGTGTTAAAGTCAGATGACTTGGATTCAAATTCCAACCCTACTACTTAATACCTTCAAGATCTTGGGTCACTCATTTAATCTCTCTGTGACTCAGTTTCTTTATCTGCAAAATGAGGTAGCTGGACTAGATAACATTTAATGTCTTTTCCAACTCTATATCTATGATGTTATCATCTTGAACAGTAATTTTTAAACTTTCTGGCCTCAGGACTCCTTTGTACTCTTGAAAATTATGGAGGACCTCAAAGAGCTTTTGTTTATGTGGGTTATATCAATTGTTACTGACCTACGTTACACATTAAAATATCTTACTATTGCTATAAATATAGTTTTTACCTTGAGAATTCCCCGAAAGGGATTCAGGGGTCCCTAGACCCCACTTTGAGAATCACTGATCTGGAATAAGGAAGTACCCAAAAGTCACATAATAATGCAAATTATCCTTGGTGAAGCAAGAAACCTGATATGGAGGGTGAGAGATGGAATTGGGGAGAAACAAAGAGAGATCCAGAATGATAAGATCATAAAATAAAGTAGGAGAGTCTAAGAATCTGCAACCCCAAACCATTTAAACCAGAGGTGTCTAAGTGTCAAATTTGCTGCAAGTAAAACTTCCAAGTGCTGGAAACTAATTAAAATATACTATAAAATACCATGTAACATAGATAATGTTAATTTGTGGTTTTCTAGGTCAATATGCTGTTCTTTCTATTTGAGTTTGACACCACTGACATAAACCACGTTTTGGCAATTGCTAATGAAATATTCAACTCTTAAAAATTAAAAAAAAAAAACTACATGGAAGAGCTTTTTGTGATCTTCTGCCCTGGTTTGATACTCTCTCCTTTGAACTGGTATTACCCTGAGAGATTTAGGCAAAAGTAGCTGGTTAGATATCATATGTTGCCAAGACCAGTTTTCATCAGTATCCTTGACTGCTGGATCCTTTGATGATTCTCAGTAAAGGTACAATTAATATTATTGTAGTCTGGGAGAGTATTCCATCTAAGTCAAAACCATAAATCTGAGAACTGTTGGGGCTAACTCAAACAAATTTTACCTATGTGGCCCTCTCTGAACTCCTCCCCCCCCCAACACACACACACACACACACACACACACACACACACACACACATCCCTAGGATTCATCTACTAGTTAAAGAGAGTTTATGATGTTTGTTGGCACAGGAGATCTCAAAGCCCACACTCATGAATTTCAAAGGATTCCTGAAAGGAAAGACTCTTTAAACAATGTGAGCCACTATTATAATACTCCTACACATCCCTCAGGATTGGTGAGAGTCTGTCTTCAGGATGCCAAGCATCCAGATGTTTTGAAAAATCTGTCTGGCTGCCTGTCTTTTTCACTTTACATCCATCCTGGGACTGACTGGAACACCTGTTGTCCTCAGTGGGATTTTGGAGCTCTGATCAGCATTACCAAAGTCTGAGCAAACCAAGTGAGAAGCTTCAGTTTGCTAATAGGGAGCCAAAGAATTATCCTAGGTCCACATGGTGATTGATATCAAATTCTAAGCCCTGCCCTGATGACAAACATCTTCTGTCAGTCTCTTGCCAGTTTCAGGAAAGAATTGGTTTCTAAAGGCATCTCTATCCTTGTTCTGAGAACTAAATAATGTTATTTACAGAAATGCTATCTTTTAGAATCTAAGTCCCCATTACATTTAGCATGTCAGTCATCATCGTCATGACAACTATCACCATCACTGTCATCATCCTTAATATTTCTTCCTAGACCTGTGATTTCATGGGCATTGACAAGTCTAGAGAGGAAAGTCTCCCTATCAATGCTCTCAGGGAACAAAGAACATCTCTTTAAGCTTCACAAGACCTGGAGGGGAGGAAAAGAGGGGAGATGGCCACATTTCAAGAACAGATGTTGGAGTTAGGACTCACTTCTGCTTTACCCTTGGAATCTCCGAACAAGTCCTGTATTTGTTTTATATTCCTTAAGAAGGTCAGTTTCCCACTTAATGGCTCATTGTTCTTTGCATGACATTTTTAAAACTTTGCACAATTTCCTGATGGTCATTGGAACAATTCAACTTTCTTTTAGCTGTGACCTCATTAAGCAGATCACTCAACTGCTGTATGCTTCAGTTGGGTCATCTGTAAATGGAGATAATAATACTGATACTATTTACTTCAAAAAGTCAACATGAGTAAGTTATGTTACAATTCTTTTTTACACTAATTAGCAATGAGTTGCCATTATTTTTTGTTCAGTACTTACTGAATGGGCAATATATTTAAGTGGAGGGAAAGCATGATCCAATAGACAAAGTGTGGGTCTTAGACTCAGGAAGACCTGAATTCAAATCCTGGCTGGACACCATAGCCCACATATGTAAGTGCCATAGGTGGCTCTCTAAGACTATTAAAGAAGGGAAGTTGCCAGCCTTCTTTGGTGAAGGAGACTCCACACTGGTAGTTTCCTGCACTGATGACATCACAGGCTTCTACCTGTGACCAATTTTTAAAAATTTGCCAAAATCCCTGTGTGGTCTTTGTTTGAATTACAGATAACAAGGAACTTGGCCAACTTATCTACACTAATGCAGAGCAGGGTGAGAAAAACCAGGATATATACAATGCCCTGAGTAATGTAAAGGAAAGCAAAGCTCAAAAAATGTTGGAAATTGACAATATTAAAATGTTTTCATTTCTAAAATGGTAAATAGCAATAGATATAACTTGCATAAACAAAAGTTCTTTAAGGTCCTCAATTAGTGGCATGGCCAATCTTTTTTTAATTTAGTTTTATTTGTTTTCAATTAATATTCCTCTCCCCCATTAAAAAAAGAAAAGAAAATCCTTATAATAAATACACATAATCAAACAAAACAAATTCCCACACTGATCATATCCAAATATATATGTCTTATTCTGTACTTTGAGTGCATCATCTCTCTGTCAGGAAACTATGTTTCATCTTTATATTCCTGGTATCATGGTTTGACTTTGCATTAATCAGAGTTCTTAGATCCTTGAAAGATGTTTTTCTTCATAAGGTTTTTATTTTGTGAATTGTTCCTCCGGTTGTCTTCACTTCATTTTGAATCCATTCATGCAGGTCTACCCAGTTTTCTCTAAAGCTGTCCCTTTTATCATATCTTATGGCATTAAAAAAATTGCATTTAATTACCAATTTGGACTCCAGAGGACTGTAAAAGAAATGTACCTCTTGCCTTTCTGTGTATGGTGGAGGATTCCAGGTGCAGAATGCGTTATACGCTGTTGAGTGTGGTCAGTGTACTAGTTTATTTTATTCAGCTACTTCTTGGTTACCAGGAAAGTTCTGAGGGTTGATAATTTGGAAATGAGAGTGATAATTTTTAACACATTAATGAGTTTTTTTTAAATGTTTCTCCCAGCAAGAAAGAAAAATGAATGATTTGAAGATGGGACCTCCTGAGTGGGGAGGGTGTATTGTTCTTTTGGGAGTCTTTTGTCTTTAAGCTGCTTTCTCATTCCAGTCATTTTAAACTATTAAATCAGAAGGCAAGGAACAATTGGCTTAAGAGTAATCATTAATAAGCTTTTTCTTTTCTTTTTTTTTCTGAATAAGGTTAAAGTGTTATACTAAAAATGCAAAATCCTGAACACAATAAAATAAAAAGCTTTCCAACATATCTTACTTTGAACAACTTAGAACACACTAGCCTATTTGTGCATGAAATTTGTACCAAATGCTTTGTGCGAGGGAATCACTGCTTTATTACAAGTCCTTTTTTTTTTTCAACCTAAAAACCACAGTTAAAATTGCTTTTAAAAAAATGTGCTGTTAGTGTTATTGGTGTCTGCTACTGAAACAGAGCATCATAAACCCTGATCTCTTCACAGGCAGACAAGAAATGCTTTGCTTGACCTGCCACAAGAGACTCCTGCCCAAAGTGACCAAAGGAATATAATTAACAGAAGTGAATCTTAACTCTCCGTGAACGATGAACTTCACAAATGCACCCTGTTTCATCTGTTATGCAACCAGGAGGTCAAGTATCCATTGACCAAGAAAGATCCCCGCCAATCGCCAGCAAACACCGTTTTAAATCCAATTAACTCTTTCATAAGGACAGCCCCCATTTTCCATTTCATCAGAAAGTTAAATTTGCTAGGCGGGTATCTCGACAAAAGTTAAGTTGTTTGGATCTGATCATTGTAAGATGTATAGTATGTATCTTAATTTGTAAGTTTTTAATGCTCCAACTCCCAGCTGTTCAGATATAACAGAAGGGCTGGAAATGAGGTACAAAATGCTGGAATCCAAATTAACCAATAAATATATTTTAATATATATCAGCAGGACTCTAGAGGATTTCATTAATGTTGAAAAATAGAAAGGATTTAGGTTAATTTGGTGAGAAGGCAGGTCAGAACGTTTACAACAGTCGTATAGAATTGTATAGAGATGCAAAATTTTTCAAGAGAGCAGAAATTTTTCAAAAACGCTGACTCTAGCTGTCACAGCCCTGCCTTGGCTAAATCCAGTGGAGAGATAGGAGGACTTTCTAATTTGCTTTCCCTCTATTTTAATAATAGCTGTGCATAAGTAATTTATGAAAGGCCAACCAGGCAGTGGGCAACAGAAAATTAAACTCATTTTATCTGAAAGCAGGTGGATTTCTATATATCATTAGCATGCATAGAATTCTCACAATGTTATTTCTCATACTGATGGAATGTAACCAAATAATATATGAGTTTTTTGCTTATGCACGAGTGAAATTTTTAGATAAAAGTGCCAGCCCCAACGGCAATTTTCTGCAGAACGAAAACTAATTCTGCGAAGCTTCTTATTACTGGGAAGACTCATTTGGCTTGCATTAGAGACTGACATAAGTGCCTTTAGGATTTTACTAACAGATTAGATGAGATGGGCCCCATACAGTAATATCATTAGAGACCGGGGCAGCACTGGGAGAGTTGGGACACTTATTACAGCAGGGACCGGCTACAGCAAATTGTTTTCATTTATGACACAAGCTTTTGAATTTCTCCTCTGATTAGAAGTCTTTCTTCCTTCTTTTCTCTCTTTTCCCTTTTTAGGGGGTTTGTTGTTTTTCTGGCATTTAAAAACAAGTCTGATTTTGGACCCCTCCCCCTACAAATTGCACACGAATTATGGCTTGCATTATTTGACTCTGTTACTAAACCCATTATCCATGCCTTATTTCATGTATATCACCTAGGCAGAGGGGAAAGAGGCATTAAGGAAACAGCTTACACAATGTGAAAATCGGAATTCTTCTAACAGTTGTATTACTGAGCCTCTGCTAGCCTGACTTAGAACTGAGAGGATCCATCTTCAGGGTTTTTTTGCTTGACTTTCACTAACTAAATGTGTGTGTGTGTGTGTGTGTGTGTGTGTGTGTGTGTGTCCACTCTGATTCCCCATGTTTTAATGAAAACTTACAATGGAATAGGTTTATCTTTGTATCTTCAGTGGGAAACAATGCCTAACTTCTCCCCCTACTCTTTTTTCTTTTTTTAACCACACTTTTAATTTCATCAGTATGGAGATCTCCCAGTGAGGAAATTCCCTCTACTGACGCTAATGGATACTCTTTTACAACTTAAAGTTTTAGAAAGTTTAGGTCATACAGCTAGTATGTCTTGACATGAACACAGTTCTTCCAGACTCTGAGTCCAGTTCTCTAATGTCTCATGAATGAATAAATGAATAAGCCATCTTTCCAGCTATTCCCAGTTGCTGAGTAACATACTTTGTTTCCAACTATTTTTAATTGCAAATAATGTTGCAAACATGTACCTACTATGTGCCAGGCATTATACTAGGCTCTGTGTCTACTAAGGCATAGGTAAAACTTTCGCCTCCACTCCATGTTCCTAGTTGATCCCCATCAGGGAAAACAAGAAGAAGGATGAGGAGATGTACAAAAGAGTCTAGGCAGAGAGCAGCAAGCTCATGAATTGTATGGGATGGATTATGGTAGTATGACACTCACTGGTAAGTTTATCTAAATAAAAGCATAATTAGCTTGATCCAGTAGAAACTTTCAATCCCTCCTTGGTTCATATCTGTAAAAGTTGCATTCTGGACCCTATTTAGATTTAGATACCAAGAGAAAATCATCAAGATGCCAACCGAAGGTGACATGGCATGGGAAGTGAGAGGCAATAGTATTCTATCAATGGATTCTTCATTGTCTTGAGCCCCACAGCCCTGGGATCATACCCTCTACCCTATCTTTCCTCATTTTCTCACATCCATCAATTAATTCTTTTATGTTCATCTGGCCTGTCCAACTTTATTGGGGAGACCTTGATGGAAGTTAACATCCGAGCCTTTGCAGACATATGGATCTTATAATTTTATATATGTATATGTATACATATATTTATATATGCATGCAGATATATCTCATAATACACACATATGTGTGCATAATATAATTTTTTAAATAGACTAAGTCCTTCAGAAAGGATCTTTGAGCTTATTGGATCTTGGCCCTAAAGAAGAAATATGAGAAGTTACCTCTCCCCAAATTCTTCTTGGAGGCAGCCAGGTAGCATGACTCATAGAGTGCTAGATTTAGAATCATGAAGTCCTACATTCAAATCCTCATTCAGACATTCACTTGCAGTGTGACCCTGGGCAAGTCACTTTACCTCTGCCTGACTCTGTTTCCTTGCCTTGTAAAATGGAGATAATAAAAGCGACTCCCTGCTAGAGTTGTTGTAAAGATTAAATGAGATACCATAAATAATAAACTTTGCAAACCTTAAGGCAGCACATAAACACTATTATTCTTTGCAGATGTTGGGGATTATGAATATGGAGAACTACATATGGTATCAGATTTTTTTCTGTATGTTGATTAGTGTGGCTGAACTTGTTTTGTTCTTCCTCTGTCTTAAAAAGGTTCTTTATAATCTCTCAGAAGGAGAAGGATATATTGGGAAATTTAGGTGATGCAAAAAAAAAAAGAGATACCAATAAAAAATATATTTAAAAAGCAATGCTTGTAGGGGGGTGGATACATGGATGGATCATTGGACAGATAGATATATTTATGGGTAGATACATGAATATATTATGGATAGATGGGTAGATAGATGACTGGGTGGGTAGACAGATTAGTGGATGGATGGATGGATGGATAGATGGGTGGATAGCAAATGGGTAAATGTTAGATCCAGGAAGACTTTCCTAGAACTAAAATGTGAATAACAGTAAGTGTTGTCAATTATCTCAGATAAAACCAATCAGCAGTTCTAATATTATGCATTCCTGTGGTCATGCAACAAGAAACCTAGAGGCAGTATGAAAAACTTAGATTTGGATTTAGGATTTAGAATCCAAAGGCCCAGGTTTGCGCTCCAGCTCTGAAATGCATTATCTATGTGAACCTCAACAAGTCAATTCACATCCCAAAAATTCATTTTCCTTATCTATAAAATGGAAATATTTGCAGTATCTACATCATAAACATGACATGAGAAAAGTATTCCCTACACATTAAAATTCTATAGAAATGTGAGTTATTGGTAAAATCGGGAGTAGAGATTCTGGTTCTTGGTGAAACTCCCCACTTTTCAGACTGCAATTATTAATCATGATCATTATTAATGATGTTGATTTTGTTAATAATAGAGATAATAGTAATATCTCAAATACATAGAATGCATTAAGGCTTACCAAAGACTTCCCTTAGAATAGCCCTGCAAGTTAGGTAATATACAAAATCACCTTTGAGGCTACTGAGGATTCTTCTCTGGAAATATACCCACACCCCTCACAGGCATGAACGTTAGTCAACAAGGATTTATTAAGTACCTACTATATACACTCTGCCATATGTTAAAGATATAAAGAAAGGCAAAAAACAATTCTTCCTTTCAAGAAGCTCACGATTTAATAGTGGGGACAATGTAACACAAGCGTGTACTAAAAAGATATCCACAAAATATATTGGAGATCATCAGCAGAGGGAAGGAACTGGAATTAAGCAGATTGGGAAGGCTTCCTGGGGAAGGTAAAACTTTAGCTGAGACGTGAAGGAAGGCTGGAGATGGAGATGAGGAGGAAAAGCATTCCAAGCATGGGAGATAGTCAGAGAAAGTGCCCCAAGCCAAGAAATGGAGTGTCTTGTGTGAAGAACAGCAGGGAAGCCAGATCTGGGCTCCGTTTGGCAGAGCACAAGGTGGGGAATAAGGGATACAAAAACTGGGAAGGCACCAGGGGGCTAGGTGATGAAGGACTTTCCACAAGCTAAGGATTTTATATTTATATAGGCAGCTGGGGGTGCGGTAGATAGAGGACAGAATCAGGAATTAGCAACAATGAAACATTTCTTAGCTGTGTGGCTCTGGGCGAGTCATTTACTGTCACTTCTCTCCGTTCAGTTTTCTCATCTGCCTACCTCCTGGAGTTGTTGTGAGGATAAAATGAGATGTTTGTAAAGTGCTTCACAAAACTCAGAGTGCTAATTATTAGCATTCCTGTTATTCAGCTCAGTTCAGTCATTTTTCAGCAGTGTCCGACTCTTTGTGACCTTGTTTGGTGTTTTCTTGGCAAGGATTCTGAAGTAATTTGTCATTTCCTTTTCCAACTCATTTGGCGGATGAGAAAACTGAAACAAATAAGGCTCAATGACTTGCCCAGGGTCATGCATCCAGTAAGTATCTGAGGCCAGATTTGAACTCAGCATGAGGAGTCTTCCTGACTTCAGGCCCAGCACTTTATATTATAATTTAAACTTACTCTTCTCAATTCACTTGTAAGTCATGGCATCACCTCCCTGACGTCATGACCTTCTTCAGGAAGAAAAGACAACATCAACCATTATGATCCAATCTGACTACTGAAACATGGCAGTATCAAAGGAAATTGTACCTATTTGCACACAGACAGTATGATGGCTTACTTAGACAATTCTAGGGAATCAACAAAAATTATTGGAAATAACTGCCTCAATAAAGTAGCATGATAACCCCCTCATTTTACAAATGGATACTAAGTCACAGGGTTAAGTATTTTGACTAAAGTTACACAGGTAGGAAGTAGAAGAACCCGGATTCAAACCTGGGTCCTCTTGGAGTCTGCTTACCACAAAACACATAGGAACTCATGTAAATATGACAATGGAGCATTTTTTTTACAGAAATAAAGCAACTAAGAAACTGGGGAGGTATTCCATATTAATGGCTAGACCATGTCAATATAGTAAAAATGACAAAACTATCTACATTATTCTACAGATTTAGTGCTTAGCAATCAAATTTGAATAGACCAAAAACAGAACTAAAGCTACTAGGGAAGGAACTCATTCTCAAAAATTACTGGGTAAGTTAAAAAGCCATCTGATGAAAAAGAGGTTTTGATCTGTACACTATACCTTATGCCATGATAAATTCCAAAAAGATAGTTTAAATATTAAGGTCACATCAGAAAAAAAATCAGAGGAAAGTGGAGGACCATAACTTTCAGTGGATTCAGGAAAATTTAGGAGGTCACCCCATTTGTTCTCACAACTGGAGTTAGAACAAAGACCCAGGTTCAAGAATCTGTATAAAATTGGTACTCGAAAAACTAGTGTGGCCATGAGTTTTATTATTATGGGATGCAGCAAACAAAAATCATAGAACACACTATCTAGCCACGCTGACAGAGATTCAGCCATGCAAAGAGGACCACAGTTATTTACATGAGGGAGAGCACATGTTCAGAACGGAGTCTGAGCAAGGAAGCTGTCTACCTTAGAGATGAGCTTGGTTGAGAACAAGTAATCAGTGCCAGATGTGTAAGGAACAACCTAAATCAAACCCTGGAAAACTGCCCCAGGTTGTTTATTGAGACCAGACTCAGTAGGAAAGTTTCCTCATTGGGACCAGAAATTGGGTAAGGATCCAAATTCATACTCAGAGATCCCAGAAATGGGTATTGAGACCAGTTGGAAGACTCATTCAGTTAAGATCCATGACTGTTTACATGTTTAACAGAGGGTCAGAATGAATCAAGACAGTAGACAAGTATAGACTATCTGTCATAGCTTATATGTTTTTGATCATTAGGACCACCCAGCCCAAGTATTCCATATTGGAGTCTTAACACTTCTACTAGAACATCAAATAATATAGTTCAAAAATTACAATTATCACAGGAGTGAAAGAAATCATAAAAGACATAATACATAATTACAATTTCCTAAAATTTAAAAAAAATTGCACATTTAAAATCAATGCAGCTAGAATCAAAAGAAAATCTAAAAATATGTAGGGGAAGAAGGAACACCTACATTACACATCTCTGATAAAACCCCAATGTGTGAAACCTATGTGGATTTGACAAAATTGTATAATAGTAGGAGTCATTCCCCTCAATACAGTAAAAAGCACACGAATAATTTTGAAAAGAAATTTGAATGAGTAAACACCTAAAAAAGCTTAAATAACTAATAATGAAGAAAGTACAAATTAATGCAACCCTAAAGTATCCCTTCACATCCATCATTTATTGTTGGAAGGATTGTGATAAGACAAGCATCCTAGCTTGCTTCTTTAGGCATCAAGGTTGTACAATGGATAGTGTTATTGGAAATTTGAAACTTGCCTCAAATACTTACTTGTTGTGTGGCCCTGGGCAAGCTACTTAATCTGTTTTCCTCAGTTTCTTCATCTGTAAAATGGGATTGAAAATAGCACCTACATCCCAGGGCTGTTGTGAAGAACCAATAGAATACCTATGTAAAGTGGTTTGCAAACCGTAAAGCATTATGTAAATGCAAGCCATTATTATGCTGATTGACTTCTGGTGGAGATGTGGAGGAGCTATTATTGGACGAAAATTGAATTATGCGAGAAAAATTGCTACAGCGATTTTATCCTTTGAACCAGAGAGTCCACCACTGGGATTAAAGTCCATGAAGATTACTGAAGGAGGAAAAGTTGCATATTTACAAAAATGGTTAAGGTAGCATTGTTTGTGACTTCTTTAAAGCTGGAAACAAAATATATCACCAACAACTGGGGAATAGCTGGACAAATTGTGGTCTATGAATGTAATGGAATATTATTGTCCCATAAGTGATAGAAAATATAAAGAATTCAAAGAACCAAAGAGAACAGAAGGATGTGTCCTTTGACCTTGATAGTTTTGTCCATCGTAACTGACCAGAGTTTTGTTATGTCCCAGAACTGATTTTATTCACTTGGTTGCAGCCATTCTCTTCTTTTACTTTCTTGGTTCTCCAAGAACCCCTGCTTTTAAAAATGTGGGTTCAAATCCTGCCTCAGATGCTTCTTACCTGTTAGATTTAAGCAAGCTACTTACTTCTCTAAACCTGTTTCCCCCTTTATAAAATGTTGGAGTTGGAATAGGTGGTTTCTGAGGTCCCTACTGGTATTAAGCTATAATGAGAGATCAACTATTTGGGGAGAATGAACATGTAAAGGGAGTTGTGCGGGGAGTGCCCAAATCTCAATAACATTTTTAAAATAAAGTGATGCATCAATAGATAAAAATATTGGAAAACCATCTCAGGTAATTTATGTCTTTTGAGAACCTAGTCACCAATGTACTATCATAACACCTACAGTCTTTGTAGCAACTAAATGGTTGTGAGATTGGAAGTCCAGGTAGAACAGGTCAATCAATCATTCACTAAGCATTTGCTGGTTGTTTAATTGAGTTCAATTCTTTGTGACCCCATTTGGGTTTTCTTGGCAATGACACTGAAGTGATTTACCATTTCCTTCTCCAGATGGTTTTACAGTTGAGGAAACTGAGGCAAACAGGGTTAAATGACTTGCCCAGGGTCTCAGAGCTAGTAAGTGGCTGAGGTTGCATTTGAACTCAAGTCCTCCTGACTTCAGGCCCAGAACTCTATCCACTCCTGGTAATTCCCTTCTATATACTTTATATATACACACTTCCCTCTGCATCATTTCAAAGGAAATTTTCAAAGAAAGAAATCCAAACTATTAATAATCATATGAAAAAAATTGTTCATTATTGTTAACAATTAGAGAAATGAAAATTTGAGCAACTCTGAGGTTCCACCTCACACTCATCAGATTGGCAAGGATGGTGAAAGAGAAAAATAATAAATTTTGGAAATGCTGTAGGAAAATGAGCACCCAAGTACAACAGTGGTGGAGCTGTGAATTGGTCTAATCCTTCTGGAAAGCAATTTAGAACTTTCCTCCAAAAGTAAGTGAACTATATTATATATATATATATACACACACACACATACATACATATATGTATATATACATATATGCATATATATGTATACACACACATGTATATATACATATATTCTTATATATATGTTACTAAAACTAAAAGTTACCTATATATATATTCTTTGACCCAAATATACCACTATTAGTTCAACACACCAAAGAGATCAACGAAAGAGAAAAAAGACCTGTATGTACAAAAATATATATAGCAGCTCTTTTCTTAGTAGCCCCAAACTGGAAACCAAGGGAATATCCTCTTATTGGGGAATAATTAAACAAATTACAATGAATAATTAAACAAATTACAATAAGTTAATATGATGAGATATTACTGTGCTATAAAAAATGAACAAAGGAAGTTTAGAGAGAAACGGAAGACCTCTATGAACTGATGCCGAGGGGAGAGTGTGTATACAAAGTATAAGCAAGAAAATTACCAGTTCCTGAGTATTTAATAAATTAATAAATAAATGATAAAAAACAAATTAGTGCACTGCTTGACATACAGTTGAAAGTTTTTTTAACTCATTCTTTCAAATTAATAATGGTACTAGCTAGCATTTATATAGTGTTTTAAAGTTTACAAGCATTCTACGGATGATTTCATTTTATCCACACAACAACACTGGGAGTTGGGCATTATTATTATCAGAAACAATCTAAAGAAGGCAGAATTGGTCAGGTTCACCCCAACCACTAAGCACCTGAGGTTGGATAAGAACTCTTCCCAACTCCAGGTCCCACCCCCCACCCTACCCCCCCCCCCCCCGCCCCCGCCGCACTCTATCAACTACACCAGCTAGCTGCCTAGTGAAAAAGGAAATTTAATTACATTGAAACATAGACATCAATTTTTTTTAAGTTCAAGGACCCACGGTTAAGAATCCCTTCCTAAGACTGAATTGCAGAGCAAACACCTAACTGCACTTGGATCCATCAGTCAATAAGCATTTATTAAGTACTTACTGTATACCCGGCATTGTGCTAAGTGCTGAGGTTTCCTCACCTGAGAGCTCCCTCCATGGATGAAATCACTGGCTTCAACCAAAAAACAAGAAAAACCAAAACCATCCCTCCCAATAGACAAAAATGAGGGTTTCTATTATTTCAACACTGACTCCCCCCCGCCGAGTGTTATATTTAAAATCTGCACTGAAGGGGAAAAAGTGGTTAGCAATATGTCTGAGGAAATCTAATATAACTATTATTCCTATGGGAGGAACTTATTGAGATTATTTTGAAAAACAAACATTTTCTTGCTTTTTAAGTGAGAAAAGTGGGAAAAGGGGATATTTTCCACTCAGAAGGCATGCCCCTTGCATTCTCATGCAAAATCACTAATTCGAGCTAAAAACAATGAAATCACCTTTTTTTTTTCTGCTTGGGGTTTGCAGAGGAAAGGAGAAAATGTTCCACCAAAATCAGGAATGACATATTTTTGTGTCCGGAAATGCTGAGCATAGAAATGTAATTATGCGTTTGTTGTCATTCCAACATCCTGGCCATTATTGAAACAGAAGGGCCCAGCTCTCCTTCCGGCTGTGTTCCTTTCCAAAAACGAAGCGAAGGCTTTTAAGCAAAGCCTTCAGGTTTTCAGTAGGGATCATCCCCTCTTGGCATGGCCCAAAACCACAAGCAAAAAAGGGAAACAAGAGCCGACCAGGATCTAGCTCCTAATCTGGTTAAGTAACACATCATGAGTCTTACTTTTATTAGTATTTTTTGAGACTTCACAGTTAATGGAAAAGTTTTCTTTTCTTGGCACTCAATTGATAGAGTTCAAGAAAGCGCCTCCTCCCTCCTCAGCTGCCAGAGATACCAGCTAATTGAAGTCCCCCAAGCAGACCTTGAAAACAGTGGCATCAGTTGCACAGCTAAACAAACTACCTTTGATGGTGCCAGTCCACCAATCAGAGGCTGACTGCCCATCCTCTCTGCAGGACGAGCAATCCATTAATAATAACCAAAGCCGTGATCTTTCATACCTTTTCCTTTTCAGGCGGGACAGCTCCGCGGGTAATCTCTTCAGGGCACTATTAGCGACTTTCAATGTCCTTCATGGAGGGCACTCTGCCTGCTCCAACATTTATTTCCACTCTTTTACAGGAGAAGTGCCTGGCAGAAATTAAACTAATTCTTACTGTATCTCAGTGAGGTAGATAGGTTAGGAAGATAGGAAAGCAAAGAAAAGAAGAAAAGGGAGACTGAATAGATGAGCTAGAGAAAAAATATCCCCTCCCCATACCCCAACGCTTCTGAGTTATCAAGGAAGAGTAGGGGACAGAAATAAGGCATCAAGACAGCATTCACCTTGCCCACTCCTTGACAATTATCTTCACATTCAGGGGAACAAATCCATGCCACCCCAAGCAATCTCTCAGCAGATAGATGAACATTTCCAAAGCAAATCCTGATAAAGCTAGTAGAAAGCTGTGCAATGTTTTTCTTACTCAACATCCTGCTTGATTTAATTTTTTTAAAGCATACTGAAGGGGAATGAGAAGAGGAGGGAAGAAAGGGCATCAGTCCCCTTCCCCAGTCTCTCCTTCACTACATGTAGGCATAGAACTGCTGTACTGAATTTCTGGCCCAAATGGTCTGCCAAAGCTTGGAAGGTAGGGCACAAAGATTCAGGATGAGAGCCAGAAGGTATATTGCAACAATATTCAGGCAAAACCATAACTAGGGCAGAGTGATCTTAGTACCTCCCAGGCTGAAGAACTTAGAGAGAACATCCCAGGAAATGTTTCCTTCCCAGTCAACAATGATACACTGTCTATGTATCAAGCAGCTAGGTGGTCCAGTAGATATAGTATCAGACCTGGAGTCAGGAACTCTCACCTTCTTGAATTCAAATCCAGCCTCAGACACTTACTAACTGTGTAACCCTGGGCAAGTCATTTAACCCTGTTTGCCTCAGTTTCCTCATCTGTAAAAATGAGCAGAAGAAGGGAAAACCCCAAATGGGACGTGACTGAACAAAATCACCTAAGTGTATCAGGCTCTGTGTTAAGAAGATTAAAAACAGCCCTCTGCCCTAAAGAAGCACTTTCTAATGGGGAGATAACATGCAAATAACTCTGTGTACATATACCTACAAGCTATATATGGAAGGACAAATACAGAGTAGATGGAAGGTTTGTAAGGCGACAGCAGCTGGGGGAACCAGCGAAGGATGGGTCTGTCTCTCCTACTTACAACCTAGGGGACCTTGGTCCTCATGGTTCGTGCTGGATTGTTGTTGTTTCGTTTTGCCCTTATCTAAGATCTAATTAGTGTTAATAATCGCCAGCTTGGAAGGTCCCTTCCAGAGACAGCAGCAGATAGCTGAACTTTTGGTTTCATTGTACTGAGAGACAGAGATTTGCCCACAGTCAGGCCCCTTGAAGGTGTCAGAAGCAACACCTAAACCTGGGGCTTCCTCATTCTGAGGGCCCTTCACTCTGTCCACGCCACTCCATGGCACCTGACTTTAATGACTACCCATAATCTCACCAGTTAAGAGTTTGGTCACGTCCCATTGGCAAACACTCAGGAGAGAAGACTGCAATTTTTCAGACGTTCCCCCATTAGCCAAATTGTACAGAACGGTAATAAAGGCTGCTATTTCAGGAAATCTTCCTCAAAACCAGTTTGGGGAAGTTAGAATTATAGCAATTTAATTTTGCATGTCCAAGGCAAGAATATAAAATTGCATACTCCACCACCACCATGATTTTAACATCATTATTTTGAAATTTTGATAAGTCTTTCTACTCTATGTCTCCTATCATGGGGGAAAGTCCTCACAGTCTTATCCTACTTATAGTTCTGGACACAGTAATGTATATAGCTTCTGGTTCTACACCTGAAATATTAAATGCAGTCTTCAACTGTTTTTAAAACTTTTATGTTATTGTTCTAATCAACAAGCATTTATTTTCTCTCTACAGCCTTCCCCTTCCCTCATTCCTTTGAAAAAGAAAGAAGAAAAGAAAAATAATTGTAACAAATATGAATATTAAAGTAAAACAAATCTCCACAGTGACTATATTTAAAAATGTATGTTTTACTCTGCAGCTTAAATCCATCAACCTCTCTAGACTCGAAAGAAAAAGCATGTATTAAGGGCTTACTAAGTGCTTGGGGCAGCTAGGTGACTCAGTGGATCCAGCCCTGGCCTGGAGTCCAGAAGATCTGAGTTCAAATACAGTCTCAGACACTTCCTGTGTCTGTGTGACCCTGAGCAAGTCACTAAAAAGATTTTAGAAAATTAAAAAACAAACTCTGTCTGTCTCAGTTTCCCCAACTGTAAAATGGAGATAATAAAAGTATCTACTTTCCAAGGTTGTTGAGAGAATCAAATGAGATGATAAATTTTTGCAAACTTTAAAAGGACATATAAACACTAGCTATTATAATATCATATGATTAATTTGCTCAGCCATTACCCAATCAATGTGCATTTTCTTAGTTTCCAATTCTGCTACAAAAAAAGAGCTGCTGCAAGTATTTTTGTACATATGGGGTTTTTCCCTCTTTCTTTGAACTCTTTGGAGTTAACCAGTAAGGGTATCTCGGGGTAAAAGGGTATGCATAGTTTAGTGACTCTGGGGCCATATTTCCAACACCTTACTTATTATACAACCTAGAAGGAAAACTCTGTGAAAACAGGAGTTTTGTATTTGTGTACCTAATACTTGACACATACTAAACACTCAAAAGATTTTCATTCACTCATTATATACTTAGAAGTCCTTTGCAAACTATATAAATGTCAATTATCATTATCTCCAAACACCAGCTCCAGACCTGGGTTCACATCCTACCTCTGATAGTTACTGCTTATGTGACCTTGGGCAAGTATCTTAACATATCCAAGTCTCAGTTTCTTCATCTGTACAGCATCAAAATTAAGATTCTCCCAGGAGCAAGAGTGTTGACTCTGAAGTCAGAGGACCTGGATTTAAATCCTGCCCCTGTCACTTACTAACTGTGTGACAGACAAATTGCTTACCCTCTCTGGGTCATAGCTGGGAAATAGAGAGATTGGACTAGAAGGCTTCTGAGGTAGGTCCCTTCTACCTTGAGTTTTATGTTCTTATTATCCATCCCTATAGGATCATCTTGGACAATCAAATGTTTTGCCTTTCTTTGTATTTCTAGGACTTAGCACAGTGCCTGGAACACAGCAAGCATTTAATTAATGCTTGTCGATTGACTAAATGGCTACTTTTGGTTGGCCAGGTCAGAAAGTTCCTGGGGTATACTAGAACTTTGATTTGCAGTCTTAGAGTTATTCTGGTTTCATTACTTATTCCATAGTAATTCCCACCTCATTAGCTGCTTATGACCCTTTTTTGGGCCAAGGTAGTTTTTGCTCCCATTTATCCTCCTAAGTATGGCCACCAGATGCAAGGAAATGTCATTCCCTTTGACTCTTAACTCTTTACCAGGGATCATCATCATAACCCTCCAAATGCAGCATAAGAACAAAAACTATCAAGAACCAAATTGAAATTTAAAAATTGAAGATTGAGAACTAGAATTTCTAAAGACTTAAGACACCCTCCACTATCAGTTTGGGGGGAGTAGGAGACAATAATTGCTATATTTATTATCAAGTCGCTTTTTAAGTCACAAGAATAGAGTTTGACCTGATGTTCAAAGCCGGGGTTTCTGTCATTCTGCACAAGAGTCGGAAAAGTAAGGGACAATAGTCGATAATATTGGGGGGGAGGGGAAATCCACATTGACCGCAGATTTTTCGAGTGACTTCCTCTGAAGTCTATTCACAGGAACAAAGAGTTTGAAAAGACAAGTATATAAAGAATTTATCGCACAAATGAAAAGAACAAAGCCCATTAATGACAATGAGGTGGACATTCAAGGGGATATTAAAAGAGGCTTCACTGTGAGAGAAAATTAATTTGCCCAGAATTTACTGCAATTGTTGTAGTAACAAAATGGAGGAGGAGAGACGAGCGACCTTCTAGCAGAGGCTCTGCTGAGGGGCGGGCTGCTTGTTCAAAAGGAGACAGTGTCTTGCTTTTCTCTTTTGCAATGGTTTGTTCAAAATCACCAGGAGATGTGAATGCTTAGAGCTCTCCCCATCTCAGGGATATTGATACCTTGGTTTCTTTCATTTCATCCTCCCATACCAACTTAAAATAATTCATATAACTCTAACTTCAAGGCACTGGTTTGCCAACATATCATTATTGCAAATACCTCTTTATCTTGATTTTTTTTAGTTAGAAAGTTTGAGTTTTTTCCTAAAACTTTCTGACCAGCACAACATCCATTTCGTTAGTGGAGTAGTCATTGATGGAAATGCCCCAGAGGACACAGGATTCACGCTCACCTTTTACCTCTGAACATCTCACTTTGAGTCAAGAGGAAAAAGTGAGGTTGACAACATATGACTCCACCTCTTTGTCACACATCCCAAAACTAATCACTTCCACAAATCTGAATACATTTCCTTCCTCAAGTCATTTGTCATCTGGCAGTGTGGTTCCTTGTCTATGTCCTCACCAGGTCCAAGAATCCCAACATCCTAGGTCTTTCCCAGATTTACTATGTTGTGTTAACAACCAATAAGCCACATGATAATCAGCCACTCTAAGCTAGGCACTGTAGGACATAGGATGGTGAATGAGGCATGGGACCATGGGCCTCCAAGGCATCCATGCTGTAGTTGGGGAAACATGACATATATTTTTTTCTTCAAAAATGGATAAAGATGATAAGACAATGGAAAGAACACTGGACTTGGGATCAAAGTATTAGAATTCTGTTCCTGTTTCTTGCTAGAGTATAACCTTGGGCACATCATGTTAAGTATGATATTGAAGGAGTATAGACTTGGAGTCAGGAAGACTTAAGTTCAAAGCCTGCCTTTTCCAGCTGTAAATCCTGGGCAAATCATTTAACCTCCATTGACCTTGGTTTTTGCTTGTCTGTAAAATGAGGGAGTTAAATTTATTGGCTTCCAAAATCCTGTCTAGCTATATAACTGATCCTATTTATCCAATGCTTTTGTTGTTTGTCTTCTGTTTTCAAAGAGGACTGATGAGATCATAGGGTAATGTCTTGACTTGATCATGAATTGAAGTGAGGCAGAGTTGCACAAAGCCTCACTTTCTTCCACAGTCATTGAAGTCGAGTGACAAGATAAAAGTCAGGATGATTGGTGATGCCTCAGGTTGGAGTGGATGACCTTGGAGTCTTCTATGTCTTCTGTGAAGCACTCTAAGCACTTCACAGAGCCTGCTTTAGATGCTTTCATGGCCATTGAATCAAATTGTTCTCATCCATCCATTCCACCAGGGGAAGTCTTCACATTCATGGGATAGACACCTCTCTAACTGACCTTCGGGTTTGAGACCTGTTGATTACTCTCTACCACATTAAGGCCACTTGCTAAGGTTTACTGGAATGTGACTACTGTGCATGCTACAGCTTCTTGGAGCCACAGGTGAGAGCTGAGTATCAGGTAGTGTGTGTGTGTGTGTGTGTGTGTGTGTGTGTGTGTGTGTGTGTGTGTGTTTGTCCTTCATTGCCAAAGAAGACCATCCCATCAGAGAAATAATGACATGATTTGCACTTGACTTTGTTTTGCGTGAGGGAGGGCTGTGCAGGTCACCAGCCTCACTTCTCCTCCACAGCCATCTGAATCCAGTGACCAGATATTCATCAGGGTGACTGGAGATGATCCAGGATGAGGCAATTGGGGTTAAGTGACTTGCACTCACAGCTAGTGAGTGTCAAGTGTCAGTGTGTGAGGTGAGATTTGAACTCAAGTCCTCCTGATTCCTGCACTGGTGCTCTATCCATTGTACCACCTAGCTGCCAAGTGTCAGGTAGACACCACAGGTGGATAAGCAGCCTTGAAAAGGACTCAGCAAGACCTCTGCCAGAGGTGCTAATCCTCCTTGAACACCCCATACATCCTAAGACCTCTAACTCTAAATACAAAGTTCATTCCATCACCTCACCTTGGTCTGAGAAAAGGGCATGAGGCTGTTTGGAGTAGCCCCTCAGCCTACTAGGCTCATTGCTCTGACCACAGGAATCCAGTAGTATTTGGTTTAGCCAATTTTTGGCAGCTCTAGACAGCAGAATGACTGAGGATTTACATTTGGAGGACCTACGTTCAAATCCTAACTCTCTACTTCCTATGCTGTGTGACTTTTGGTGGAAAAGTTAAGAAAGAACAGCCTTAAATGACCTCTATCCACCCTTTCTACAAAAAAGAATGAAAGTTTCCCATCATCACATCCATACCTTGTGTTGGCCCACAGTCCTCTCCATAAAACAAATGATGCCCCCTTGAATATAAATCAGTCCTGTCATGGGGGTAAGCATTGCTCTTACATCCCAGAACCATTGATATTTACATGACATTGATGAAGGGCTTCATATGCATCATCCTATTTAATATTCACAATAGTCTTGGAAGTAGATGTGACCAATAGGATTACCCTCATTCTCCAGATAAAGAAACAGAGGCTTAGAGGCTTGGCTAGGGTCTCACAATGAGTCCATATAGAGGATCACTATTGCCTTTCCTGGGACCTTGGTCATTCAGAAAACTCATTAATGCAGAGAAGTTGCTCCTGTCTCAGTTGGTGGGATCAGGGTGAGCTGGCCAAAAAATATCCTTTAGAATGGTGCCAAATGTCTTCCTTCTTCTTCCTGTGTTAATGGAGTCTCATAGGTTAATGTGTTACCACTTCCAAGAAAGGCAGTGATTTTCTGAAGGTCACATCTCTACCAGAAAAAAATGGATTCTTCTTGAAAGCAGGAACCATTTTGTTTCACCTTTGTATTCCCAGAACCTAGAAGAGTGCCTGGCATACAGTAAGTGTTTAATACATGCAGGGACCTTTTCATTTCTGTATGTAGCAAGTCTCTCTGGCCCACTTTCCAGGAGCTAGGCTTCTCCATTTGCCCCATTGGGGGTTCCATGGGGCATAGCTCTGAAAAGTGGGAAGTCTTTTCTCTATTACCACCAACTAACTGTGCTCCTGTTACTGTTGGAATCTCCTTTAATGATTTAACAAAGGGACAGTCACTTCAAATGTACAGCAAGAAAAACTTACAAATATTTCTTCATTATCATGTGCCATCTTGGTCTCTGAGAAAAGCAGGCTCAAAGCCTAACTCCAGTCCCATTGGTTCCACCAAGTTCACTCCCAAAGGCATCCTCTCTGCCATATATGTCCTTGTCTCACGGAGTGGGGTCTTGAGGTTTATTCTTTATTCTCTCAATAATTGAGGTTGTGTTGGCTCTGGAAATCAGACCCTAGAACATGAGGTATACTTCCGAGTCCACCTGACTTTTTGAACTCATTACTCAGAAACCTAACATCCTTTACCTAGAAGGGAAAGGAACGCACACAGAGGTCAAAGCTCAAAGGCCTTTCCTGAGATCACATGTCTTCTGATGAGAGCAGGCTCCTTGGACTCTCCCTATCCAGCAGTGTCTCCACTGAGAATGGGAGACATATTGAATGGGAGAAAGATGATGGATCAGAAGCCAACGGGTCTTTTTTATCACCTCCACTACGAATCAAAGAGCTTCCTCTTCAACATGTGGTGAGCCAGTTGGAACCAGTTATACATGCTCTACCGTTTGTCCAAGACCATTTTCTTCCTTACACATTATCACAACTTTCCCAGAAGCAGCTCCCAGACTTGCCACAAGAAGAGACACTGTCTGAGGTGCTCTAGGCATGCTTCAGACCCTCCATTATATGTGCTGGTATTCCCATAGTAGACACTTGATAAATGTTTGTAGAATTTACTTGAATTGAATTGAATTCACCCAAAAAAAGAACATTTCTACCAAATTAAAAACAACAGTTACACAAATTTGAATAACATGGAAAAAAGATATTAATTCAGTTTGAAATTCTCAAAAATAATACTGTCTACTTCAGTTAGTCTCCAACTGGCTTTTCCTAAGGGGAAATTGCAGTTGAAAGAGTCAAGTTAACAGTGGCCCTTTAACTGAGGGTAAATACAATACTAAATAATTTTTTTTAAAAAAAGAAAAGATGTTATTAATGTATAATTTCCTTATGGATATCATTTGATCTATGAAGGTAGAAATATTCAAATTGAAATTATAACAATGGTGCTATCCTTAAAATTGTTTTTTCTCCTTACTTGACTGTTGGATGGAGTAGTAGATGGGGGGGGAAGGAGAATAGGAAGACCTGGGTTCGAATCCTAGCTTAGACACTTATTAGCTGTGGGATCCCAGGGAAGTCATGTGAGCTCACTTAGCCTCAATTTCCTTATCTGTAGAAAGGGAAAACTAACGGTACCTACCTCACTGGATTATGATGAAAATCCAAGAAGACATTACATGCAAAGTGTTTTGTTAGCCTTAAAACACCATGTAAATGATGGCTCTTGTTCTTACTGGCTATTTCCCCTATAACTCCCTTATTCCTTTCAACCATTTCTTAGAAACCAGCGTTCCTATACCAGACTACATGGTGGAGGCTGGGATATATCCTCAATCTTGGAAATTTTGAGGGAGCAGGGTCAAAAAAGGTGATATTAGTATGGATATGACTTATCTTCAATTGAACATTTTTACATTAGGGGCAGAATATCTAGGTGGCACAGAGTTGGACCTGGAGTTAAGAAGACTCATCTTCCTGAGTTCAAATCTGGTCCCAGACGCTCACTAGCTGTGTGACCCTGGGCAAGTCACTTCACCCTGTTTGCCCCGTCTATTAAATGAGATGTAGAAGGAAATGACAAACCATTCCAGTATTTCTGCCAAGAAAGCCTCTGATGAGCCCTCGTGGTGGAGAAAATGCTTTGAATCACCACTACTACATGTTGGGGGATTCCAACCTTGGGATAGCCTGAAGGAGATCTAAGATAATGAGGCTGCGGCCAGCAGAGGGCAGGGCTGAGCCCAAGGACAGCAGAGGGCATCAGTCACAGGACCAAGCAGGGAGCTTCCTTTTTCTTATTGGGCCTTCTTAGCTCAGGAGCACCCTCACTTCTTTCTACCTGCTGAAAATACAATCTCTCTCAGTTCTCTCCGTCTTTTATCGCCATAACCAAATTCCTAGTGTACCCACCCTAGTTATACAATTAAGGCTTTCTGTATAACTTTTCTCAGGGGCAAAAATCAAGCACTCTATTTAAATTCTGCAGTTGTACCTCCCTAAAATGAAATCATTCATTCAACAAACGTTTATTAATCACCTGCTGTGTATCAGGCAACATGGGAGATGCTACAGATTAAAAGACAAAAATAAAAAGCACATCTTTGGAGTCAGAAGTGATCTTAGAGACTTTGTGTCCAATCCCCTCATTGTACAGAGAGGGAAACTGAGGCCTGGAGAGATCATCAATGGAGGGCAAGATGAAACCTCAGAGGACACCTGGTTCATTTGCCAGATGACAAAGTTAAAGCCCAGAGCGATTTGCCCAAGGTCATGCTAATAAAGATGCTGATAAAAACAGCTAGCATTCATAAAGTGCTTGATATATATTTTTCATTTGATCCTTGCAACCATGTGGACTATTGGGAAGTGGAGACAATTGGGGTTAAGTGTCTTGCCCAGGGTCACACACTAATAAGTGTCTGAGACTAGATTAGAACTCAGATCCTCCCAACTTCAGGGCTGGTACGACGATATCCATTGCACCACCTAGAGGCCCCAATGATGTGAACTATTAAGAGAAACAATAATGATGCTAACACTTTAAGATTTGCAGAGCACTTTACAAATATAATAAGAGTAATAATATTTATGTAGTGTTTTCTATGAGCCAAACACTGTGCTAAGCCCTTTACAATTATTACCTCATTCAGTCCTCATGACAACCCTGGGAGGTGGATGCTGCTATTATCTCCATTTTACAAATGAGGAAACTGAGGCAGACAAAACTGAAGTGACTTGCTAAGTGTCATATAGCTAGTAAAAGTCTACGTCAGGATACAAACTGCTAAGGTCTTCTTAACCCCACGCCCAACACCCTACCCACTTTGCCACCTAACTTCCAGGGTCACACATTAGGAAGTATCAAAGTCCAATTCGAACCCAAGTCTTCTGACTTCCAAACCTGAATTCCTGCATTCTCCTTGCAAAATGATGTGCATGAAAGAAAGCACTTTGCAAACCTCAAAGCGCTTTCTATAGAGCTCTGAGGCTTTCTAGTGTAAATGTGAACTGTGGTTTTCATTCTTCTTTCTCACTTGTTCTGCTCAACTTTTCCAGCTCTTTCCTCTTATGTAAATAGCTAAGCCCCACACCCCATTTCATGCTTTATTATTCCCAAATAGCAGCTGCATTAGGACCCTTTGATTCTGCTGTGGAGAATGCATTTGGAAGCAAAGCATAATACCGTCAAATGGTTAGTTCATGGGGTTTTAATTTTAGGAATATCTGAAATGCATTAATTCGCCATCTTCAATTGGCACCCAAAAAATAAAATAAAATAACAGCAGTTCTCATCAGGGGGAAAAATAACCCTCCCATCCTTGGCTTAGAAGAATACAGAAGCTTAGAGGGAATCAAAGGGACTCATAAGACTTGCAAGCAAGCCGTCGGTTTCCTGGAGTGTCTGTCTGGACTGTGGTGTATTCTGCAAGAAAATGGCATGCAAAAGGGAAGGGGGTCCTTGAAGCCTGACTTCCAGGGGTGGAACAGAACAAGGAAAGGAGAGAATGGCCACTTAGCGCTGCTTTCTTCTGGAAAGGAGTGGCTGGCAGGTCTCTTCATACTGGGATATTGGAGTGTCCATTTGGATCTCTCGGTCAAGGGATAAAGCTGGACACCATGAACCTTGAGCCTCAATCCCAATGCTGACCAGGGTGGTCCAGGCCAAGGGGCTTAATCAGCCCATTTGTCTATTCTCCAGCGGGTGGTTGCCATGCCTGCTTCTCAGGAATTCAGGGAGGATTAGAGGAGCTCCCTCTGAAGTACCTTAGGAAGGCTGCAATGAGCCAGCAGTGAGAAAAAGCCTCTTCCTGGGGAGTTGGGATTAGCCAATGGACCTTAGGCTCTTGTCCTGTTTCCATGATAATAACTGCTTTCACAAAAAATCATGCTAACACTAAAATAAATGATCTTATAGTCAGCGGACAATTGTAGGCCAGATAAATGTGTGAATTGCAGAGAAGGAGGAGGAATCGTACTACTAACAATGATGACAATAACTACTACCATTTGTATTTAGAACTGGAAGGACCTTGGAGGTCATCTCATCCAGTACTCCATTTTACAGATGGGAAACTGAGGAAGGTAAAAGTACTTATTCAGATTTGGACAGAGAATTTTGGTTAATGGAGAGCAGACAATATGGGATTACCAGGATCAAAGAGTTAGAGCTGAAAGAGACCTTAAACATCATTTAGCCCACCCAACACCATTTTACAAATGAAGAAACTGAGGTCCAGAGAGGTCAAGATGACCTTCGAGGTCATCTCACCCAGCTCCTCATTTTTCAGATGAGAAAAGTTGGCATTAAATTATTTCAATGCTTTTTTTCAGTGTTTGAGTTCCATCCCTATTGTTCTCTTTTTACTAGGTCCTTTGGTGTCCTCAGTGGGGCATTTTAACTCAATGAGGGCAGAAAATATGGGATAAAAGATTTGGAATACCTATCCCCCACTTACAGATGAGAAAACTGAGGTCCAGGGAGGTTAAGAAATTTGTCTATGGTTACACAGTTAGTAAACCTCAGAGACAGGATTGGAACCCAGGTCCTCTGACCCCAAAGCTCTTTCCATTACATTCTACTGACTCCTTTCAATCATTGATCAATCAATACTTACAGCAAAGTCATAAAAGCCTACTCTCTTAGCATTGGGAGAGACTCTTGAGATCATCTAGACAAAACTCCCACCCAGGGCAGAAATTTCCTCTGTACAACATATTTAATGGACAGTTATTCAGCTTCCCTGCATATACTTCCTTTGAATGGAAACTGAGAAA
Organism: Bettongia penicillata ogilbyi; assembly: GCA_023548195.1. Classification (NCBI taxonomy): domain Eukaryota; kingdom Metazoa; phylum Chordata; class Mammalia; order Diprotodontia; family Potoroidae; genus Bettongia; species Bettongia penicillata. The sequence continues at coordinate 12,074,723 of JAJHZJ010000496.1, forward strand.
CCTAACAAGGCATTTGGGGATAGGAGTCACAGGTTGAAAGATGCTTTTTCTTATGTTGGCTTAACATCTACTTCAAGAGCAGCTAGATGGTGCCACAGTGCATAGAGTACTGGGCTTGTCATCAGGAAGACTCATCTTTCTGAATTCAAATCCAGCCTCAGATACTTACTAGCTGTGTGACCATGGGCAAGTCACTTAACCCTGTTTGCCTCAGTTTCCTCATTTGTAAATGTGGATAATGATAGCGTCTCCCTCTAGTTGTTGTAGGAATCAAATGAGATAATCCATGGAGCATGTTCTGCACATTTTAAAGCACTCTATAAATGATAGCTAGTTCTCCAGTCCCTACTTGAAAACATCCACTTCTGTAGAATGTATGGTTTGGTCTCCCCTTTCTCAGGTGGAAATTCCCATTAAGCACCCGTTTGGATTAAACCCAAGAAAACATCATCAAATGCTTTGTTGTTGACTTGTTTCAGACACATCTGACTCCCTGTGACCCTATTTGGGGGTTTTCTCAGCAAAGATACTAGAGTGGTTTGTCATTTTCTTTCCTCCAGCTTATTTTGCATATGAGAAAACTGAGGCAAACAGGGTTAAGTGACTTGCCCAGGGTCATCAGCTAGTAAGTATTTGAGGTCAGATTTGACCTCAAAAAGATGAGTCTTCCTAACTCCAGGTCCAGTGTTCTATGCAATATGGTGCCACGTGAAATGGTAATGACTAAAAAAAGTCAGGCATGGTAAAGCATCCCTCTGATCCCTGGGGCTATGGAAGAAGCTATAGATCACCTGAGTTGGGGGTTTGGTGCTACAGTGGACTAAGTGTATTAAGTGTTCACATTGACTATGGTATCAATAAGGTGTGGTATGTTGAGGAAGAAGTGGGGAGATGCCACCACTTGAAAAGGAACAAGTCAGTCGACATGAAAATGAATCAGGTTGGAGATTCCATGCTCAGATCAGTGCTTAGCACAGTTCCTAGCACATAGTGAGTGATTAATAGTGTTTACTGACTGACTAAATGCTAAGCAGGAGCGAGCAGCCATGAATGGCTCTTGCCAGTTCCAGTCTGGGCAAGATAGGGAGATTCTATCTCAAAAGCAAAAAGACAAAGGAAATCAAGTAAGCAAAACTGTTGATGAGTGCCAATCAGTCAGTCAGACAGAATCTACAACCTGCTAACTCAGGGCTTGTTGAACATTTTTGTGTCACAGATCTCTTTGGCAGTCTGTTCAAGCCCATGGACCCCTTCCCAGAAGAATATTTTATTGCCTACATTCATAATTGAAGAGAATGCTAAATTTCAGTTAGAGGTTCATGAAAATGAAGATGCAATTTCTTTCCCATCCAAGTTCCCAGACTCCCTGAAGTCTAATAAAGGATACCTTGGAAGTCTGTGGACCTCAGCTTAAGAACCCTGGTGCTAAATGATGATTGAGCTGACTTGATAGAACCCTTTAACTCATCTGAAGGTCCTAGACTCATAGAATCTCAGGTCTGGAAGGACCTCAGAGGCCACTGAGGCCAATCTGTACCTCCTCTATAAAATGAGGTCATTGAACTAAATGAGCTAGTTCATCTGGGGATGATACAGGAGAGAATTCAAACCTCACGCCTGAACTCAGATTCCTTATCTGTAAATTGAGGGAAGTGAATTAGATAGCCTTTGAGGTCCACTCTAGAATTATGATCCTTTGACCTATAAGTCTCCTTCAATTTTAGATATTAAAGTTAATTGGAAAGAAACATATAAATAAAATAGTTTGACAGCTTTTAGGACTGAAAACACATAGACTGTTAGGATTAACTCCCTCAAAACAGATCCCATCAAAATATGTTTCCCAATAAAAAATCCCCTATGTGACCATGATGAAGAGAAAACTGTCATATTTATTTAGTTCAGGTTTATGCAAAATCAGTAGGGTAAATGAATTAGAAATTCATGATTGTAGTTTCCACTTTTGATTTAACCCTAATCTTAGTCTAGAAAATACTGATCAAAAGCAAAGGTGTTAAATGTGGCCACAGGCTACATTGCTGCTTACAACACTACTGAATGGGGCAGAACTAGATTAAAATGCAATTGAAAGATGTTTAACAAAATAAATAAAAATACCCTGCAACATAGATAATACTACTATATGGTTTTCTAAGTCAATATGCAACCAGCAAGGATCCTTATGTATGAATTATGGCTCTCATTTCTATTTGAGTTTGACACCTCTTAATCTAAAGACTGTCCTGGGCCCTCTTCTTTTCCCTCTCTCTTGTCTTGTTTGGTCACGTTTTCAGCTCCCAAGGGTTTAATAATCATCTCTACATAGATGCCTCCCAGAGCTGTATACTCTCTCCTGAAATACAGTTCCCCATAATCACCTGACTCCTCAGTGTCCGATTGGCATCCCAAACTCAGTATATCTGAAACAGAATTCCTCATCTTCCCCACAATGCTCCCATTTCATAATTTCACTATTAATGTCCAGACCACCACCATTCTCCCAGTCACCCGGGTTCACAAGCTTAATGTTATCTTGACTGTTTACTTGAACTCATCCCACACATCCAAACCACTGCCAAATCTCATCACTTCTACCTTCTCAATATCTCCCTTTTCTCCGCTCACACCATGGCCATCCTGATACAAACTCTAATCACCTCTTCCCTACACTGTTATAATGACCTGTCTTTTCTCCAGTCCATCCTCCACTCAGATGACAAAGTGATCTCCTTAAAGCCTGTCAATCCTCCCACCTCTCCATAGTAAAATACAGTGGCTTCCTATTACCTCCAGGCACAAATATAATACCTTCCTTTTAGCATTTAAAGTTCTTCACTTTAACTAGTGACTTTAACTAGTCCCTTCCTACCCTACCAGTCTTCTTGAACTTTAATCAGTGACAAATCACTTTACATACATATTTCCTTTGATCTCCCAACAGCCCTGGGAGATAGGTGCTATTATTATTCGTTTTATTGAGGAAACTGGAACTGAGAGAAATCCAGTGACTTGCCCAAAATCACAAGCTACTGTCTATGGAAGGATTCAAATTCAAGGATTTCTGATTCTAAGTCTAACACTCTGTCTACTACACCATCCAGATGTCTGCTTTCCTGTACTTTAGTGTCTCCACGCAGTCGAGCTGCCTTTCTGGCTATTCCCCAAACATGACCTGAGCTATATCTCACACCTGGTATGCCCCTCCCCAACTTCTCACCTCCACCTTTTAGCTTTCCAGACTTCCTTCAAGATGCCAGTCAAATGCTGTGTTCTGTAAGAGGCTTTTCCCAGACTTCTTCTACCCCCCATCCCAGTGCTTTTCCATATCATATGATCATCCACCTAATCTGAACATATTATGCATGTACCTAGCTCTTTTCACTCTTTTCCCTCAATAGACATTATTCAATTCATAAATTGTCAAAGGATTTGAAGTGGCAGTTTTCAAAGAAAAAAATCCAAAATATTAATATTGATATTTTTAAATGTTTCAAATCACTACTAGTTAGAGTAAAATTTAGAAAAAGGAAAATTACAAATGTTGGAAAGAAGGGCTATAGGAAAACAAGCATATGAATAGTGCTGGAGCTACAAAATGGTCCAGTTACTTTGGAAAGTAATTTGGGATTATGCCCCCCAAATTTACTAAACTGTGTACATCCTTTGACTCATATATTAATAGTAGTAGTAGTAGTACCACTGCTGCTGCTGCTACTGCTACGGCTGCTATCACTACCATCACTAGCACTCCTATTACAACTGCTACTTCTACTATTCTGTTAATACTGTTGCTGTTCATACTGTCCATGGGGTTTTCTTTGCAAAGATACTGGAGTAGTTTGCCATTTTCTTCTCCAGTGAATTCTCCAGGCAAACAGAGGTTAAGAGACTTGCCCAGGGTCACACAGTTATTAAGGGTCTGAGGGCTGCCTGACACTAGCAAAATGCTTTGCAAATATTGTCTCATCTGATCCTCCCAACAACCCTGTGAAGTAGGTCTATAACCCAAAGAGATCAAAGAAAGAAAAGAAAAGTCCTATGTCTACAAAAATATTGATAGTAGTTCTTTTCGTAGTGGCAAAGAACTGGAAGCCAAGAAGCTGAAGAAGTTACAGTATATGAATGCAATGGATGACTTCTGTGGTATAAGAAATGAGGAAGGAGATGGTTTCAGAGAATCCTGGGAAGACTAGTATAAACTGATGCAGAGGGAAGTGAGCAGAACCAAGAGAACACACATAACAATAGCATTGTAAAATGAACAATTCTGAATTTTTCAACATTTCAATTTTAAAATGATTTTGAAATCTTATCAATGCAAATGGTTAACCATAATTTGATAGATAGATGTAGACATATATATATATATATATATATATATACATATATGTGTGTGTATTTAGATATGTGCTACATAGGAATTTGTTTGGCCTATGTATATTTTTACAAGAGTTTTATTTTTCTTTTTTTGTTTTTCTTCTCAAAAACAAAAAAAAAGGTGGGAAGGGTGGGAATGGACAAAAAATAGGTTTTTGTTATTGAAAAGAAATAAAATTAAAAGAGTGAATTCCTTGAGGACAAGAACTGTGTTGTTTTTCCTTTTCTTTGTATCCACAATCCAAAATATCTGGCACACAGTAGATGCTTAATAAATGCTTGTTGGTTGACAGAATAGAAGGGATTTTTTTCAGGTACAGTTTGAACTAGGTGCTACTGAGAACCCTTCCATCCAAAATACCATGATTTTGGCAAGTGGAAGAGTGTTGATTTGAAACTAGACTTTCTGACTTCCAGTCCAACACTCCATGTACTATACTACATTACAATGATGCCTTTACGGACTGATACACACACACACACACACACACACACACATCCCTGTATACATAAGATCTATACAACCCTATATTTACAATTGGAGTACTAAGACCATCTACCTCACAGGGTTACAAGGAACAAATGAGATGCCTGTAAAATGCTTTTCAAGCCTTAAAGTTACTATTTTATTATTTTAAGTTTTCATCATTGTTGCATATAAATGTTTTATACACATATGTGCTTGTATGTAGACACACTCACACAATGAGAGGTTGTTTGGCATATGTCGGATAGAAAGCCAGCCTCAGAATCTGTGCCTAAGACCTGCCTCTGACCCTAGTGGCTAGGAGACCTTGCACAAGTCACCTTAGCTATTTTAGTTCTCTAGGCTCTTTAAGACTGAGACTAGAGGTACCAGATGAGGCAGGAGTCTATTTAGGTGGAATAGAAGCCAAGCTTTTTTCGGTATTGGCAACTCCAGGCAGAGGTTCTTAATTTGGCCTCCTTGAAATTAAAAAAAAAATATATTGTGATAACTTTATTTCAATACAATTGGTTTCTTTTTTAGCTTTACATATTTATTGTATGCATTGAAAAGCATTATTCTAAGACTTCACCAGTCTGCCCACAGTTGTCCATGACACAAAAATGGTTAAGAACTCCATCCTAACCCCCAACATAATGCTTGGCACACGGCAAGATCATAACACATATTTGATGATTGATGGGAGGGAGTTTCTCTACTGGGAAACTGATGAAACCACACACACACACACTTTACACAACACAATAACATTTACACACAAAAAAAACCTAATTTATATATTAGGACATAGGGGTTGTATTTTGGTGACACAGGGAATTGTCACATGAAGAAATACCTTCTACCAAAGCAAGTTAGCATCTCCTATAGCTGGTAAGCATTTATATAACACTTTAAGGATTGCAAAGCATTTTACAAATACTATTTCCTTTTATCCTCACAACAATCCTGAGAAGTAGGTGTAACACAAAGAGACCTGCCTTGAGCCCAGTGAAGTTGGTTGATTTCCCCAGCACCTCACAGCCAAGAAGAATCAGAGGCACACCTTGAAGCCAGGCTAGATCTTTATTCACCTTGCCATGTTGCTTATTATCTATTATTATGTAATTATATAAAATTAATATATTAATTATAAATCATAATTATTATCTTAAGTATAATTACTATGTAAGCACGTACATTTCAAGAAGTAGGCAGCTTAAAAGCATTAGAAAGGGAGACAGATAGATGGAGGGGAAGAGATGAGCACTGATAAAATGCCCACTATGTTCCAGGCACTGTGCTAAGTATTTTACAAATATTGTTTAATTTGATAGAATGATAGATTATAGATAGATGATAAACAACAGATGATGATAGATGATAGACTTTATAAATATTTAATTTGATAGATAGATGATAGATTACAAATATTATTTAATTTGATGGAATGATAGATTATAGATAGATGATAGATGAAAGACATAATATAGATGCCAGATATCTTATTGATATAAATACACAAGTAGATTTTTTTTCACCTGACATGAGTCATTTTTATAGGGAACTCCAAGTAAAGGAATTTCCTTTACCAATGCAGGCAAGTAACTGTTGTGCAAATTCTATGCATGTATGTGTGAAAGACACATATGAAAAGAAAAATTTTGTGTAAGGTTCAAGATGTTTGCCTCTTTGAAGAGTGCTATGACTAGAATTAACTGTTCAGTTTCAGTTCTTTATCACTCCAGGTAGTTGGAAGAATAATTTTGGGTGCAGAGGAGAGGGCAGAAACCCGATTTTAGTCATCTGAGGCACATGCAAGTCTACAGATGATTTTCTGCGTGGTTGAGAATACAATGACTGTAGGGTGCTTTTTCCTGGCAATATTTAAACAAATAAGTGAATACCTTCTTTACACATCATATAATTAAATTAAACTGGAAAAAGAGAGAAAACAGCCCTGCTAAGACATGTGGGTGGGTCCAGCTATATTATATATATTTTTTAAAATTATGCCATCCCAAAGTCGGCAGCATCACCCAGGCTGTAATAATTGCTCCTGATGTCTAATATGGGGCCCAGCACAAATACAAAGTGTACTTGCAGCTCAACTCTAAGTAGATTATAAACATTTAATATAGAATGTTATCATCATATTCAGAGCACCAAATTGCAGACTTCTGTCACCCACCTTCAAGCATGCCTCTGAAGATCATCGTTAATTCTGCTGATTTATGGTAATGCCAGAGCCCTATCACCTACAGCATCAGAAACCACTAACAAGCTTAGTATAAGCTCAGGCTGAAATGGTTTGAGGTTTAAATTTCTGTAACGATTATAAACTAGAAGGAGTGAAATCCCACTTCAGCAAAAAAAAAAAAAAAAAAAAAAAAAAGTCCTATGTTAACGATTCCATACTGGAACCACTTCCCCCATTCTCCCTCCTCCATCCCAAGTCTCTGTGTTTCAAGGGGAAGTAACTTTAAATGTGACTGGCATTTTTAAATTCAAAAAATAATCCTTTTTCTATGGTAATACATTTCATAATTAGAGGATAGAGCCCGTTCACATTTATTGAAGGGGGAAAAAAGAAGATGCCCTGAAAGGATTGCTATTTTTAAAAAACAAATCCGATCAAGCTAACAGCCTCTTCTTTGAACATGAAGTTATATTCCATTCAGGCTTCTTTGAAATGCGGGGCAATCAGGACATTTTAATCGTCATTGTTTTTTCATGGCCAAATCATTGTGCCTTGCTAATGCCTGGCCCTTCAGCAGATGAGGCCCATTTATTTGTCGACTTGGTCATTGCTAAAATCCCAAGTTCCGCTATGGAAGATGGAGGTCTCACCCCCAACGCTCCCCAGAGAAAGCGGCTTCTTGGTAGAGAAGAGAATTGGTCATAGCTGATAACTGTCTGAGAGTCAAAAAGTCTTCAGGACAGATGGGCCAGTTCCTCAAGGCTACCCAGCACGCTTTACAACATGAAAACTTTCTCCACATTTTCTCAAATCCAAATGAGTATTTCCTCAGCACTAAAGTAGTTTGTGATAAAGTGATTTAAAAGAAAATGATGAGGAAATATTCCTTTTCCCTTTCCTTGGAGGGGTGGTGAACTCTGGGTGCAGAATGTCGATTACACTATCAGATTGCTTTCTATATTGGTTTGTTTTGTTTAACTGATACTCTTTGTTTCAAGAGAAGTTTCAGTAGGTGGGTGGGAAGGAGGGTACATATAAAAAATGATTGTGACATTTTTAAAATCAGGAAAGAAGAAAGGAAGAAAATAAGGAGGAAGAAAGGGAGGAAGGAGGTAGAAAGAGAGGGAGGGAGGGAGGGAAGGAGAGTGGACAGAAGGAAGGAAGGAAGCTGGAGACCTGATGGAAACAAACCTCCATCCTTTAAGTAGAGAGTTAGTGGATGATGGATGCCAAATGTGGCATGTAAGATTCAATTGCTATATTAGTTGGCTTTGGGTCAGTTTTTCTTTTTCTTTATTACAAGGGAGGAGCCTATGATAGGAAATGTGGTATAAAAATGAAAAATCATCAATAACAGTCTCAAAAATTAAAAATAAACAAAGAGGGGGTGTATGTAAATAACCACAGGTACTATGGGAGTTTCTTTAGCACCATTTCTCTAGGTAGCCAAATCCAAACAAGACTGAACACCTCATAACTTGAAATATGAAAACAATAAAGACAATGACCACCTTAAAAGAGGAATTAGACTAACTAGACATCACATTTTATGGTGCAGAGAACAATTCTAAAGAATTAGAACTAGGGTAAAATAACAAAGGCTAATTTACTCCAAGGAATTGAAATTTAGAGGGTACAAAAAAAATAAGATTTTTTTAAATTGTGCCTTTAATTATTTTCACTCCTTTCATTTGGGAGTTGGGAGCCTATGGGTATGGAATATTGAATATCAGGTACAATCAAGGTGTTGGTGAGTTTTGCCAGACATTTTTCTTTGTTTTTTTATCCTTTGTTAAAATAGATATCTCCATTTTCATTGAATCATCTCCATGATTCATATCATCCATGAATGTGATGTAAGAACAAAAGGCATTGGTAAAAATAAGATTAATTTCTTAAATCACATCAACACAGATTTTTAAAAGTCTGTGCAATTACAAACTTTGTTGTATCTACATTTTGACAGCACTTCTACTCTATCGATAGCCTAGAAGCAACAGAGCAAGAATGATTGGTCAAAATAGGAAGCTAGAAGATGCAGTAATCCTGCACAACTTGGTCACGTACCAGGTAAGCTCCTTCCCACCAGCTCCACAGCCCTCCCCCTCTCCCAGTCCCAGCAACCGCAGCGGCCACAAGGTATTCTCAGGGCAGTCTCTCCTTCCACCATACAGAGTGTTACCCTGAAGAATCACACCCCAGCAGTCACCGCTCTGGGATGGACTGTAGCTGGGGCTCCTGGACACAGCTAGCATCTCCTGACGGATTGTTACATTTTCAGCGTGAGCATTTAAACCTCAGGAATTAGCAAATGCTACAAATCAAGGCTGGAATTATTGTTTTGTTGATTGTCTAGACTTAAGAAAGTGGTGGCGAAAATGTCAAAAATGCAGATTAAATTTAAAAATGTGTCGGGTTTCCCTTTTTATTCCCTTCCCCCCAACCCATTATTAAACATTTTCCAACACATCCCTGGACTAGTCTCCCCCTCCGCAGGTCCTTGTTATATAGTCTCCATTTCTGTTCAACTGAATATACTTTACTACTATCACTATTATCATCATCATTATTAATTACCAGACATTATTTCATCAATATAACGAGTTCTCAGAGAATTTCTTCAATCAGTGCAACTCAGCACCTTCTCTACTACTCCGAATCGTAGTGAAGTACCTGGTGTGCTGAGAAGTTAAGGGATGTATCCAGGGTAGTAACGCTAGCATTTGACAGATAGGGTTTAAGTGCAGGTCTTGCTGTCTCTAAGGCCAGCTATCCACCCACCACACCATGTTGCCTCTCTACGAATATTTTTGCATCCCGAATTCTGAAGCTAGTTTGAATAGATTTTGAGCTGCTTGCCCAGGTACCAAAATTCTTAGCGATGACTCTGCTGGTTCCTGAACATTTGATGCTTATGATCATGATTGGTAAACAAGGTTCAGAAGTGCTCATCCTGGCTAAGAAGGGGAGCGCCTTTGGCAGTCTTCTGTTTTGGGACTGAGTCTCTTGAGCGCTACTTGGGAAACAAAGGCGTCAAGGATGGGCAGAACGGGCCTCTAGACAACTGGGGACTCTGACCTCAAAGAGAATGATGTCTATTTCAGGAGAATTCGTGATTGGGGACGAAAAGTTAGGGCGAGAGCTTAAACCCTGGAGGAATTCTACCACAGACAGCACCTTCATCATGCTAAATGGCTCTGCAAGGCCCGACAGGTGTGAACCAATGGTCAATTTCCATCCCAGGGTCAGAACTTTCGAATTCCCCCAACCCAATGGAAGTAATTGGCAATTTCACGCTTCTCCCTCGGCCTGGTTCAGCAGAGGTGGCCCAAGGGGCTCCAGGGGCTGGGGGACCAGCATCATCTCTGGTGTGGCAACCCCGACTCCGCTGGTGCTCCTCTCGCCTCCCTTTCAAAATGTCAGTCCCCCGCCTCCGCACTCACCACCAAACAAACACAGAAATCTACTACTGTTCTCCCCACGCACTCCATTTTCTTCCAATCTGAGACCCATTTGTGTGTATAATTGAAAATTAGCAGTGCAGCTGTTTGGAGAGAGTAATTTATCACGGCGCATTGTTCGGAGCTGACACTTTAGCCCCGGCTCGAACAAGGCAGTGGTTGCTGGGGGTTGAGCAGCAGAAAGTGATTCGCCGGTAATGCCGCGTTTCCCCTGCGTCGTCTCTAATTGTAGCCTCTTTTTCGCCATTGAATTGCGAGTTGAGTAAAAGAGCTTGTTTGCTCTGGGCGCCGAGGCTGCCAGGGCCGCTCGGCCTATTATCACAAGATACTCTTGATCTTTTGAAAAGCAGGAAATAGAATTTTTCTCCAACAGGGAAAGTAATTTGCGATGCGTCCATTAGTTCTTCATTAAAGCAAGATTAAATTGCACGGCAAATCACATCTGTGTTTGGATGATTAAAGGGTGGCATTTTAGAGGCCAAAACTAATTACTAGCCCAAATGAATGGGAGTGAAAAAACAGTCATGTTTTTACATTAGATAGTGTGGCTTGTAATTAGATTCAAGCTAATTCCACTATTTCTTCTCTTTTAATGAGATGAGCCTGTCCTCATCTTTTTCTAGGCCATGCTAACAGCCCCAAATGTATAATTTTGATAATGCTCGGAGTTTACTTTATTGAAATTTCTTTACTACCTGCCACAAGTGACTGTTCTGTCTAGTGGTACTTCATTATGGGGAAACTCTGAGCCCCCACCCGACGCAGAGATATAGTTTGCAATGGGAGGAATTCCTGGAAAAAACAAAGGACCAGAAAACAACTCCCAGGCACATATGTCTCATGTGCAAACCACAGACACGGTGACAGACTGGAAATGGGCAACATCTCCAGAAGGGAACATAAAATAAAGCTTCTCCCAAGGGAGACAGAAATCAGGGGCTCTAGGGAGGAACAACAGTGAGACACTTGGATGGAATGAGGAGATGGCTGAATGCCTCCAAAGTCCTTTAACTTGGGAGATTTTCTTACTCCAGTGTCATTTCTCTCTCTTCCGCTGTCAGGGGAGTTATTGGAGGTGGGGGATGAGAGTGGTGCACACAAATTATGTTGAATATAAATTTGTCCCGTTTTGATTTTTTCCTTTAAAACTAATACTGCCATTTCAAACTTTAGCATCCGATAAAGGAATCGTACCAAGAATTTTAAGGGTTTTTCAAGTCCATCAATCAATAAGTATTTATTAAACTCCACTATGTATGTGACAAGCATTGCGCTGGGCACTGTAGATGTAAATGTAATGAATAAAACAATCTCTGTGGTAAAAGAGCAGATGTGTGCAACGTATGTGTATTTGTGTATATTCATATGTGCACATGTATTATATGTGTGCTTGCATACTAATGTGTATACAAATGTGCATGTATATATATGCAATAGATACAAACCAAATACAATGTATATATAATAGATACAAAATAATTATAATGTATATTTATGTTTTTATATATTTAACAATATAAGATAGTTTCAGAAAGAGCATAGTTAGAGGATCAGGAAAAACTTCATGTAAAAGGCAATACTAAAGCTGAGTTTTAAAGGAAGAGAGGAATTCCTATGAGGTGGAGGTGAGAAAGGGGTACATTAAATGCATGTTGAGGGAAGCAAAGCAAGGTGGGACAGAGACAGTGGTGTGTGAGGTATGGAGGGAAGACCAGCTTGACTAGACCACTGAGTGCAGGAAGGGGAGTAATGTATCATAAGACCGGAAAGGTAGGTTGAGATAAGGTTATGAAGAACTTTAAAAGCCAGAGGCAATATGGAGCCTCTAGAACTGATTGAAAAAAGGAAGAAAAACAACCATTTATATGTGCCAGGAACATATAAGAGCTTTTTTTTAATTTTTTCACAATTATTATCTCACTTGAACTTCACAACAACCCTAGGGGTTATTACTATGTCCATTTTACAGGTCAGGTAGACTGAAATGAAATGACTTGCTCTCTAAAGTGTGTCTGAGGACAGATTTAGTAACAGCTAACATTTATATAGCATTTGCCATGTGCCAGGTACTATGCTGAGTAATTTTCAATTATCATCTCATAGCTCTGGAAGATAGGTACTATTATCATTCCTGTTTTACAGATGAGAAAACTGAGACAAACAGGGATCCGACTGACTTGCCCAGGGTCATCTAGCCTAGAGGTATTTGGAGCTGGATTGGAACAAATGTTTATCCTGACTCCCGGTCCACTACACTAGGCACTGTACCATCTAGCAGCCCCACAAAGGAAGAGACATGGACAGATTGGCACTTGAGAAAAATGCAATCTGTCCTTTGTTTTTTTGTGTGTGGTTTTTGTTTTCTTAAGTAGATGTAAACTGACTGAAACAACTTCAATTTTGATGGCAGGTTTCAGACAGTTGTTTCTGAAAATTCATTTTATAAAGGGCCATGTTTTTTCCCTTAAGAAAAAACAAAGGGTTTCATTGATCCCTTCCTTTTTTTACAGCATGGTAATTTATTAATATTTTGTCTGTCCTCATCAACCTTCATCATCTTCCTTATAATAAAAAAAAACCAGGCAAGCAAAACGGACAATAAAGTGACAGCATCCGCTGGTGCATGCTCCACTCCGCACCCATACTCTGAGTAGCTCCCGACCCCCTAGGGAGAGCTGGCAAATTTATTCTCTGTAATCAAGATAGCAATTGCAATTATCTGAGCTCAGCTACTTTTCATGTTCTTTTGTTTATGTTATTATGGTCATCTTGTGTCTAGTCTTCTGGCAGGCAGGTGGTTCAGCGGATGGAGTGCTGGGCCTGCAATCAGGAAGACCTGTGTTCAAATGAAGTCTCAGATATTTACTAGCTGTGTGATCATAGCCAAGTCACTTCATGCCCCTGTTTCTGTTTCCTGAACTGTAAAAAAAAACCATTTCATGAACTGTAAAATCACCCTGAGAGATGGGTGCTATAATAATTGGAATAATATTTGTAAAGCGCTTTGCAAACATTAAAGTGTTATAAAATGTACTTTTATTATGATGATAAAGTTTATAATTTATGATTACAATAATTTTAATATTATTATTACTCTGTATATGAATGCATACAAACCTTTTCATGAAATGCAGAGGAGAAAACAGAAGGAAACTTATGTGAGTAGGACAGTTTCGACAGCACTGTCATATACTTTAATAAGTCAGTAGTGAAAAATGGAGATTCCGTGTTTGTTTCATCTAGAGTACACTGTGCTCTGCTGTGTGTGTAAATGCTGTTTTTTGTGTCTAAGTTGTTTTGTTGTCTAAGTTCCAATTTTAAAAATACAAAAAAACACCCATGTTCTCTGTATTTTTCTTGTTTGCTGAAGACCCTATTTAAACTTGACCAATCAAAAGTGGCCTTCTAAAGCCCAGATGTTTTCTCTCATTCCCTAAGCTAGGTATTTTGACACTTTCACATTGGCCTCAGTCAAATGGCAACCTGTTCACCAAACCAATGAGGCATTTGAATACAGACCTGGAAATCCTCTTAATCCATTACTACTACATGATGGAGGCATCCCCAGACTAAAGTTAGGGAAGACTCTTTGAGGCCCCCTCACATAGTGGGAAAAATGGAGGTTTTTCCCACTAACCTTGTTTGGGGGCTGATATTTTAGAAATAATTACTGACTCCCAGAAATGATATGCCTAATAAAATAACATTGGTGTTTTAGACCTTGCAGTACAGTAAGAAGAGAACTAGATTTGGGACCAAAGAGCTTGGGTTTGGATTCTGACTTTGACATATACTAGCTGTGTGACCTTGGTCAAGTCTCATCACTCCTTTGGATGTCAGGTTCCTCCTTTGTAAAATAAAGGCCTTCAGGCAAGATCTCTAAGGTCTTTTACAGCTCTAATCCATCCTCCTCAGATCTTTCTTCTTGTCCATAGACACAAGGGCAGCAGATCCAGGTAGTAGAGAGCAAGTTGGATTTGGCCTCGGGTGGCTCAAAGTCATTTCTCAGCTCTGATGCCTAATTAGTTGTTTTATCCAGGCAAATCACTCAAACAAATTAGCAACAAAAATACTTTTCCCTTTTGCTTCACTGGGTGTTAGGGGAATGAAAAAAAGCCCTTTGCAAACCTTGACACTTCAGGAAAATGCAACGTTATTTTTCCCATGTTCTCTGTGGAGATGAGAATAAACAGCATCCTGAGATATCCCCAAGAGGGCAGGAGAGTCCCAGCTTTATTACTCTATAGAAGGTACAAGCCAGCTCATTCATTCATTCAATCAATCAATTAATCATTCCTTTTTATTTCCAGAACTTGATGGCATAAATCACAGCCGGATTTAGCCTTTGTGGAACCGGAGCAATCACTAAACCATTGACAATTTTCCTAGACAGCAACTGTTCTTGTTTTTTTTGCTGGATTCCTCAACACAAGACAGGTAAGCAGTGGTCATGATGTGACTTTAGAGCACATTCTGGCCCAAACTGGAGGACAGAGGGTAGAGAAAATCAAAGCACATCTGGATTGGGGCTCTCTTTGTTGGGGTGCATTTATCTGTACCTGGGGATGGAAGGGCAGAAATGATGAGTAGTTAAAAACTGACTTCATCTGATCACTTCAAGGGAGATGAATGATATGAGCTGGCAGGTTCAGTTGGATTTCTCACAGAGAAGTCCTTCCCTGGTTAGTCAGCTCAAGAGAAGGTACTGAGTTTGAATGGTCACTAACCATCAGTCACCAGAAGTCAGGAAGTCAGCAATGTTTCCTCAGGTTTGTGGTGAATGTAGCATTTCACAGAATGCCATGTTGGGACAAAGTAAACAAAAAAGAGATAGAAGACATGTTTCCTGTTTTCAGGCAATATACAAGGAGGTGTATGGGCAATTCTGAGTCACCCTAGTGGTGGAGGGAGAGCACTGGATTCAGAATCAGAGGACTTGGGTTTGAAATCTACTCTGCCACTTCTAGAAGCTACCTCCCAGAGTTTTGTAAAGTGCTTTACAAATATTATCTCATTTTAACCTCACAACAACCCTGGAAAGTAGGTGATATCTTACCTATTTTACAGATGAAAAAACTGAAGCAGACAGAAGTCAGGAGATTCACGCACAGCAAATAAGGGTCTGATGACAAATTTGAACTCCAAGTCTGGGGCTCTATCCACTTTGCTATCCAGCCATCAATAAGGTATCAACTCCTTAAAGACAGGGACTGTTTTTTGTTTTGGTCATGGCAACCCCAGCATATAGCACAGATGCTTAAAGTACTCATTGAATAAATGAATGCTATATAAATTCTATTTCAGCTTATGGCAAACCTCCGATGTAAAATGATCACAGTTTCAACCTATTCTCCAAACCACAGAGTTGCCTCTTAAATGCAGAGGGGATCTGAGAGATCAAAACCTTGCTAACAGCTGTGGCCATCCAAATTTGCCAAGGGTTTTCTGAGAACTCAGAATGTGCACCATGTTGGTTTTATTCTATAAAGGAAAACAAATTAGGACCAAGAGGCCTAAAAAAACAAAAACCTCACTGGGGAGGTGGGTGGGAAAGGGGATGGGGAGGCCCTACTGTGCTTAGTAACCATAACAAATCTGACTCTTGGGGTCTAATTTAGATCAATCTACTCCAGGTGTAAAAATTGCTGCCAGATTGTTCCCTCCTTCCAAGATCTTTAGGGAGTTACCCAGTTCTAAGAGCCCCCAGGGTTTCCAGGACAATGACAGGAAAATGGCCAAGAGAGGAGAGCTGGGATTGGCCATAGTGCAGAGATACAGATGGGCCATTGGGAAAAGCCAGCCTTTCCCCCAGGTCCTATTCTGGATGCCAGAGTCTGACCCCTAAAAGATTAACACACATGCACTGACCGTTAGGAAGGAAAGGGATGAAATATTCAGAGATGATCAAGTTCCAGCCTGTTTGGAAGTAGGCGAACAAGTATAATCTGACCCTCCCCAAAGAAGACCAGAGACTTACCCAGGAGGCCAGGCAACCTGGCAGGGCTCCCAGAGCTAGCTCCCTCCCCTTCTCCCCTTTAAAAATGCAAATTGCCCCCTAGGCTCTGGGCCAAAAGCCAAAACTGGAGGGGGCAGTTCTCCATTTTCACTGGTCCCACCCTGTGCGGACTAATCACTGGGGCATGTAGGGGAGCTGCTAGGAGTGGGAAGGGGGCAGAGTGGTTCATCATAAAACAGTTGACATTTTTGTGGTGCTTTAAGGTTAACAGAGTTAAATGGTGGGTTCACTTAAGCTTTATAGTAACCCTATGAGATAAGAGGTTTTATCTCCATTTAAGGCTCAGGGAGGCCCCCATGGTCATAGACTAAGTGTCAGAGGTGGCTTTCAAATGCAGGTTTCTCCTGACTCCAGCACTCCTCCCACTATACTATGAAGACTAGATAAAATATGCCACTCATATACTGAGGATCATGTATAGTCTCTAGAATAGAGTGCAAGTTTCTTGAAGGCAGGCCCCATTTGGCCTTTTCTTTGTATTTCTGGCCCCTAGTACATACCAGTCATTCAATAAATTGAATATTGGATTGAAAAAATTCGCTTCAAAAGAATTTGCCCTGATTCTCCACCCATCAGCTCCACAATAATAATTAATGCCCACAATAAAATGGGTTCTGTAGGTACGTTGACATTACAATGAGAATTCACAGACTTGGACTGTGGCTGGAGATGCAAAGGCATGATGGCTGGATCTGGAGTCAGGAGCTGGATTTAAATCCCATCCTTGTAGTTCACTACTAAGCAGTTGGTGGTGTACTGAACAGAATATGAGACTAAGAGTTAACAAGGCCTGGGTTCAAGTCCTGTCTTTGAAAGTTACTAGCTGGCTCACCCAAAGCAAGTCTTAGTTTCAGTTTCCTAATCTGTAAAATAAGTATGGAATAGTATCTGTCTTACAGAGTTGTTGTAAGGATCAAGTGAGATGTAAATATTATAGCATAATATTCATACTACAATTATAATATATTTCTACTATACAGCATCCATACTGTAATTATAATATAATATTTATAATTTATAATATAATATTTATGGTATAATTATAACATTTTCTAATATAATATTAGCTGTTATTAGTTTTCTCTTTTATAAAAGGGGAGGATTGGACAGGATGACCCTTAGTTTCCTTCTTGCACTAAAGCAATGACTCTAATTCTAATTTATGCAGCATAGATTGCATGTTATATTACATATAACAAATAATGTCATACAATATGGTATTTGTGTGTATTATATTAATAATATAATAATTCTCCTTCTAATTTATATACATATCCACATTATATAGTTTAATATGATATACATCAGTATATCAGAGTAGGCCGCTAGGTGGCACTGCAATGCACAAAGGTCCTGAACTGGAGTCAACAACTCATCTTCCTGAAATCAAGTCTGGCCTCAGGTTCATACTAGCTGTGTGACCCTGGGCAGGTCACTTAACCCAGTTTGCCTCAGTTTCCTCATCTGAAAAATGAGATGGAGAAGGAAATGGCAAATCACTTCAGTGTCTCTGTCAAGATAACCCCAAATGGAGTCATGAAGAGTTGGACACAACTGAAAATGACTGAACAAATATAAATATATAAGGTATGCATAATATATATTCATAATTTAGGATTGGAATTAACTTGTATATTTATATTCTCTCTATTTCCATATATTTTCTATATACATACATATACACATATGCATGTATGTATATATATGTTTTATGCACATATCTATATACATATACATGTATATGTATATATTTGCTCTCTCCGTATTTGAATGTAAGCTCCTTGAGAATAGAGATTGTTTTATTCCCTGTACTTGTATCCCCAGCCCCTCGCATGGTGCCTGGCACATAAGCCCTTAATGCTAATAATAATAACTGGCATTTATACAGTGCTTTAAGACTTGCAAGATGCTTTAAATACATTATCTCATTTGGTCTTCATAGCAACCTCATGAGGGAGGGGCTACTTTAATCTCATTTTTACAGACAAGTAAACTGAGGCTAAGTGACTTGCCCAAGTAAATATCTGAGTTGGGATTTGAACTCAGGTCTTCCAGACTTCAAGTTCAATATTCTATCCATTCTACCACCTAGCTGCCGTGAATTGATTAAATTTATGATAATAGATCAATGTGAAAAAGGTAATGTATCATCTTGTGATGTCTACCACAACCTGAAGCCTTAAGGACCCTGAATAATGCCATGACCAACCACAACTCCAGGGGAGCAAGGATAAAACATAACTCCCACCTCATAGCAAAGAGGGGTAGGGTGAAACATACATTGCTGGGCATGGTCACTCTGTAGATTTGCTTTGCTTTACTATGTTTATTTGTTAATAAAGAATTTAGCTGGGTTTTTTTTGGGGGGAGGTTAGGAAAGAGAAAGGAGCTATCGATAGTGATGCCTAAAAGAAAAGAAAGAAAAAGAGGTCACTAAAGAATAGTTTTAAGTTCACAGAAGAACAGAAGGAAATTCAGAAGAAAACACAGCCAAGCAGGACAACTTTGAAGGTAACGTGATGAAATTATTATATCCTTTTTTTTTAAAGCCAGTCATAGGAAATAGAGATTCATAATTTCATATATAATTCCCTTTTTTCGTTGTTCCACTTTCTATATGGAAATGCTTATATTTTAAGTCTTTGCTAAGTTAAAAATAAAAGTAAAAGAAATTAAATAATAATAGGAAGTACTTTAAGGTTGCAAAGTGCCTTACAAATATTATCTCATTTTACTCTCATAACAACCCTGGAAGGTAGGTGATATTACTATCATCCCCATTTTACAGCTGAAAAAAACTGAAGTGAGCGGAGGTAAAGTGACTTGTCATATAACTTCTAAGTGTTTGATTCCAGGTCCAAGGCTCTATCCACTATGACACTTGGTAACCTATGTGTGTATATATATATATATATATATATGTATGTATGTCACTGAACTATTAAAAATCATTAATATGAAAGATGTGGTAGAGTGGAAAGAGAAATCAGGCGATGTAGGCTCAAATCCCACCTTTGATAAACACTAGCCATGTGGCTGTGGGTGAGATAAGGCTCTCTGGGTCTGTTTTATGATCTGAAAAATTAAACAAACTTCCACATTTAGGTCTATGATCCCTTGATCAGATTCAAAGACATGTGGAAAAATGCATTTGAACTGATGTAGAATGAAATGATCAGAACTGGAAGAACAATTTACTCAGTAACATGAAGGAAAACCCTTTGGAAAGACCTCAGAACTGAGACACAAACAGAAATCCATCATCATTTCAGATGGCTAGTGGTGAAACATGCCTCCTGCCTCGTGGCAGAGAGCTGAGATCATCTTCAAACATGGATAGGGTGGTGATTTGTTTAGTTTGACTATACATGTTTGTTTTAATGGAGAGCCTTGCTTGTGGCGAGGGAGAGGGAGAA
The DNA here is from genome assembly GCA_023548195.1 of Bettongia penicillata ogilbyi. Lineage (NCBI taxonomy): Eukaryota > Metazoa > Chordata > Mammalia > Diprotodontia > Potoroidae > Bettongia > Bettongia penicillata. Next base: position 12,094,656 of record JAJHZJ010000496.1, read on the forward strand.
TGAAAGATGGGCTAGTGGGTGATGATCTGTAGTGAGCTAGAACTGACTGTTCAGTTTTCAGCATGAACATTTAAACCTCAGAAATCAGCAAATACTCCAAATAAAGACTTGGTTTACTGTTTGGCTTATTGTCTAGACTTAAGAAAGTGATAGAAAAATGTTAATAATGCAAATTCAACTTAAAAGTGTATTATGTGTATATTTTCTTTTTCCAAGAGCTAGTTGTTAAACATTTACCAACCCATCACTGGTAACAATAGTTATTTTTAAAAAGAGCATCTATCAAACTTTTATTTAATGCACAGAGAGGAGGTAAAAAAAAAAAGCCAAGTATAGAAGGGAAAACAAATAAGAGAATTTAGTTACTGTCTTGTTAAACATTATATATGGAAGGTACTGCCTCTTATGTTGACATTTGCTTTCTGAAAGGGTTGTTATTTGTATAAAAAATACTGATTTTTTAAAAATCAGCTTCAGCAGAAACACAGCCTTCAGATTAAAAGGCTGAGGAGAGACACTGACTGTCTTGAGGACCTGAGAGAAACTGCCAGTTACATAAAACTACTGTGAAGACCTGTTTGAAGGCAGAGCACAGTTACAGGGCATTGTCGTCATCAGCTCTCATTACATATGACTACTCTCAGAATTTTGAAGGTTATAATCAAAAAATTATAAATCAAAGAATTACTTGGGAACTACTGGAAAAATTTAAGGATTATTTGGTTTATACCTCACAGAAAAGTAGAACTTCTAAGTTTTGCATCATAAGTTAGAGCAGGGTCACTGCTTATGAGGAAGCTCCAATTTGAGGTATTAGAACCAAGAACAGAGGGAGTAGGAAATCAACAGATAAAGATGGTAAGAGGCGGGAACCCTTAGTGCAGGAGGAGTGGAAGACAGAAGATAGAATACAAAAGCTGGCAAGATCTGAGGTTCCCTGACATGTAGACTTTACAGCTGTTTTCTGGAGAGTTGTGCTGAGAGTTGATTAACTGGAGAAAGACTGAATCGGACTGGAGAGCCCAGTAGGCTCTGCAGCTAAAGGAAGATCATTAGAGAGCTAAACCCTCTTGCTCTATGGAGGGTTATCTAGACATATTGCCCTCTACTGTGTTCAACAGCTTGAAGAGAAACTTTTCAATGTTGTGTATGTTGGTCTTTATTGCCCTCTAGAGCTAAAAAGAAGGGAAAGGAGAAAGAGAGAATATAGACTTAGAAGATATTTTGTCCAGTCATGCTGATATAATTTGCTAAAAGAGCATAACACTTTCTCAGCACCTTACTAAGGGTGTCTGTGTGCTAAAAGAGCTTGACCACCATCAGCAGCCTGGGAATAGCAGAGAAGCAGCTTTGTCAACAAGGGTATTTCAAAAACCAGAAAGGGAGAAGACAGCAAAGAAGTGATGCAGGACTCAGACTGTTCTCAAGAGAGACCTGGATACTGTGGTCTTGAATCCAGTTACAATCTGCCTCAAGCACATCAGTTTCCCTACTGATATGTCTGCCTGCTAGATATTTGTAAGTTTCCATGCCCATTTTCCCACAACTGACACTGTGTATTGGAAGAAAAGTGTGACCTATGATTATGGGAAAGTTGCTATATTTTGATTATTTCTGCTTTAGATTATTTCTTTTCTTGAGTAAATATTTTAATTATTTTTGCTTCGGATTTAGTAAATGTTTCATGTCTCTTATTGTGACTGATCTAGCATTAATGTGAAGCACATTGGTAGAGGCTTAGGTAGCAAATAGTACGAATTTATCCTACACACATTGTCTCCAGGTTTAACCAAAATTCCTAGGGAGACTTTGAATTTTAGCAGTGAAGTTGCATTCATGTCCAGGCTGTCCCCCCAGGAAAACCCCCCCAGACCTGCCAATGTAAGTATGAGAAATGTGAGACTATGGAGAGAGCAAGAAAGGGGATGAAGGTGACACATCAGCCCACCACTGCCTCTAAGTCAATGCCATGCTTGTGACATATATGTATATATGTGTATATATACATACACGTATATATATAAATTTATGGTTTCTTATGCTTTGTTCTCTGTATCTTGAAATGTTATATTTGCTGATTATTTTTAAATTTGAAATAAAAAAGAAAGATCGTTTTCAAATGACTTGTATTACCTACCTGACAAGGATGATATGGGGTAAACATTTTGTAAACCTTAAAGCACCATATAATCTCAAGTGGTTGGTAGTGTCTAGACTTGGAGTCAGAAATCCTTAGTCCAAATCTTGCTTCACAAGTGGAGTAGCTATGTTGTCATGGGAGAGTCACTTTACCTCTCTGAGATTTAGTTTCCTCATCTGTAAAATGGGGATAATAAAACTTTTAATATAAGACTGTTGTGAAGTCCAAATGAAAGAAAAATCCACTTATAGTACTTCATATATCTTAAAGCACAACATAAATGCCAACTATTGTTACTAATTTGAACTTAATCCAGCCAAACTTTAGTAGCTGACTCCTCATGTGTAAGCTACCGGTTCATTAATTTGGCAATGTTATTAAGTAGAGATATCCAAATGAGGAAATGTCTTCTACTAAAGCAGATCAGCACTTCTCTAATTTATCATCTTAAACATTTTTGAAGGTTATAATTCATATACTAGCCTTTGCTAGATGCCTCATGCAATATTACTATTATCTTTATTATTACCGATACTAAACCCCCTACCCACCTTCTCATCCTTCTCCTTCCCCCACCAAGTAGTTGCTCTGGGCACAAAGGGTTAAGTGACTTTGGAGAGAACCTTAAAAAGTCATTGCATCCAACCTCCTCATTTTACAGATGAAGAAACCCAGAGAGGAGTAATTTGTGGGAGGCCACACAGCTAGTGAGCGTCTGGGTTAGAATTCGAGCCCAGGTCTTCCTGAATCCAGGTCCAACATTAGACCACACTGTCTCTCAGCCATGTATCGTTAGCAATATCCATCTTGTTCTCTTCTATTTAAATGATGTTCAAATATACGTGATCCTAGAACAAGTTACTACTTCCTTATTTACCTGTTGCATGTAATTATATTTGTAATTCTTATATCTACATATGTATGTTATATGAATTATATACTTATTTTATATTTAAATTCTAGCTATTATTTCTCATTCTTTTCATCTTTATATCATCATCCGTATTGTTCAGTCATGTCATGACTACATCTGGGGTTTTCTTGGCAGAGATATTGGAGTGGTTTGGCATTTCCTTCTCCAGCTCATTTTACAGATGGGAAAATTAAGGCAAGCTGGGTTAAATGACTTGCCCAGAGTCACACAGTTAGTAAGTGTCTGAGCCATATTTGAATTGAGGAAGATGAGTCTTTCTGACTCCCAGCCCAGGGATCTATCCACTGGACCACCTAGCTGATCGTTGTCAGTATCGGTAATAGTAAAAGTGGTAGTGTTATTGCAGGTGAGGCAGCTAGCCAAGGTTCCAAGAAATCCACAGCAACTTAGGAGCAGAACTGGGTCCCCTGACCTAGCCCAGTCCTATATCCACTGTGCTCCCCTATTCTCTCCAGTCTTATCTCCCTCCCAGGCCACAGGCACTCTATTAAGGGACTGATACCCATCAGACATGGTTGGAACATTTGAGAGTTGTTGACTGGGGTTAAGTCTGAAGCTGCTATCCATTTCTGCAGATAAATATGCAGAAAATTTCTAACAGGAGAATGATCTTGGACTAATAAGCCTTGCCTGACAGCATCATTTGGGTTTGTAGGGCTTCATATGTGGGAGATTTGTTAAACAATTGGATGAAAAGAACTAGGGAAGCTCACAGCACACTTGACCAATAACTCTGCATATAAAAGCACGAAGTGCTTTCGTCTGATACTGAATAGATACACTTCCAATCATAATACACAGATGCACTCAACCCTCATTATAAGAAGAAGCCTGCCGATGCTGCTGGCTGTTGGCATTCTGCATTCTACTTCTGTTTCCATTATCATAAAACCCCACTTTTAAGGATTGATAATTCAGCCAAAATAATTTGCTACAGGAGGGTTTCAAAAGATTTTTTTTTTTACTTATTCATCTGAATAAAATCCCAACATCAGAAATTCTAAACAATAGGGACAGGGCTATTTCTGAAGCCGTTGTTGTCCCACCCGTGGTACGTTTTCTTTTTTTTTTTTAATGTGAATTTCATTTCTATTCTGTGAATTTCTCCTAGATCCATTAAAATACAACTCATCCTTTGGTTAATAGGCCCTGGGAGGGGACAGAAGACCCCCAAACAGCTCTCTTTTGTTTCCTTTCCATTCAGAGAACCATAAAGAGGGGAGACGATGCAATTTCTTTGGTGTAATTTTGCTATTAGTAAAATCTAGTTAGTAACTCAGCTGATCTCAGAAGAGGGAGAGCACAGAGTAGAGAGATGCTAGACAATGATACAGCAAACTAGCCTCCTAGACTCTGATAGGTCGAGCAGGTAGGTGCCAGGGTTACTTGGGAGCAGTGAGCCCTGTGTTTCAGAAATCTTACTTCCTTATTTCTCAGTACTAAGGGACTGGTGGACCAGTGATGGACTCTCTATGTGTCTGTTGTCTGAAAGTTGACCCAGCTCAAGGCAAAGACACCCTTCATGAGTTGGTTACAGGGGGAATGACTCTTTAAGCCTCAGCACCACGGCAATGACTGTCTTCCAAGAGGGACCCCAACCTGTGTCCGAGGGCAGAGTACCACACTGATGATGATAATACAGGCCGCTGAGGTATTGAAGAGATCTCTCTGCAATAGAAATTCAATAAATCATTCAGCATACAGCAAAACATTCAGAGCAGCATTCTTTGTCACAACAAAAAACTAGAAATTAAATAGATACCCATCAATACAGGGGAAGGTGCCACAAACTGTGACATATGAATGTAGTGGGATGTTACTATGCTGTAAAAAATAATGAATATAAAGAATTTTTTAAAAATGGATATCTATTTATAAACCAAGGTATGGTAAAAGAAAAGAACCACATAATCCACAATGATAATAATGTAAATGAAAGCAACACTAAAATGCAGCTAAATTCAATTTACTGATTGATTGATTGGTAACTGGTAGATAGTAGGGGCTTATTAAGTGCATGTTGAGCTGAAATGAGTTGAACTGGTTCCAAAGAACAAATATTGAAATATATATTCCTGCTCTCAGTACAGAGGTGGAGGGCTACAGGAACCTAATGTTGCATACACTGTCAGATGCAGATGCTGCCTGTGTTTTGCTTAACTATTTGAGTTGGGGTAGGTGGGGGTTAAGCAGTGATAATCACTGTTTTTCACTCAAAGGCATCAAATGCGTCAGTCACATCAAACATCAAATGCTCTGCATTTGTTAAGATCTTTTGAAAGAGACATTGAGTGAAAAGGTTCTGTCCTGCAGCTGTCCAGTTTATTTACATTTTAAATATTAGCCTATGGTAGAAATTTATGTGGAACAAATCATCTTAGAAATAAACCAATTATTGGAGGCTCTACCTATTTCTCCTGTCATAAAGGAGAAGTCTGTTGGTTTGGGACTGAAGATGGGTGAGGAAAAACTGAAACATCAGTAAAACTTCCTTTTAAAAAAAGGAGGAAAAAGGAAATAAACTGAAGTGATATTGTGAACTAAGACAGAACCTATGTGGGAAATACTGTGAAAACCCTTAATATTGCTGAGGGTTCAGGGACAGGATAAAAAACTGCCTATTCACTCAATGAGCATTACCTCCCTCTAAGTGAGTTCTTGAAAAGGCCAGCTTAAGAAAGCCAAGGTCTCCCATTGCATCCTGGGTCATGTCCAGTCATCCTGATGAATATCTGGATACAGGATTCAGATGACTCTGGAGGAGAAGTGAGGCTGGTGACCTTGCACAGCACTCAAAACAAAGTCAAGTGCAAGTCATGTCATCATTTCTCTGATGTCATGGTCTTCTTTGAAAATAAAGGACAGATGCAATAACAATAACACAATATTTTATTCATGAAGATCATAGTTAATCACTATGAACTATAAAATATTATTTTTTACTTATCTTCCTCACTGAGAGCTGTTTTATTTTCAGTGTGATACAGTAAAAAGGGCACAATCCTCGGACACAGAGCTTCTAAATTCAAATTTGGGCTGTTACTTTCAACTTGTGGGACTCTGAATATGTTGCTCATCTCTCTGGACCTCAGTGTCCTCACCTCCAGAGTGAAGGGGTTGAAACTCTAGCTTCTCTTCTACCTCTAGATCTGAGATCCATTGACCTTTGAATGAATCAACAAAGTTCATTATGTGCCAGGCACTGTATTGAAGGCTGGGGGATAGACAAATAAGCAAGTAAGACAGGCTCTGTCCTCAGAAGTGGGGGTGCCCATCATTCTAATATGGGAAGACAATAAATGGAGAGGAAGTAGAAGTGAAAAACAGGATGCAGGGTGGAAGGGGGGGCTTTGCCCACTTTGGGTCATTTACCAAAATTAATAAATCAGTTTCATTTTCTCTCACCTCACTCTCGAGCTCCTAGCCGGTATCAAGCTTTACTAATCATCTACTTTAGCTTGTATGCCAATGCTCTTCTCTTCTGTGACTTTCTAATCATGAATAATTTAACAAAGAGATCAAAGCAGCTCTTATTCATCACAGTTCATCTAGACTAAGCCAGTAAAGTACTGATTAAATCAGGAATTATGAGCAAACTTGAAAAACTTTGAAGTAGGTCTCCACTCCCCTCTCAGGCAGAAAGGGAGGGGAAGAGAGTGGAGAAGCATTTTACTATCTACAGGAATTCTCAGTCATGGGTTAGTTCATTGGACGTCATTGGACATGCCTTTCACTCTGGGTTCAGTTGTCCTATCGGGTCTCAGTGGATCAGGGCAGCAGTGGCCCCCGGGGAGCCCAGTTATGGTTAACATTGGCCGTGGCCAGCCGCTCCTCTGTCTAATACCCATCTCTTCTCACTCTGAGCAGCCTAACTCCAAAGAAATCTCCAAATTTGGGGCTTTGCTCTTGTCAGCCTTCTCCCCCAAGGCCTCTGCAGCAGTGACCGGAGAGATCTGTCCCCTATACCTCCTCTCTAGAATCTCCATTGTGTCTTTCTTCATGTTCATCCAAATGCCATATACTTTCTTTCTCCAGGTCCTCTCTGCAACCTCTCATGATAGGTCTTCCTCAAGGCAGGAAGAAAAGCATTCCCCTTCATCATTTTTCAGCATAACAGTATTCCATTGTGTTCATCTATGCCATACTTTGTTCAGCCATTCCCAAATTGATGGGCACCCTCTGCATCTCAGTTTCAAGTTCTTTGCCACCACAAAAAGACCTACTATAAATATTTTGGCACATGTAGGTCTTTTTCCTCTTTTTTGCTCTTTTTTGGAGATAGTGCTAAATCACAGTTTGATGAACATTGTAAAAAGCATTGACTCTGGAGTCAAAGACCTGGGTTCAGATCCTACCTTTAATACTTACAACCTGTGTGACCTTGAGTTAAGTCCTTTGGCCTCTCCAAGTCTCAGTTTTCATATCTGTAAAATAAGGAAGTAAAACAAGATGGATTCTAGAACCATGTTCCTATTATTTTAATGTAAATGGTCAGTAGTAGCCTAAAAGATTTACTAAACCTCTTAGCTTCTTCCACAGAGAAGCATAAAACATGATATGGTTAGGTGGTCATGGTTAGGTTATCCATATGCTCCCATATGCTCAATTTGCATAATGTACTCCCATGCTTCTTGAGTTTGTACCAAGGAAAACCAATTGTAGTGGTATGACAGCCCCTGAAGGGTGAGGACCTAGTTCTTGGTGGGAAAGACAACTTATCTGCTTCCCAGCAGGGTTGACAGGGAAGTCAGTCTAGAGTGCCATCTAGGTCTGTCAATAGGCATTAATTTAGTGCCTACTGTGTTCCAAGCACTGGGTCAAGCTCCTGGAATTCAAAGACCCTAATCTTAATTAACTCAGAATCTGATGGAGGAGTCAATATGCAAATGAGATATAGGCAGGATCAATTAGAGATAAGCATGAGAGGGAAGGCACCTCAATGGTGTTTGCTACACCTTAACATCTCCAACAGTTTACCTGAGCAAGAGACTCTTCTCAAGGACACACACAGCAATAAAAAGAACTGACGTTTTATACTGCATTCCAAGGTTCGTTGCTGTTCTGTCATTTTTCAGTTGTGTCTAACTCTTCATGGCCCATTTGGGGTTTTCTTGGCAAAAGTACAGAAGTGGTTGTCATTTCCTTCTCCAGCTTATTTTACAGATGAGGAAACTGAGGCAAACGAGGTTAAGTGACTTGCCCAGGGTCACATAACTAGGAAGTATTCGAGGTCAGGTTTGAATTCAAGTCTTCTTGACACCAGGACCTGTGTTCTATCCACCAAACTGCTCCAAAGACCTGGGCTACCATGGTCTTTTATGGACTGGGGACAAGTAGCCTCCCAAGTGGAGAAAGACAAGCACTCTCGGGGGTTGCTGCCATTCTCCTTTTGAATGAGGTTACACGCTTTGCACAACTCAGCCCTAAGACTCCTTGCTCATCATCTGCTTTAGCATCTTCCATTTCCTTTTACCTGCGAAAGAAATTGTCCTGTGTTTGGAAATTCACAAACCAAGAAATAAATTAACTTCTGAAAAAGTAAAAAGCTTATCTCAATCCAAGCAAAACTTTCACTTTTAGAAGCCCTGGAGCTTTGGTAAAATAAATTCTAAACAGCCATACCTGGATGGGAGCTTGCCTAGAGGAAACATCTCTAGAAGCAAAAGACATTGATTGGAATCCTGGCTCTGCCACTATCTTAGCTATGTGACCTTGGATAAGCTACTGCTTCTCTCTGTGTCTCTTTTCTCCTGCGTGAAATGAGGGAGAAGAATCCTAGTGATCTCTAAGATTCCTCACCAGTCTTACTTTCTGGAATCCTGTTGATAGCAAAAGCTTAGAAAATGAGGCCAGTTCAATAGTTTCAAAAATCAAAAGTAGATTTTGCCCAACTGGAGTTACTTTTTTTCTATTTCTGAAAAGGAACCTTGGGACATTATAGAGGTAGCTAAATCCACAAAACATAATAATTGTGGAGTGAGAAAACTTTGATGGAAATGCTGATACTTTCTTCTGCTCCCAAACCTCTTATATTTTATATGGGAAACAACAGGTAAATAAAGAAGTATACAAATACACACACATACACACACACACACACACACACACACACACACACACTCAGAGCAAATATCACCTAATCTCAGGGAAAAGGCAATGACAGCTAGAGGAATCAGAAAAGGCATCATGTAGAAAGTGCGTGCCTGAATTAAATTTTTAAGGCAATTAAAGATTCTTAAAAATGGAGAGGTTGGGGGAGTGCATTCTAGATATAAGAGACTATACATGCAAAGACATAGAGAAAGAAGATAGAAGGTTATGTATGAAGAACAATTTTAAAAAGTCAATGTTACCTACAATTCCATCACAAGGAAATTTCAAGTTATCAATAATCATATAAAAATATTCTAAATCACTAATTATTTGAGAAATATAAATTAAAACAGCACTCAGGTTTCACCCTAAATCCATTAGACTGGCAAATATGACCCCAAATAAAGGAAAATGACAAATGCTGGAAGTGCTGTGGGAAAACAGATACATTATTACCCTATTAGTAGAGCCATGTACTGGTCCAGTCATTCGGGAAAGCAATTTGGAACTGTCAGCTGTAAATACATTTTGATCCAGCAATATCACTAGTAGGTCTATACCCAGGGGTGATTAATAGCAAAAGACAACTTTTACTTTTCAAAACATAACAGCAATCTGATCCATCCATTGGAGGATGCAAATGCCATTTTCAAGATTATTCTACTGTTTGCCATGAAATCAAGTGCTTAGGTATAGTAATAAGATCATTTTAAAGGTCGGCTGATTTGATACTGGTCAATCACATCACCTATCTATGCCTAGTTTCCTCATCTGTAAAATGAAGGGGTTGGATTAATCTTCAAAGTCCCTTCCAATTCTAATTCTAAGATCCTCTGACTGTATGAAAATTGTACTTCTACATGCATTGGAAAATAATGGAAAATTACACAAGTATGAAATTTCTGCCTGACCAAGCCTAGGCTGATAGAAATTCTCATCTGAACATGAAAAAAATATATTAATAGACTTCCTTGATATAGAAAGCAGTCAACAAGTATCTATGAAACACCTATCATGAGTCAGGCACTGGAAATAGAAATACAAAAGCAAGATAGTACTTGCTCTCAAGGAGGTTACATTCAATCAATATTTGTAATTCCTGTTTAAAAAAAGAGGAAGAAACATTGAAGGAACCATGAAAAGATAGGCATGCTAATTTACTGCCATTGCAGCTGTGAATTTGTCTCAAGTTTAGAAAACAGTTGGGAATGATGGCAAAAAAGGGACTAAATGGTTCATATCTTTTGACTCAAAGATTCCAGTACAGGGATATTTCTCAAGGAGATTACCAGGAAAACACATGTCCATAAAAAAATTTTTAGCAGCATGACTTGTGATCTCAGAAATCTGGAAACAAATTTGATACTCAAAGACTTTGTTTTTCAGTCACATCTGATTCTTTGTGACCTTATTTGGAGTTTTCTTGGCAAAGATATTGAAGTGTTTTGCCATTTTCCTCTCCAGCTCATTTTACAGATGAGGAAACTGGTTTAAGTGACTTGCCCAGGGTCACACAGCTAGTAAGTGTCTGAGGTCAGATTTGAACTCAGGAAAATGAATCCTCCTAACTTCAGGCTTGATACTATCCACTGCACCACCCAGCTACCCCAAAAGACTCAGATTTTGTTGTTCCTCAGTCTAGTTCAGTCATATCCAACTCTTCATTACCCCATGGGCCATAGCATATCAGGCCTGTCCATCCTCCACTATCTCTTGAAGTCTGTCCAAGCTCATGTTTATTGTTTCCATGATGTTATCTATCCATCTCATCCTCTGCCATCCCTTTCCTTTTACCTTTAATCTTTCCCAACATCAGGGTCTTTTCCAATGAGTCCTGTCTTGTCATTACATGACCAAAGTGTTTCAGTATTTGACTTTCAAGTGAATGACCTGAATGAATTTCTTTAAGTATTGGCTGATTTAATCTCCTTGCTATCCAAAGGACTCTCAAAAATCTCTAGCAGCACAATTAGAAAGCATCGATTCTGCCGTGCTCAGCTTTTTATGTAGTCCAGTACTCACAGTCATACATTACAACTGGAGAAACCATAACTTTGACTATATTGACCTTTGTCAGCAACATGATGTCTCTGCTTTTAGTACAGTGAGAAGACTGGTCATGACTTTCCTTTCAAGGAGCAGGAATCTTTCAATTTCATGGCTGCAGTCACCTCCTGCAGTGATCTTTGAGGCCAAGAATATAAAATCTGACCCTGCATTCATTTCTTCTCCCTCTATTTGCCAGGAAATGATGGGACCAGTTGCCAAGATCTTTGTTTTTTATTTAACTTTAAACTAGCTTTTATAGTCTCCTCTTTCACTCTCATTAAGAGACTTCTTAATTCTTCTTCATTTTCTGCCCATCAGAGTGGTATTATCTGCATATCTGAGATTGTTGATATTTTTTCCTGGCAACCTTAATTCTAGTTTTTAATTCATCCAACCTGACATTTCACATACTCTGCATATAAGTAAAATAAACAAGATGACAATATGCAGCCTTGTCATACTCCTTTTCCAATCTTAAACCAGTTGTTCCATTTTCAGTTCTAACTGTTGTTTCTTCACCCACATACACGTTCCTCAGGAGACAAGTAAAATGGTCTAATCATCCCATCACTTTGAGGAATTGCCAGATTTTGTTGTAACCCACACAATCAAAGGCTTCAGTGTGGTCAATGAAACAGAATTATATGATTTCCTGGAGCTCCTCTTACTTTCTCCATAATCTAGTGAATCTTGACAATTTGGTCTCTAGTTCTTCTGCCTCTTTGAAAACCAGCCTGCACTTCTGGTAATTCTCATTTCACATATTGCTGAAGCCTAGCTTGCAGAATCTTAAGCATAACTCTGTTGGTGTGTGAAATGAGTGCAATTGGTAATTTGAATATTCTTTGGCATTGCCCTTCTTTAAGTTTGGTTGGAATGTAAACCCATCTTTTCCAATTCAGTGACCACTGTTGAGTTTTCCAAATTTGCTGGCATATTGAGTCCAGTACTTTAACACCATCATCTTTTAGGATTTAAAATAGCTCAACTAAAATTCCATCACCTCCACTAGCCTTATTATTAGCAATGCTTCCTATGGCCCATTTGATTGCATTCTCCAGGACGTCTGCCTCTAGATCATTAACCACATCATCATGGTTATTGGTAATGTTAAAATTTCCTTGTATAGTTCTTTTGTGTATTCTTGTCACCTCTTCTTAATCCTCAAAAGACTCAAAGGCTAGGGAATGCTAAAAGACTGAATGATGTGGACCTGGAATAGACAGTGCATTCTACTGAGGAGGTATGATATTAATATAGATAAGTAAGTACAAGATAATCTAAAAAGGGAAAGAGTGCTAAGTACTAAGGGAATCAGAAAAGGCTTCCTTGGGAGGTGGCATCTGAGTTGAGCATTAGAGGAAGTTAAGCATCTTAAGCAGGCAGAGGTAAAGCAGAAGGGCATCCTAGGCATAACATTATTAAGTAATGAAGGGACATGGGGGGAGGGAGAGGGCGGAGCCAAGATGGCAGAGGAACAGTATGTACTTTCTAGAGCCCTGCCCCCAAGCCCAGCCACATACCTGGAAAAAACGGCTTTAAATAAATTTTAGAACTGCAGAACCCACAGAATGGCAGAGTGAATCAAATCTCCAACCCAAGACAGCCAGGAAGACCACCAGGAAGTGTCTGTCCCACTATGCAGGGGGCAGGGCACAGTACAGCGTGGGCTGCACTGGCACAGACAGGACCTGAGCAGGCCTTGGGGAGACTGGATCCCTCACATCTGTGACAGGTTCTAGACTTCAGGACTCCAAAACACCAAGGATAAATTGGAAGGTCAGTGGAAAAAATCTGTGGGACCCACGTGGGAAACTGAAATGGTCTGGCCCATTGGCCCCAGGGCATTGGAGAGGGGAAGGGGCAGAGGAACCTGCAGTAGCCACACTAGCAGCAGGGGCAGATGCAGCCACTGTTTCTGGAGCTCTAGACCCACATATTGTGGGGAGATTGAGCAGCTAACGGTGCACCCTCCCACCCCCACTGCAAGCAGAGAAGTACCTTGACAAAGAGCTCAAAAGTCAAGTAAATGACTGGGGAAATGAGCAAAAAACAGAAAAAGAATCAGATTATAGAATCTTACTTTAGTGACAAGCAAGACCAAAACATGCAAACATCCAAAGCCTCCAAGAAAAGATATGAATTGGTCTCAGGCCAAGGAAGAGCTCAAAAAGGATTTTGAAAATCAAGTAGCAGAAGTAGAGCAAAATATGCAAAGAGAAATGAGAGTGATGCAAGAAAATTATGAAAAAAGAGTCAACTGCTTGCTAAAGGAGACCCAAAAGAATACTGAAGAAAATAACACTATAAAAAAATAGACTACCCTATCCAATTGATAAATGGTCAAAGGATATGAACAGGGAATTTTCAGAGGAAGAGATTAAAGCTATCTATAGTCATATGAAAAAAATGCTCTAAATCACTATTGATTGGAGAGATGCAAATCAAAACAACTCTGAGGTACCACATCACACCTATCAGATTGACTAACATGACAAAACAGGAAGATAATAAATGTTGGAGAAGATGTGGGAGAGTTGGAACACTAATTCATTGTTGATGGAGCTGTGAGCTGATCCAACCATTCTGGAACTATGCCCAAAGGGCTACAAAAATATGCATACCCTTTGACCCAGCAATATTGCTTCTGGGACTCTGTTCCAAAGAGAACATAGAAGTGGGAAATGGTCCCACATGTACAAAAATATTTATAACAGCTCTCTTTTTGGTGGCCAAAAACTGGAAACCAGGGGGATGCCCATCAATTGAGGAATGACTGAACAAGCTGTGGTATATGAATGTAATGGAATATTATTGTGCTATGAGAAAAGATGAACAGGAAGACTTCAGAGAAGCCTGGAAAGACTTATATGAATTTATGATGAGTGAAAGGAGCAGAACCAGGAGAACTTTGCACACAGTAACAACCACAGTGTGTGAGGAATTTTTCTGGTAGACTTAGTACTTCATTGAAATCCATGAACTTGAAAAATTTCCATTGGACTCGAGGCAAAATGCCTTCCACATCCAGAGAAAGAACTATGAAATTGGATCACAGATAGAAACAGACCATTTTCTTTTGTATTATGTTTTGTTTTGTTTTGTTTTATGGTTTCCCCCATTCATTTTAATTCTTCTATGCAACATGCATTTAATAGGAATGTACATGTAGAATCTATATAAGATTATATGCTGTCTCAGGGAGGGAGTAGGGAGGGAGGGGGAATGAAGGGAAGGGAGTGGAAAAAAATATAAGATATATGGAAGTGATTGTCAAATACTGAAAACAAATAAAATAATTCAATTTAAAAAATAGACTAACCCAAATGACAAAAGAGATCCAAAAAGCCAATGAAGAGAAGAATCCCCTTAAAAGCAGAATTGGTCAGATGGAAAAGGAGGTCCAAAAACTCACTGAAGAAAATAATTCCTTCAAGATTATAATGGAGCAGATGGAAGCTAATAACTTTATGAAAAATTAATAAATTATAAAACAAAACTAAAGGAATGAAAAAATAGCAGACAATGTGAACTATCTCACTGGAAAAAACAACTGACCTGGAAAATAGATCCAGGAGAGACAATTTAAAAAGTATGGGACTACCTGAAATCCATCAACAAAAAGGGTCTAGACATCATCTTTCAAGAAATTATCAAGAAAACTGCCCTGATACTCTAGAACCAGAGGGCAAAATAAATGTTGAAAGAATCCACCAATCACCTCCTGAAAGAGATCTGAATAGAAAAACTCCTAAGAATATCATAGCCAAATTCCAGAGCTCCCAGATCAAAGAGAATATATTGAAAGCAGCTAGAAAGAAACAATTTGAGTATTGTGGAAATACTATCAGGATAACATGAGATCTAGCAACTTCTGCATTAAGGGATCGCAAGGCTTGGAACATGATATTCCAGAAGTCAAAGGAACTAGGATTAAAACCAAGAATCATCTACCCAACAAAACTGAGTATACTACTTCAGGGGAAAAAATGGCTATTCAATGAAATAGGGGACTTTCAAGCATTCTTGAAGAAAAGACCAGAGCTGAGTAGAAAATTTGATTTTCAAACACAAGCATTAAGAGGAACATGAAAAGATAAATGGGAAAGGGAAATCATAAGAGACTTACCAAAATTGAACAGTTCACATTACTACATGGAAAGATAATATTTATAACTCTTGAGACTTTTCTCAGTTCTAGGGTAGTTGGATAGATTATATACATATAAACAAAGGGCACAGGGTGATTTGAATAGGAAGGGATGCTATCTAAAAAAATAAAATTAAAGGATGAGAGAGGAATATATTGGGAAGAGAAAGGGAAAATTGAATGGAGAAAATTATCTGTCACATAAAAGAGGCAAGGAAAAGCTTTTTCAATGGAAGGGAAGAGAGTGGAGGTGAGAGGGAAAAAGTGAACCTTACTCTCATCACATTTGGTTTAAGGAGGGAACAATATGCAAACTCAATTTGCTATGAAACTCTATCTTACAGTACAGGAAAGTAGGGGAGAAGGGGATAAGCAGGGGGTGAGGGGATGATAGAAGGGAGGGAAAATGGGAGGAGAGCATAATTAGAAGTAAACATTTTGAGGAGGGATAGGGTCAAAAGAGAGAATAGAAAAAATGGGGGGCAGGAGAGGATGGAGGGAAATGTATTTAGTCTTCCACAACATGATTTTATGGAAGTCTTTTCCATAACTACATATGTATAACATATTAAATTGCTTGCTTTCTCAGTGGGGATGGGTTGGAAGAGAGGAAGGGAGAGAAGTTGGAACTCAAAGTTTTAAAAACGAATGTTAAAAATTGTTTTTACATGCAACTGGGAAATAAGATATACAGGCAATGGGGTATAGAAATTTATCTTGTCCTCCAAGAAAATAGAGGGGATGAGGATAAGAGAAGGGAGAGGTGTGATAGAAGGGAGGGCAGATAGGAGGACGGGGTAATCAGAATTCACACTCTATTGGGGTGGGTGGAGGGGAGAGATGGGGAGAAAGTTTGGAACTCAAAATCTTATGGAAATGAATGTTGAAAAGTAAAAATAAATAAATTAGAAAAAAAGAAGTGACATGGTCAGACTTGTGCTTGAGAAAGATAATTTCACTACTTGTGGGGAGGATAGGATGAAGTGGGATGAGAGTAGAAAACTAGGGGACCAATTAAAAGGTTTTTTTTTTTTACAGAAATTCAAGAAAGAAGAAATGAGGGTCTAAACTATAGCAGTCACTATGTGAATGGACAGAAGAAAACTCTTGCAAGATATATTGTGAAGGTAGAATTGACAAGGTAACTGTGCCCATTGGGGGTCCATGAGATCACCAGATGAAAGGGTGTAGAGAGAGAAGTGGGTCCAGGGCAGAACCTGGGGTACGGGTGGTCTTGGTGGATGATAAAGCATCAAAAGATCATTCATACAAGAATGAATCATCAGACAGGCAGGAAAACCAGAAGGGAGAACTTTGGCAGAAGACAGTATCCAAGAGAAAAGGATAATCAGCAGTGTTCAACACTGCAGTGAGGTCAAGGATGATTAAGTAGAGGCTGGCAGATTTTGTTTTTAGGAGATTGTTAGAAAACTTAGAGAGAATAATTTCTCCCAAGTGGTAGAAAAGCAGAAGGTATATAATTTAAAAGGGACTTGAGAAAACAAGAGGGGAGGACCGAGTGTGAATAGCTTAATCTAGATATTTCACTGAAAAGGGTAGAAGAAACATGGGCTAATAGCCTGAGAGGGTGACAAGGTAAAATGAGGGGTTTTTGAAGGATAGAAGAAACCTGAACATCTTTGGAAGCAGCAGAGGAGCCACTCAATATTAATTGAAAATTAGTGGGAAAGAGGATTATTGAAGGGAAAGTACCTGGAAAAGATGGGATGGCATAGAGTCATGGTCACCTCTAAAGGGGTTAGTCTTAACAAAGAACAGATCACTTTATTTTCAAAGGCTGGAGTAAAAGGAAATGCTGGAGGATGACTTAGAATTGGAAGGTGTAGAATAGCGTGGAAAGAGGGCACTCACTGCTGAATGGTCTTTATCTCCTCAGTTAATTAGAAGGCAACATATTCTTCTGGGTGAGTTAGAGGAGAGAGTGATGTAGCAGCCACCCAGTGATATGAAAGCACTGAAGATCAAAAGTGCTTGTGCTGGACACCTCAGTTTGCAATCCATTTGAGACATAAGCTTTGTGACCTAAGGCAAGCCACCTTCTCTGAGCATCCATAAAATGAGGATATTAGGATATTACTGCTGAAGTTCTATGGAAACTCAAGGGAGATAACATGCATAAAATGTCTTGTAAATCTCAAAACCATATATAAATTCAGCTAAGTTCTTTCCATATTCAGCCCAGACAGTAAAGAGAATAAGGAAAACCTGGGTTCTTCAAATCACTTGACATTTCCTGGTTGTGTGACCCTGAGTATGTCACATAACCCCTTACTGTTCCCAAGCAACTTTCTAAGACTATAACTTACAGATCTGCCTTAGTAAAGGGATTTCTTAATAGATGTTCACTACGGTAATGAAATAACAGGTCCCGATCAATGCATGTGCATGGGTGTGTGTTTATTGTGTATTTGAATTATGTCTATATGTGTACCTATCCATGTGTATTACATATGCGTGCATGTGTGTACATATGTATATGTGCATCTGGATATCATGTATATGTTTGTGTGCATGTATTATATATGTGCATTTTGTTATATATTGTGTGTACATTGTTGAGTATGTATGTGTGTTTGCATGGATGTGTATATTATATGTGAATATGTGTATATGCACATATTTGGGGAGTTGACGTTTTCTCAGTCACCAGTTTGGGGGGGGGATCTTGGCGTAGAATATTAATAAGCTCAAAGAACTTTTCCATAACTTTAGTATGTCCCTTCTTTTACAGACTTAGTTAATCTCTCCATGGCCTCATAATCTCTCATCTATACAAATTTGATCCAACCCAGCTTTCTTTCCCATCTTTTCTCACTTTGATGCCACATCTGCATCCTCTGTAGCAAGCACCACAGGACTATTAGCGTCAAAGGGTGGTAATTCCACTCTTCCATGGGGAGCATAGTTTCTTGTAATATTTTTTTAAAATCTTTCCCATTTTTCTTTTTTGTAGTTCTCTTTCTATTGTCATACTTGAATCCATTTGGGATGATTTTAATTGGTGAATATCTTTTTTTTAATTGATTTTGTTTTCAGTGTTTGACCATCACTTCCATACATCTTAGATTTTTTTCCACTCCTTCCCTCTTATTTCCCCCCCAACCCCACTCCCTCCCTGAGACAGCATACAGTCTTATAGAGGTTCTACATAGACATTCCTATTAAATGCATATTGCATAGAAGAATTAAAATGAATGGGAGAAACCATAAAACGAAACAAAATATAACATAATACTAAAGAAAATGGTCTGTTTCTGTCTGCAATTCAATTCCATAAGTTCTTTTTCTGGATGTAGAAGGCATTTTGCCTCAAAAGTCCATTGGAAATTTTTAAAGTCCATGCATTTCAATGAAGTACTAAGTCTACCAGAAAAATTCCTCACTCACACACTGTGGTTGTTGCTGTGTACAAAGTTCTCCTGATTCTGCTCCTTCCACTCATCATAAGTTCATATAAGTTTTTCCAGGCTTCTCTGAAGTCTTCCTGTTCATCTTTTCTCATAGCACAATAATATTCCATTACATTCATATACCACAGCTTGTTCATTCATTCCCCAATTGATGGGCATCCCCTTGATTTACAGTTTTTGGCCACCACAAAGAGAGCTGCTATAAATATTTTTGCACATGTGTACATTTTGTACATTTTGTACATTTCCTATTTCTATGATCTCTTTGGGATAGAGTCCTACAAGCAATATTGCTGGGTCAAAAGGTATGCATATTTTTGTAGCCCTTTGGGCATAGTTCCAAATTGCTCTCCAGAATGATTGGATCAGCTCACAGCTCCACCAACAATGAAGTAGTGTTCTAACTCTCCCACATCTTCTCCAATATTTATTATCTTCCTGTTTTGTCATGTTAGTCAACCTGATAGGTGTGATGTGGTACCTCAGAGTTATTTTGGTTTGCACCTCTCTAATCAATAGTGATTTAGAGCATTCTGTCATTTGATTATAGATAGCTTTAATCACTCCCTCTGAAAATTCCTTGTTCGTATCCTTTGACCATTTATCAATTGGAGAATGACTTGTATTCTTGTACATTTGACTCAGTTCTCTATATACTTTAGAAATGAGGCCTTTCTCACAGACGCTATTTGTCAAAATTCTTTGCCAGTTTTCTGCTTCCCTCCTAATCTTGGTTTCATTGGGTTTGTCTGTGCAAAAAATTTTCAATTTAATGTAATCAAAATTATCCATTTTGCACTTCATAATGTTCTCTATCTTGTATCAGGTCATAAATTTCTTCATTTTCCATAAATCTGACAAATACACTATTCTGTGCTCCCCTAATTTGTTTACAGTATCAATCTTTATACTTAGATCATGTATCCATTTGGACTTTACTCTTGTGTACGGTGTGAGGCATTGGTCTATGCCCAGTTTCCGCCTCTCTGTTATCCAGTTTTCAATTAGGTGAATATCTTGCCAAGTTTTCTTTAATAATTAAAAAAAAACAATAGCTAGCATTTATAATATATGGAGTATATTTATATATTCCAACTTTAAGTTTGGAATACATTGTACATGTTATCTCATTTGATCCCCACAAAAACCCTTGGAGGTAGGTGCTGCTATTATCTCTATTTTACAGATGAGGAAATTGAGGCACAGAGCACTCAAATGACTTGCCCAGGGTCACACAAATGTTTGAGACTGGATTTGAGCTCAAGTCTTTCTGACTCCAAGCCCAATACTTAGTCTACTTTGCTACCCACCTGCAATCCTTTAAACTGGCTTTACTCTCCACTACTTTTGTCCCCTTTCTGAGCTAAGTGCTCATCATCATCATATATGAACATACACAGAAACATATATACACACATACATGCATATATGTATAATACATATAATTAGAGATTCAATCTATTAAGTAAATTAAAACTTTAATCTCCGAAGTAACAAAAATCGTCTTTGTATTCTAATTCATCCCCAAAGACGGGGTCTTTTTTCCAAAAAGAAAAAGATGGTAAATACTTGTTGGATTGAATTGAATGAAAGTACAAAAACCCTGGGAGAGAGCATACCTTAAGTCTTATCAGTCATTAACACCCTAGTGAAAAGTAGTTTGCCAAATCCATTTCAAAGAGCGAGTTTTGATGATTTGAGGCAGAAAAATCAGGAAAAGAACAGAGCCTTCCAAGTGCAAAATAAGAAGATGACTGCATGGGAGAGGTATAGAGTGGGATGTGAGGGGAGGCTTGAAAGGAAAACCTAGGGGGCACTACAAGCTAGCTGTGTTGGCTTCACAGTTTGACCCTGAGGCTCACCCAGAATTCCCATATAGATGGACAAATCCTAGGTCCAGAGCTGGAAAGGACAACAGCAGCTATGTCCTGTCTGTTCCCCTCATTTTACAGATGAGGAGTCGGAGGCCCAGACAGTTCACAAATTCCCTTTGTGCTAGGGTGGCCTGTGGAAAGCCTCACTCAAACCTTCTTGCTGAGTAATCCCCATCTAGTGTCTTGGCTGCCTGGGGTGGGGGAGAACTGCTGCCTTTGTGTCTCTTTTCCTCTAGATGGCAGCAGGAGAACAAAATAGAGCTAGAGATGCTGCTGATTTATTTTTAGGGCCCAGTACCAACGAAGAGACCTGTATATTTCAGTTGCCAGAAATCAAGGCCTGTTTCCCCCCTATTTTCCCAGAGTCCTTGAATAGGGCATTAGGGGTTAGGAGTAAGTATGGACAATGTTGTCATCTCCCTTCCCCCAACCTCTCCACCCCAAACAGCAGTGATGGAAGGAGAGAAGGACTGACAGACATCCAGGGGACTCGGATAATGCAGCATCATTGAGCATTTCTGTGGCTTCCCAGCATCAACATTGGACATGACTCTTGGGGACAGGACAGGTTCAAGAAATGGTTAGGATTCAAGGGCATTGTTGAGAGTTGCTGAATAGACCTTAGTACTGTTGAGCATTACATGCCTTTCTGCTCCATAAAACAAGGGGACAGAACTTAGGTGGCCCTGGAGATTCCTCCAAGCTCCAGATGAATGGTCCCTTTGTTCTCACTGCCTAGCTCAGTGAGAGGTGGTGACTTCGCTAGGGTCATGCAGTCAGTGTACCTTCAACTTGAATTCAGGTCTTCCTGACTCCCACACTGGCTCTAACCACCAGCACCCCACTGACTCTAATAGGAGATGCTTAATAAATGTTCATTGGATTACATTGGATTAGAATAACAGATAGGTGGCATAGACAGAAAGACTTGAAGTCAGCAGAGTTTTAAACCCTAATAAAGTCAAAACCTCTTCACTTCAGTTTCCTTATCCGTAAAATGAGGATAATATAATAACACCTCCCAAATGCTTCAAAACAAAACAAAAACCGTGCTAAACAGAAACTGATAATACAGTACAAGACAAGCAAAAATGAAAAACAGTAAAAAGAAAATAGAATAAAATAGGGATAATAAATGCACCTAACTCAGTTACTGTTAGGATAAGGATCAAAGGAGATAATATATGCAAAGCGCTTCATAAACCTTGAAACTTTATAGAATTGTTAACTTTTGTATGATTAGTATTGGCTCAGTCATTCAGAGGTTTGATTAGGAAGGACGGTCTGGCTTCCTTTAGATCAAATTACATCAGATCAGGTTCAGAGGTAGTATGGCCTAATAGGTTGGATCCTGGACTTGGAGTAAAGAAGACTGCAGTTCAAATTCTGGGCATTTATCTATCTCAGTTTTCTTCTCTGTGAAATGGGGAAATAAAAGCCTAACGGGTCTGCTGTGAAGCACTAATTCCATGTGCCCCATTTTCATCATCCATAAAATAAGGGAGTTAGACCAGATGACCTCAGAGATCTACGGATGGAAGATTCCAAGGAGTGCACTTGGGGCATATTTTTTCAATATGTCAAAATGAAATTTATTAATAGAGAATATGGCCCACTTTCTTCCACTGTCATTTTTAGTATGGAGAAGAGCAGAGTGTTTTACCTCTTGGCTGTTAATGGGCACAGCTCTGCCAGCTTGTTAGAATTAGATCAGTGTCTGCAATGAATCACAGACATTTAGGTTTGGAAGAGACCTTGGAGGAGGTTACCCTGTCCACAGTACTTGATTGTTAATGACAGTCTTGGAAAAGGGGCACCAACATCCAGCCCTAAGCAACTAGATGTGGGGGCCCTTCTTACCTTGGGTCTAAGAAGCTTAAGGTCCTGGCTCCAGCTCAAAACCCAAAAGGAATCCAGCCTCCAGGACTGTGCCCCCAGGAGTTCTGCCCTGGGGATGTATGTAGTCTACTCCACCCAGAGGTGAAAGGCCTCAGCCAAGAAATGGGACAGGTAAATCAGAAATGTCTACCTCAACCTCTTCCTCTGCCTCAACCTCTTCCTGCACCCCACCTCCAACCTCTGCCCCATCCCCCTTTCTGTCCCAATTGTATAGATTTATCTAAGTAATTTCCAGCTATTTAGGTGATTATCCCACCCAGCTTGGAGCACCCCACAGTAGAAGTAAATACTGTACATATGGAGTTGGAAATGTGCAGGAAGAGTTGTTAAGTGTTAACTTAAGTCTTAAGTTGTTAAGCCAGATGGGCCAACCTCCCACGTTTGGCCCAGGGCCTCTCCTAGGATGCATTAGATACTTGGTGCTTTGTAGGAATGGGCCCTAGTTTGACTTTGAATTCTGAGTTTCAGTGCTACTCTATGACCACAGACCAATCAGTTCACCCATCGGAGTCTCAGTTTACCTTTGCATCAGATGAAGGGATTGTGCAACATGCTGTCTAAGGTCATTGATCCCAGAATCCTAAGAACAACCGCATATGCAGCAAAGGGAGGAAGAATGAGACCTAGGTAGTTCAAAGAGCATGAAAAAAAGGAGACGTCCTCAGATGAAAATCTGAGGCCCAAGAAAATCATATCTAACCCAGAGGGTATTCCTGAATTTTAAGATTAATCTTTCTTATCTCCTTGTATAAGAATCAAATCAAAATCTGAACCAAGGTCTTTCTGACTCTTAGGTCCAACAGACTCATCTCTAACCAAGAGGCTTCTGGGTATGAACATCACTTTATTTGTACAAGTACCTCATCAGCCAGGCAAGGACAGAGGAGCCCCCAGGCAGGCCATTCTGGAAGGATGACACAAGGTGGTGTATGCACAATTCCTGCTGCCCAAAGCTTCGCTGGCCTTTCCTGGGAAGATGACAGTGGGAATTTGGGCACCCTTTTCAATGTTTTAACCCTTAGTACACCCTGAGAAAAACAAACAAAAGTGGAGGCAGCCAGAGCAAGAAAGAGGAAAGAGCAAAACCCACCAATCCTTAACCCCTTCCTCCATCCAGGGTCTTCTCCAGCCCTAGCTCTAGCATCATCAACTCCAAAGACAGTTTTCTCAGTTCTGAGGTGCCAGTTGGAGAACTCATTCAGGTATGAAAGAGTTCACTTAGCCAGTTTTCTCTTAGCCATTCATTGGGAGCTTTATTATGTGAAGTGCATGGACCTGAGATTAAATAAGGAGCTAAACAAAGCCCTGATATAGGAAAAAACCCAGACTTATATAGACAGAAAGCAATACAGCCTGTAGGATGATGATGCAATTTTGGGTTTCTTATAGGGATTAGAGATTTAGGGACAGGATAAGTACAAACAAGGCAAGGAAGCTGGTTGCATTCAAGATTAGGAAAAATTGTCATGATACAGGATGAGGAAGATGAATGACAAAATAGGGAACACAGGATAAGGGGGACAAAAGCAGTTCTTTTGGTACAAGTTGTATGGTATTTAAAGACAAGGAGAAAGGGCATTAAGATACCCTCAAGTTACAGGATGGGCTACAGAATGAGCCCCAAACCCTCTCAGGGAGCCTGGGGAAGGAACTCTTAATCTTAACCCTTCGGGTACCATTTGTATCCACATCATCAGGAAAAAGGAAGAAGTTTGTCTTCTAGGAAGGAAGGAAGGAAAGAAAAGAGAGAAGGAAAGGTGGCAAGGAAGGAAGAAAAAAGGAAAGAAGAAAGAAAAGGAGAGAAGAAAGGGAGGAAAGACACACAGGAAGGGGGAGGAGGGAAGAAATGAAAGGAGGGAAAGAAGGAAAAGAGGGAGGAAAACCTGAAGGGCACATTTTCATATCACTTGAAGTGTTACTGACTACTTTCTTCCCAGGACATTAGTACCTGGGTAGGACCAGGATTCTATCATGGCCTAGCACAGTCTCTTGCTCAGGGTAGGCACTTAAATGCTTGTTAAATTAAACTAAATTTACAGATGGAGACACTGAGGCTCAGAAACATTGAGTCCATGATGATGTGCCTGCCATACTGTGGCGGAAAAACATGTTAGGTTTAGAAAGGACTTTGTTTCGGATCCCGGCTTTGCCGCTTAGTATCTGTGTGACCTGCAGTAATGATAATAATATATAAATAAATATATTATATAAATAATAATTACTAACATTTACATAGTGATTCCTATATACCAGGCACTGTGCTAAGTAAACACTTTTTCATTTGATACTCACAATGACTCTGGCAGGTAGGTGCTATTATCATTCCCATTTTACAGCTGAGGAAACTGAGGCAGAGGAAAGTGATTTGCCCACAGTCATAAAGCTAGTAAGCCTCTGGGGGCTTCATGATTGCTTGTTGACTCTTCAACCCCTGGTTTTGAAGATGATGATACTATCTTGCAGAACAAAACTAATACTTTTTTTCCATGCTTTTCTTCTAAATTGAACCACCATTGCACCATTTTGCAGATGGGAGAACTTAGGATCAGAGAGGATAGAGGACTTGGCTAGAATGACACAGGTCCTGTGACTCCAAATGGAACACCTTTTCCTCTGTACTACTCTGGTCCCCAGTTCACCTTGCATCCCCTCATTTTCTAGTCATCTTGTCAGTGTCCTTCCTAGAAGATGGTGCCCAGAACCAAACACAATATTTCATCTGTGGTCTGACCCAGTCAGGGCCCAGTGGCCCTAAAGTCACTAAGGTAGAGAGGGCTGAGGACTCAGCAGAAGCAATTTCAATCATCACATAGTCATCATTTTGGAAAGAAAAGCTCCATCAGCACAATTGATCTTTAAAATTGATCCCACTCTCTTTATGTGCAATAAACACTTTCAATACCTTGCACTGAAATCCCTCTTGGTTGCTGCCTGTGCCATAATGCAGCAGTATCTCAGATTCCTGAGTCATTGAGAAGTTGGCGCAGGCTGTGTTGGGGGGAGGGCGGCAAGGTAGGGGAGTCACCCACAGAGTTCCCTCTCTTGAGCTAGCTAGGACTGGTTCTTTGTTCTTCCTCATTCCCTGTGACTGAAGGGAGGGGCAGGTGGTAGGAAACATAGCCCCCTTCTCCCTTGGTGGCCTTCTGCCCAACAAGGAGGTAGAATGAGATTCCACAGACACTACATATTCTTGAGAATATTCAAAGAATGTTCAAATATTCTTATCCCTCCTCACTGGTTTTAATGACAGCAACAAAGAATATATTTGTTTTCCCTCTTTCCAACAGAACAGCTGTTTCTGACATCTCTCTGTTAAAGCATGACATTTCTAAATTCCAAGATTTGTAAAGACAGCCTTTCAGATCCTCTGCCCTCAGAAGCTTAAAGGTAAATAAATAACTTTATAATTTAAATTCTGTAGATAAAATATATGGAGAAGAAACAGGAATGTTCAAATTATTCCCTGAGTGACACTTTCACTTCTCCCTTCTTCAAGTTTAAAGACTGTCATGAAAAGAAAATGTAACAAAAAGATTTGGCAAAACAGTAAATGATCATCTATTATTCATAATGACAGGAAACTGAGCATGTGGTAACTTAAAACTCTGGGCTCTAGAAATCACCAGACATTAAGCAGAAACTGTCCGGTGGGGCTAGGAGAGGAGCTGGCAAGGTTCTTTATGTCCAACTTCCTGGAACTTCTAATTGTGTATTTATGCGGCATCAATCTCTGAGACAAAAACGTAGGACATTGGGATGAATCATCACAAGGTCCCTTGGTTGGATGGAAACCATTGTTTCTGTGTGGAGAAATTGACTGGAGGTAGTATGGTTAATTACAGTCGAAGCTTATGGATGCAGCCCTTGAAGGTAACAAAGGCATCCTCTCAACTCAGTTTCATGAAACCCAGTGAGATCAGTCCTGGTCTCACCCTGTTTCTGCAGATAGGGAGTCTGAAGGTCAGAGAGGTTGTGGCTTGCCCCAACTCACAAAGATAGGAGTGTGTGAAAAATCATCGGTTCTGTGGACAGAATTTTTTGTTCAGTCTTTTTCAGTTGTGTCTCACTCTTTTTGACCCCATTTTGGGTTTTCTTGGCAGAGATACTGGAGGGGTTTGCCATTTCCTTCTCCATCTTATTTTACAGATGAGGAAACTGAGACAAATAGGGTTAAATGACCTACCCAGGGTCACACAGTCAATGTTGGAGGCCAGAATTGATCTCAGAGAGATTAGAGTTCCTGACTCCAGGCCTGGTGCCATCTAATTGCCCTGAAGTCAAAAAATCTAACTTCAAATCCTGCCTTAGATGCTTGTTGTTATCCCAGGGCCTCAGTTTCCTCCTCTCAAATAGAGGTGTTTAGGTTAGAGGTCCCTTCTACTGGAGAAGGAAATGGCAAACCTCTCAGGTATCTTTGCTAAGAAAACCCCGTCTGGGGGCACAAAGAGTCAGACCCGAATGAATGACTGAACCATAACATCAGAGGCCCCTTCTAAGCCCAGATCTAGAATCCTGTGACTCCCGAATCAAGTCCTCTCTATACTCTGCAGTCCTGCTTCCTCATGCAGAGAAGGCTGAGCTAATCCCAGGGCAGCACTGCAGCCTCCCTGAAGACTGAGTCATTGAAAATTTGGCACAGGCTCTGTCAAGGGCAGAAGGGTGACCTTAGGAAAACCAAGTAATTTTCATCCAGCACTAATCTGGATATAGAAGTTATTGAGAAACAGAATGGTTTACTGAATAAAGAACCCAACTTAGAGATAGGAAGACCTGGGGTCAAGTCCTATGTGTGTCCAGTCCTGTGACCTTGGGGAAGTCACTACACCTCAGTTTCCTCATTCATAGAATGGAAAAATAATAGCACTTACCTTACAGACCAATAAAGACAGAAAAAAATAATGTGGAAAGGTTAAAGAGTGAATCTCAAGTCAGGAAACCCTGGGTTCAAGTCTCACTTCTGATACATGCTTGCTGTGGGACTTGAGGCAAGTGATTTAATCTTGCAGAACTGCTCTAGAGACAATAAGAAGGAGGTATAACGCATTTTGTAAGTCCTAAAGTGCTATATAAATGGAGTATCCGAAGCCATCACAAGAATTACTACTGCCCTCTTCCTTCCTAGGTACACTGTACAAAAGGTACATAGGTAGGTACCATGAGATTCCATGTTGCTGCATTTCCCCATACAGAGGGAAAAAGTTAGCCTGGGTAATAAGGATGTTACATAGTTATGGTCACCTGAAGAGAATTTCCTAACAATAATAACATCAACATTCTAGCTGGCGTTGTGAATTCTGCCTTGTGCAAATGGCCTTGATCAAATCTCACAATAGCAATGTAATATTTCTTGAGGAAATGGTTCATGTAATCTTGTGAAAGGACCTTAACAGGCCCCTACTCCAATAAAGAAAGCTAGTTAATCTGGAGAAGAGAAGGTAGGCTCACATCCCAGCTCTGCCACCTGTGAGACTTCCACCAACCTGGGCCCTAATTTCCTCATTGGTCAAATGAAGATGTTGAATTAAATGGTCTCTGATATCCCTACCAGCTTGAAATCTATAACTCTGTGATCCTAACTGATTCATCCAATGTGTTTTTTTGCTTTTTCAAAAGTTTCTATAGCACATTCATCATCTTCCAACCAAGTGACCTTTCCCTTTTAACAAATATTATTTTAAAAGTTCATCAAGACCAATTGTCACATCCTTGACCTTATTCAATAGCATGTATTATTCTAAATCCAGAGTCCATTACCTTTCCAGTGAAAGGAGGGAGGTATTTTTACTTCACATTCATTTCCGAATATGCTCCTCCTCCTAGCCCAATGAGAATTCCTTTGAAGGTAAGATTTCTAAAAAAAAAGAAAAAGAAAAAAGACAGCTCAGCAAAACCAACTAATATAAAGGATCAGAGAGCTAAAATGAACTTTTGAGGGCTAATGCCTTCATTTTACAGATGAGAAAATGTCTCATCTATGTAGCGAACTGAGTCAAATTTATACAAATAAAAGCTATTCTCGAGTTGAGAAATGGTTAAAGGACAGGAACAGACAGTTTTTAGAAGAAACCAAAGCTTTCAATAGTCACATGAAAAAATGCTCTAAATGACTATTAGTTAAACATAAATTAAAACAAATCAGAGATACTGCCTCATATCTATCAGAGTAGCAAACATTACAGAAAAGGAAAATAACAAATGTTAGAAGAAATGTAGAAAAATTACGACACTAATGCGTCATTGGTGGAATTGGTGAACAAATTCAATCCAGTCTAGAGAACAATTTGGAATTATGCCAACAGGGTTATAAAACTGTGTGTTTCCCTTTGACCCGGCAATAGCACTACCAGGTCTATATTCCAAAGAGATCAAAGAAAAGGGAAAAGGATCTATATGTACAAAAATATTTATAGCAGCAAATTTTGTGGTGGCGAAAAATTAGAAAGCAAGAGCATGCCAGTCATTTGGGGAATGGCTGAACAAGCTGTGACCTATTATTGTAATGGACTATTATTGTGACTGTATATATATATATTATATATAAGCAGAATGGTTTCAGAAAAACCTGGAAAAACTTATTTGAACTCATACAATGCAAAGTGAACAGAATTAAGGGGATATTGTACACAGATAGTAAGAGCAATATTGTACAGATGATTAGCAATATTTTCAGCAATCCAATGATCAAAGATAGTCCCAAAGTATCCATGATGAAAAATGCTATCCACCTCCAGAGAGAAAATTAATAAACTCTGAATGCAGGTTAAAGCATAGTTTTTAAAATGTTCCTTATTTATATAATTTTATTTTGTTTGTATTTTCTTTTGCAACAAGGCTAATATGGAAATGTATTTTGTATGACCTCACATGTATAACCAAAACTGAATTACTTGCTTTCTTAAGGAGGGGGAAGGGGAGAGACAGAGGGAGAGAATTTGGAACTCAAAATTTTTTTTAAATGACAGTTAAAAAATGTTTTGCAGGTAATTAGGAAATAGTTAACCAAATAAATAAAAGTAATTTTAAAAAGTAAAAAAGTCTTCTCTCAGAATCAGGCTTTGTCTTTATGATCCCATAGAATTTAATTTGGGTTTTTTGTTGTATTCTTTGTTGTCTCCCTGTTTCTGCTTATTTCATTTGTATCAGTTTCAGTATCTCCCATGTTTTTCTGAACTCACATCCATTGTTTCTTACAGTGCAATCATGTTCTATTACCTTGATGTACCACAATTTGTTTATCCATTACCCAATCAATATTCCTATGTATTTTAGATTTTTTTTAATTAATTAGCCACCCTGGGTTCTCAAATATGGTCCACCAAAGAGGTTTTTCCCCCTAAGAGAAACTAGAGGAAATGTAGTGAAACACTGTTGAAGATGGTAGAATTCTGCCGCAGGTCATGAACAGCAGGATTTCAACATTAATAAGGGGCATTATGACCTCGCAATATGAAACACATTGAGTGAAGAATGAACCAAGTGTTAGAAAGCGTAGTCTTATAAAAATGGGAAAGAACAAATCCGGGACTTGGGAAGAGAGCTGAATAAACGTTGGGGTCAGAGAGACTGAACAGTGCCTGTTCTGAGTTCAACTTGGCTCTTGAAAATCAAATACTCTTATTTCTTGAGCTGGACAATGAGCGTACGCTTCATGGGGCCAATTCCCTGAGTAATAATAGGGTCCTATCGGCATCCAGAACATACAGACTTCATTCTCCCATGGTTCCTCTCCAAGAGAATGGAAACAAAGTTCTGAAGGACCAGAGTGATTTAGCCTTGCTCACCGAAGGGCTGGTATCACTTCAGAGACTAGGCTGGTCCTGTTATGGCACAGAGACTACATGCTGGGACCCCGGGTCTAATCTGAAAGAAAATTGTTTTCATCTCTCCGGAGGGCATAGTCTCCCTCTAGATTCTGTCTATTTTCTTCTCATCTGGGCCTCACATTTTGAAGCTTGAATCTGTTCAGTCTATCTCTGCATTGTCTACCCTCTTCTTTGGTCCCATAATAGTTCTGTGCCTCTCCTGATTACTTCATAAGCTCCTTGAGCAGGGCAGATGAAATGTCTTTGGAAGTGGCAATGGGAGTGTAGAGAAAAGAGGTCTGCTTCTAGAAGCAGAAGAGTTTGAATCTTGGCTCAGCAGCTTATTCTCCATGTGACCTTGGGCAACTTACTTGCCCCATGCATAAGAAGGAGTTCGATTATATATACGATTTCTTCGAGCTCTTCCTCTGTGATTGGAAATGCTTCCTGTATCTTTCTCAGCGCCTAGTGCAGAGAAAACTTGCTTAATCAATACTTGTGAAATTGAATTGAAGGTTTTGTTGTTCTTCAGGCCTCTGACTCTTGGTGACCCCATTTGGGTGACACCATGTCTTGGCAAAGATACTGGAGTGGTATGCCATTTCCTTCTCCAGTCTACTTTACAGATGAAGAAACTGAGGCAAACAGGATAAAGTGATTTACCCAAGGTCACACAGCTAGGAAGCATCTGCAGTCAGATTTGAACTCAAGGGATGAGTCTTCCTGACTCCACACCCAGCACTCTATGCAATATGGTGCCGCCTGACTGCCCTGAATTGAGGGTGGGGGATAGTAAGAGCTGGAAGACACTTCAGAAGCCTTCCGGTGGAAACCACTCATGTTTTCAGTTAAGCAGCCAGAGGCCCAGAGGGGTTAAGTCTGGGAAGAGGTTTAGTCACATAAGTGATTTACTCAAAGGTCTAGCACTCAGTAAGTTTCCGAGGTGGGATTTGAACCCACGTACTCTCATTCCAAATTCAGTTTACTGTTCACCTTGTCTTTGCATCCTCAACACCCCTAGGTATTGCTAGTGCCTAGAACACAGTGTTTCATTCATATTTAGTGCATGATTCTACATTATTAATGATTTTATCAAAATCCTTGATTCACTCTGAGTCTGAATATTTTCAAATGAAGGGTATATCTTATGAGATGTTTTTTAAAGTGAATTTCATTTTTTATAAGCAAAGGTTACACCCAAAATCCATGTCAGTTATGTTATCCAGACACATTCAGCATCATGGCAAATTTAAGAAGCCCAGTTAGGGGATATTTTTGATGCAGGAACCAAATTGGGTTTTCTTCAAGACTCAGCAAAAATCCCATATCCTACATGCGTTGTTTCCTGACCACGATCACCTCTTCATGCTCGGGTCACCTGTGAAACCCCCTAATGGAACCCAAAATATCCTGATCTGGAATTCTACTTCACCAAAGATTAGGAAAGAATAAACACAAAAGAAATCATCATTAGATAAGCCAATAAGCAATTTAAAAGAATTTTTGGCTGGTCTTAACATTTAGCAGTTTTTTAAAAAACAATAATTTGTTTCCCTGCTATACCCAAATGAAAAAAAAAAAACCTTGGAATAAACATGCATAGACGATCAAACAACAATGACAAAAAATCCCACGTTGGCCACGTCCAAAAAGGTGTGTCTCATTCTACCTACATTCTATCTCTTTAGCAAATTTTTCTTGCCATCAGATCAGCAGCTAGAATAGCATAGTGGACTTGGAGACAGGAAGCCTTCAATTCAAATCCATCCTCAGACATTTGTTAGCTGTTTGACCCTGAGCAAGTCACGAGACCTCTGTCTGCCTCGTCTGTAAAACGGGGATAATAACAGCACCTCTCTCAGAGATGTTATGAGGATCAAATGAGGAAATATTGTAAAGTGCTTTGCAAATCTCGTAGCACCACATAAATACTAGGCATGATTGTCATCATATCTAAATTCGTTCCTGTCATTTCTACCCGTTAATCACAATACCCTTTCAGAAAACATGTCGGATACTTGAAGTCATCTCTCATCACCACCTCAGCTTGATCTTCTCCAGACTAAACATCTCCATGAACTCCTGCATCTGATCTTCCTATAGTATATGGTACATAGCACTTAGTCCTTCATCATTTCTAGATGATTTCATCTTACCATGGTCCTTTCTAAAATTTGGTTCCCAGAATTGAACACAACACACTGTGTCTCTGAGCAGAGTAGAACACAGAGAGATTATCACCTCCTTTCATGAAGCCTGGGCTAGCTTTCTGGTTTTTGACTGACCAAAATAAGTCCACTAAAATCCCTAGATTTTATCAATGAATAGATAACTAGCCTTTCCTTCCTTAAGCAGCACCTAGGAAGATGCTTTTTTGAACCTAAGTGTAACATTTATCCTTATCATATCTCAGGTGTGGAGTTTGAAGTGTGTCTCATAGGCATAATACTCAAGTCGTAGCTAAAAGTATTGATGTTTGATGCCTCTTGAAGATTTGGCATTGTTAGCCCAAAAAAGCTCTAGTGGAAGGAGTTTCAGGCTCTGACTGGGGTTCTTAACCTGAAGCTGGTAAACTTTTTTAAAAAAAATTTTTGATTGTTTTTTAAAAATATTTTAATTAGTTCTTGAAATATTTTGATAATTGTATTTCTGTATAATTGCTTTTCCTTATAATTCTATATTGTATTGAATATATTTAAAGACATTATTCTCTGTTGTATGCATTTAAAAACTTAATTCTGAGAAGGGCCAAAGGCTTCACCAGGAATGCCAAAGGGATGAAGACACCCCCACAACACACACCAGAACCAAGCAAATGAAAAAATGCAGGCAATGTAGATGAAGAGTGTAGACTCAGGATCGCTCCCTAGAGCAGGCTGCTCTGGGATCAGCTCCAGGAGGTTTTTCTTGCTTCTCATCTTTTCTTTCTCTGCTTGGGAACCCACTTGTCCTCTTAAAGTTACCTACTTCTTCCTCCAGGCAGCCTTTCCATATTTAATCACACTGGGCTCCCATGTCTCCAGATGTGATAGGAAAATAATCTTTCATGAATTCACTTTGATCTTATATAATACTTCTTAAAAGGTTGCTTGGTGATCATTATCAAGCTGATATGCCAGTGGGTGGGTTTCCTACCCCAGAGGGAATGAATCACAAACCTTTTCAGGCTGACACAGTAAAGTCATACCTTGCTCAGCTGGGCTCTCCCTACTTTCTGGTTAGCTAACACAGATATGTAAGGGTCATTGTAATGGACATGGAAGATCTGAGTTCAATTATCAATTATCAACTTATCAGCCCTATGACCAAAAGCAAGTCACTTACTTTATTTCCAATTAATTTTTTGCCTGTCTTTCCATGGCCCTTTATTACATATAATTGTTATGGCATCATGATCTGAAAAGAATGCCAGGAATATTTCTGCCTTTCTGTGTTGAATTGGGAGTTTTTTATGCCCTGGTATATGGTCAATTTTTGTGTATGTGCCATGTACCACTGAGAAAAAGATATATTCCTTTCTATTCCCATTCAATTTTCTCCAGAGGTCTACCATTTCTAAAATTCTATTCAGCTCCTTAACTTCTTTCTTATTTATTTTGAGGTTAAATTTATCAAGTTCAGAGAAGGGGAGGTTGAGTTCCCCCACCAGGACAGCTTTGCTACACTGGTAGCTTTACAGTTTTCAGAGTATTTTATATATTATCTCCTTTGAGTCTTGTCACAATTATTGTTATTATGTTCATTTTACAAGATGAGGAAACTGAGACTGAGAGACTTGTCCAATATCTCATAGCTAGTAAGTAAGTGGTTGGGGCAGGATCTGAAATCAGATATTTCTGACTCTAGTTCAGAACTCTATCCACTAGCAGGCTCTTCACTTAACCATCTCAGTTTCCCCACATGACTAAATTATATATAATAGAGAAGGTGTTGACCTGCACTGGTAGAGGGGTCTCCTAACTAGCAACATCCTACACCAAGGAAATTCAAAAAGGTCACTGCCAGCAACTGGCTGATCGGAGGCCAGGCAGTTTTCAAAAAGAAAGAAACAACAGCTGCGGGGGCTACGCGAGTCTGTACAATCTGTACATGATTAGTTTATTGTAGCTCAGCAAGTCTTCACATACTCAAACATATCAATACATCTCACGTGAATTCAATAGTTCCCAGGGGAAAGTTAATGCCAAGACAAAACATTCTTCCAAGTTCCGTTATCCCAAGCCACAGAATGTACTTATCCTTTCCTAGTTAACACTGCAGTTGTCCTCAAGAAATAACCAGTAAGTAAACATGAAGATGCCCGGAACGGGGAGGCTCTGCCTATTCCCCCTCACCCTCTGGATGATCTCACCCTGTTTCTGTCAATCCTTCTGGTTAACTTTGGTTCTTCACAGGTCACCTCTGCAATATTCAGGAAAGGTGTCATCTATTAGCTAGTCCTTATCACTCAATTTCACAGATAACAAAAACTGCTAAGTTTTTTTTTTTAATTCTGTCGCGGAATTTAGTGGGGAGATTGGTTGAAATCACTTTAGCCACTTATTCCTGCAAGAACTTTGGCAATTTACTTAACTTTCCAGGGACTCAGTTTCCTTATCTGTTTAAAAAAAGTGTTAAGGCACGTAAAGTCAACAAATATTTATTAACACAAAAAAAAGGCAGAGTTCCTGCCGTCAAGGAGCTGATTATCTCCAATCTAAGGGCAACAACATGCAAACAATTCTGTACAAGCAAGAGACTGGGAGGACCAGTTGAAGGTTATCTCAGAGCAAAGGGACTAGTTTTAAGTGGGACTGGAAAGTGCTCAAAAAGATTTTAGATTTGATCCTGGAGATAATAGGGAGCCAAGTGAATTACTGAATGGGAGTGGGGATGGGGACAGTGACATGGTCAGATCTACACTACGAAAAATAATTTGGTAGCTGAATGGAGGGTGGACTGGAGTGAGGATAGGCTTGTGGCAGGCAGACTAACCAGAAGTCCAGGCAAGAGATAATGAGGGCTTACACCAGGGTGTGATAGTGTCAGAGGAGAGAAGGGAAGACAAATGCGAAATGTTAGAAAGGTAGAATGGACAGGTTTTGGCAATAGATTAGATATTGGAGATGAGAAAGAATGAGGAGTCTTGGACGACACCTAATTTGTGAGCCTGAGTGACTGGGAGCATGGTGGTACCTTGGATAGAAGTAAGGAAGTTAGGAAGAGAGGAAGTGTTAAGGCTGTTATCTCTAAGGTTCCTACCTGCTCTAAATCTATGATCAAGTAGACAGTAATTTACTAAGCTCCTTCTTTGTCCCAAGGGCTTGATACATACTGGGGATTGAAAGACCAAAATGAAAAAAGTCCCTGCCTCAAGGAGTTTACACTCTGTAGAAGAGAAACAAATCCTATAGTCCTCCATTCTCTATGGACCTCTCTTTGATGGCTTAATCCAATATAGCTGATGCTGACATTTATTAAGTGCCTACTGTGTGTAGATATTGTAGAAGAGAGAAAAAAATGAATATAAAACTAGAAAGAACCTGAGAACATCAAGTCCCAACACACTGATTTTATAAAGGAGGAAACCAAAATTCTAAGGAAATAAAGTTACATTTGCTTGACTCCAAAAAAGATGAATTAGGAGGAATTTAAACTTCCAGAAGAATAAAAAGCTTTATGAGGCTTAACAAGCCTCCTTAAATCAGAATGATAGGATTTTCCGACTACTCCCAGATTATCGACTTTACCATAGGAACTCCTCCTGTTCAATGTCAGGGAATAAACTGTGAGCATTGATGCAGTCTCTTCTCAAGGAGCATTATAAGCTTCATATTCAGTAAGAAATTAATTTGTAAGACAGAGAACATGTTGAGTGTTCTTTCCTAATCTGCAGATGTGTGACTCTGATGGGACTTGCAAGTGTATCAGGGATGCATCTATACCAATAGTATGCGTGTCTATAATGCATTAAGAGGGTAGTAAAACTGTCAGTCAAAGTAGGCAATGCATGGATTTTTAGCGTCATTTTACAGATGAAACAACTGAGGTTGTGAGAGATTCTATGACTTACTTTTCCATAGTTACATGGTTCTGGAGTCATTTGGACCCTGATTTCCTGTCTTCAAATGTGGTGCTGTTTCCCTTATGTTGTGCTGCCTCTGAGAAGGTAAAGCTAGAAGCATCAGAATTCTTAATGCAGGTCTACCTAGAAAAAGAAAGGTAATATTAGATTACTTCACCTTCTGGAGGTGCTTTAGCTGAGGATATTAATGTTCTTCATGGTCCCAATTTTGAAATTTACTCTGATCAAATCAATGACTTTTCAATAACTCCTAAAATAGTTATATTTATTAGACCAATGACTCTTCCTCAGTTATTGACAAAATATCTGTTTTTAATCAGTCTAATAAAGACCACCATGGCATAGGGGTTGTTTTGATGGTAAATCATCTTGAAGAAGAAAAAAAAAAAGCAAAGGTAGATATTTGACAAGACTTGCTCATAAAACCAGAATGCAGGCTGGAAGAAACTGGGGTTAGATCAATAGCTTATGCCATATACCACAATAAATTCAATAAACTAAATATGATCAAACCATAAAAACTTAGAAGAGAATAAATTAGTTACCTTTCACAGCTATGACTTGGGGCTTAATTCTTTATTTTTGAATTTATTTAGTATTTTATTTTTCCCCAGTTACATGTAAAAACAATTTTTAACATTCATTTTTAAAACTTCAAATTCCAAATTCTCTCCCTTCCTCCCTCCCCATCCCCTTTCATTGAGAAGGCAAGCAATTCAATATAGGCTATACATGTGTAGTCATGGAAAATATTTCCATATTAATCATGCTGTGAAACAAAACATAGACCAAAAGAAAAAAACTCAAGAAAAATAAAGATTTTTTTAAAAAAATATGCTTCAATCTGTATTCAGACACTCTCAGTTCTTTTTCTGGGGATGGGCAGCATTTTTCATAAGTCCTTCAGAGTTGTCTTGAGAATAGCTGTCATTCACAGCTGATCATCTTACAATATTGCTTTTACTTTGTACACTGTACATTTCACTTTGCATCCGTTCATGTAAGTCTTTCCAGGTTTTTCTGAGAGCATCCTACTCCTCATTTCTTATAGTACAATAGTATTCCATCACAATCACATACCACAATTTGTTCAGCCATTTTGGGGAGGTGAATTATTAAAACAAGGGATAACAAAAAGACTGTAAAAGATAGATAATTTCAACTACATGAAAATGAAAAGCTTTTGCACTAACAAAATTAATGTGACTAGAATAAGAAAAGAAGTGGTCTTATGGAGGAAAAACCTTCGCATTAAATATCTCTGATAAGGATCTGATATATATGATGTAAAGGCAACAAATAAAATTTGTATGACCAAAGAGCGTCCCTCAATAAAAGATATGAACTCCTTATTTATTGGAGAATGCCTTGGTCATACACATTTCTGCAAACTATTAAAAACTATATTAAAAGAATATCCCTAATCACTAATAATTTTTATTGCTCAATCATTTTTCAGTTGTGTCTGACTCTTCGTGACCCCATTTGGGGTTTTCTTGGCAAAGATACTTTGCCATTTCCTACCATAGTTCATTTTGCAGATGAGGAACTGGAGCAGATTGAGGAACTAAGCAGTTTGTCATTTCTCTCTCTA
Organism: Bettongia penicillata ogilbyi; assembly: GCA_023548195.1. Classification (NCBI taxonomy): domain Eukaryota; kingdom Metazoa; phylum Chordata; class Mammalia; order Diprotodontia; family Potoroidae; genus Bettongia; species Bettongia penicillata. The sequence continues at coordinate 12,132,686 of JAJHZJ010000496.1, forward strand.
ACTTGTTTTGCAGATGAGGAACTGAGAGGCAAACAGATGAGAAACTGAGGCCAACTGACATGCCCAGGGTCACACAGCTAGTAAGTATCTGAGGCTGGATTTGAATCCAGGTCTTCCTAACTCCAGACCTGCCACTATCTATTTCACCACCTAATAATAAGAGAAAGCAAATCAGAAACTCAGAAGTTTAACTTCACACTCAACAAACTGACAAAAATGACAAAAGATGGAAATAGAGGATATTAGAAGAGTGGAATAAAGACAGGGAAAGGGATACACCTACACTGTTAGTAGATCTGTGATGTGATCTGATCTTTGGGGAAGCAATTTGAAACTGTCTTAAGGAAATTACTGAAATGTTCATGCTCTTTGACCCAGAGATTTCACTCCTAGACAAATACCCCTAAAGAGGTCAATGATAAAAAGAAAAGCCCCTTTTACACACAACCCTTTCCAAAAGAGCAACATTTCTTGTGGTTGTAAGAAGTAGAAACAAAGTAACTTGGACAGAGCTAAGCAAGTGCTTTGTTATATTACTGTAAAATATGACAAGTTAAGAGAAGCATTAGAAGACACATATGAACTGATATAATGTGAGGAAGCAAATCTAGGAAAACAATATACTGTGACTACAGCAATATAAGTGCAAAGAGCAACAAAACAATGTAAATTGAATGCTGCAAAACTATAATGGGTTAAGGTCAGAGTTAGGGTTATGTGTGGCCCCAAAGAAGAGATAAGAGAAGGTACCTCCCTTCTACCTTTGTACAGCACTGTATGTGTGGATCACAGTAGATCATGTCAGAGTCTGGTGGGATGGTTAATTTTACAGAACTTTTTTTCTCATTTTTGTATTCTTAGAAAGGATGACTCTGGGAGGAACAATTTTACAGATGGGAAATTTTACAGATGTGGCAACTGAGGTTTTGAGAGGAGGGACTTTCTCCTGGTTACACAGCCAGGAATTGTCTGATATAAATGATATAAATTCTTATTTCGCCATCTAGCTGCCAATCACTAATAATAAGAGAAAGTAAATCAAAACAACTCAGCAAATTGACAAAAGGAATCATATAAAATGATAGAAACTATAGAAATGATATAGAGGAATGATATAAAAATAAAGCATATTTGTAAGCATTTTTAAAGAAATTAACTCACAGTTGAGGGGAAAAAGCACAGGAAACATTCTTTGAGGTTAATCACTCCTTCTCTGTTTCCTTTGCTGGATCCTCCTCTAGATCACACTCTCCATTTGTCCTGGGTCATCTTCTCTTCTCTCTCTATAATACTTTATTTGGTGATCTAATCAGCTCTCATGGATTTAATTACCATCTCTATGCTAGTGATCCTCAAATTTACATTTCATGCCCCAGTTCCTCTGCTGACCTCCAATCTTGCATCTCCAACTGCCTTTCAGACATCTCAAACTGAATGTCCAGGAGACACCTCAAAATCAACAGGCCCAGAACAGAGCTCATTATCTTTCTCCCTAAATGCTCCTCCTACCTTCTCCCTTTCCTGTTACTATAAAGGGCAAAACTATACTCCCAACCCTCAGACTTAAGACCTCAGAGTCTTAAGACTCCTCACATTCTCTCTTACCTCCTATATCCAAGTTGTTGCCAAGGCCTGGCAATCTCATCCCCTTCTCTCCTCTGACACTGCCACCACTCTAATGCAAGTCCATCACTTCTTGCCTATACTCCTTCAATAGCTTTCTGGTGGTTCTGCCTGTCTCAAGTTTCTTCCCAGGCCAATCCATTTTCCATTCAGTCACTAAAGTGATTTCCCTAAAATGCAAGTCCAATCGTATCAACTCTTTATTCAATAAATTCCAGTGGTTTCCTATTGTCTTCAAGAGAAAATACAAAATACTCTATTTGACATTCAAAGCCCTTCATAACTTAGCCCCATGCTACCTCTCCAGTCTTCTTACATCTTACTCCCCAACATGTACTCTCCTATTCAGTGACACCAGACTTCTGGCTGTTCTACAAACAAAAACCTCCATCTCTCACCTCCAGGCATTTTCTCTGGCTGTTTCCCATGCCTGGACTATTCTCCCTCTTCCACTCCAACTATTGAAACCCCTGGCTTTCATTAAGGCCCAACTAAAATCCCACCTTCTACAGGAAGTCTTCCCCAACCCCTCTTAATTCCAGTGTTCTCTTTAATTATTTCCTATTTATCCTATATCTAGCTAGCTTTGTATATTTTTGTTTGCATGTTGTCTTTCCCATTACATTGTAAGATCCTTGAGATCAGGGACTGTCTTTGGCTTCTTGTTGTACCTCAAGGGCTTAGCACGGTGCCAGGCACACAGTCATTGGTAATCGGTGTCAGAAGGGAGAATCATTAACCATTGGGAAGATGGGAATTGGCTTCAAATAAGAGGTAACTTTGATATGAGTCTTGAAGGAAGCTAAGGATTCTAAGAGGCAGCCATGAAAAGGGAGTATAGGGATGGCCTGCAAAAGGTTAGCAATGGAATGTCATATTGCAGGCAGGCTGATTTGGCTAGAATGTGGAATGTGCCAAAAGAAACAATTCAAAGTAAGTTTGGCTTAAATGTAGGCTATAGCCACTTTATGTCTTTAAGTGCTCAGGTGAGGCATGTGGAGGAAGTGATGTGTAGAGGATGAATTGGAGAGGGAAGAGACAAGGCAGAGACTAATAAAATAACAGCCTCTGAGGCTCTTATCCATGTTCATCTAAGCTCAGCACATCTTCTAGCAAAGGCTCCTCGAAAGTTGCCCATGTATGCTGTAGAACATATGGTGAGTAGATGTGGGAAGTGAGCTGAGATACATGGCCCTTTGTCGAAGCATTTTTGAGCTTCTGATAGAGCTGGCTTCCTAAGCAGAACTCACTACTGACACTACCGTTTCCCCAAGGACCAGGCTTACGCCTTTGACAAAAGTCCATACTCTCTGTGGCCTATTACTCCTCTTACCCTGGCACCACTCACATAAGGTTTCTTCTTAGAATCCATTTTTCTATGACTTAGAATCATAGGATTTTGAACAGACAGAGACTCTTGGGATTGACTCACCCACAAAAGCTCTAACTGGGTACTGAAACTGAGTGAGGAGGAGGTGATTTGCCCAAGATCCCAAAGCTGCTAAAAAGCAGCTGTCTGGACTCCCCAGTTTAATAAGCTTTTCAAGAGTGCTTCCTATGTTCAAGGCACAATGCTAAGTGCTGAAGATAAAGAGACAAAGTTAAAATAGTACCTGTCCTCAAAGAGCTTCCTGTCTAATTGAGGTGATATTATATAAAAGCTCTTGTCCAGAAGTTCTTACCCTTTATGTGAATAGGTTTCAGAGACTACCATGACTTTGGTTGGGGAAAGAATTGTCATCTTTATTTTCACTAAATCTATAAGTGAAATTTAGCATTTTTTCAATTATTATTTTATTTAACAAATAAAACATTCTGATATGGGGTCCATAGGCTTCACCAGACTACCAAAGGGGACCATGAAAAAAAAAGGTTAAGAATTCCTTTATTGGCTTCTGGAAGGTCCCAGGAAAGGACTTCTAATAGCAACTGGCATTTGCACTGAGTCTTAAAGAAAACCAGAAATTCCTATCAGAGGTTAAGTTGGAGAACATTCTAGATATGTGGATGAGGTACAATAGAAAGTCATGGCGAAAGGAAATGGAGGGCTATATAGGAGGAACAACAAATAGGTCAGTATAGTTAGACCATAGACTGCATGGAGTGGGCCAAAGCGTAAGAAGACCGTAAGAGAGGAAGGAACCAAATTGTAAAGAACTTTAAATGCAAGCATTTATATTTGGTCTTAGAGATAATAGGGAGCCATTGGAATTTATTATATGATCAGACCTCTGCTTTAGGAAAAACACTTTGGCAATAGTGTGGATGCGTTTGAGAGGGGAAAAGACATGAGGCAAAGAGTCCAATTAGGAGACTATTTTAACAGCCTAGGAGAGAAAGATCTGAATTAGGGCAGTGGCTGTATGAATGAAAAGAAGGAAGGCCCTATATAAGAGATGTCATAAAGAAAGTAAAGACAAGATTAAGCAATAGATTAGATGTGGGGATGGGAGGAGTAAAGGATAACCTTGCATAACTAGGAGGATGGTGGTGGTCTCAGAAATTCAGAAGAAAAGGTGCGGGTAAAAAAAGAAATGCCTCTGGGACATCCAGTTTGAGATTTCCACTAAGTAGTCCAAATCTAGATTGAGACATTTCTCACAGCAATGATGTCTAGAAATGCAGTTATCTCAAAACCTGCTCAAAAGAAAAATGAAATAGAAAAATTGAGAGAAGAAATGAAGAGAAAGGAGGAGAGGAAAGAGAAAGGTTGAAGAAAAGAAAGGAAGTGAGTGGGGAGAAGGGAGGAAAAAGTGAAAGAGAAGAAGAGAGAAAAGGACGGTAGTGGAGAGAGAAAAAGAAAGGAGTTCAGAGGTGGAGAGAGAAGGATTGGAAGAGAGAGGGTAAAGAGATGGATAGAGAAAAGGACATTGATAGAGAAAGAAAAAATGAAAGTATGGAAGGAAAGAAGAAAGAAATGAAGGGAGATGAAGGGAGAAAAGAACAAAGATGAAGAGAGAGGACAGAGAGAAGAAAGAGATGAAAAGAGAAAAGGATAGAGAAAGAAAGAGAGGAGGACTGAGATGGAGAGGGGTGGAAGAGAGAAATGGACAAAAAAGAGAAAGAGAAAAAGAGAAATTAACAAAAAGGATGGAGAGGGGAGAGAGAGAGAACTTTTATTAAGAAATTCACAATAGCCTAGTGGTTGACATAGGCTCTTCGGTTTCGGTTACAGAAACACACACACACATACACACACATCAGCAACCAAAGTCCACAAGTCTTATCCTAATTTATCCAACTACTTCCTTAGAAAACATGCTTTTGAACTGTTCTTCCAAAAGGAGAACAAATGGTCAGGTTTCAATGCTTAATAAAGTTGAAAGCTTCTCCCTGGGGTAACTGAAATTTTTATCAAAGGGTGGAGAGACCTGGTTGCTGCTCTAACAAAGCAGCACCACACAAAGCCAAGTGGAAAGCAGGTGAACAGCCTTGGTGGTGTAGTGCCCTTGAACCTAGTCTGGTTAATTGGAATCCCTTGCATAGGCTGTTGGGAGGCATGCTGGGCCTGTGACCCTGAAAGCTTCAAGTCTATCTAGTGTATTAAAAAAAAAAAGTTCAGATATAAAAATAATCATACAGAGGATGGCTCCCCCATCCTTGAATGGGCAACAGCATTCTGAGGGCTAGGTACCCAGCAAATGGCTTTTTTAAATAATATCCTTTGAGTAAATCCCCATATATGCATCTACTTTTACAACTATCTGAAGAACAAGGTTTTCTAATAATTTCACACAGAGCTTGCAGGGTGGAGGCGACCAAAAGCAGCAAAAGTAATGAAACGGCAAAGTTTTACAATTCTCGTATTGGGGTCTGGGAGAAAAAAAAAACGTGGATGAAAAGGATACAAGGCAGTTTAAACTGAAATTTCTTTATGGCCTCACAAATGAGTAAGTTGTGATCTAACAGAGGAAAATTACCCAGATCAAAAAGCAAGATGTGAAGGGCTATGTTGGAGTTCCAGCAGGATGCAGGCTTGGTTACTTTGGGAAACCCAGTCTCCTTTACAGAGGGCTTATGTTGTTCCTGAGTTGATATTCTTTGGAAAAGGCATGTTGCTAGGTCATTGTTTTGGCGAGCAGTTAAAATCCCAACTTCCAGCTTCATGATGGGGCATTTATCTTACTCATGACTTTCTTTCATCTAAATATAAAAAGCCCCAAACTCAAGATATTAACCTTCCACAGTCTGATTTCACATGATTCACCTTTGTCACTCTCAATTCCCAGCCAAACTGGGGCGTGGAATTCCTTATTCCATCTTTTGCCTCTGTGCATTTGAACCAATTGTCACTCTTGCCCCCCCTCCCCTGCTTGGAATGTCCTCACTTCTTGTCAATCACCCACTCAACAAGCATTTATTAAATACTTCCTATGCCTACTCCAGATCTAGGATTCTGTCTTATTCTGCTTTCTTTAACCTGTGGTGGGGTGCCTGCCATATTCCCCAGTATGAGGTGATGCATGTAGGCTCCTTCTGGGCTAGGCTCACTTCAACTACAACATTTGCTACTCAAGGCCCCCACATTCTTTTGAACAACATCAGTCCAATTACCTTCTACCATATGCTAAAGGAGATTAGTTTATGTTACATTCTCTTTTCAGAGGGCTCGGCACATAATGCTGACTGATTTCCAATTAACACATTTATCCCAAGCACAGCACCAATGAAGAGTCCAAACTCAGAAATCAGCACATTTACAAACATCTTTCCTTAAACTAATTAAAACAAACAGTAGAACTGGGAGTTTTTTCTATCATACCCAATTTGGAAGCTACCCCCCCCAAGGCATCCTTCTACCCACACTTTTACCAGCAGGTGGCACTAAGGACTTGGACCTTTCACAAAATGCCTTCCAGAATCAGACTGGGACAAAAATAAGTCAATCCAATCCCCTCATTTCACAGAGAAGGAAACTGAGGCTCAGAGCAATGAAAAGACTTGTCCAAAATCAGATTAGTAGTAAGTAGCTGAGCCAGGATTTAAACCCAGACCTTTGGACTCCAAAGTTCAATTGACTTCTCAATAAACCCTGATTATGAAAGGCATTGGGGTAGAGTTGGGGGGAGGGCTGAGAAGAAAGTCGAATTTAATTAGTTAAACATTTATCAAGTGCTTACTATGGTGAGATGCTGTTCTAGGTTGTGGGGAAAGCTAAAAAGAAAAAAATTAGTAAATCTTGCCCTCAAGGAGCTTACAATTTAGCCCATAATTGTTGTGATTTGGAGTGTTGGGAACCCCAAAATGGAAGGGTACAGGGTGAGTTTGCCCTTTAAAAAACTCATCCACTCAAGCCTTCTTTCAGTCAAGAGACAAGTCTTATTATGTCTCCAATAGGAGCAGGTAAGATTCTAAGAATCTGTTCAATTTTATAGGGGTAAGGTTGATACTTATATAAAAGACTATGAGAAGACCTGGATGGAATTAAGGAGTAGTCAATCTCCTGGGGTGGGCCAGGGTCAAACAATAAAAGGATTGATTTGGGCTATGTCAGAGAGCCACTGTGAAAAGACAGTTAAATGGATTATTGAATACGTGGACTGGGATGGACTAGATGCCTGTAATGGCAATTGAAAGCTCTTTCCCATTCATTAATAGGTCCATGAAGGGGCAACAGTGGATAGAGCACCAGTGCAGGAGTCAGGAGGACCTGAGTTCAAATCTCACCTCAGACACTTGATACTCACTATCTGTGTGACCTTGGGCAAGTCACTTCACCCCAATTGCCTCATTCTGGGACATCTCCAGTCATCCTGATTAATATCTGGTCACTGGATTCAGATGGCTCTGGAGGAGAAGTGAGGCTGGTCACCTGCACAGCCCTCCCTCACTCAAAACAAAGTCAAGTGCAAGTCATGTCATGATTTCTCTGATGGCATGGTCTTCTTCAGCAATGAAGGATAAACACACACAGGTCCATGTGGCCTGGGTCACATGGAACTCTGAGTTACATGGAGTCTGTGGTAGAAAGAATTTGCTGAATGGGTGGAACAGGAAGAGGTGAAGCTACAACAGAGCTGAGAGGAAGTTAGTCATGAGAGCAGTGAGAGTTAGGAACCTGAGTTGAAAGGGCTTGTTTGTGATTTTGTATAAGGGAGCCTGCTTGGGATGTGTTTAATGGACCTGGTTTGTGGGAAGCCTAGCAGGGATAAGATGGGAATGGTGATGTCCTCTGCATTGTCCCATAGTCTGGAAGACAAAAATCTGACAAGCAAGTTCAATGTATAGGGCCCAAAAATTGAGAGAAAAGTAATGTCAGAATGGGAGAAAGAAAGCAAGAAAGCAAGAGCCCCATTACAATCATTCACATTTGACATACAAGGAAAGGAGGAAACCCAGTTTCCTCCCACAATGAGGAAACTGAGCCAGGGGGATCTCATCTTAGATTGAGGCTGAAATTATCCTCTCAGCTTTTCCAGATGCAGACCTCCTCTGAGTAACCTATGACATTTCTGACAGATAGTAGGTTATTGACTATTGATTACAGATGGATTATTTTGATCCATCAGACAACTCAAAATAAAATCAGTTATAGTCTTATGAGTTTTACGTCAAATAGAAAATTTAACTAATCACAGCTTAGGGAAAAATTTACCTTGAGAGTTACATCTCAAATTTTTAAAAGCCAATCATTAGAGATCATTTCTCTTTTTTTTGGTTTAAAAATGGGATTCTTTTCTTTTTTTATTTTAAATGTTTATTTATTAATTTTTAGTTTTCAACATTCATTTCCACAAAATTTTGAGTTCCAAATTTTTTCCCCATCTCTCCCCTCTCCACCCCATAATGTCTTTCGTTCTGATTACCCCTTCCTTCAATATGCCCTCCCTTCTATCATACCCTTCCCTTTCCTTATCCCCATCTTCTCTCTGTTCTTGTAGGGCAAGATAGATTTCTGTACCCTATTACCTGTATTTCTTATTTCCCAGTTGTATGTAAAAACATTTCTCAACATTTGTTCCTAATACTTTGAACTTCAACTTCTCTCCCTTCCTCCTTCCCCACTCATCTCCACTGAGAAGGCAAGCAATTCAATATAGGCTATATATGTGGAGTTTTGCAAAAGACTCCATAAAAGTCATGTTATGTAAGACTAATTATATTTCCCTCTATCCTATCCTGCCTCCCATTTATTCTATTCTCTCTTTTGACCTTGCCCCTCCCCAAAAGTGTTTACTTCTAATTACTCTGTTCTCCCATTTGCCCTCACTTCTATCATCCCCCTTAGCCCACTTGGCCCCTTCTCCCCCGCTTTCCTGTAGTGTAAGATAGATTTTCATGCCAAATTGAGTGTACATGTTATTCCCTCCTTAAGTCAAATGTGAAGAGAGTAAGCTTTACTTTTTCCCTCTCACCTCCTCCCTTTTCTCCTCCATTGAAAAAGCTTTTTCTTGCCTCTTTTATGGGAGATAATTTGCCCCATTCCATTTCTCCCTTTCTCCTCCCAATATATTCTTCTCTCACCCCTTAATTTTATTTTTTTAGATATCATCCCTTCTTAATCAAGTCATCTTGTGATCTCTGTCTATATGTGTGTGTGTATAATCCCTCCCATTACCCAAATACTGAGAAAAGTCTCAAGAGTTACAAATATTATCTTTCCATGTAGGAATGTAAACAGTTCAACTCTAGTAAGTCCCTTATGATTTGTCTTCCCTGTTTACCTTTTCATGCTTCTCTTGATTCTTGTGTTTGAAAGTCAAGTTTTCTTCTCAGCTCCGGTCTTTTCATCAAGAATGCTTGGAAGTCGTCTATATCACTGAATGACCATTTTCCCCCTGAAGTATTATACCCAGTTTTGCTGAGTAGGTGATTCTTGGTTTTAATTCTAGTTCCTTTGACTTCTGGAATATCATATTCCAAGTTCTTCAATTCCTTAATATAGAAGCTGCCAGATCCTGTGTTATCCTTAGTTTATTTCCACAATACTCAAATTGTTTCTTTCCAGGTGCTTGCAATATTTTCTCCTTGACCTGGGAACTCTGAAATTTGACTATAATATTCCTAGGAGTTTCTCTTTTTGGATAGTCTTTTAGGAAGTGATTGGTGGATTCTTTCAATATTTATTTTATTCTCTGGTTCTAGAATATCAGGGCAGTTTTCCTTGATAATTTCATGGAAGATGATGTCTAGGCTCTTTTTTTGATCATGGCTTTCAGGTAGTCCCATAATTTTTAAATTGTCTCTCCTAGATCTATTCTCCAGGTCAGTTGTTTTTCCAATGAGATATTTCACATTATCTTCTATTGTTTCATTCTTTTGGTTTTGTTCTGTAATTTCTTAGTTTCTCATAAAGTCATTAGCTTTCATCTGTTCCATTCTAATTTTGAAAGAACTATTTTATTCAGTGAGCTTCTGAACCTCCTTTTCCATTTGGTTAATTCTGCTCTTTAAAGCATTCTTCTCATTGGCTTTTTGGGCCTCTTTTGCCATTTGAGTTAGTCTATTTTTTAAGGTGTTAATTTCTTCAGCATTTTTTGGGTCTCCTTTAGCAAGCTGTTGACTTGCTTTTCAAGGTTTTCTTGCATCGCTCTCATTTTTCTTCCCAATTTTTCCTCCACCTCTCTTACTTGATTTTCAAAATCCTTTTTGAGCTCTTCCATGGTCTGAGACCATTATATATTTATTTTGGAGGTTTTGCCTGCAGAAGCCTTGACTTTTAGGTCTTCCTCTGAAGACCTAAATTGTTCCTCCTCATCCAAAAGGATGAAAGAAAATACCTGCTCACCAAGAAAGTAATCTTCTATTGTCTTATTCTTTTTCCCTTTTGGGGGAATTTTCCCAGCCAGTTACTTGACTTTTGAGTTCTTTGTCAGGACTGAGCTCAGGGCTGAGATTCAGATCAGTGGCTCAACTCCCCCAGGGGTTTTAGGCAGAGGTCTCCCAGGGCTCCCACTAGGGCTGAGATTTAGATCAGCTGCTCAATTCCCTCTAGGCAGATGGCTTCAAAAATGGAAGCTCCCACTGCTGGGGGTACAGACCAAGCTCCCCTCTCCTGGGTGAAGGGACCCTCCCACTGATATTTGAAGCTGTTTGTGGGTTGAGCAATCTTGGAACTGGTGCTGCCAGTGACTCCATGAAGTCTATTCAGGGTCTTGACCATGGCATGTCAGGCTGCACTCTGCTCCTGGGCTATGCTGCATGCACTCTGAGGTTCCTGGGTTGTGCTCAGAGATCATTTCTATGTACTTGAAAATTCTTAGCAAGCTAAGTTTATTGAATGTTTGCTCAGTTTGTGACCAACATTTACATCCATATAATGATAATAATATCAATGACAATAATAATAGATAGCATTTATGTAAGCTTTTAAGCTTTATAAAGTTTCATATATATATATATATTTTTATAAAGTTTTATATTTATTATTTCATTTGATTTTCACCACCACCTGCTGAAGAAGGTGCCACTATGAGCCCCATTATACAAATGAGGAAATTAAAACTGAGAAAGGTGATATGATTTGCCCAGTATCACCTGATTAGTAAGTGTATCTAACTGGGAGATTTTAACCCAGGTCTTCCTGACTCCAAGCCTAGAGCTCTACCATAATTTGTTTGGCCATTCTCCCTTTGATGAACATCTACCTAGTTTCAAATTCTTCGATGTCTGAAAAATGCTATCTGTGTTTTGATGTCTCAGGCACATTTCTCTTTGCTATTGACCTTCTTGGGGGAGTAGGAGTAGCAATGGGGTCTCTGAGTCAGAGGGTTGGGACATTTTAGTTACTTTGAGGAACGTAATTCTGAATTTCAGTATCATCTATGTAGGGACCTCCTAGAAAACTGCAATTTACAGAGTTGCTTAGGGGCATTAGAGGTTAAATGACTTCACATCATAAATTTAGAATAAGAGGGGGACTCATAAAGACTACATAGAGTCCAGCCCCTTCATTCTACATATGAGAAAACTGAGACCCAAAGGGTTGTGACTTACCCAAGATCCCACAGGTAGTAAATGGCAAAGCTAATACTTAAATTTGTGACTTCACAGTTCAATTTCAATGCTTTCCCAAATATACTAATGGATAATATACCATATGGATGTATATATGTATGTATACACACATGTATATAAGTATAGACATAGATATAGACATAGACACAGAGACATACATATACACTCATACATACACACATACATATATATGTATGTATGTATGCATTATACTAAGCTGCTTCTTTTTCCAGAGTTACACGTGTCCAGAACCTGAATCCACATCTTCTGGATTGTAAAACGAGTTCTCTACTTACTTTTCCCCTATTTCATCTTCTCTTGAGGGGCATCATGCTATAATTGAGAGGCACTGGTCCTGAAGTTAGGAATTCCTGGGTTCAAATCCAGACTCAGACACTTGATAGCTATGTGACCATGAAAAAAACGCTTGACTGCTCTATACACTACCTCAGTTTCTTCTTCTGGAAAACGTGGGGGTTGCACTCTTACAAACCTTCTAGATTAGGTAGGATCCTAAGATCTTCTTCTCCCTGTTGCTAGTGTTTCTTCCTTCCAAGTCTCTATCTCATTTTGTTTTTTCCTTCCCTGTCTTTGTGCATCCTGCCCCATCCCCCACCTCCTAGCAGTTAAATGGACCCTGATTACTATGTCTCTGAAACCAGACCATCTGTCTCCCACTGTCTAAATTCCCATTTCACAATCTTAGAGGAGGGCATCCCCCTAGAAGTGCCAATTCTGCTCAGCAGGGGAAAATGTGCTAATATGCAATCGAGACAGTCCGGAGCCTAGCGTGGAAAATTAGGGAGTATGGTCAAAGCAGCCATTTTTATCACCCACAAATTTTTAGGTCTCCTATAGCAACCTTGTCAAAAAGGTTGTCCTATAGCAACTCAGCATCCAGGGAATGAGAAAATGCAATTTTGAATGTTTCCAACTGGGGATAGAAAGCAGTAGGCAGAAAGAAATAAGTCTCAGTCAGGGGAGCCTGGCTTTGGGGAGGCAGATGTTCCAAGCTCACAGTAGAATTTTAATGACATTTAATGACATTAATGATATTTAATGACAAAGATTTTAGATTCAGGGTTCCTAGATATAAGACTGGAAGGAGCCTCAAGGGCCACTTTGTACAAGTGAAGTCCAGGGAAGTCTCCAAACAGAGACTGTTGAAACACAGAACATCAGAGTTGGAAAGGTAAAACATGGGGCCATACATTGAGACAGAAGAAACCTCAGGGTGGTGAGCCTCATTTTGCAGATGAGGAAACCAGATAGGGTAGGTAGCTTATCTGAGGTCACAAAGCTTTGGAGGCAGGATTTGAACCCAGATTCTCTCACTTGGGAGCCAGGGAGTGGTTCTTCCATTGTATTTGGGATAGGGGTGTGTGTGTGGGGGGGGGAGGAATATGCTGTACTTTTTACAAATTATTTTATTCATTCAGGAAACCTTATTAAGCACATACTACAGGTAGGCATTGTGCTAGGCCCTATAGATACAGAGGCAAAATCGAAACTTTGTTTTATTTAAAACACCTCAAGCAAGATAGAGTAGAAAGAGAAGTGGAGCTGTAGTTAGGAGGACCTGAGTTCAAATGCTGCCTTACACACTTACTAGCTGTGTGACCCTGGGCAAATCCCTTCATCTTTGTCTGTTTCTTCTTAAAATGTAAAATGGGAGTAATATTAGCACCTTCTAAAGATGTTGTGAGAATCAAATGAGATATTTGTAAAGTGCTTTGCCCATTTTAAAGCACCCTAAAAATGCTAGTTATGTTTATTTATGTTCAAGGACTGGCTTCTGCCAGAAGTCTTTGCAGGTCCTGCCAGTTCCTGGAACCTTCCCCTCCAAGGTGCTCTTGTATCCACTTAGTATTCTAACATACTAGATTGTGAGCTCCTTGCAGACTAGTATTGTTTTTTTTTTTTACTTTTTCTTTGAATCCCCAATGCTTAGTAGTGTCAGGCATAAAGCAAGAGGTCAATAAATGCCTGTTGATTAAGTGATGGTGAAGGATTTTAAATGCCAAGTAAGAGTTTATATTTTGTCCTTGAGGTAGTAGGCAGCCATTGAAATTTCTTCAGAAGGGTAGTAATTTTAGAAACACTTTTAACAGTAAAATGGTATCAAGGGAAATTTATTACAGCAGAGTTCAGAGGAACTGAACACTTTGGCCAAAGCAGGCCCCCACCGTCTCTTCAGGAGGAAGAAGCACTGAAAACAGAAGCCAGATGAGCTATATACCATTACTCCAAGACAGATCCTCCCACCAGGAGATGGATTGGTCCATTTTCCATTAGGTCACCATCTTCTCTGCATGCATATTACATAACCATCCTTGATATGATCCCCCTCCCAAACATGCTTTAACACAGGGCCCATGATCAGGAAATGGAGGGATAATTTTATGCAGGGTGTATCCGCTTATATGTATGAGGTTCATTAAGCAAGCCCAATGAAGAAAAGCCTTCTCTAGGTTATTCTAGGTCATTTTTTCCTGACTGGTTCAGGCCAGTTTCAGGTGTGGACATCTTATCAAAAATTTTGTGACTTTCTGAAGGCCACTGCCTGTCTCCTGATTGGTTGAGTCCACCTGCAGTCTGCTGGCTTTCTTATTATCTGACTTATTCTCAATGACTTCATCAGCTAATAACTTTTGTGGAAACTTAAGTTTTTGCTGTCTCTCACAGTAACTAGTCAGATCTATGTTTTAGCAATATTAAGATGGTGCCAGTGAATTCTGACAGTTATATTGATTCGAATCTCATCAATTACACAAGAGACAAACACAAAATTAATAAGATATAGAGAGGAACTAAAAATGGCCTGGGAGAGAGGGGAGGTCTAGTCCAAGGCGTATTCTGGTAAATGTTTAATAGCTGTCTCTCAAGAAAAAAATGTACTCATGACACACTTATGAATATTTTCATCTTCCTAAGTCTAGACTATTAACAAAACAATTAATCAAGCCCTCACTTGTCAATTTCCAAGGTGTAAATGCTCACACTGAAAATTTAACACTCTAGTCTCTAGAGACCCTACTAATGCTGGGCCTAGCATTTCCCTGGGTCTCAACATTTTCATTTTACAGACAAAGAAATTAAGGCCCTGAGAACACATATAATCATAGGATATTAGACTTTTAAAGTCATCTTGCCCAAACCCTTACCAGGAAAAGCATCTGTAGCTTAGAGAGGGTAACTGATTTGTCTCAGACTACCCAGATAGCAGATACAAAATTTGAACTTGGATCCCTTGATAGTTCATCAAAGACTCTTTCTACTTGTAACACATAACCTCTATAGAAAGTGAATCCCACAAGTAAGTGGAAGAGTCTCATTTACATCCAGGTCCTGCTCTGACTCCAGAGCACTTTCCATTCCAACATACTATTTACTCATGTATTCTCATACATTATGAATTTATAGAATCAGATATTTATGGCTGGGAAAAAACCCTTAAAATTCATGTCCTTAAACCTTCACATTTTACAAATAAGGAAACTAAGACTCTTAAGAAGTGCCAAGTGACTTACCCAAAGTCACATACATTGCAATAGGCAGAACAAGTTCCGACCCAGATCCTCTGACCCAAAGCCAGAGCCACATAAGAGAATAATAAAATAGCAACACATTGCAACTGCTTATGTCCTCAGAGTGCATTTAACACATTTTTTAGAACAAATGCTTCAGGGAAAATAATTCAGTAGACTCCAACTCAATTATTTTGATGATGTTTTTGTTATGGTTCAGTAAGTTTATAAAGTATATAGGTTTGGCTCCAAATTGAGCTGATTTATTGGGTGTTTTTTAAAGTTAAACAAAACCAGACAGCTCGTTGAAATGACAATGACCAGTTATTAATAATAATAACTAGCATTTATATAGTGCTTTAAGGTGTACAAACGGTTTTATAAACATTAGTTTATTTTATCTTCATGTCAATCCAGGAAATAGACACTATTGCTATCCCCTTTATATAGATGAGAAAACAGAGGCAAATTGAGGTCAAGTGACTTGCCCAGGGTCACAAAGGTAGTAAATATCTGAGGACATATTTGAACTCAGATCTTTCTGCCTAGGAACAGCTAGGTGGTGCAATGCATTAAGTGCTAGCCCTGGAGTCAGGAAGATTCTTCTTCCTGAGTTGAAATCTGGTCTCAGACACTTCTTTGTAGTGTTTATTTCACCTCTATTTCCTAATTTAACCAGGCTCCCTACCATACCATGAGGGCTAGCCATGGCAATAAATTATAAAAAAGAAATTTAAAAAATAAATCATCAAAACCATCCAAGGAGGGGTAGAACCAAGATGGAAAAGTAGAAATACATTAGCTCTTCCCCCACAGCCCATAAAATACCTATAAAGAAAGACTCTCAACAAACTCTAGAGCAGCAGAAGCCACAGAACAACAGAGTGGAGGAGATTTCCAGCCCAGGGTCACCTGAAAGGCCAATGGGAAAGGTCTGTCCCACAGGATGTGGAGCAGAGCCCAGCCCAGTCTTGGCCATGGCACGGTGCTGGGAGGAGGACCCAAGCAGGTCTTGAGGGAAGAATTCCCAGCAGAAGTAGCCATGGTTTGCACATCCCTCAACCCACAGGTGCCAAAAGTAAGTAAGAGGGTTTTTTCAGCTGCCCTAGAAGGGAGCAGGGTCTTCCCATAGCTCCAGCCTCAGACAGCAGCAGAGGCCACATCAGGTAGCAGCAGCTCCCACAGCAGCCCTCATCCACTGTTGAATTGTAAAACCCCTGGGGGATCTGAGCAGCTGATCCTTACTTCAGCCCTGTGTGGTGGCCCTGTCCCTACCTAATGCTCCTGGGAGAATTGAGCAGCTGATCTTTATCTCACACTGAATGATGGCCCTGACCCTGCCCAAAGCCTCTGGGGGAATTGAGCAGCTTATCTGAATCTCAGCCCCCAGTGCTAGCCTGATGGAACTGGAGGCCAGGTGGTTGTGGAGAGGAAACTCTACTACTCACAGATTCTGGGCACAAAAGTTTCTGGTTGCTCCCAGACCAGTGTACATGCTTGTGTGTGCCACCTTGCAAGTGTGCCACCTTGGAGGAACTGAGATCTTACAGATACCCAGAGTATACCCTACTCTTGACAAAGGACCCAAAAGTAAAGTAACTGATTGGGAAAATGCCAAAAAAAAAAAAGGAAAAAAAGTAAAACTATAGAAGGTTACTTTCTTGGTGAACAGATATCTTCTCCCATACTTTCAGATGAGGAAGAACGATGCTTACCATCAGTAAAAGACATAAAAGTCAAGGCTTCTGCATCCCAAACAACCAAAATAATTATTCAGTGATCTCAGGCCATGGAAGAGCTCAAAAAGGATTTCGAAAATCAAGTAAGAGAGGTAGAGGAAAAACTGGGAAGAGAAATGAGAAAGATGCAAGAAAATCATGAAAAGCAGGTCAACACCTTGCTAAAGGAGACCCAAAAAAATGCTGAAGAAAATAACACCTTTAAAAATAAGCTAACTCAATTGGCGAAAGAGGTTCAAAAAGCCAGTGAGGAGAAGAATACTTTAAAGAGTAGAATTAACTAAATGGAAAAGGATGTTCAAAAGCTCGCTGAAGAAAATAGTTCTTTCAAAATTAGAATGAAACAGGGGGGCGGAGCCAAGATGGCGGAGTAGAAGGACGCACATTCACGAGCTCCGAACCCACAACCCATGGAATTGAGGTAAAAGGAGAGCCCCATAAATTCTGAATCTCTGCAGGGGGTGCACAAACATAGGGGAAGAGATTTCCGTTCCACTGAACCCTGGAGAGCCGTCCCCGGGGTCCATCGCACTCCAGAAAGCGGACCCCACCCCCACCCCTGGCCGCGACCCAGAGAAGCTGACCTGAGCAGACTTCAGAGAGGAAAGCTCCGGGAGAATCTCCGGCAGCCGGGAAAGTCCCTCTGTCCACAGAAGCTAAAGGTCAGTTAAAAAGAAGCCTGCGCTAGGGGAGGGGAGCGGGCCCCCTCGGGAGGAAGCGGCGGCGGCAGAGACGGGGTCAGGAAGCGGCGGAGGCAGAGACGGGGGCAAGAAGCGGCGGAGGCAGAGGCGTGGGCGGGCGGCTGAGGCGGCAGCGGCCCGGGACTCAGGAATCCCCCAGCAGCAGGTAGGATCTTCAATACTGAAGGTCTTTCCAACCTGAGGGAGCCGAGCAGGGGAGACGGCCCTGCCCCCACCCCGCTCTACTGCTGAACGCCTCTGAATAAAACCCCCAAGGGAGCTGAGCACAGCAGGCGGGGCCCCCCACCCCACCCCCACCCGCTCTGTTCCTGAAAGTCGCTTCAGAAAGCCCCTGAGGGCCCAAGCTAGGAAGCGGCCCTGCCCCCACCCTGCGCCAGAACTAAAGCTTGCTGCGGGAAAGCGCATTTGAATCTCAGAGGTCAAGTACTGGCTGGGCGGATCCAGGCGGAGGTGGAAGGGAATCTCAGGGGTCGGGTAACTGGCTGGGAAAATGCCTAGAAAGGGAAAGAAAAATAAGACTTTAGAGAGTTTTTTCCAACAAATGCAAATGATCCCGACCTTCGGATCTGATGGGGACGACGAGGACTTATTTTTCCCATCAGGGAAAGATGTGGAGGGCGGGGCCTCAGTACCCCAGACACCCCAGGGGGGTGTTGGGTGGGCTCAGGCCTTGGAAGAGCTTAAAAAGGATTTTGAAAAGCAAGTTAGACAGGTGGAGGAAAGACTGGGAAGAGAAATGACAAAGATGCAAGAAGAGTATGAAAAAAAGGTCAATATCTTGGTAAAGGAGTCCCAAAAAAATGCTGAGGAAATTAACACCTTGAAAAATAGGCTCACTCAATTGGCAAAAGAGGTTCAAAAAGCCAATGAGGAGAAGAATGCATTCAAAAGCAGAATGAGCCAAATGGAAAAAGAGGCTCAAAAGCTCACTGAATTTAATAGTTCTCTCAAAATTAGAATGGAACAGATGGAGTCTAATGACTTTATGAGAAACCAAGAAATCACCAAACAAAACCAAAAGAACGATAAAATGGAAGAGAATGTGAAATATCTCATGGGAAAAACAACTGACCTGGAAAATAGATCAAGGAGAGACAACTTAAAAATTATGGGACTACCTGAAAGCCATGATCAAAAAAAGAGCCTAGACATCGTCTTGCATGAAATTATCAAGGAAAACTGCCCTGACATTCTAGGACCAGAGGGCAAAATAAGTATTGAAAGAATCCATCGATCACCACCTGAAAGAGATCCAAAAAGAGAAACTCCTAGGAACATTGTGGCCAAATTCCAGAACTCCCAGCTCAAGGAAAAAATCTTGCAAGCAGCCAGAAACAAACAATTCCAGTACTGTGGAAATATAATCAGGATAACCCAAGATCTAGCAGCTTCTACATTAAGGGATCGAAGGGCGTGGAATAGGATATTCCAGAAGGCAAAGGAACTAGGACTGAAACCAAGAATCACCTACCCAGCTAAACTGAGTATAATACTTCAAGGGAAAATATGGTCTTTCAATGAAATAGAGGACTTTCAATCATTCTTAATGAAAAGACCAGAGCTGAAAAGAAAATTTGACTTTCAAACACAAGAATGAGAGGAAGCATGCAAAAGTAAACAGCAAGGAGAAGTATTAAGGGACTTACCAGAAATGAACTGTTTGCATTCATACAGGGAAGGACAATATTTCTAACTCTTAAAACTTTTCAGTATCTGGGTGGTTGGTGGGATCACACATACACATGTACACGCATGCACACACATACACACATGCATTCACATGCAGAGACAGAGATCACAGATTGAACTGAATAGGATGGGACCATACCTTAAAAGAAATTAAGGTAAATGGTGAGAGAGAAATGTAGTGAGAGGAAAGAGGGGGAAATGGAAGGGGGTAACTATATGTCATTTAAGAGGCAAGTAGGAGATGTTTTTAGTGGAGGGAAAAAGAGGAGAGCTGAGGGAAAAAAAAAACAAACAAACAAACAAAAGTTTACCCTCATCACATTTGACTAAACGAAGGAGTGAAATGCACACTCATTTTGGTATGAAAACCTATCTTACAGTATAAGAAAGCGGGGGAGAAGGAGATATTGGGGGGGGGATGATGGAAGGGAGGGCAAAGGGGGGAGGGAGAAATTGAAAGTCAACACTTGGGGAGGGACAGGATCAAAGGACAGAAGAGAAACAATGAGGGGCAGGTTAAGAGGGATGGCAATTCAGTTAGTCTTACACAACACGACTATCAGGAAGGTCACTTGCAAAGCTACACAGATATGGCCTATAATAAATTGCCTGCCGTACCAAAGGGAATGGATGGGGAGGGAGGGATGGGGAGAATTTGGAACTCAAAGTTTCAGGAACAATTGTTTAGTATTGTTGTTGCAACTAGGAAAGAAGACATACAGTTAATGAGGAATAGAAAGTCATCTGGCCCTACAGGAGAAAAGAGAAGATAGAGACAAGGGAAGGGAGGGATGACAGAAGAGAGGACAGATTGAAGATAGGGAAAATTAGATTGCTTGGGGTATTGGGGTGGGGGGAGGGGAGAAAAGGGGAGAAAATTTTGAACCCAAAAATTTGTGAAAATGAATGTAAAAAGCTAAATAAATAAATAAATTAAAAAAAAAAAAAAAAAAAAAAAAATTAGAATGAAACAGATGGAGGCTAATGATTTTATAAGAAACCAAGAAATCACAAAACAAAATGAAAAGAATGAAAAAATGGAAGATAATATGAAATATCTCATTGGAAAAACAACTGACCTGGAAAATAGACCCAGGAGAGACAATTTAAAAATTATGAGACTACATGAAAGCCATGACCAAAAAAAGAGGCTAGACATCATCGTTCTTGAAATTATCAAGGACTGCCCTGATATTCTAGAACCAGAGGGTAAAATAAATATTGAAAGAATCCACCAATCACCTCCTGAAAGAGATCCAAAAAGAGAAACTCCTAGGAATATTATAGCCAAATTCCAGAGTTCCCAGGTCAAGGAAAAAATATTGCAAGCAGCTAGAAAGAAACAATTTGAGTATTGTGGAAATACAATCAGGATAACACAAGATCTAGCAGCTTCTACATTAAGGGATTGAAGGATTTGGAATGTGATATCCCAGAAGTCAAAGGAACTAGGACTAAAACCAAGAATCACCTACCCAGCAAAGCTGAGTATAATACTTCAGGGGAAAAATGGTCTTCAATGAAACAGATGACTTTCAAGCATTCTTGATGACAAGACCAGAGATGAGAAGAAAATTTGACTTTCAAACATAAGAATCAAGAGAAGTATCAAGAATCAAGAAGTAAACAGGAAAGAGAAATAATAAGGGACTTGCTAAAGTTGAGCTATTTACATTCCTACATGGAAAGATAATATTTGTAACTCTTGAAACATTTTTCAGTATCGGGGTAGTTGGTGGGATTATACATGCATGCACACACACAAACACACACACATAGAGAGAGAGAGAGACAGAGAGCACAGGGTGAGTTGAATAGGAAGGGATCATATCTTAAAAAATAAAACTAAGGGGTGAGAGAGGAATATAATGGGAGGAGAAAGGGAAAAATGGAATAGGGCAAATTATCTCTCATAAAAGAGGCAAGAAAAAGATTTTTCATTGGAGGGAAAAAGGGGGGAGGTGAGAGGGAAAATGTAAAGCTTACTCTCATCATATTTGACTGAAGGAAGGAATAAAATGCACACTCATTTTGGTGTGAAAACCTATCTTACAATACAGAAAAGTGGGGGAGAAGGGGATAAGCAGGGTTGGGGGGAAGGGAGGGCAATGGGAGGAGGGAGCAATTATAAGTCAACATCTTGGGGAAGGACAAGGTCAAAAGAGAGAATAGAAGAAATGGGGGGCAAGAGGAAAATATAGTTAGTCTTATACAACATGAGTATTAATGAAATCATTTGCAAAGCTACACATATATAGTCTATATTGAATTACTTGCCTTCCCAGTGGGGATGGGTGGGGAGGGAGGAAGAAAGAGAAGTTGGAACTCAAAGTTTTAGTAATAACCGTTGAGTATTTTTCCTGCTTACAACTGAAAAATAAGAAATACAGGTAATAGGATATAGAAATTTATCTTGCCCTACAGGACAAAAAAGAAGATGGGAATAATGGAAGGGAGAGATGTTAGAAGGGAGGGCAGATTGGTGGTAGGGGTAATTAGAATGCTCAGCATTTTGGGGTAGGGGAGGGGAGAGATGGGGAGAAAATTTGGAATTCAAAATTTTGTGGAAATGATTGTCGAAAACTTAAAATAAAGACATTTTTAAAAATTAAAAAACTCTTTTATAGGAGAAAAAAATCTGAAATACCCACAGTTTAACAGCTTATGCAGTGTTCTGTACTCAGTTCTCTACATCTCTAACAAGGAGTGCATTTTCTCATCTCCCCTTTGAGGACAAACTTTGTTATTATAATTCCGTAGGTTGCTTCATAGTTTATTGTTCTTTCTATTTACAAAGCTGTAATTAGGCATACTACTTTCCCAGTTATTCTTACTTCTTTTCATTTCCAACACTTCCTCCAAGTCTTCCCAAGTTTTTGTGTATTCATTCTACTTTTTAGCACAGTATATTCATTCATGTACCATAATTTTTTTCCATACCCCTGTTCACAAGAGTCTACTTTGTTCCTAATTCTTTGCTGCCACAAATAGGGTTGCTAAGTCTATCTTGGAGTATATGGGGATTTTTCTTTCTGTTTTTAACTTCCCAATATACATTTTTAAGGTTTAAGATAGAAAAGATGTAAATTCAATTATAAATGTTGCTTGACTTGCAATATAACATTTCCTAAATAACAATATAAATTTCTTAGCCATAATAAAAATGGATTTCAAAATAATTCAAACTAGAGATTTCTTTGGAAAAACTGACATAAAAACATATATGGAAAGAAAGATAGTTCCAGGATATTTAAGGCACTGATAGATTGTAAGCCCCTTGAGGACAGGAATTGCTCATTTTTAAGATTGTCTATAATTTATACAGCACATAACTTGCCTGTACAAAGTTGTTTATTCACTGTCTTCTCCATTAGATTATGGCCCCTTGAGAGCACAGACTGTTTTTACCTTTCTTTGTATCTCCAAAAGTACTAGACACACAGTGAACTCTCAAAAAATGCTTCTTGTTTGTTGACTTTTGCCTTTTTCTCAACAATAAGGGCCTTCCCTCTGAGATTATTATCTCCAATTTATCTTGTATATACTTGTTCGTACATAGTTGTTTGCCTCTTGTCTCCCTTATTAGACTTATGAGCTCCTTGAGGGGAGAGAGACAGAAAGAGAGAAACAAAAAACATCAACTGTCTTGATAGAGGATGAGTGAAGAGTGAAAACTGCTACATGCTCATTTTAAGTGACAACTGATCCTTTTACAAAAGAGGGGGAAGTTGGAGGATTCACCAACCAAAAATGAGAATTTTTCATATGTTAAAGACTCTCAGCAGTTAGTGAATAATGACGGCTTCCTATCCTCATTCCTCTACTCAAGTTCCTCTCTTAAGAGCAAAGCTCTAGAGCTGAGAGGAACTTCAGAGGTCACATGGTCCAACCCTTTGTTTTGAAGATAAAGAAACTGAGAGAAGTTACTTTCTTAAGATTACCCTGGTAGATAGTAGCCCAGATGAGATTTGAAACACAAGTCCTCTGCCTCCAAAGCCAATGTATTTTCCACTGTACCCAACCGTCTTCTCCAAGGGAAACAGACCTTATGCTCTACATTTCAGTACATCCCAAAAGGAAACAAAGGAGGGAAAATAAGACAAAGTCATTCTTTCCTTTCAATTTACCCCCTCATCCCCCAAAAAAATCCTGAACATTTCTCCTTGTTGTTCCTCCATCATTGGAACCCAAAAAAGGAAAGAAAGAAAAAAGGCAAAAACTCACACACACATGATAAAATACAGGACTAGGAAACAGAGGATGACTAGAAAATTAGATTTCACTCGAGAATCCTTCCTTTCCTCTTCCATAAAATGAGGTGATTTTGAATGGCAGAAGGATGGATTGAACAAGCTGACAATGTCTTGTTTCAAACTAACCTCACTCACTTCTCCCTTCCATTTCATATTTGACTCTTCCTTTGTTTTCCTTTCCTGAGTCCACTCCTATTTCTTCTGTTCCCCTTGTAGGCATTTTGTAGGGTGAATTTTGAGAGGGATACTAAAGAGGGGGATAATCTTTCTGTCTGAGATATGTTCAGTGGTCATTGGAGGAAATCCTTGGAGGAAAAGTACAATATACTATATAAGAAAGATTATTTCTTTGTTAATGCTAATAAGTGATTTTTTAAAGCATCGAGATTGTAAAATTTGCTGACATTTATCCAATGTGTTACCTTTATAACAACCCTATTAGAAAGATACTAACCACCAATATCATTATTTTCATTTTATAGATAGGAAACTGAGTCTCTGAGAGATTACGTAATTTGCCCACTGTCACACAGCTAGTCAATATCAGATCCAGAATTCCAACCTGACTGTCAAGGACTGATCAGAGGAGCTGATATTTTAGGAAAGTCCCTGGGGCTGAACATGGTCCAATAAAACCAGGGCTAAGGAAGCCCTGGGTCACAGTTTACATAGGTCTCTACTGTGTCCAGTTCCAGGATTCTTTTCCTATGCCAAGGACACATTTAAAAATTCTGTCTCTTAATAGCCATTTTAAAAAGCCATTAAAATTCAGATGATATTACCAGATTACAGTTTCATTGTGCTTCTGAAGTTAGGCAAATTGCTACTGCAATCTGTCATATTAAAAAAAAATCAGGACTAGAAACCAACTAAACCATGAGCCCCTAAACTGGAAATCACAACATTTATTTGCCAAATCCTGAAACAAATGAAATCAAAATACTATTTTTGTACTCAACTGCAAACCAACCAATATCCACCTTTCAAAGACTTCATCAACATTCTGAACTAAAACTGGACATCTATAGTTTTTTTCTTTTTAATGATTCCACCAAAACATCAAAGCATTCTCTGAATCAAACTCCTATTTCAATTCGTTCAAGCCCCCTTCTTAAACACACAGAAATGAAAACTAGCTGAGGTTGAGAATGCCAGCTGTTATTAGCTGTAGAAGCCTGTTGAAATAGAACCCTTCAATATATGCATAGAGTTTACCAAAAATGGTATGCTTGAGATCATTTGCCTTCTATCTCAAAATGGAACAGCAATAATACTGAGTATACTGACTGACTAATCAGAATGGAAATGTAGGCACAAGGCCAGGACCTACTGTTGGCTCAGATCTCTCTTTCATGGGCACGACTTATTTCAATCATAACACCTGTGGATGCCATTAGCCACGGATTATCATCTTAGACTTTAGCTCTCAAGCCTGGTGCTTATGTTACCCATGTACTATCCACTTTTTGCATAATTACTACAAACTTTAAACTTCACTGAGTAAATATTCCTCTATGTCAGGATCTATTAGAATAATAAGGCTAAAAAGTTTTTTAAATTAATTCATTTTGAAGTGAAAGACAGACTGCTCATTTTTCATTCTAAAGCCAAACTTACCTTACATTTTTAATAACATAAAATCAAATAAGATGCTTTTTGGTGGTATCCCCTAGCTTTATAAACAGACTTTTTCATTCATCAAAAAGCGTAAGCCTTTATATAATATAATATATTACACATTGGAATATTCTTGATTTTTCATGAGTCAACAAAACCAGTGACAACTTAGGTGCATACCCTTTTGACCATCACCCTTCATAATGCCAGTTGCTCTTGGCTCAGCACAAGATGAAGAATGTTGTAACAAAACCAACCTTCAGAGGCATAAGAAAATATTTTTAGAAAGATATGTAATCATGATCTGTTCTTCCTAGGTATGAATTTCATGCATGAAATTTAGCAACTGTCTTTTCCAAATCCTTCACGTACAACATGCCTTAAGTGTACAATCCAGAGTGCCCCAGGAGCGCTTCTCTGTGATAAAGGACAAGGATTTATTTTAATCATGAAATGGTTTTCAGAAATGCTTAGGACAACTTGTTTCAATGGTGTCCTGTAGCAGGTGGTTAGAAAAAAAAAATCTATAAATTGGCACCATCTGGGCATGCTAAGGAATGAAGACTGAGTTGTGCTTTTTTAGGAAGTAAAAGGGCCAAATTGGATGTCAGCAGCAAGTGACAACTGGATGCCATTCCTAGTATGTGTCTGTCATGCTATTTACTACAAAACTTGCTACCAGATTGGAGTTGTTAACTACTAGGAATCAAGATTTGTTGGGCACTTGAGAAATAAATGAATTTCCTGGATATAGTCTATGACTAATTCTACTGCCTTCATCTTTAACAGCTAATATCTAGTTCTATAAAAGTTCTAATATCTAGAACAGCTCTAAGAGCAGCAGGCTACATTGGAAAGACTGCTAAATTTGGAGCCCACAGATCTGAGTTCAAATCACAACTTTGCCATTTATTACTTGTGTGATACCAGATAAGTCACTAGAGCCTCAATTTCCTCATGTGTAAAATCAGTAAGCTGGATTACATGCCCTGAAAAGTCCCTTCAAGCTCTAAGTCTATGATCTGATGATTGAAGGATCTTTGGCCATTTGAATGATAGAACCAGGTTTGATTTGACAACCTCAGAGTCACTTGAAAAATTAAGGAGAATGAAAAGTGAATTAGCAAAACTCAAAGTTATACTTTGAATCTATTCCAATAATCCTGAAGTATCCTGGAGTAACAGGTACAAGTGCTTTATCTAGACTCATTTTTAAAACTGCAAATGCTTCTAAAACTCCTTGGGTATAGTCAATTTGTACTTGTTTTCAACAGCTCATGAACTAGAATTCCAGTCCTGAATATTCATATCTTTGAAATGTGACCTTGTAATGAATGTGCCTGTCATCATAGCAAAAATAACTCGGTCCTCCTCACTTTTCAGCTCTGGAAATGATTTGATTCCTGCTCCTCAGCAACCATGCAAGGATAAGAAAAGGAAATTCTGCTTACCATTCCATTCCTGTAGCAAAGATTCCCCAGATATGCCAGCCCAATCTCTTGGCCCTTTTTCAAAAAATAGAAATCTGAGGCATGGAGGAGCTGAGAAACTTGACCACACTCACATAGCAATTTGACAACAGGTTCAAGCGGAATTGAAATTCACAACTCCAGAGGGATTTGACTTAGTCTAGGGCATCATTTTTATGAAAGGGCACCAACAGGAGTAGGACATGCCATTGCAAACCCAACACCTGCTATGTAAAAAATTATATAAAGGTTTTTTACATTCGGCATTTTAAAAATACTTGAGCATATCCTCTGGCCCAGGCTTGCTTGAGAAATGATGTCTTTTTTTTTCTTTTTTAGGAAGATAGGCATGTCTGTAAATACATTTGGCTATCTATTTGAACACCGTAGCCTTGATGTACTTTCCGTCAAGTATCATTTCACAGCATTCTAACGCTTGTTCTTGAGGCACTTCAGCCTGACGGGACTCCACTGTAGATGAGTTTCTCTTTTGGATGCCTACCATTTTTCAGAAACACTATAGATGGTGTATTTTGTCAGTCGGTCATGCTTCAGTAATCACTAATTTGTGGGTGCTCATCCACAACAACTCTAAGTGAACTACAGAATTAATAAATGAGGCCATGGATATAAATATCATGCCAACTGTCCAGGTTGCATCTTTATTTTCTCTCTAGGAAGAGGATTTTTGTGTCATGTATCAGTGCTGTCTGCACTATTAATCTTGGATTCCAATAATTGTGTAAATATTGAAACTGCAGTCCAGTAAAAAACATCTGCCACACTGGTACTGATATTTCTCATTTTATTCAAACTGTTCTGGTGATTCTTCTCTCTTCATCCTGACTTCACATAGTCAGTTTTCCTACTTGAATAATCAAAAACCTTTAGATAAAGAAGTCCCTGCCTAATAATTTTAGCCTAGTGGGTAATTTACAGCTATGGTCAGCTAAGAATCCTTTGTGCCTGAGGTGCATATCCATTTCCCCTTTAGACTTTATTGACAATTGTCATATTACATACTTTATACATATATTATATATAACTATAATATAATATTATATATTACATATAATATACAATACATATTACATATTGTGAGGTCCAAAATTATCCAGTCTATAACACAAGAAACCAAAGGAGGCAGAGCTCTGAGTTGATAACCATTAATTAAGTGAATTGGACCTCAGATCTTCCTTATGATATGAGGTGCCCCCTTGCCCTAGGGTCTTACTTTTATGGAATGTGGCACCCAGACACACAGAAGAGGCAAAGTAAAATACAAAGTCTCATTGGTTGATAGATCTTGATTTTGATCCTACAAGAGGGCTGTAAATGATGCATCAGCATGAGTGGTCAAGAAGTGATCATTAGATGATCCCCTCCCCATGTTGGGCAAGAGAGGGTGGTCCAGAGATACAAAAATAAGTTAGGGAACTTTCCCTCACACATCAAAACATCCCACTCACACTGAGTATGGTCATTACTCATCAGTCAAAAGGGTGGAGGTCCTCCAGTCAACATTCTTGGAGTTGGACAAATGAACTTTAAAATAACATCTAGTGGACTTATAGCTCGTAGTTTACAATTTGAAGCCTATAATAATCTATCTTATCTAATTATCCCTAAATATATGTAAAATATTAATTTAAATGTAGTTGACTAGACCATATTAATTTATATGTAATTCCTATACTAATACCAACTGACAGACTAAACTAAATGTATATTACTATTACTAAGTAAATAAAATACTAATATCATTTACTCATGGAATCACTAAACTGATTAATATTGATTGGAGCAAAATAGAGGTCTAATTAAAATCATTTATCTCAATACAATATCTATATTATTATATTACAATGTTACATGCAGGCAGTTACATATAATATCTATAACTCTTATATATTTAAAAAATGAGTTGCAGTGATACCAGATACTATTGCCCTAAATATCTGTACGTAAGAAATCAATGTAATACAATAAAAAAACACAGACTTTCACGTCAGAGGACCTCTGTTCAAATACCATTTCTGACATGTTAGACCCAGTGACCTTAGAAAGTCACTTACCATCCTTAGGCCTTAGTTTCCTCAACTGTAAAATGAAAGGTTGTACTAGATGTTCTTTGAGATTTCTTCCATCTCTTGATCTATCATTCTACAACTTAGATTCCTCAGAAAAACTGTAGAATGCTTTCCAGAATTCATCTTTCTCATAACAAACAACAGCTATTACAGCCCAAGGTCAGCCCTTCCTCACCTCAATCTTTTCTCCAGTTTCTCCAAATGATCCTTCAATAGTGTGGTTTTATCCTTTCACCATTTTGGTTACTCTATTTTGGAAGCTCTCCAGCTTGTCAATGACATTCCTGGAGGAATAATCAGTTCTCATGCCTGGGTTAAGCCAAAAAAAAAAAATAATAACAATACTACCAAAATTAATTTACAGTTTTATTGATATACCAATTAAACTACCAAAGATATAATTTACAAAACTCAATAAAATAATAACAAAATTCATTTGGAAGAACAAAAGATCTAGAATATCAAGGAAAATAAAGAAAAAATAGGAAATAACATCCAGATCTCATATTCTATTAGAAAGTAGCAATTATCAAAACAATTTGGAACTAACTAGTACCAAAAAATAGAAAAGTAGGCCAGTAGAACAGATCTGGCAAAGTAGGCTTAGACCAATACTTGACAATAAATTCAAAATGGATATGTGACCTGAATATTAGAGATTTAATTAATTTTTTAAAAACAGAAGAGAAGCAGATCATATATCTTTCATAGCTACATGTAGAAGATCTATTCTTAATCAAATGAGGGACAGAGGAAATTGCAAAAGATAAAACAGAATTTTGACCACATGAAATTAAAAAGTCATTGCCTTAACAAAATCAGTGCAACCAAAATAAAGGAAGAGGATTTTTTTTATATTCTTAAATGTTAAGGCTTATAATTGTATTTTTCAAAAATCTACAAATAGGTCAATTAATTTTTCTTCTTTCAGTCACCATCTAGAGATGACTTTGTGCACAAAGACCTCAACTCAATTAACATTTATTTAATATCTATTGCCTGCAAGGCACTGGGGATACAGTGATAAACACAAAGCTGTCCCTGGCTACCAGCAGCTAAAATTCTATTCCAGGGACAAAGAGAAACAACATGGGACAAAGCTAAGGAGAAACAACATTATTTCAAGAGACACCATTAACTACAGAGGAGAGTAGGTGTTGGTGGAGACATTCCAACATCCCTGCCAAGGAAAGTATTACAGATGTAATGGGGAACTGGTCAATGAGTCCAGTCCTTATGAACATGTGGAGTGTATTCATCTGATGCAATTTCCACTTGAACTTTGAAGAATGTGTTGCTGCTATTGTTTAGTTGTTTCAGTTATTCTGATACTTCTTGACCCCATATGGGGTCTTCTAGGCAAAGATAATAGAGTGATTTGTCATTTCCTTCTCTAGTTAATTTTACAGATGAGGAACTGGGGAAAACAGGATTGAGTTACTTGCCCAGGGTCACACAGCCAGTAAGTGTCGAATGTCAGATTTGAACTCAGGTCTTCCTGACTCCAAGCACAGCACTTTCTATCTACTGAGACACTTAGCTACCCTGGAGAATGTGTAGATATTCTCTAATTCATTCTAGTTTACTAACCCTGTGGTAGAAAGGAGCCTCTCTGATTGGCTGTATAGCTAGAAATATTGATCCATTTTAAAAGTCACTGATTAACTAGTAACTCTTCCTTCTCAGATGACATCTTTAGGTCTAATGGCATCCAAAAAAAAAAAAAGACAATATTTTAAGGGAAGAGGTCTTGGATGCTCTTCATCTGAAGCCTCCAGATGAATATAGGACTCATTTCTTTGCTTTGAATTTTTTTCTTTTGTTTTAGGTGAAAGGATTGGAGGGTACAGTCTCAAAATTTTCAAAAAATTAGTTGGGTGAAGACACCTCTAGGAGGAAAAAGACCCTCTTGGAGATAGTCCAGGAGTAGAGTCTGTACTTTGTTTGCCGTGACATGGTCCAGTTTTGAGACCCAGAGGAGAGAGGAGAAAACTTTGAGACCCAGCCCAGTGGTAGATATGATTAGGGCTCATCCAGCAATGTTGTTATATTTGGATATGAATTTGGTGGGGTCAGTACTAAGTTTCTAAGTTGTGTCCAACTCTTTGTGCCCCCTTTTGGGTTTTCTTGGCAAAGATAATGGAGTGGTTGACCATTTCCTTCTCCAGTTGACTTAGCAGATGAGGAAACTGAAGCAAACAGGGTTATTGATTTGCCAAGGGTCACAAAGACAGGAAGTATTTGAGGGCATATTTGAACTTAGGAAGATGAGTCTTTCTGACTCCAGACCTAATGCTCTATCCACTGTGCCAACTAGCTTCCCTAATACAAGGTAGAAACTGTTAAATTTGAGCCCATACTCTCAATACACTGTAACAATATAGGGAAGAGTATGACCCCAAAATGTTGTGGACTTTGCTATAGCTTTCAATCACTCAATAAAAATTTACTAAGTATCTACTATGTACCTGGCACTGTGCTAAGGGCCGGAGACACAAAAAGAGGCAAAAGATTGTCCCTACCCTCAAGGAGCTTAAAATCTAATGGTGGATACTACATGCAAATATATACAAAGCCAACAATATACAGTATGAAATAATTAACAGAGGGAAGAGGGGTTGAGAAGAGGACTAAAAGCTAATTGAGGTTAATTAGTTAAATGGAACTTGGGGGACTTGCTACTGGTGGCTAACAATGGAGGGAACCCCACCTGAATGGGAATTTTAGCCAACAGCACTCAAAAAAAAGAGAGCCACTTCATCAAAGTTGCCCCTAGAATCCTGAGATGTTCCTGGCCTTGTTTTGAAAGACTGAGATCAGAATCCTCATTATACAGATAGAATCCCCATCTTCTGAGTCACAGGGAAGTTAAGTGAATTGCCCAAGGTCATACAAGAGAAACACTGGAGACAAGATTTAATCCTGACTCCCTTCTGACTCCAAGTCCAGCATATTCTTATGACTACATTATGATGCCTCTTTTAATCAGGTTTCTGATCAGCATGAGTCTGTGCAACGGACTGGCCTGGACAACGTCAAGGTCTTCAGATTTCTAGGGGCAAAAGAAAGAGGGGAAGAAAGGAAGGAAGGAAAGAAGGAAGGAAGGGAGGGAGGGAGGGAGGGAGGGAGGGAGGAAGGAAGGAAGGAAGGAAGGGAGGAAGGAAGGGAGGGAGGAAGGAAGGGAGGGAGGGAGGGAGGGAGGAAGGGAGGGAGGAAGGGAGGAAGGAAGGAAGGAAGGAAGGAAGGAAGGAAGGAAGGAAGGAAGGAAGGAAGGAAGGAAGGAAGGAAGGAAGGAAGGAAGGAAGGAAGGAAGGAAGGATGGATCAAATTCTCCCTCTACATTTTCTCTCTGGGCTGTCTACCTGGGTAGATGCCTCCCTTCCTATTTTTACTCAGCTGCCTCCATTTGTCTTGATGTTCTCAGAGAAGATGCTGCTTCTTTTAAACAGATGCCTCTTCCTCTAAACACCTCTAAAGAAAAACAATTTTGATCAAATTCACATGCAGATTATATGGGAGCTGGCCAACCGTTCTTATCATAATTGACCAGAACTGTAACATTCCAAGGCTTTATACACAGTTTTAGAATGATTTTCTTTGGTGCATATTTCATATCTTTATGAAATGTTACAGTTTGTCTAGAAAAAAAATTTCCCCTAAAAGTAAAACACTTTCCTGTCTTTTTATTAACACTTGGGAGTGTTTGATGGAGTACAAAGGAGAGATTCAGAATTTTTATATGTTTTCAGACTTTTACATACACTATTTGCTTTCTTAAATTCAGTCATCTCAGACAAAAGAGAAAGTGATTACTGGCTTGCATGCTTTTTTTGAGATAGTTTCCTTTCCTTAATCACATTTATAAGACAAAATGTTACATTGTCTGAGAAATTCATTAGACTGCTTTGAAAGGACATGTAAAAATGATGGATACTGCTTCTAGAACTCTGTGTTCTGTCTGATATGGCAAGTTTCACATTATCATGCCAAGAATCATGCCTCCACATCAATTCCCAGTCATTTACAAACCATGAGTGAAACTTTTGGGACAAGAATTCACTATTTGACAAAAACTGCTGGGAAAACTGGTAAATAGTTTGGTTGTAACTAGGTATAGACCAAACATCTCACACCACATACTAAGATATGGTCAAAATGGATACATGATTTAGATACAAAGCATAACATCACAAACAAATAAGAGGAACATGATATAGTTTACATGTCAGATCTATGGATAGGGGAAAAATTTATGACTAAACAAGAGACAGAAAGCATTACAAGATATAAAATAGATACTTTTATTATATTAAATTTGAAAGGTTTTGCACAAACAAAACTAATGCAGCTAAGATAAGAAGGAAAGCAGAAAGTTAGATGGGGTTGGGGAATTTTCAGCAGGTGTCTATGATTAAAGCTTCATTTCACAAATATATAGAGA
Source organism: Bettongia penicillata ogilbyi (assembly GCA_023548195.1). Taxonomy (NCBI): domain Eukaryota; kingdom Metazoa; phylum Chordata; class Mammalia; order Diprotodontia; family Potoroidae; genus Bettongia; species Bettongia penicillata. Next base: position 12,165,792 of record JAJHZJ010000496.1, read on the forward strand.
ACTGAGTCAAATTTATAAGAATGCAAGTCATTCTTCAATTGACAAATGGACAAAAAATCTGAAAGGCAATTTTTAGATAAAGAAATCAAAGCTATCTACAATGATGAAAAAGTTCTCTAAATCACTTTATTAGAGAAAGGAAATTAAAACAACTCTGAAGTACCACCTCACCCTATAAGACTGACTAATCTGACAGAAAAGAAAAAATGATAAATTCTGGAGAAGATGTGGGAAAAATGGGATTCTAATATGCTGTTGGTGGCATTGTGAACTGACCCAGTGATTCTGGAGGACAATTTGGAACTATGCCCAAAGAACTATAAGACCACATATACCCTTTGACCCAATAATATCCCTACTAGGTCTGTATTCCAAAGAATCAGAAAAAAAGGGGAAAGGACCTATTTGTACAAAAATATTTATAGCAGCTCTTTTTGTGGTGACAAAGAATTGGAAATTGAGGAGATGTCCATCAATTGGGGAATGGCTGAACAAGTTGTATAGGATTGCAATGAAATATTATTGTGCTATAAGAAGTGGAAAGCAGGACGATTTCAGAAAAACCTAGAAAGTCTTACATGAATTGATGCAAAGTGAAGTGAACCAAACCAGGAGAACACTGTATACAGGAACAGCAATATCATAAGAATGATCAACTGTGAATGACAGCTAGTCTCAGCAATACAGTGATACAAGACAATTCCAAAGGACTCATGTTAAAAATGTTAATCTCATCATCCCCAGAAAGGCTTCAGCTAATCTTATCATCTCTTCCCTCAAGAAGTAGGTACCCACATTCATTTGGGACAATGGGATGGAAGTCTCATCTTCTGGAGCTCTTTCAAGCTGACAAGGGTTGTAGAAATATTCTTGCCTCACTGGGTCCATGTTGGGAGTTCTGGAGGGGGGCACAAGGGAGGGGTTTAAGTGAAGTCAACCAGAAGTGATCTTAGGCAACATCCAAAGAATGGAGGGCAGTGGGTCAGAATGGCAGAAAACGAAAAGAAACCAAGAACCCCATTAGAATAATTTACATTTGACATATAGGATTATCTGATCTTGTTACTTTCTCAGAAGTTTCCATTCTGATTCCAATTCCTTTAGGAGGATCAGATGCTATTGGGAATTAAATCCTATACATGAAAATATAAGTGACAATACTCTTGAAGGTAGAGGTTTCCTACCCCAGGGTTCAATAGTCATACAAATGAATTTCCTTACAAGAGGTTGACTTTACTCCAATTATATTAAAAGACTTGGGAGAATATTTAACGAATTAATTCCAAAACAGTGCACATCAATAAGCTATTTATAATAATAAAACATGCTTGTACTACAGCGCACATAGTACAAACAGGTGTTATTTGCACATAAGTAATAAACTTGAATGAAATTGACTTTTCCATTAATGTAACACAAAATATTCTACTACTTCCCTCTAAGAAAATTGATTGCACTGAAATTCTCTTCTCCAAACCAAACTGAAAATGTTTCTGATTTAATTTTATTAACTGACAGAATAACAGGTAGGTCCTTCAGTCAGTTGTACCAATACCCAATTGTTCTTACATCATTTTGAAACATTTAAGAACCTTATTTTATCTTTGCCTAATTATTCCCATATTATTCTGAAAAAAATGTTCTGTTTCAGGGATTTGATCTTTCACATGACTATGCAGGCAGGCAGATGACAAGCCCAAGTACAAATTTACCCAGTTATTTGGGATATGGAATGACTACACATTTAGATTGAAAACAGTAAGATCTCACATACTTGCAATGAGTTCATATTTTTTATTGACCACTTGCTCTGATTATAGAAATTTTCTGTGAAAGGGACAAACATGGGCATGATTATGCAAGCATCAAACTTGACCTTCAGTCTTAAGCCTAAGGGCACATATATGACAGGATAAAGCATCCTTAGCTTATTTGATTTCAGGTAAGAGTCACAGTTTAGCAACCAATCATGTAGTAACAAGTCCACCTCATAGCCAAGCTCAGGACTAGCCAGATGGGAAACATTCCTTTTCAAAGAAACAGAATGGGGAAACTAAGCCAGGAGAATCACACCTTAAGCTGCCATCATGGTCTTTCCTACAAGTATCCAAAGAAATGGGTGTCGCCCCAACCAGAGAGGGTCCCTTTACAATTCCCTTCCTTTTGCTCATAAACTGGGAAGAACCCTAGGACCAAGATTACCTGTTTGTAGTCTAACCTATCTAGACAGGCATGGCACATGCAGATGGTATATCCTTCGGCAGAAAGCAAAGGCAGACAAAGAAATTCCAGGCCTCTTCCCTCCATAAGGGACCTCCTCATTATTGGATCATAGTATACTAATTAATAATTCAGCATATCACTCAAGGATTGTTTGAAGGAATTAGATTGTTTAGCCTAGAGAAGAGAAGATTCAGAGGAAAACTGATGGCTAACTTTAAATATTTGAAGGTCTGACATAGAAGAGGGATTAGATTTGTTCTTTCTGGATTCACAATGCAGCTTCAAAAGTCATAGGGAAGCTGTAAAGAAGTCAATTTAGGTTTGGTGTCAAGAAAAACTTCCTAATAATTAGAGCTGTCCAAAAGTAGAATTCAATACTTAAAGAAGTGGTAGGTTTCCCTTCTTTAGAGATCCTTAAGAAGAATGACCACTTGTTAGATATGTTATAGTGAGAATTCCTTTCATGTATTGGACTAGATAGCTGCTAAGGTCCCTTGCAACTCTAAAATTCTAGGATCCTCATCATATATATATATATATATATATATATATATATATATATATATATATATAAATTCATTTCAAACTGTAAAAGAGACAATAGTGCTGGAATCATAAAAAAATTAAGAGATATCATCTCTAAATCAATCAATCACTGAGGCTCAGAGTCATTAAATGATTTGTCCATGGACCCACTGCAATTAAGTTTCAGAGCTGGGATTTGAACCCAGGGCTTTCTGATTGGAAGTCCAGCATTCTAGAGACTGACATCATGCTTCAAAGGGAAGCAAATAACTAGGGACAATCAGAAAATTCTCACTCTAAAGTGAAATAAGTCTTCTAAGAGGCAGATGTGAGAAGACCTTTCCCAGGCATGGGATGTAGTCCATGCAGAGTTGTTCAGGAAATTGTAATGTCCTTTACAAGGAACAGCAAGTAAACAAACCAGGCCATGATTTAAGAGAGTGACAATGGTGTAATATGAAGTAAGTCTAAAAAAGAGACTAGAGTCAGACTGTGAAAAGATCTCAACACCAAAGAAGTTCCTACTTTATCCTAAAGTCAGTCAGGAATCAAAAAAGCTTTTCAAACAGAGTGACATGGTTAGATATGCTTTAAGAATATCACTTTGGTGACTGTATGGAGGAGAGATTATAGAGGAAGAGTCTAGATCTGAAGGGATTAATTAGGAGGCTATTGAAAGAGATGATAAAGAAGTAGAATGCACAAGACTTGGCCACTGTCTGGATATGGTGGAGCAAGGGAGAGAAAAGAATGGAAGATGACTCCAAAACAGTGAACATGACTTCCTAGAAAGATGGTGATGTCTTGGAGTCAGGCAAAGTTGGAGAAAGAGTGTGTTTTGAGGGAGATGAATAATGAATTATTTTGGGTATGCTGAGTCTAAAATTCTTATAAAGCATTCAGGAGGCGAAGTCTGGCAAGCAGATTGAGAGACAGGACTGAGGCTCAGTAGAGAGATAAAGGGTGGCTATTTAGACCTGAAAGTCATCTATCTGTCTGTCTGTCTGTCTGTCTGTCTGTCTAAACACAATACTTTAATTCAAGGGAAACGACATTACCAAGAAAGGGAGTTTAGACAGCACAGAAAGAAGGACCTGGAAATAGCCTGGGGTATAACTGGAGGTGTGCTAGAGCCAGCTCAGACAGAGAGAGCTAATAATTAAATTTTCAGTGTAAGTATTTACACCACAGGAATTTGCAAACTACACATCAGGACTTGATTTATTGTTTTGCTGACTGTCTGGATTTATAAAAGTGATGGAGAAAATGCTAATGATGAAGATTAAATTTGAAAATGTGCTGTTGTTACATTTCTTTCCCCCTAAGAAGCCGGTTGTTAACATTTATCAGTATACATCTGTGTACACCCAGAGGATAAAGGGGCCTCTTTATTAAGATATTTAAGAGTTTAGAGAAGAGTGAACAATTGTTACAGTATATTTATGCAAAACCATTAAGGAAAGTGTTTTACTACTAAGGTAAGTACTAAAAAATGATGGATACCTTAAAGGTGTTATTAGCTGATTGTTACCTCAATGTAATCATCCAAGGGGGATAACAAAAGAGAAGTAGCATTGTTTAAAAAGGGCAGACTCTGAGGCTATTTCCCCAACTTCTATTCACACTGAACGACTGAGTCCCCAGAAGATGGTGAATACTTTTGTCCTCAAGGTTCTAGGGGTAACCTCAGGAGCTAAAAGGTGTTCTAGTATTGCTCATAAACCCCAATGGGTATACATTTCCCTTTGATTATCAATTAATTAGCTATAGTTTATTAGCTTTTAGAAATGAAATTTTACTTCAGTGAATTTAGGGTTAATGTCTGATTTAGGGTTAGGGTGAGAGCTAGAGCAAATGAGAATGGTTAATACAAAATAGTCTTCCCCAACCAAAAACATACACTCCCCTTGTGTTTCCAAGACCCTTGGGGAAAATAGCAAAGGGGTGACTCGCAGTTCCCTTTCTAGAAGACCTTTCTTCCTTTCTGTAGTCTTTATGAGGTTTTCCTTGGTTGTAGGTCTCTTCTGGACTCTGAGGATTACTGTTGTCATGGAGTTCTGAAGCTTCCTTTCCTCATTGTGCAATTTGTCTGTAGTTCAATGCAGCCATTAAAGAGCAATCAGCCAGTATGTTTCAGAGAACACTGCTCTCAAGTTCCCTGGGAAGTCTAGATCGTCTGCCCTGTTGGAGTTCATGAATTCATACTCTGATATGGGGAGAAGGAAGGAAAGACACAAAGGTTCTCTCCTTTCCCTCTGACCATCCCATCCCATGACTGATTCTCTTTCAAGGCTTAACTGGAACTGTTTCATCAAGTTGCCCTAATACTGGAATGTCAGATTCCAAAGTGTCAAGTCACAAGATTTGACTAATTATCTTTCACCATTTCCCAATATGGCTTCTATGGAGTGTCATCTTATTTCAACCAATGGCTTAAAAAATTTCACTTCTTCCTAAATTGATTGACTAAGTTGTTTGTACCTATTTTATAATCATGAAGGAGTAGTCAACCAACAACAGTGGCCACCTGAAAAAGGTATCAGGGAATAAAGGTCAAACCATTAGACTACTTTAGGTCAGAGGGATGAAACACCCCCTCTTTCACTCAGATTAACAAATGATGTATATAATTTGGGAGGGGGGAAAGGAGAAAAGGAACAAACTGATTAAATAATAAATATGAAGAAACAAAAGAGCAAGGGCTGGGCAAAGAGAATGGAATGAAAAGAGGAAGTAATCCTAAAGTGCCGGGAAATAACATTTCCATCTCAAAGAGAGGCAGAACAAGGAAGCTTATTTTTGCTTAGTTTTGCGGAAATGCTTTTTTTTCTTATTTAAATCTTTGTTACAGGAGAGGGCTCCCAGGTTAGGAGAGTGTAATAGTCATTTGGATTGGAAAATCTTTCCTATTCATTAAATGCCCATTAAGTCACATGGAGCCTGTGATGGGAGGAGTTTGCTGAATGGGTGGAGCAGGAGAGGCAGAGCTGAGGGGAAGTTAGTCTTGAAATCACTCAGAGCTAAGAAGTGTGCAGGATCCTAGGTAGCATGAGTGATTTTGTGATGGTGATTTTGTCTAAGAGAGTCTGCTTGTGATGAGTGTAATAGACCTGGTTTGTGGGAAGCCTAGCAGGAGGAAGGCTTGGAGAGGGTGTTGTCCTCTGCGTTGTTGAATAAATGTTTTGGTTCTGCTTTCCATGTGGAGAGGCTGTGGTATTTAGTGATTCTGAATTGCGCCATGATATTCATGGCTGCCATGGGTGCTGTGAATATTGCATTGGTGCTACAAATGGTGACAGGGATGGGATCACGAAATATCAGACCTCTATTTGGAGACAGAAAGGCAGAGGAGACAGAGGAAGAGATGAACATCCCAGGGTGGGAGGATTTTTGTTCCTCCCTAGAAAGAGAATGGGCTAAAGGCAAAGTGAAAATGGAACCAAGGTTACATAAGGGAAAACCCAGAGACTTAGAAAGATGTTTTCAGGGAATAACAAGGGAACTAGGTAAAGAAATGGCAAGACTATGAAGGAGAGGCTGGGCCTTGCTAAACTCTGAATGGAAGGACTCGAGCCCCAGAAGATGGCTGGAGACTTGTGAGCCAGGGCAGAAAAAGCCATTTGTGTCTCGAATTGTATGTAAATATGGATATGGGCTGCAGAAGGAGAAGGCTCAGATGGAAAGGGAGCTGACTGCTTTGCAGGAGAGACTTTTTGTCCTGCAGCATTAGGGCTGTCAGGAGAGGAAGCTATAGAGTTTCAGGTAGAAGAGAGGTCTGTTGTTGGTTTGTCTCACAGGAGGCAAAAAGTTAATAATAGGAAAGTAAATGCAGTCCTTGCACAGGCTGGGCTTGATTCGGGAGCCTAAACACGGGCCAGGAGGTTGTGTGGCAGGAGAATGAAACAAGTGAGGAGGCTGAGGTTGGGCCAGTATTAAGAAGGAAGCATTGGAATCAGGGGACCCCACAGTGTTTAGGGAGATAATTAAGGATTTTGCTCAGCAGCAGGTCCCAGATGTTTTGAGTTAGTTCACCCAGGAGATGGGAGAATCATTGGTTCTGTTAGAAACACTCTTGACATTAAAAAGGTATCAAGGAAAATTTATTACAGCAGAGTTCAGGAGAATTGAACACTTTAGCCAAAGCAGGCCCCCACCCTCTTTTCAGGAGGAAGCACGGAGTACAGAAAAAGCCAGATGAGCCATATACCATTACTCCAAAACAGATCCTCCTACCAGGAGACAGATTTGTGTGGGGAAAACAACTTAAATTAATTACTCAGAGGCCTCTCAAAGTGATGACAGAAAGTTTATTTATTTGATTCTTGAGAAGTGGGACAATTCCTACACCAGTTCACCTGGAGCAGGAAAAGCCGAAGACAAAGAAAAAGCAGTGATTTATATAGACCCTAATTCAAGTCCCTCCTTCCCAAATGACCATTATCCTCATTAGCTGAGAATATGATCTTACATTCTAGAGGTGAAATCTAACCAATTCCTTTTGAAATGAAGACATCGAAGAATTGTGTAAGTTTCATCCAATCATTGAGACCCTAATGTACTACACAGTTTTATATCCTTATATGGAATTATTCCACTCTAAAAATATTGTAACCTTGAGCCTCTTGGTCTTACTTCACCCCTGGGAGAAGAATTACAATCTGAGAAGTCTTCACTAAATCTATTCCACTCAGATTGGTTCCTTTTCCATTAGGTCACCATCTTCTCTACATGCCCATTATGTAACCAGCCTTGGTGTGATTCACCTCTCCCAAACATGCTTTAACATAGGACCCATGATCAAAAAATGAAGGGATAATTTTATGCAGGGTGTGTCTGCTTATATGCATGAGGTTCATTAAGCAAGCACAGTGAAGAAAAGCCTTCTCCAGGTTATTCTCGATCACTTTTTCTGACTGGTTCAGGTCAGTTTTAGGCCTGGACCTTCTTATCAAAAATTTTGTGACTTTTTGAAAGCCATTGCTGGTCTTCTGATTGGTTGAGTTCACATGTAGTCTGTTGGCTTTTTAAATTATCTAGCTTATTCTCAATGACTTCATCAACTAGTAACTTCTGTGTAAACTTAACTTTTTGCTCTCACTCATGGTAACTTGGATGGTGAGAATTAGTGAAAAAGAGAGGTTTGAGAGAGAGAGAGAGAGAGAGAGAGAGAGAGAGAGAGAGAGAGAGAGAGAAGAATGGCCAGTGGATTCAGCATCACAGTCAATGGTCAAGAAAAGAGTTGTTTTCGAAGAATAGATGGCATTGCAACTAATGAACTATATAAAATGTATCAAGGAAAGAGGCTTGATTTTAGACTGAGTAGGGAGATAGGAGCCCCTCCTGTATCATTTTGAAACATTGTATCCAGGTTCATCACAGCTTCAGGGAGAATGGGGGGGTAGGCCAGGCCCCAGCTCAGATTAAAGGTGGAGTATTGCCAGCCAGAGTGATGACCCCAAAGATTTCAAATTGGAAAACAGTAAACAATAGTGAATGAGGCTATGATGATGGGTTCATTGACTCCAGAAACATGGCTGATTCTATTCCTCCCCTGCTTCTGGTGATTGTCTCCTTGTTTCTTTTTGGCTTTTTGTTTTTTCACCTTGTTTGTCAGATTTGTTTTCTGCAGGCTTAATACCATGCACCTGCAGATGCCTGATCACTTCAGCCAGATGTCACCCCCATCATCCATGACTGTGTTGTGTCATCTCTGGACCTGAAGTCAACCAAACTACAGATGCCAACTAGAGAACTGATCTCTCAAATGGGACCTATTGGAGCAGGGACAGCTCTACATCCAATCTCAGCAGGAAGTAGCTATGGAAGAAGAGATCTTTACCTTTTACCCCAAGATTTTGGGCTCCATTTTTTGGAGGGGGGAAATGATGGAGTGCTTGTGCTCAAACCCCACTCTAAGATATTATTTTATGTGCTCATTTTATGTGATTTCTGTTATATTTGTGTGGGATGGCTTGGTTCTCTCAAAGTGATGACAGAAAGTTTATTTATTCAGTTCTTGAGAAGCGGGACAATTCCTGTACCAGTTCACCTGGAGCAGAAAAAGCTGAAGACAAAGAAAAGGCTGTGATATATATAGACCCTAACTCAAGTCCCACCCCCCTTCCCCACTGACCATTATCCTCATTAGCTGAAAATATGATCTTACATTCTAGAGGTGAAATCTAACCAAGTCCTTTTGAAATGAAGACATCAAAGAATTATGTAAGTTTTATCCAATCTTTGAGACCCTAATGTGCTACACAGTTTTATATCCTTATATGGAATTATTCTACTCTAAAAATATTGTAACCTTGAGCCTCTCAGTCTTACCTCACTCCTGGGAGAAGAATTACAATCTGAGAAGTCTTCACTAAACCTATTCCACTCATATTGTTGTAAAGTTCTGTTGACACCAGTTGCCCCACTGACCTATGTAATGAATATGAAAGACCTTGGGGTTGAGTGTAATGGTAATTGGAATTGGAAAATCTTTCCTATTCATTAATAGATCCATTAAGTCACATGAAGCCTATGGTAGGAGGAGTTTCCTGAATGGGTGGAGCAGGAAGAGGCAGAGCTAGGGCAGAGATGAAAGGAAGTTAGTCTTGAAAACAGTCAGAGCCAGGAAGAATACAGCCTCCTGGGTAGCATGAATGATTTTGTGATTGTTTATGATTTTATTTAAGAGAGCCTGCTTGGGATGAGTGTAATGGATCTGGTTTGTGGGAAGTCTAGCAGGGGGAAAAGACTTGGGGATGCTCTTGTCCTCTCCATTGTTATTGTGTATAGATTTTTGTTGCTGTAATGGATGTGGGTCTGAATAAATGTTTTGGTTCTGCCTTCCATGAGTCTGTGGTATTTCATGATTCTGACTTGTGTCGTGATATTCATGGCTGCCATGGGCACTGTGGATATTGCATTGGCGCTGCATGGGGTTGTCTCGATCATTATATTGCTAATAGCTGTTATTCAGTTATTCATCATACAGTATTGCTGTAATTATATACAATGTTCTCCTGGTTCTACTCACTTCACTTTGCATCCTTTCATGTAAGTTGTTCCAATTTTTTTTAATCATCCTGCTTATCATTTATTATAGCACAATAATATTCCCTTACAATCATGTATTGTACTTGTTCAACCATTCCCCATATGATAGGCATCCCTTTAATTTCCAATTCTTAGGCACCACAAAAAGAGCTGCTATAAACATTTTTGAACAAGTTCTTTTCCCATTCTTTTTTTTTGTCGCTTCAGGATACAGATCTATTAATGGTGTTGGTGGATCAAAGGGTATGCATAGTTTTATAGCCCTTTGGGTATAGTTCCTAATTGCTCTCCAGAACGTCTGGATCAGTTCACAACTCCAATAATGCATTAGGGTCCCTCAAACTAGGACCTTTTCAGTGGGGTCTAGGGTGCCACAAAATAGCTCAGTATTCAGCACTCACAATAGTCAACAAACACTCCGGCACCTGTATTGTATATGCCAGACACTGATAAATGCTAGAGATGCAAAAAGAGATAAAAGATAGTCTATAATCTCAGCAAGATAATAGCCTTATGGGGGAGACAGCAAGCAAACAATATGTAAAAATGCGGGAAGGCACTAGAATTAAAATGGATTAGGGAAGGCTTCCTGTAGAAGATAGGATTTTAGTTGGGACTTAAAGGAAGCCAGGTTGATCAGGAGTCAGAGATGAAGGATGGCATTCCAGGCATGTGGGATAGCCAGAGAAAATGCCAAGAGCCAACAAATGGAGGTCGATATCACAGGATCCAAGTGGCAGCATGCAGAATATGAGAAGACTGGAAAGGTAGGAGAGGGCTAAGTTATGGAGTGCTTTGAATGCCAAATAGAGCATTTTGTGTTTGATCCTGAAGGAAATAAGGAATCATTGCTGTTTAAACCAAAGAGTTTCCAGATGAGGGCTCCCCACATGGTAAAGTATATATGAAATGTATGAAAAATGGTTATAGGATTTGACAATGTTTAATGTAGAGCAAAGAAGACCAGGTTGGGGTGGGGAAAGGCATGACATGATTAGACCTGAATTTTAGGAAAATTACTTTGGTAGCATGAGAAACAAATGAAAGAATTCTACTTCCACTGGGTTAACACTACTCCAGGGTGACTGGTTCTAACCAGAGCTGTGACCCAGCAGAACCAGGCTTCTGATCAAGTAAAAGGTCAAAAGCTTGTGTGCATGCTTAATGAGCTGTTTAATAGTACCCAATACACCCCAGGGCAGAGCAAACTAATTTAAATGCACATGCGATGGATGACAAGAAAGGGGGAACATGTCAAGGAAAAGAACATGGAAGAGGTAGTTCGGGAAGTTGTGCTTAGCCAATGGGAAACAAGGGGGGAAATTTAAATCAAGAACAGGAAATAGCTTTGTATTAGCTTTAGCAAGTGTGCTCCTTTAGGGAGTTACCCATTCACAAGGAATGTAAAATAAAATAAGAGCTTTTCTGGCTTCAACAACGAGTATTGTTCTTTCTGGAGCAAGCACACTCCTCACAGTAGCTGAATGGAGGATGGACTGGAGTGAGTAGAGACCCACCACTGGGCTGTTGCACTAATCCAGGTGTGAGATGCTGAAGGTTTGCACCAGGTGGTGACATTGTCAGAGGAGAGAAAGGGGTATGTTGGGAAAATGTGTCAGAGGTGAAATAGGCATACATTAGCAGTGAATTGAATATAAGGGGTGAGAGGTGGTAAGGAGTCCAGGATAATTCCTAGATTGTAAACCTGAGAGATGGAGAGGAGTGTTGTCCTCCACACAATAGGAAGGTGGGGGAAAGATAAGGCATTCAGTTTTGGAGATATTGGGTATAAAATATCTACTGGATACCAATGTTTGAAATATCTGAAAAGCAGCTGGAGATGGGTCAGAAGAGAGTTGGGGATAGAATAAGTAGATCTGAGAATTAGCAGCATAGAAATGGGGATTAAATCCATGGGAACTAATAAAATCACCAAGTGAAACAGCATAGAGAAAGCAGAGAACAAGGTCAAAGACAGAACCCTGCAGGACACCAGTCATGTACCATCTGGAAGATCATCCAGCAAAGCAGATAGAGAAGGAGTGCTCATATAGGTAGGAGGAGAGCCAGGAGAAAGTAGTTACCTGCTGGATCTGCTTCCAACTTTTCTGGACTTCAACACCTTGACTCCCAGTGGGTGCATACCCTCCCCCCTATTGTCCTGCTCTTTTTTGGGTATTGTTTTCCCCATTTAGAATGTAAACTCCTTAAGGGAGCTTACTGGTTTCTTTATATTAGTATTTCCAGTACTCACTTAACAAGTACTTAATAAATGCTCATTGCCTCCCCTTTATACTTCTCTTAGATCTTAAGTGAGTGCACAGTCAATCCAAGGGAAGCTTATATATCTTAATTCACCACCATAAGAGGCCAGTGTTTTAGGTCTTATTGTGTAACTCTTCTCATCAAATCTTTGACTATATTAAACATATGCGAACAAAACCTCTGTTAGTGAAGTTCATCGCAACATTATTCTTTGCAGCATTACTGATCAAATGTTCTGTGTTTTTGAAGGTAATGGAGCTTAAGATGATCCTGTTCTTTTGAACGTAAGCAATGAACTCTCTATGTTGGAAATCTTGCACACGGTAATAATGGCACCAAGATCAATGCCAACTATGAGTCCCTTGGATATAGTTGCTGGGTCCCAGTTGTTGCTAACCAATGCTGAGTTACCAGAACTGCTGCTGCCAAGTAAGGAGCATATGGATTTACTAAGATTAGTTGGTACAGAGCACCCACCCTTCCAGGAAAACAAAAAAAAATAAAATAAAATAAAACCCTGGGGTACACACATAGTATCAATGAGAAAAGCAAGTTCAAATTTTAGTGTAATGATAATAAGGGACAATGTAGGGAACATGTGTGACAAAAAGGTATCCTAGTACTGTGTGTACTTTCTCACTTCAGAAAGCTCTTATGAAGCTTCCTTTGCATTGATTGTGCACTCAGTGCAGCCTCTGAAGCTGAGATACAACAAAGTATGGATCAATTCTCTGCTACCTGTGCTAATTTTGGTCTAATAATTAACACCAAGAAAACACAGGTGCTCCATCAGCCACCACCACACCATCCATACGTGGAACCATCGGTTACAACAAATGGCGAAGTTTTGAATGCTGTGGGTAAGTTCACTTACCTTGGCAGTGTACTTTCCAGGGATGTACACATTGACAATGAGACTGATGCATGCATTGCCAGAGCTACCTCAGTGTTTGGGAGGCTCCAAAAAAAGGTTTGTGAAAAAAGAGGTATTAGACTGACTACCAAACTGAAGGCCTACAGAGCTGTTGTGCTGACCTCATTGTTGTATGCCTGTGAAACGTGGACAGTCTACCAGCACCATGCCAGGAAACGGAATCACTTCCATTTGAACTGTCTTAGGAAGATTCTGAAGATCACCTGGCAGGATAAGGTACCAGACACTGAAGTCCTTGCTTGAGCTGAACTGCCAAGCATTCAGATTCAGAGAGCACAACCCAGATGGGCTGGCCACATGGTTCGGAGGCAAACTATACACTTGCCAAAAAGACTATTTTATGGAGAACTCACATGGGGCAGGTGATCACATGATGGTCAGAAGATGCAATACAAGGACACTCTCAAGGTCTCTCACAAGAAATTTGGATTTGACTGTACTACATGGGAGACACTGGCACAGAACCGCTCAGCATGGCATGCCCACATCAGAAGGGGTGCTATACTCTATGAGTAAAGCAGAATTAAGGCAGCACAAAGTAAATGCAGGATGCGCAAATTAGTAGTATCCACCCCAAATATACATACGGACTATCTGTGCGCAACCTGTGGTAGAGCATTCTGAGCTCGTATTGGTCTGATCAGCCACAGTCATACACACTGAAACTTCATTTTGTCATTGTGATGTCATTTTGGTCCTCTTCAAAAATGAAGGACAACAACCCTACACAGCTCTCACTCCTGCGGGGTTCACTCAGTTGGGATCTCAGGATCTGCTCCTTTCTTAAGTCTAGAGCTGACACTTTTCTCCACCAGGAAAGATCACGTTCCCTTAAGCTATCTCTTTCCTCTGGTGATTCTCTTTCCCTATTCATCCATCCTCCCTAGTATCTTTCTGTTCCCAACCGGATGTTGTTTCTACAACTGGACCATTCTCTCTGATGATATTATCAAATGGAAAGAGAGAAAATCCTTCTCATCTTGGCCCCTATGATTGATCCCTTCTCAGTCTCCTTGTTTTCCTTTCCAGAATCCTGGGTTTTGGCTACTTCTGGCTCCAGCTCCTGAAATGACAAACTCTGTCCCCTGTATTATTAATACTGTTGAGATTCCTATATAGTCCCCAGGGGCAAGGCCAAAACACCTGAATACTAAATTATATCTTTCTTTTAAGACCCCATCAGAGAACTTCACAGCTCATAAAGGAATAACAGGTTATAGACATATTTATTCATTAAAAGTTTCGCTGACTGACCATACTTGTACTTAACATCTTGTGATTATATTCTGGGTCTTTTGTAACTACAATAATTGAAAGTAGGGAGTAGGGAATGATGGTAGAATTCTTTGCCTTGTGGTTTACTAAATTACTTCAATTCAAAAGAAGATTGGCAAAAAATTTCCAAAATATAGTTCATGATTAAGAAATTAGAGACCAAAGTCTTACTGATTCCTGAGAAACTTCATTCTTACACATCAGAAATGTGTTCATCAAGAAGAGTCAGAAGGTACTACCTTTTATGAGCATGAAATAACAGGAGAATAAATGAAATTGACTCTATCTTAACAAGACAGTGTAGCTAGGTGTATAGTAAGCACCCCAACATACACAGGGGGGCTGCTATCAGAGGTTCTTAGACATGCATTCATAAAAGGAAAGCAATTTTCAAAGGGTTAACAATCACTTTAATCAAGCACATGTATTATTCCTTTAACCAAGTACATATATCATTCAGTTAGTTCAGGGAGTAAGCACCCTGAATTTCAAAGAAAGTACAGAGAAATCAAAAGATCAATAGACATGGCTTCCTCTTCCTGATCGTAATTCAACAGGCACGTACTGCTGTCTGACCAGTTACCAGAGAGGGAAGCATGACATCTGGGTTCTCAAAACCAGGGGGCTCCTTACCAGCTTCCCAGGGTCCTCATCTGGCACTCAAATCTTCTTACCAAAACTAAGCCCCAAAGTAAAACCTCACCCTCAGAGTATTTATACTATTTTTAGAGCCAGAGGGCATCCCAACCCTTGAGAACCAGTATCTTATTAACAAAAGCTATGGATGTTCCTACAAATCTTCCCTAATCAAGCTTCTCACAATGAGCAGGCCCATCAATGGGTGGGAAAGATCTTTAATCACATTAAAATAATTAACAATATAAATACATATATTGTTTCTAGTTAAATAAACTCTTGTTTCTGTACTTTAGTCTTGTAAAGACTCTTGATTAATAAAGAAAAGATTTAATTCCAGGCATTTGATTATACCAAAACAAAAACAGCAAAAGATTCTATTTCTATTGCCATCACTGTCACAGTGGGTAGAGAACACTACCCAGCCTAGAGTCAGGAAGACTCATCTTTCTAAGTTCAAATCCAGCCTCAGACACTTACTGGCTGTGTGACCCTGGGAAAGTCACTTGACCCTGTTTTCTTCAGTTTCCTCATCTGTAAAATGAGCTGGAGTAGGAAATGGCAAACCAGTGCAGTGTGTTTGCCAGGAAAATCAAATGGGGTCATGAAAAGTTGGACACGACTGAAAAATGACTGAACGACAAAAACAAATTATCTTAAGAAATGACTAATCACTGAAATGAGAGTCATTTCAGAGTCAATAAGCTGGGTTCAGTTAAATTACTAACTGGTCAGAGAAAAATACAAATTCAAAAGTTAATTCGGAGAATATGTAAAGATTTTAAAAAAAGACATTGCATGTAACAATAATAGCTCTAACCTGGTATATTTGTTGCTATTAAAAATTGGAAATGGAAACAAAAAACAGATACTATCAAAATTTCTTAAAGGAGCTTAAGTGATGTAATTAAAATATAACAATAGCCAATCTTTTCAAACTATTTTAAAATTTACAAAACACTTCATCTACTTTCTCATGTGAGTTTTGGAACTTTATTGTGAGGTAGGTAATACAGGTATTGTTCCCCATTTTACAGATTAAGAAACTGAGTCTGGGAGGTTATGACCTGCCTACATTGAGTTCATTTCAACAAGTGCTTTTTAAAACGCCTTTTGTTTTTGCATCACATTCATTTTCAAATATGTCCCTTCTGAAAGGCAATGTGTCATAGTGAGCAAAAAACTGCCCTTGAAGTTAAAAAAACCTAACTCTGAATCCTGCCTCAGACTATGATGACTGTGATCCTAGGCAAGTCATTTCACTTCTCAATGTCCCAGGTAACCCTCTAAGAC
The DNA here is from genome assembly GCA_023548195.1 of Bettongia penicillata ogilbyi. NCBI lineage: Eukaryota > Metazoa > Chordata > Mammalia > Diprotodontia > Potoroidae > Bettongia > Bettongia penicillata. The sequence goes on from JAJHZJ010000496.1 coordinate 12,181,993, forward strand.
TCTAAATTTTAAACCTACATTGGGTGAAAGGAGTCTCCCCATCTGGGAGTTGCCTACACAAGTCTAATAATTACATCTCCCTCTCTGTAGAGTCAATGCAATATTCACAGCACCCATGGTAGCCATGAATATCATGGTACAATTCAGAATCACTAAATACCACAAACTCTCCACATGGAAGGCAGAAGAAAAACATTTATTCAGACCTACATCCATCACAGCAACAAAAATCTATACACAATAACCGTGCAGAGGACAACAGCATCCCCAAGCCTTCCCCCTGCCAGGCTTCCCACAAACCAGGTCCATTACACTCATCACAAGCAGACTCACCTAAACAAACTCATAATCACAAATCACTCACACTACTTAGGGTCCTGCATGCTCCTACTCTGGCTGCTTTCAAGACTAACTTTCCCTAGCTCTGCCTCTTCCTGGTCCTCCCATTCAGCAAACTCCTCCCACCACAGGCTCTATGTGACTTAATGGTCATTTAATGAATAGGAAAGATTTTCCAGTTCAAATTACCATTACTCTCCAAAGGACCTATGATAAAAATGCTATCCACATCCACAGAAAGAACTGATTGCACCTGAATACAGACCAAAGCATTCTTTCCTTCCTTCCTTTCTTTTTCTTCCACAAAATGACTAATATGGTGTAATATGATTTAAAGATCTTCCCCTGCCCATTAATAGGCCTCAGGTGAAGCGTATTAAGGGAAGCTTGTTTAGGGGAGGCTTGTTTTGTAGGAAGGCCCACACCTTTTATTAACTAATGAGGCAATGGGTCATGAGGGTCATGATGCCTTCCAGCTCTGAAAAGTGTTTATATACTCCAAGATGAGGTGTTGCTTTGGGAGCTTAGAAGAAGGTTCGGGTGTCAGATGAGACAATGCTATTAAGGAATACCCTCCCCAACCCCACACTTTGAAAATCCAAATGTTGGTGCTTCTGTCTCTGGTAACTATGTATGTATGTATGTATGTAATGGTCAGACAGCTGGATCTGTCTGTTGATTTCTGATGTATGTTTATGGTCAGACAGTTAAAAGCTTTGTCTGTTGGTCTTTATTTCTCTGTTGGTATATTTTATTAAAGAAGGTTGTTGATCCCTCAAAAGTTGCTTTCCTTTTAGAAAAGAAGCTCTAAGAACCTGTACTAGCAGGCCATTCAGGATGTGTCAGGGTGCTTGCTGCTACATATGGAAATGTACCTTATCAGATTGTTTACCACCTCAGTTTGGGAGAGGGAAAGACAGAATTTGGAAAAGAAAATATTTTTAAAAGTTTTCAATTGTTTTTACAAGTAATTGGGGAAAAAAATAAAATGTTATTTCAAAAAAAAAAAAAAAAGAAAGTCAGTTTGATGAGAACCATACTGATGAGAAGGAAAACTTTAAGAATCAACAGAAAAAAAAAAGCAAAAAACTGGAGTTCTGTAATCCCAACATTACTAAGTTGTACCAGAGTATAGGTAGCATGCCTGGTGGCTTCCAACATGATAGAACAGCCCCATCTAGAGGTGCCTCCTTTGAACCTACCATGGAAGAAAATCAACTAAATGCCCTAGGAAAGAGAGCATTCTAGTAGCTTTTCAAAAATTGAAGGACTCAAATTTGCAGTCAAGGTGGGGTACAGTGGCAGTTTAAAATATTGGACCTACTGTCAAATCTAGACATTGTGAATAACTGAATGTGTGCAGAGGTAAAGGGGTGCATAATGCAAAATGCATAAAGACCCTGCATTTTGTCAGTGCTGTAAACAAATGGATATGCAATTCTTGTCCTAGAAAATAAAAATCTATTTTGAATTGGCACCAGAAAAGATGTGAAGGCTAATTGTATTCTGTCTTGTTAGTAGGAAACACACTGATGGGGGCTCATGAATTACAGTAACAGAAGAGTCCTATAGGGTTACACCTTCTAACACCAATATGATACCCACAGGAGCTGCTATGAATATACATGCATATCTCCATGGTTAGTTTGCAAAATAGAACAAACTCTCTTCTTCTAATACAAAATCAAAATATTTATTTGAAACATCCCTATTAGCATACCAGAAGGCAAGATTTAGCAAGGTACTCATCACCAATCCAAGGAGCACAGACATTTCTCTCCTTCAAGCAAGTTCCCCTAGGCAAGTTCTTCTATCAGCTTCTCTCTTTTCTCCTCAGCTTTAACTCTCTGCCCCTACCTTTCCCCCCAAGCAATACAATATATACTGTTTCCAATCAAAGACTTAGCACTTGATTGGCTGAAAGCTGAATCAGCACTTAATTGGAAAGGTGTGGGAATCCCTGTGACCCAGACCTAATTGACTGTGTGCCAGGCCTCCATGTGAGGCCTTTTTAATGGGCAGGGAAGATCTTAGATACTTTTAACTTTACACACCCGCAACACTGAAAGTAGTAGCTACCCCTCTGGTGACCCAACAAGCAAATTAATAAAAATCTGGGAGAGTATTCGAGACGGGGTGCTGAACAAGCTACATGTTGACTTGGTTGGAGTGTCTTGTCAGATTCTTCATAGAATTCCCTTACTTCATCCTCATCATAAATCATGTTATGTAAGTTACAATGATTTTTATGGTGGCCTGTTTGCTTATGAACCCATCAAGAGTGACTTGATAAAACCAAGTCTTTCTTTTAACTAACTGAATTCCTATACTAATAATGTGTGTTTTTTTGTCTTTAAAATATCTCATTCTTTTGACCACTCATGAATAAGTCTTTATTAAGTACTTTACAGTAAGTCAGCCACCAAACTGAGCACTGAGGATACAACTGCAAAAATCAAGCAGTTCCTGCCCATTAGAAATTGATATCCTAATTGTGGAGAAAATGATACATAGAATCTGGGAAGAGAATGACACTAGTAGTGGAAGGGGGTGCAGGTAGAGACAGAAAAGTTTTTGCACAAGGTAGTTCTTGAATTGAGTTTTAAAAACACAGAATCTCAAGAGTTGGAAGACATTTTAAAAGAAAATTCAATACTTTTTTTAACATTCATTTTTAAATTTTTAGTTCTAAATTCTCTCCCTTTAGTCCCTCTCCTATCCATGGCTAGTAATACAATACTCATTATACATGTGAAGTCATGCAAAACATTTCTATATGAGCCATGTAGCAAAGAAAAATCAAGAAAAATAAGATGAAAAAATATGTATTTCAATATGCACTCAGAGTTCATCAGTCTTTTCTCCGGAAGTGTGTAAGCATTTTTCATTATGATGCTTCTGGAATGGTCAAGAAGCATTGTATTGATCAGAGGAGCTAAGCCTCTCACAGTTGATTTTCATTACAACACTGCTGTTACTGAGCACAATGTTCTCCTGGTCTGCTCACTTTACTTTTCATCAGTTCATAAAAATTGGAAAACACCATTAAGGTCATTAAGTCCAATCTCCCATGAATAAGATCCCCATCTACAACATCCCAAACGAGTGACCATCTACCCAGTCCTCAAAGAACTCCAATGAGGAGAAACCCACTACCACCTGAGATAGTTCATCTTACATTTGTAAGACGTAACTTACAAGCTCCAGTTGTTTCTAATGGACAAACATTGGATGCTCTCCCAGCATAAGGAAGAGAAAGGCAATGATCTCTCTTTCTCTATTGCTACTATTTGATGTGGGTCCAGGAGTGCTAGCTATTACAGTAATACAAGAAAATGAAACTCAAATAAACCACAACTACAAAAAAGAAAACAATGATGAAATTAGTGATGAAGAATTAGTGATGAAATTAAACGAGATGATTAATAGCCTTAATAAAGCAGTAGAATACAAAATAAATTTATGAAAATAATGAGCATTCCCATTCCATACTAACAAAGACCAAAAGGAAAAACTAATAAGAAAAATTCTGTTCAAAACAACTAAACAATATTTGGGGATTAACTTACCAAAACACACACAGAACTTATACATAAGTGCAAAACATCTTTAGAGAACTAAAAGAAGACACTCATTGGAAAGATAGTCAACACCCATAGTTGGGCTGGGGCAATGTTAATGTCAATAATGTCAGTGTTTTATATCAATAAATAAATAATAAAAGTGGTGGTACTTAAAATAATTTATTGCTTAAATGCTATCCAATCAAACCATCAAGGGGACAATGTAGAGAGCTAGGCACAATAAAAGTAAAATTCACTTAAAGAAACAAAATTCTAGAATCTCAAGGGAAATAATGAACAAAGGTAGCATAGCATTAATAGATCACCTATTATATTATAAACCAGTAATCATCAAAACTGTTTGTTACTAATTAATAACAGAAAAGTAAATCAATAGAAAAGTCTAGATAAGCAAGAATCAGAAGCAAGCAAACACAGTGGTCAAGTGATTGATAAACTCCAACCATAAATTATTAGGTCATTAGGTTAATTAAGTACCTGATAAGAACCTCTGGAAAAAATACAAATAGTTTGATAGAAGTTAGGTTTAGACCAGTATTTATATGTGATAACTACAATAAACTTAAAAAGAATCTCTGATTTGAATACCAAAGTCCACATGATTAAAATATCATATGGAAAGAGGTAAATCTTTAGCACTTGACTAGTGGAGAATTCTTAATTAAACAGAGGATAGAAGTGATAACAAAATATCAAACAGGTCATTTTAATTAGATAAAATTAAAAACCTCTTACACAAACCAAATCAATACAAGAGAAACCACTGAGTGGGAAAAAATACTTATATCAACTATTACTGATATATAAAACACAAAGAGCACTGCACACTAAATAAGGAAATGAATAATGTTCAAAACTTTTCTTCTTTGAAACAACAAAACTTTTTCAAATAAGTATTAAGAGATATGTAATTTAAATGGACTGTGAAACTTATTTCACCTCTACACAAGAAAATTGGCAAAGGTGATTTAACAAAAAAAAAGCAACCCAGAAATAGTCAATGTGGGAAGAGCTGTGGGAAGTCAGATGTATGTGCAAATTATTCCGACTAGTTTGGAAAACAATTTGAATTTGTGATAGAAAAGTAGCTAATAACTTCCTATGCTTGGACCCACCAATCTCACTACTACCATATACCCAAAAGGTACAAGACAGACATCAAGACCCAATACAGACTGTGGTTATAACTCAGAGGACCATAGATTTAGAACTAAAAGGAATTCAGACATCATCTAGTTTAATCCCTACATTTTACAGAAGAGGAAACTGAGGTGTGGAGGGGAGAAGGCACTTCCTCAAGGTCATTGTAGGAGCTGGCATTTGAATCTAAGCCCTCTGACTCCAAATTAGGTATCTGTTGCAGTGTACCACAATTTATTTTTTTCTAGTTTGTAGCCAGTGTCAATTTTACTTTGTGTGATTGTATGCTATTTACACGATTCTTTCTTTGAATTGCTCATTTAAGAAAATATTCTTATATCTCTTTGCTGTTCTCTGGAACGCTGCATTCAGCTGAGTATATCTTTCTTTCTCCTTTTCCTTTCCTTCTTTCCTCAGCTATTTGCAAAGTCTCATCAAAGAGCCATTTTGCATTTTTGCTCTAGTTTTTTTTTGGCATGTTTTTTGTAGCTGCCTCTTGTACAATCCTAACCCTAATCTCCATCCATAGTTCTTCAGGCACTCTATCTACCAGATCTAATCCCTTAAATCTATTTATTATTTCTACTTCATATTCATAAGAGATGTTATTTAGGTCATACCTATGTCATCTGATGGTTTTCCCTACTGTCTTCAAATTAAGAAGCTCAAGATCTGAGTCACAGGACTTGTTTTTACTGACGCTACAGAGGTTCTCCTTCTTTGGCTACAAAGTCTATACTGAATCTGATTTTGACCATCTGGTGATGTCCATGTGTAGAGTCACTTTTTAGGGTTTTGAAAAAGCGTGTTTGCTATGACTATCAAGTTATCTTAACAAAACTCTATTAGTTTCTGTTCTGCTTCACTTTGTACTCCAAGGCCAAATTTGCCTGTTATTCCAATTATTATTTGATTTCCTACTTTAGCATTCTAATCCCCTGTGATGAATGTGACTTTTTTTGGTGTCATTTCTAGAAGATGTTGTAGGTCTATATAGAACTGGCCTCTTCGCCATCAGTGGTTAGAGCATAGATTTGTATTACTATGATATTGCGCTGTTTGCCATAGAATGAGAAACAAGAAATCCCTTCCAAAAAAAATTTAGAGATATCAAGGAAACATTTCATGAAAAAATGGAAATGATAAAAGACAAAAACGGTTGGAACTTAACAGAAGTAAAAGAGAATAAGTAGAGGTGGCAAGAATATACGAACTATATAAGAAAGATATGATGTGGTTACTGATCTAAAGCCATACAGCCTGGACAATGAAGTCAAGTGGGCCCTAAGAAGCATTGCTAACAGTAAGGCTAGTGAAAGTGATGGAATTCCAGCTAAGTTATTTAAAATCCTAAAGATGATGCTGCATTCAACATACCAGCAAATTTGGAAAATTCAACAGTGGCCACTTAATTGAAAAAGATCAGTTTATGTCCCAATCCTAAAGAGGGGCAATGCCAAAGAATGTTCAAATTACTGGAAAATTGTGCTTATTTCACACTCCAGCAAAGTTATACTTATGATTCTGCAGTATATTCAGGTTTCAACAATATGTGAACTGAGAATTACCAGAAGTACAAGCTGGTTTTCCAAGAGGGAAAAGACTTGAAGACCAAATTGCCAAGATTCACTGGATTATGAGAAAGCAAGGGAGCTCCAGGAAGAAAAAAAAAATCTATTTCTGCTTCGTTGATTACACCAAAGTCTTTGACTGTGTGGATCATAACACAACATGGCAATTCTTCAAAGTATTAGATCATCTTACCTTTCTCCTGATGAACTTGTATGTAGGTCAAGAAGCAAAAGTTAGAAATGGATATGGAACAACTGATTGGTTTAAGTTGAGAAAAGAAGTATGACAAGGCTGTATACTGTCATCTTGTTTATTTAACTTACATGCAGAGTAAGTCAAGAGAAATGCCAGGCTATATTATTCAAAAGCTGGAATCAAGGTTGCCAGAAAAAATATCAACAATCTCAGATATGCAAATGATACCACTCTGATGGCAGAAAGTGAAGAAGAATTAAGAAGCTCTTGATGAAAGTGGAAGAAGAGAGTGTAAAAGTTGTCTTGAAGCTTAACATTAAAAAAAAAAAACAAGTAAGAATTTGGCAACTGGTCCCATCACTTCTTGGCAAATAGAAGAAGAAATGGAAGCAGGGTCAGATTTTACATTCTTGGGCTCAAAGATCACTGCAGATGGCAACTGCAGCCGTGAAATTAAAAGATACTTGATCCTTGGAAGGAAAGCTATGGCAAATCTACACAGCATACTAAAAAGCAGAGACATCACCTTGCTGATAAAGGTCTGTATAGTCGATGCTATGGCTTTTCCAGCAGTAATGTATACTGTGAGAGCTGGACTAAAAGGAAAGGTGAGCCCTGCAGAACTGACACTTTCAAATCATGGTCCTAGATAAGACTTGAGAGTTCCTTAGACAACAAAGAGATCAATTAAGTCAATTGGAAGGACAAATACTAAAGCTGAAGCTGAAATACTTTGGCCACATAATGAACTCTTTGGAAAAGCCTCTGAGGTGGGGAAAGACTGAGGGCTAAAGTAAAAGGGGATTGCAGAAGATGAGATGAACAGATAGCATGGAAACAATGAACATGAGCTTGTTCAGAATTTGAGAGATAGTGGAGGATAGAAGGGCCTAGCATGCTCCGGTTCATGGGGTCATGAAGAGTCAGATACAGCTGAACAACAATATGATATTTTCCAGCAACACTCAAAATCCTTTCTCCTGAATATTTTCTTGAATACAGTTTATGGATTGGTAAGAGGAAGGAGGGACTTAATTCCGATATCATGGAAATATCAGATTTTTACAATTACAATTATAATTATATATTATATTTATTATACAATTACAATTATAATTACATATTATAATTATAATAATTATTGCTCTATATCAATAGTTTCCAACTCAAATAGAAATGAGGCCCACTAAACTTTACAGAAGGATCCTTGTGGGCTGAATCTTGACTTAGAAAACCATATGTTAACATTATGTTTTATTGTGTTAAAATATTTCCCGATTACATTTTAATGTGGTTAAGCTGCTCTCCGGGGTGTCATGGAGTCCACGTTTACACTTCTGCTGTGTAGGATACTTTGAGATATGTCAGTTCTAGTCCCTTTTTTTCTCATCATTTTCCTTGATATTCTCCAACTATCATTCTTCCATGTGAATTTTGCTATTGTTTTATCTAGCACCATTAAGTACATTGTTGGTATTTTGATCAACATAAAATTAAATCTATAGAAATCTGTAGATTAATTGAGAAGATTGCCACATTCATAATTAAAGCATCACCCAAAGTATTAAAACAAATCTTTTAATTCTAGTTATTTAATTCCATTAATTCTCCAGAATTTGTTTTATAATCATCTTTCCTTAGAAATGATCTGTGCTTCTCTTCATAGTGAATCCCAAATATTCAATACATTTAATTATTATAGTGAATGATATTTCACTTTATTATAATGCCTTTTAATTGGTCATAATTAAAGTAGATTTGAGCACTGGATTTAGAGTTAGAAATACTTGGGTTAAAATCTTGCCTCAGACAACTCTTAGTTGTATGTGACCCAAGGCAAGTTTCTTGACATTCCTCAGATTCAGCTGTCTCACTGGAAAATGGAGATAGCAATAGCATGTACATCATAGGTCTATTGTAAGTATCAGAGATTATACATACATACACACGTGTGTGTATGTGTGTGTGTTTTGGGCAGTGAGATGATTAGAGCGCAAATCTAGAGTCAGGAAGATCTCAGTTAAAAATCTAACCTCAGATACTTCCTAGCTGTGTGACCTTGGACAAGTCACTTAACTCTGTTTGCCTCATTTTTCTTGTATGTAAAATGAGCTGGAAAAGGAAAGGTAAACCACCAATGTCTTTGCCAAGAAAACCCCAAATGGGGTCATGAAGAGTCGGACAAGGCTGAAATGACTGAGTAACAAAAATATGTGTGTACACACACACACACACAAACACACACATATATACACACAAAAATATGCGTGCATGTATATATATATACACATATACATAGTGCTTTGCAAAAATATTAATATGCTATATAAATCTGTTATTTTTATTGTTTTTATTAAGTCAGGTTTTTCTTATTTCCTACTACTTTGCTGAAGTTATTTATCCTTAATTTCCCCAATTCTCTTTAGTTCTTAAAATAAAACATATCATCTAAAAATTAGATACCATAAGATCAGGCTTTTAGAGTTAGAAGGGAATCTTAGAGTCTGATCATTTATTGGTTGAGGGGGAACTGAGGCCCAGAAAGATTATGTGGCTGCCCAAGGTCACACAGGTGATAAGTTGCAGAACCAGGATTTGATCTCTGACTTCTCAAATGTTTCATTCTTTCTCCAGTATCATACTGACTTTTTATTTTAGCTTTTTTACCAAGGTTTATTCCTTTATCATATACGGCTAATAGCTAACATTTCCAAAGCTATTTCAAAAAATTAAGAGAATAGCCTTGTTTTCTTTGTTGTTAATGGCTTTTAATCTTGTAATTTATTTCTCTTTTGATGTTAACAATTACTTTTTTGTGCTTATTTGAGATATAGTTATTTGCTTTCTATTTCAAACTATAAACTCTAGATACTGAAATTTATTACTGCCTTCTTCTTGCTTCCTACAGTTCCACTGTTTTCAATGAAAAAGCAAAAGGAGTCTCCACAAAACTGGGGACCATTTAAAATTTTTTTTTCATTTCATCAGTTACATAGTCAAAGTATTTGACATCAGACAGACAATTTAACAAGCATTTATTAAGCATCTCTTATGTACAAGGCACTGTGGCTACAAAGACCAAAATGAAATAGGTCCTCTCCTTACAGAGCATCCATGCTACTAGGGGTGTGTGTGTGTGTGTGTGTGTGTGTGTGTGTGTGTGTGTGTGTGTGTGTGTGTGTGTGTGTGTGTGTGTGTGTGTGTGTGTGTGTATTTAATTTCCCTACGTAGTCTGACCCTTCAATAGTACAGTCACTACCCTGTTATTCTGAGGGATGGATAGGAAGAACACTTTTGTAGGGGTTGATTTAGCTATACAATATTAAAAGGCAGAATAGTTAAAAAATCTTGAACTTCTAAGAAACCTCAGGGAAAAGCTAGTTTCTTATTTTATTAGGATTAGCTCAAATTCCTACAGCAGGTTAAGGCAAAACGTTTTCCTCACAACAACATTATTAGGTAGATAATACACAGATTATTATTTCCATTTTGCTGATGAGGAAATCCTTCCCCCTTCCCCTGCTTAATAATCCATCCTATATAATACAGAAAAAAAAGTTCAGAAAAACCATTATGTTGTGGAGTCCAACAGTATATGCCATGTTTCATGCCCATAGCTCTGCAAAGAAGGGAGGTGGACTTTCTCATCTCCTTTCTACGGCCAAACTTGATTATTATCATTAATACTATATTTGGTTTATTTTTTAAAGTTTTTATGGATATTTTCTGTTTCTTACATCATTGTATTATGCTACATATCTTTCTCTTTCCCCCTCTCATGGAGTCATCCCATATGATAAGCAATATTTTTTTAGAGATTTTCACTTTTATAATTTTATTTTCTGTATCTGTAAAAAGAGTATATATGTGTACATATATGTGTGTATATACATATATGTTATGGTTATACACACATGTACATATATACATTTCCCAGTTCTGTTGAATTCATTCTGTGTCGGTTCACATAAGTCTTTCTAAGCTTCTCTGAATTCTTTGTCATTCTTTCTTATGGTATGAGTATTGTTACATTCATTTGTTCAATGAGTATCTGTTTTGTTTCTAGTTTTCTCCTACCATTAGTCCTCTAAATATCTTGATATATTTGGGAGTTTTCAAACTATTGACCTATTTATCTTTTAATTAGGCTTCTAAATGAAAAGATAGGAATATGGACCTTATTCAACAACCTGGGACAGTAGTCGCAACTTTCCTCCTTCTACACACACACACTCACCCCCATGCACCCCCACCCCCACACCACCCATACATGCTTCATTGATATAAATAAAATTGAACTTTGCCATTCTTAACTTGGCATACCTGAACTCTAGAATTCCTACCCTTTTACCAGTTTAGTGGTGTGAGCCAGAACAAGTCACTTAAACTTCTTGTCCCTCATTTCCCTCATCTGTAAGATGAAGAGGATAATGTCTCCTGACATTCTTACTTTCCTGAAGGGACTGTCAGAATTAAACGGGAAAACGTCTCAAAAATATAAAAGGAAACATGAAGGCAAGAACTCATTATTATCGTAACTTTAATACCTCTTAATAGAAAAGAAGCTTCTCCTTGCGTAAAGACAGTTCAGATATTTTTGGTGTGTTTTTTTCGGGGGATTTTTGGTCTGGATGTAAGCAATCATTTATTAAATGAAAGGCACTGGAGTTAGATCCTAGAGAAAAAAAAGAAATAAAAAGTCTCCAACCTCAAGTTGCTTATATTTTATTGGGGCTGTAATAATGACGTCTAGTCTGCATTCTGGGATAGTTAGGTGGTGCAGATAAAGTATCAAACCTGGAGTGAAAAATGTGTGTTCAAATGTGGACTCAGACATTACTAGCTGTGTGACCATGGGCAAGTCACTTAACCTCTATTTGCATGAGTTCCTCATCTGTAAAATGGGTACCCAATAGAGAAGAAAAAGACATCCCACTCCATTATCTTTGCCAAGAAGACTCACGTAGAGTTGGAGAGGACACAACAACAACCTTCATTATATTAAATATGTGTATGTATATACACACACACACACATATATATAGAATATTATATATCTCATATATAATCTCTAGATAAATCTTTCAAATTTATAATCTTCTCCTTTTGATCCTTAAAACCACCCAAGGAGGAGACACTGGGAGTTGGCATCATCTCCATCTTATACCTTTGAAAATTCTGGCACAGAAAAGTTAAGGAATTCGTATTGAGTCAAACAGCTAAATTAGTAACTGATATAGGAATCTGAACAGAAATCCAACCGCTGACAGAAACATTCATGTTGGACAAGGCACTCCTCCTCAGTTTGGCTATTAATCCTCATCCTGCTAAGTCTAGAGGTAAAATGAGCCTCAGAGGTTCTGCCCAACCTTCACATTTTGTTGTTGACAAAAAAGAACCCAGGAAGGTTATGTGATTTCCTTGAGGTTTCAAGGCTCATAAATGACAGGGGAGACATTTGGGAAACTTACATCAGATTTAGGTACTGTAGAGTCAGACTCTTAATCTGAGGGACTGGAGGACTCTCTGGAAAACAGAGGGCTTGTTCTAGAACTGGAAAAATAAATAAAATCAGCATTTCCACCCTCACTCACACCAGTCTTTAAGCAGTCATAAGTCATTCATCATAGAAGTCTAAAGGAGTAGCTGTTTCCAAAGCTGTTAGACAATATTGTCCGATCTCAATTCAACTGACTTCACTCATTAGTCCCAATGTTATTTTCTTTAATATCTGTGCGTACATTCCAGCTAATTTTCTGGTATGGTAACAAACTGATAGGTTGTGATAAAAATAAAAGATGTCCAAACAGCCCATTGGAAAAACAGTTGAGACATCCTTCCTTATGCCTGCTGCTGAGTCATTTATAAAATCCAGATCTGTCACTATCCTGTGGGAGAGAATTCTTGGCTGAAAAAGATAGGATTAGAAGGAGTATAGGTACGTGGGAATACCAGTTTGAAAGGACATGGGGCTTAGAGTCATAGACTTTAGATAAGATATGCGTGGATATTCAAGGTCTTCTAATATCTAGAATGGAAAGGACTTCGGCTTTGAGTCAATTTAGATTCACAAGTCTGCCTCTGACACTTGAAAGCTCTGTTCCTCCGGGGCAAGAGCCTCTCTGAGACTATTTCCTCATCTGTAAAATGGGATAATAGTACCTCCCTCCCCAGTCTCTGGTGAGGTAAAGTCATGTATTTAAATGCTTGGGCTCCATTGTTACAGAACAACTTAACTCCACACTTATTTGAGTCTCAGCCTTGACACTACCTAGCTCTCTCTGTCTTTGGCCAGATAAGGGATGCCTTATATATGAGATGAATATTTATTCACAGAATCTCTTATTCCATATTAATAGTAACATATCTGAGAGATTTCTTTACATGCTGATTTAAAAGAAAAAATGACTTAAAATGCTTAATCATCTCACTTATTAACACAAGAGCAACATAATCTTCAATAGGACAACACACATGAAACAAAATCCTTATGTCAGTTTTAGGTCATTCTAAATTGTGATAGCCTGACTCAGAAGGTTTAATTTCCAAAATGAGCTCCAGTTACTTTTATTAATCCACTCAGTTCATATTTTTTGAATTTTGCTTTGTGCTAGATGAAGGTTTTTCCACCACCTTGACCTTAAGTTTTTCTTCCTTAAGATTTATGTTTATTATCTTATCTGTTTGCCCATTAAGATTCAAGTTAATCCACATGTGTCCCGGGCCCACTGAGAAACTTTTGGAATGGAAATTGCAGAGATGACAGAAATGATCCTTTTCCTTTGCCCAGAGGAAAAAGGATAGATGGAAACATAGATTTTTCCTCCCTTGATCTCATCTAAGTCTGGAGTGGGGAACCTGTGACTTCTAAGTCCTTGGATGCTGTCTTTTGACCAAGTCCAAGTTTTATAGAACAAATATTTTTATTCAGCGGATTTGGTCTTTGAAGTTTGGATTCAAAGGGCCACAGTTGAGCACCAAGAAGGCTGAAGTTTGGATTCAGTCAAAGAGCCACAATTGAGGACCTAGAAGGTTGAAGTTTGGATTCAGTCCAAAGGCCACAGATGAGCACCTAGAAGGCTGAATGTTTGGATTCAAAGGGCCACAGTTGAGGACCTAGAAGGCTGAAGTTTGGATTCAAAGGGCCACAGTTGAGGACCCAGAAGGCTGAAGTTTGGATTCAAAGGGCCACAGTTGAGACCTAGAAGGCTGAAGTTTGGATTCAAAGGTTCACAGTTGAGCACCTAGAAGGTTGAAGTTCGGATTCAGTCAAAGGGCCACAGTTGAGGACCTAGAAGGTTGAAGTTTGGATTCAGTCCAAAGGCCACAGATGAGCACCTAGAAGGCTGAAGTTTGGATTCAGTCAAAGAGCCACAGTTGAGGACCTAGAAGGTTGAAGTTTGGATTCAGTCCAAAGGCCACAGATGAGCACCTAGAAGGCTGAAGTTTGGATTCAAAGGGCCACAGTTGAGGACCTAGAAGGCTGAAGTTTGGATTCAAAGGGCCACAGTTGAGGACCCAGAAGGCTGAAGTTTGGATTCAAAGGGCCACAGTTGAGACCTAGAAGGCTGAAGTTTGGATTCAAAGGTTCACAGTTGAGCACCTAGAAGGTTGAAGTTCGGATTCAGTCAAAGGGCCAGAGTTGAGCACCTAGAAGGCTGAAGTTTGGATTCAGTCAAAGGTTCACAGTTGAGCACCTAGAAGGTTGAAGTTTGGATTCAGTCAAAGGGCCACAGTTGAGGACCTAGAAGGTTCTGTAAATCTTGTACTCTGTGGAAAGGCTACACCCAAGGACTTAGCAGGCCACGTGTGGCCCTGAGGCCACAGGTTCCCCATCCTTGATCTAAGTGGCTATCTCTAAGGCAACAGACTCCCTTTGAGGTAAGCTTCTACCATTTTAGAACAAAACCATCTTTGTGCCTGATGCTTCAGCTACACAGTGCCCGGGACGTAGAAGGCTGCGGAACGCAAGCTGATTGTGCAGATAGGAGGAGACGTTTTCTATTTATTAGGTCAGGGGAATGCCATCAGCCCCACATCAAGGTGGAGATCCTCCGACTGCCCTTGAAACAGCTCCAGTGCCAACAGGTGTGGGAAGGGGCTTGAGGGCTGTTGTTTGAGGGGCTTCGGCTACCAAACTGAATCCACTTCACCTCCCAGCGTTCCGAGGCACCCCTCAAAGACCGAAAGCTGGGGAGCCGGGAACGCTCGGCCTCAGTAAGCGACACCCTGGTTCTGCAAGGTCCAGCACACAGCAGGCTCTTAATAGATGCTGACAGGTAAAGCTGTTATGAGACCGGAGGTGGGGAAGCGAACCCCGGTACAAGAGTCTGGTCCTCCAGTCCTAACAGAGGAGGAGGGAGAGGGTCCCCTGAAGCCTCTCCAGCAAACACAAATGGCCCCGGGGGCACCCACGAAGGGCCTCCTGGGGCCGGCCCGGACGGGGGTCTCGCCCGTGAGGAGGTTCCGTGGACGCCGAAGGACCCCTTCTCAGAACAGGGTTGGGGTGCACGGAGCAGTTTTATGGCGGAAGCCAGTTGGGGCGAGATATTCTGAAAACAGCGGCCCGGTGTTCTCGGCCCGAAAGCGCCTTCCACGGAGCGGGGCCGCGGCCCGACCTGGTCCCACGATCTCCGCGCCCACGAGGTACGGGAGCCCCTCCCGGGCAGGGGCCGGACGGTGGGGGAGGGGGAGGGCGGATGATTCGAACCCCCGGGGGAGGGGTCACGTTCTCGGCCAAGTCGGGGTGGGGGAGCTGGCCAAAGAATGACCGGGGCGGGGCTGAGTGGCGGGAGGGGAGGGCGACGAAGCAGCGGCAGCGGGGGGCGGGGCGGGGGCGCCCCGCCCTCCTCCCCTCCCCCACTCGCCCCGGGCTGGCCCCGCCCCCAGGCTTCCGCGGCGCCTCCCGGCTGGCCGGCTCGCAGGCTGCCGCGGGCGGGCGGAGGCAGCCGGCGGGTCACGCTGCGGCCGCGGCGTGCTGAGGCCCGGCGGGCGGAGGGATCCGGCTGGGCGGCGGGCGGGCGCGTCCGGGGGGGGCGGCGGCGCAGCGGCGCGGCGAGACCCCGGGGTGCGGGGCGGGGGATCCCCAGTCCCCGCCCTGTTTTTCCCCCCCGCCCCTCACCCCACCTCCTCCACGCCCCTCCCCCCTCCTCCCCTCTGGTTGGAAAGTTTCTAGAACCCCTTCCCGGCGGCCCTTGCGGTTCCAACATGGCGGAGCTGACGGTGGAGGTTCGCGGCTCCAACGGGGCTTTCTACAAGGTAGCCGGGCCGGGGCTGGGACCGAGGCCGGGATTGGGCGGGGAAGGGGGCGGCGGCTGTGGGGGAGGGTGGATGCGAGGCCAGGGCCGGAGCCGGGGCCGAAGTCGGAAGGGGCGGCCCCGGGGGTGGGCGGCCCAGGCTTGGGGCGCGGGCGGGCCGGCGGGCGGCCCGACCCGGGCCCTGCCCCCTGGCGCCGCCGGCGGCCGCGGTTTAACGGTCTCGGACCCCGGCTCCGTTAGGCTCTGAAGCCGCCGGGGACCGGCCCGGGGCTTCCGGGCGCCGCGCTGCGCCAGGCCGGGGTGGGGCGGGCCCGGGCTATCCGGGGATTGTGCGTTCATAGGCCCGCCGAGGGGGCGGGGAGGCCCGGCGGCGGCGCCCGCGGCCCGGTGACCTTGGGCCAGCCTCTTGGGCTCCGCGCGGGGCCTCGCTCTACCGCTCCGGGAAGTGGGGGCGTAGGGCACGGGAACCCCCCCGGAGGCGCTTTCTTGTGCCTGGAGATCTCCGGAATGCCTCCCGGGGTGGGGGGGGCGGTGGCCCTTATTTCGGGCGTTGTGTTGCCTAGAGCACCCTGGGCCCCATTTGTGGGGTGGGGGCGTTTAATCGGGGATGAAAAGAAAGGCGAGGAGGTCTGGGCAGCCGGGGAAACATGGACAGGTCTGGCAGTGCAAGAATCCCCCCCAAGGAAAAACGTACCCCCCATAGTTCCCCTTCTCCATCTTTTTCTCCCCCCACTCCCCGCCTTGTTTTATACTCCCGCCCTGCCCCCACGTAGGCCGGTATGTTATAAGATCGATACGAACCCCCCCCTCCGCCCCAGCTCTTCCCCTCCCCCCAGCTGTCGCCCGTCCGTCATCCGGTCTAAGCCTGGGCTCAGATGTTTCAGAGTCCGGGCTATTTTTGTGGAGGCCGCGGCCGTGCGGCCCGGCCGGAGCAGGGGCCCTCCGGGCGTCCCTCTGCTGGGGGGTCCTGGAGGAGAGCAGAGCAGAGTGCAGGATCGGGCCCCGGGATCCTCGGCCCCGAAGGCCGGCATTTGCGTCCCCAGAACGGAGGAGGCTGCGGGCGGGCGGTGGGCTGGAGCCCCGGCCCGGGGGCCCTTCCCCTCCATCTGGCCTTTGTGTCTTGGAAAGCTTTGTACCCGGGAACGGACGGGTCCAGCTGGGGTCCCTTGGAAGAGAGGGATGGCTGAGGAAGGCGAGGCGCGGGGTCCTTTCTCTGGGCCTGGAGACCTGAGCCGGGGATTGCCCCGGGCGGGGAGGTGGTGTTTTCAAAGTAGGAGTTCATTCTCTTAGAGGATGGGCAGAGCTGAACTCGTGATGGAAGGGGCACGATTTTCCTTCTCTGAAGACAAAACTTCCGTGGCTAGAGTTTTTTGAACTTCTTTTCTGTTTAAATGAAATACTTTTTAGCCCTGAAAGTTCAGTGTTTTCGAAGTGGACTAGGAAGTGTAGTACTCTCATTTTCTATAGGAAACGATAGTGTGCATTTTTTTCAGACATTGAGCTGCATCTTGGACCACCACGTGGGCAATGGAGAAGGGGGCTGACTACATACATTTCATTTAACTTAAGTACATTTCATTAGTTTGTGGTGCGCAGCTAGAAAGAAAAATGCAGTGTCTCTATTTGCTTCCCCGAGGTGATTTTACATGTTGTTTTTATGGCTATTAATTTGCAGGTAGGGAATATCATTTTTGGAAGTCTCTGTAAAATATTTTAGGAGAGATGCAACTTTTTTTATACCTTCACAAAATTGGCTAAAAACTGAAAAGGACTAAAGATGAATTATGAAACGTGAGAAGAGGAAGAAGAAAATACAGATGAAAACCCTTTGTCCATAGTCTCAGATTCCAGACTGTAACCCTTTAAAAAAAATAATTGTGGAATGCACTAGGACAAATGTGATTAGAGCATTCAAGGCTCAGCTGTCTGAAGTAGAAAGAGTACTGGGTTTGAAACCCCAACTCCAATTCTTCATTTTCCTTGTCTGTAAAATGGGAATGATGATACACAACACTACCTACCTGACTAGGTTGTAAGGAGGGGGAGGGGTTTTAAAAGTTCCAGGGTAAGTGTAAGAGGGTGAATTTAACCCTGAGTATTACTTACTCTTTTTTATATCTGGGAAAACTCTACCCTTTTATTAGCTTTTGAGGGTTTTTAACATTGAACCATTGGCAAAGGACACACTTTGCTTAGGGAGATACTGAAAGTTAGGTCATACTATACTTGTGCTTATGTAGGGAAAAGTTTCCATGGTGTCCTAGGTTTCTAAGGAAAATAATGCCAGGTTGGAAACATGAAATTTGAAGACCTCTCTGATAATTAACTCTCTCTCTCTCTCTATATATATATATATATTATATGTGTAATTTATATAGACTTGGGATTTTAGCTATAATTTGTCACTGAGATCAGAAATCCAGAATACACGTGATTAGTTGGTAAAATCAGCTTTAAAATATTATAGCATAATTTACTTTCCAGAAAATTTAAAGAATTGAAATAGCTCTGCTGTTCATTATGGTAGCCTAGATAACTGGTATGGTAAAGATTGTATTTTTGTTTTAAGTTTTGTTTGTAGTCATCACTTTTAGTATGTTTGCCTTCAAAAATTAGGCATAATGGAGGAAGATGTTATTATTAATAAATCCTGTGTACCCATCTTAATGCTTTTGCTAAACCATTGAAGCAGCATTAAATTTAGGTTCCCTAGTCATGTCATTTATAAATTTTTGCATTGTATTTTATAGTGGACAAAACACTTTGTTCATAACTGTCCAAGAAATAGGCAATAAATATATGCAAGAAAACCAGTATTTAACTTAAGTCTTCCATCCTGTGCTTTTCCCACTACAGTGCCCCACTTGAATACACTATTAAATTCTAAGAAATTAAAGTGTAAAATAAATATTTTAGTCTATTTGTCTTAACCTTCTCTTATTCCTAATATTTTTATTTCTCACTACCTACCTAAAAGGTAGATAGTACAAGTATTAATTTTACAAATTGAGACCCCAGAGAACTTAGATGAGTACCTCCTGATCATAAAAAGACTTAAGTACTAAGTTTTTAATTGAATACCTTTCAGATACTGTATTTAGTAGGAGCTATCATGAAATTCTCATCAATCTTTATTCATGTACCTGTCACAAAGGAGAGAAATTTCTCAATAATTAATGTTTCACATCAATCCAGGGCTTATAGATAGTCATCTTAAAAGATGACAATTTGCATTTTTAATTGCCCTAGGAAATGATTCTAACAGATTTGTTCATAGTATAAAACTTGAAACCAAATGGTTAAGATTTGTAACCTAGAGACTCAAAAGATTGATGATCTTTTAAAATAAAAACTTGTAAATTACAATTTGATTTGAAATGTAAATACTGCCTTTTAAGTAAGTCCTCAGTTGAAGTTATTTATTAACATTTTTCTTTAAATATTACTGTTTCTTTAAATATTAAATGTTTTTCATATATTTAATAGCTGTGTCTCTTATGATCCTCAGTTTCCTCATCTGTAAAATGAGGATATTCAGTACCTCTTTATGTACTTAACAAGATTGTTGTATGGCTCAGACCAGTTATTTATAGTCTTTTACGCATGTTAATGAACCTTGTAAATGTACTTATTAGGTATGTATTTGCAAGTTTTAAGATGACCATTTTTACTGTGAAACTTAACTGAAGCAGAAAAGTGCCTATTGAGAATGGTCATGTGTTTATTCTCCATCTTGTAATCATTCTAGACTTCTTAGAAAAGGGTCATACACATTTTTGTTAAAAAAATTTTTTAATGATAACTATTTCAACATAATGAATGGTTTCCTTTTATTTCTGTGAATTTAAAAGCATTTCGAGAAGGGGTCTATAGTCTTCAGCAGATTGCCAAAGGGGATCCATGACCAAAAAAAAGAAAAAGGAATTCTTTTAGAAGGTATTAATAAGTACTACATACTTTAGAGATAGATAGTGCTTCATCTCAGGTCAAGCTGATAGGAATGGAATCGTGCAATGATGGCTTAATAAATGAGTTGTGGGAGTGAAAAATTTATATGAGGAAATTTTTTGCCTTTAGAAATCATTGTTTAAAAAAGGTTAAAGTATTAATTTTAACCCTAATTGTTAACAGCTGAATGGTATCAATGGAGGGGGCGCTGCATAATTTGTTCTGCACAAATCTTTGAAGAATTAGAATTTGGCATCCCCACCCTCTGTCCATTTCATTCCTTTTGTTGAGGGGGTCACCATTCTGCTTCCCACCCTAATAAATAAGAAGAGATGAGGTTTTGTATTTCATAGAAGCTTTCACTTTACAAATAGGTAGCAGAAGGATGACCCTTCCTGCCCCTTCTCCTTTCCAGTGTAATCTCTATTTGTACCATACCATATGATTTACAGAAAACTTCAAGATGTTCTCATTTGATCAGATAAAACAATTTAAGGATTATTGACCACATTTTAGAAGTAAAACAATGCCCTGAATTGCTTGCAATGTGGCTTGTTACTTGTCTGTATACTACATTTTCTCCATTATAAATGATTTATTGATAGGTGGGTGTTTGTTTTTTTTAGCCAATGTCCCCAGTGACACCTCCTTACCTCCATAGAATCCACCTTTATGACAAATAAGTATGGCCCAGCAAAACAACAAATTGGCAATTTCTAAAATACATGGTTTTACTCCAGTACATTCTGTGTTTAATTTGTTTAATATTTAATGATAGTGCCATGGCTTCACTTGATATCCTGAAATATGTCTCTGCTTCTAATGTTATTTTTATCTCTGGTAATTGAATTTCAAATAAAGAATTCTGTCCTTTTTACTGTTACATTAATAGAGACATTAATAGTTACCTTGTAAAGGGCCAGAATGATGGCCATTTTACTTAATACCAACTGTGTGTGAATGAAGGGATAAACTGTTATTTTAAGATATGCTAAGGGCTGGTAATAACAAGGAAAAAAAATAGATAGTCCCTGCTCTCCAGGAAGTCAAATTCTTATTGAGAGAAACAACATAAAAAGAAAGTTCAGCTGTTGGGAGGCAGGGTGGCAAGGCCCAGGGGGTCCTTAGATATTTGATGAGCATGAGGGCTAAGCGGTTAGGGAGTTTGGTAAGGACTAGAAGACCTAAGGGGAAAGTACATGCAGAGGTAGATGTTAAGACCTTGAGGTACTGGATCTCACCAAAAAGAATAGTTGGTGATTTACCTCATCCAAGTTGATTGTCCCCATGGGATCTTGTCAGCCTGGGTCTAGGGATAAAAGGAGGGGAAGGAAAGGGGGAGTGTTTCTTTTGTGTGGGCAGGGTTTTTCTGAATTGGTTGTGAGCAAGTTGGGGGTCTAGAGAAGGAGTGAATTGCTGCACCTGCTGGTTTCTTGTGGGGGCACAAAGAATCAAAGAGTCCCTATCCTCAAGAAATTTCACTCCAATTGTAGCTAGTCAGCATAATAAATTTAGTGGATTAGGAGTTACTGACTGGGTTTACTATAAATTTGTGTACTCTACTGGTCCCTTACTTTCATGAGGTAATCCTTTTTACACCTCCCTAATCCACTGATTATTCTACTCACTACAGCATTTTTTTCCAAACCTTTTTCATCCCTCCTCAAGCCTCCAATCGTCCTAAAACTCTCATGTCATCCATCCATCCATCCCTGCTAATGTGTTTTTTTTTTTTGTTTTTTTTTTTGTTTTTTGGTGGCTAAGTTCTTTGAAGACCATCTACAATTAGTGCCTCCCTTTCCTTTTTCCTCTGCAGTCTGGCTTCTGAGTCATCATTCAACTGAAAAAGCTCTCTTCAAAGTTATTAATCATTTAAGTGTCATTCTAATGACATTTTCTTAATTTTCATCCTTGTTTTTTCGACAAGCTTTGAGTTCTGTTCTTTGACATCTTTTCCTGGATACTTTCTTTGCTAGGTTTTTTTTGATATCAGACCACTTCAGTCACCTTTGCAGTATCTGCATTCAGGTCATTCCTGTTAACTGGTTTGCTCCCCCTAGGGCATGTCCTTGTCCTTCTTTTCTATATATTTAACTTCATAATCTCATCAGCTCCTGTGGGTTCAGTTATCACCCAGGCTGATCCCCTTTGACCTCTAATCTGAAGTCTCCAGTTGTATATTGGACATCTCTACTTAGATGTCCTGGGGATACTTACAAAATTAAAATATTTTCCAAGTGACTAAAATGCCTTTTCCCCCTATTAAAAAAAAAAAAAAAGGAAAAGCCCTTATGATAAAAATGTATTGTCATACAGAACAAATGCCTACATTGGATATATCTACAAAATATTTACGTCTCAATCTGCACGATGAGTCTGGTACCATTCAGGAAATGGATAGCAGATTTTCTCTCTGGTCCTCAATTTTGGATTACTCCTACTATTCACTTTGTCTTTCTAGTCACGTGCTACTAACTGAATCTGCTACAAATCTGTTAAATAGTCTCTAGTGGGCCCTTCTTGCAGCAAGGTAATATCTCAGTGTCCATTCATTATCCCTTTTAGTCACAAAGGTTTTTCCAGGGTGGTTTGTTGTTTGTTTGATCCCTCCTCAAGCCTCCATGGCTCCCCCTGCCCTCCAATTTCATCCTTTACCCAGTTCACGTAGAAAGAGGTGGAGGTGTCAGTGGCACAGTTTTCCTTCCTGAGGCTGCATGTCCTAACTTCTCACCCCACACACATCCCCCATGTGCACACTAGGTTCCATCAATGTATTCCAGCAGAGGTCCCCTCAATAATCCTTAGGGTTAGTAATCCTTGGTCTTTCCAGGTCCAGTCTTACCTTCATAATGATATATGCAGTAGTTGCTTGAGTCTTCTGATTACTGTCTTGATCAGTGTTCTTAATTCTTTCACAGTTTTGTTTTAGCAATATTGCTATTGTATAAATTGGTTTCCTGGTTATTGCTCACTTTGTTCTATTTATTTGAATTTTCCCAGGTTTCTCAGAAACTGGTTGTATTTCTGATTTCTTACAGCATAATTATGTTACATTAAATCACATACCATTACTTTGGTGAGCTTTTCCCCAATTGATGGGCCTATTTCTTTGCCACTGACACAGAGAGCTGCTATAGATTTTTGTATGTGTGTTTCCTTTTCCTTTTCTTTGATCTTTAGGATATAAACCTGGTGGTGGTATGGCTGGTCTGAAAATGCTTATATACAATGGTTTAATGATGGGCATGGATAATTTGCTCTCCAGAATGGCTAGGACAGTTGGCAGCTACACCTGTGGTACCTGGTTTGCCACAGTCCTTCTAGCATGTCATTTTACTTTTTGGTCAGCTTAGCCAGTCAGCTAGTTGTATGGGAGAACCCCTATTATTTTTAATTTACATTTCTCTAATAATGATTTATAGTGTGTAGGTTTTTTTTTTTTTAATGGTTTTTGGTAGCCTGGATTTCTGAAAACTTACTGTTCATCATAATTTTTGATAGCCCCAATTGGGGGAATGGTTCTTTTTCTTAGTAATTTGATTTAGTTCCAGATAGCAAGCTATATCTATAGATATCTATTATAGATAAAGATAGATATCATATACATAGACATCTATCCATATATCTTAGAATGAGATCTTTATCAGTAACTTACTGCAGATTTTTGCCTATTTCTCTTCTAATTGTAGCTGAATTGGCTTTTGTGCAAAGCGTTTTTAATTTTATCTGATCAAAATTGGCCAATTGAATTCTCTTGTTGAGTTATAAAATGTTTTCCTATCCATAGTTCTAATAGCTAACTTTTTGCTTCCTCTAATTCTGTTTATTAGGATGTCACTTTTCACATCTAAGCATTTATCCACGTGGAGCATGTCTCGGTATATGGTGTGAGATGTTGGTCTGTATATACCTGGGTTTTGCAAGACTGCTTTCTGGTTTTTCTGAATGAATAGTCCTGTAGACATTTTAAAATCAACATGTCCAAGAATGAAAACACAGACACACACACACACACACACACACACACACACACACACAGCATTAAACTCCTGTGACTTCTAATCATCTCCAGGATCAAATATATAATCCTCTGTTTGACTTTCAAAGCCCTTTAAAACCTGACACCCTCGTACCTTTCCAGTCTTCTTATACCTTAGTCTCATGAACCTACTCAGGGATTTGTTTTCTGTCCCTAGATACCACCCAACTCTGCTGTCCCTCATGCCTGGAATATTTTCTACAGCTTCCTTCAAATCTCAACTAAATTTCACCTGAAAGAAGCCTTTCTCTATAGACGTTAATTACTAGTGCTTTCTCTTTGAAGTCATCTCCAATTTACCCTGTATATATCCTGTTTGTACACAGTTCACTTGTGTCCCTTATTAGACTGTGGACTCTGAGGGTAGGGAATGCTGTTAGATTTTTTGGACTCCTCAGAGCTTTACTAACACAGGGTCCACCTGACATTTATACCTTATTAGTGAATTCTTGTTGATGGAATAACTGGTTTGCCTAATTTTAACTGAATAAGTAGTTATGTGGTAGTTAGCTTACAGACAGGGATATGAAATCAGTGTTGCTTTCAGCTACCGCTGGGGGCTTTTCATGATTTTCCATAGTTGTTTTATATCATTTATTTGTTTTCCCTGACAGCATTATCTCCTTGAGAGTGGCACAGGGATGTTCGCTTCTTTTGGATCCTTAGCCCTTAGATCAGTGCCTGGGTGGCTCATAGTAGCCATTTAATAAATGATTAGCCATAGGTATATATTGCTGTTAGATTAAGTTGTATGAAATATAGTGCTGTTGGTACAAGGACAAGATAAGTATTTTTCCTTAAGCAGTTCGTAAAACTTTGCCGCAAAGATAATTTTGACATTTATGGGCAGTTCATTTTAAACAACTTCATTTTCATTGTCCTTTTATCTGATATAAGCTTACAGCACCAAAGAATTGAGGTAATAACTTTTGATTCACCATGGAGTATTTTCTAAAATTTAAAACATTACTTCTCATTCTCTAATATTAAGAGTAATAATGTATATGCTAAAGGATATTTTTAAAGGGTGCTTAAGCACTAAATCTTGTAATATTTAAGGCAACTGTTTTGTTGATTCTGAAATTGGAAGCTTGTTATGCAACTCAACTTAATTGCATCAATTTATTTTTAAAATTAAATTTTATTTTCAATTCTGAATTTTCTCCTTCCCAAACCTCCTCCTCCCTCATACAAAACCCATGATAAATATTTAGTAAAACAAAACAAATTTCCTAATTAGTCATTCCCCCTTCTCCCAAAGAGGGAAAAAGTTTTAGACTACACTGACTTCATTCTTCCTCTATCTGGAGGTGGGTAGCATGTTTCCTTATAAGTCCACTGTAATTGTGGTGGGTCTTTATATTGATTGAGTTAAATAAGTCTTTCAAGGTTGATTATCTTTATAATATTGCTGTTGGTATATTTACTGTCCTGGTTCTGTTAACTTCACTTGGCATCAGTTCATACAAGTCTTCATAGGTTTTTCTAAAACCATTCTGCTCCTCATTTCTTACAGCACAGTAATATCCATCTCTTATGCCGTAATTTGTGTTGCCATGCCCCTAATTAATGGGCTTTCCCTAAATTTCTTCGATTCTTTTCCATAAGAAGAGCTACTACAGAGATCTTTGTCCATGAGTCTTTTTCCTCTTTGATCTTTTTGGAATGTAGGCCTAGTACAGTATCATTGGGTCAAAGGGTATACCTGCTTCCAAATGAATTCTTGCCAGGATAGCCGGGATGGGTTTATCAGACTCCAGGGTATCAGAATTGTCTGCTTCTGTGTATTGTCTACCTGATTGTTCTACTGACCAATGTAATTCTTAACCATTACAAAATTATATTGTTGATTGTGTCTTCTTACTATATTAATTCTTGCCTTGATTTTTTTTATCCCTTGAGATGAATTTTGTTATTTTTTTTCTAATTTTATGAAGTAATTGTTGGTAGTTTGGTAATAGCACTGAGAAAATATAATTTAGGTGGTATTTGTCATTTTTAAAGAAAATATTGGTTGAGCCCCTACCTATGAGCAATTAATATTTCTCCAGTTTTGTATACAAGGAGTGCTTTGTAATTTTGTTCTTGTAGTTCCTGTGGGTGTCTTGGGGAGCCCAGGTAGAATCTCTCTGCCACGGCACCCCCCTCCCACTTCCTCTGTCTGTATAACAGGCATACACATTTTTAAAATGGAATTTCTCCATTGATAATCCAATCCTGCTGGATATATTTTTTTGGATAATGTGTAGAAATACTGATGATTTACATGGGTTCATTTTATATCCTGCAACTTTACTGGAGTTAATAGTTTCAGGGTTGTTGTTTTTTACATTTTCACCTGAGTCATGTTGCATAGAAGAATTAAAATGATTGGGGGAAACCATGAAAAAACAAAACACAAGAGAAAATAGTTTACTTCATTCTGTGATCCAATTCTATAGTTCTCTCTCTGGATATGGAAGGCATTTTGCCTCAACAGTCCATTGGGAATTTTATAGGTCCTTGCATTGCTGTGAAGGGCTAAGTCTATCAGAAAAATTCCTTGCATGCTGTGATTGTTACTGTGTACAAAATTCTCCTGGTTCTACTCGTGTCACTCAGCATCAGTTCATATAAGTCCTTCCTGGCCTCTGAAGTCTTCCTGTTCATCATTTCTTACAACACAATAGTATTCCATTACATTCATATGCCACAACTTGTTCAACTATTCTCCAGTTGATGGGCTTCCCCTCGATTTCCAGTTTTTGGCCAATATTGCTATAAATATTTTTGTACATGTGGGGGACCCTTTCCCATTTTTATGATCTCTTTGGGATACAGTCCTAGAAATGATATCGCTGGATCAAAGGGTATGCACATTTCAATCTAATAGGTGTGATGTGGTACTTCAAGAGTTGTTTTCATTTGCATCTTTCTAATCAAGTGATTTAGACCATTTTTTCATATGGACTATAGATAGCTTTTATTTCTTCCTCTGAAAACTGCCTGTTCATATCCTTTGACCATTTATCAATTGGTGAATGATTTGTATTCTTGTATGTTTGACTCGGTTCTCTATATATTTTAGAAATGAGGCCTTTATCACAGATACCAGTTGCAAAAATTCTTTCCCAGTTTTCTTCTCCCCTCCTAATCTTGGTTTCATTGAATTTGTTTTGTGTGTGCAAAAATGTTTCAGCTTAATGTAATCAAACTTATCCATTTTGCACTTCATAATGTTCTCTATCTCGTTTGGTCAAAAAATTTGTCTAAGTCAACTATATAATCTGCAAAAAGTGATCTTTTTGTTTGCTCTTTGCCTATTTTTATTCCTTCAGTTTCTTTTTTATTGATATAGCCTGCACTTATTTCCAGCACAATAGCAAGTGGTAATGGTGACCTTTCCATTGGTGATGGAAATTCTTGCTCCAGCTCCCTGATCTTGCTGGAAAGGTCTGTAGCTTTTCCTCATTACAAATGATGCTGGCTTTTGGTTTTACATAGAATCTACTTAGCATTTTAAGGAAAACTCCGTATTGCTTTGTTTGATTCTAGCATGACAAAATGAACTTCATTGTCAAGCTTATGTTCTTTTAGTTTTGGGGGTATAAAGTAAAGGAGTAGTTTTTCCCCAGTGTCCTGTGTACTTGGCTTTGCATATTCTGCCTTGTATCTTAAGGAAAAATAAAAGTTCAGTGAGTTGAAACTTGAGTTTAAATCTATGATTATGCCTATTGGAAGGTCTCCTGAATGTTTTTGTGAAATGACAATACTGTGGACAAGGATGTCAAATTATCCTTACCAAAAGAACAGTCCAGAATACAAATTATAGTTATATCCATCAAGTGATTCCTCTTAGTCTTTTGTTGGCATACATAGTTCCTCCTAATGCTAATTAAGAATTCAGTGAAGAAAATATCAGAGCCAGACTTTTTGTTTCCTTAATTTTTTTAACACATCTATTTTCTGTCCCTGCCTCCCTTTCATTCACGGACAGGAAAAGGAAATTCATAAGTGTAGTTAAGCAAAATAAATTCCCTCACTAGCTATGTGCCCAAAGTATATGGCTCATTCTTCATCTTAAATCCATTATTTCTCTCCAGAAAGTGGGTAGCATGTATCATCAGGAGTCTTCTGGAATACTGAAGTTGGTCATTGCATTACAGTTCTTACATCTTTCAAAATTTTGCCTTTACCGTGTTGTTATTGTATATATTGTGTTATTGTATGAATTATTCTGCTTCAGCTCTCTTCACTCTACATCAATTCATGTAAATCTTTCCTATGGATGTGAAACTATTACTTGTTTAGTAATAATGTAACATTATAGTCACATCACAATTTGTTGTTATTCCAAAAGTCATGAGCTCTCCCCTTAGGATTCAGTTATTTGCCAGCACTAAAAGAGCTGCTGTAAATAGTTTTGGTACATGTTTCTTTTTCATTTTTCTTTGAACTATTTGGGGTATAGCCCAGTAGTGGTTTGTCAGAAGGTATCCATGGTTTAAAAACTTTGGGGCATGGTTCCAAAATTGCTTTACAGAATGAGTGAACCAATCTGGGTCCTTTTTATTCTTTGTAGTGTTTTTATCCTACCCATACAAGAATGCTTCCCTGTGGATGTAGGAATAGTGGTGTTATTGAAATATCCTTTTTTCATTGTGTTCTATGTCTGGAAATGGTAAATTGGCCAATGGAGTAAGACAAAGGAATGCTCTCCAGCATCAGATGCAAGCTCCTGGTCATGTAACCTGAATTTACCTTCCCAGATTTGTACTTGTTTCTTTGTGATCTTCCTCACATACCCTGTATCTTCCCTAATCCATGCTATTGGTTATCATTCCTCATCCATGCCTCTTAGAATCCTTAGTTTCTTTAATCTCCTTTTCTGATACTCTTTAGCAAATTACATGGTATTTTGTAGCTGTTTTACATAGGATGTCTTGAGTATAGAAAGCAAAATCCTGAGGCCAGACTATTCCTATCTTTGTTATCTGCAGGTACCAGACCATTAGTAGGTACTTAATCATTGTTCCTATATGACTCCAGTCACTTTTCAAGATCGGAGTTAGCTGTTCGTTTATTGACTTAACTATGATAACTGCGTATTTTATAATAATGTTGATTTTCTTTACTTCTTAGTTTTTGTCTGCTTTTTCTTGAACACTTAAGGGATTGTGTAATTTTGTAGGTGTGGGTACTCTACTCAGTACTATTCATGGTAGATTAGGTACCTCCACTGTATCACAACTTGGAAGTCACTTTCTGGTGATGAACATTTGAGGAGACTTTTTCAGAAACTGATTAACTATAGGTACAAAATAAATTTATGATTTTTTTGAATGAACCATACAGGAAAAAAAGTCCCTACTTATTGTTAGAGTGCCTTGGAAGCAGAATTACTGTGACATAATGTTTCTTTAACCAATATTATTTCTACCTCTTCCCTTTGAGAGAAAATTGGACTCCCTCCCCATGCCCAGTCCCAGGTTACCACATTCCTGAAACCAGTCTTCTCTTGGTGGCCACTCTTGTCACTTTTTCCAACTCTCAGGGTGGGGGACAGTACCCCTTCCCCTCAGTCCTTCCAGAAAATTCATTTACCATCATCCTTCATTGATCTTCTATCAAAGGTTATCTACCACCTTCTACTCTTGTCACCTGATGACTTTCAAACTTGGTGAGTTTAGTAGCTTGCTTGTAATCTTTTTCTCCACCCAATCTTTAACCTCCTATATTTTGATCTATATCCCATCTGCCTACCTTGTCTTAAACCTCCTCTTTTTTTTTTTTTTTTAAACCATAACCTCCCATCTATCCACCATGCTGTAGCCTCACTTTTGAAAATATCCTCACTTTCATATTAAATATCTACTGGAGTTCCTGGCCTCAAAGAACATTAGAGTCACTTTGCAACTTTAATAGACTGACTCTACAGTTTTTCCACTAACCACTGTCATTTTTTACAACTGATGTATTCCTTCCTCAACCCTGAATCTAACCCCTGCCATCTTTTGTAGCTATGGGGGGAAACTCAAAACTACTTCATGACACCACTCTAAACAAACTTGCCCTCCAATTTCTTTTAGGAATCCACATCTGCTCAATGGCAATCCTTTCATTTTTCCCTAATTGTTACTAAGGGGAAGCTAGGTGGTGCAGTGGACAGAGCACCAGTGCAGGAGTCAGGAGGACTGTAGTTCAAATCTCACCTCAGACACTTGACACTCACTAGCTGTGTGACCTTGGGTAAGTCGCTTAACCCCATTTACCTGATCCTGGGTCATCTCCAGTCATTCTGATGAATATCTGGTCACTGGATTCAGATGGCTCTGGAGAAGTGAGGCTGATGACCTGCATAGCCCTCCCTCACTCAAAGCAAAGTCAAATGCAAGTCATGTCATTATTTCTCTGATGGTAACGAAGAACACACAATTGTTACTAAGGAACCCTTTTGCAGCTCCTTTTCTAATTTAGCTCCAGAGCCCAACCCACCACCCCTGACTCTTTCAGCAGAAAACTTCATCTTGACTGAGGAAATCAAGACCATTCTATGTTTAGGGGTGCCTTTTAGTTCCTCTGGCTCAAAGCACATCTTCACCCTCTGCTGGCCTCTGGCCTTGCTAGTGTCTGGGGTTGTATTTGAACTCAGATCTTTCCAGGTACAGTTCTTTAACTCTACTACTAGCTACCTCTTTATACATGTTTGTCTCTGGACTGCCTCATTTTACATTTCTCCCCTTTAGGACTGCTTGAGTCAAGCTATTATTGATAGTTCCTAATAATTCATAATTCTAGCTTGGTTGGTAGTGGGAGGGGGAGATTTAAAAGAAAAAAGTATTTCCACTTATTCTCAATTCTTCCCTCTCTCATAACAAATAAATGTAGTTCAACAAAACAAATTATCAGCATATTATCCAGAATTATTGCAGGAAGTTCAGTCAGTGTCCCTTTTTCTGGAGCTGTTTCCTCTCTATTATCCACTGTCTTCTCATTTCTTCCTTTCAGAATTCTTGTGCTGCTTAAAGGTCAGTACAGGTGCCACACTCCCAGCATTGTAACTCTCCTTCCTCTCCAGCGGGCTCTCTCAGATCACCTTCTTCAGTTTGTGTGCGTGTTTCACTCTGCAGTCAAATGCTAGTTTTGAGAGTGTGGGTCTGTTTCTGTTTGTCTTTGTGTACACATTGTCTTGCGCAAAGTGACTAGAAAATGTTTGAAATGAAACTTGACTCCCATAATTTTGATCAGTCAAGAGATATTAAGCACCTGCTGTGTGTCCTGTCAGGAGGTGCTGGGGATACAAAGAAAAGCTAGTAAAATGATCTACTTTAGACAGGGACAGGAAAGGGGTTGGGGTGGGAGGAGATAATGATAATATTGATTTGGAATTTTAGTAGTCATATTGAAATGCTTGACAGCTTTAATCTCAGTCGCTGGCTTTTAAACTTCCACCACCCTATACTGATTTTGCCACACACTTAATTGCAAGATTAATTAATCACATTCTTCTTTCTGACCACAGCTGCATAGATAGATTTATCTTTCCAGTTCATTCACTGTCCCTAAGCCTAAACTGTTGGGGCTGTTGATTTCTTGAATCACTTTCTCTCAGTCCATCTCCTCTGTGTAGGCTTTTGCTTGTTTTTATATCTAGTCTTGAAGGTCTAGTATGGCTCTTTAAAAAATGTTTCACTAGTTGCTTTTTCTAGAATCCCTTGACCAGCAGATAATGGATCTAACTCTGTCTTTCACTAAGAAGATTTGAGGCCATCTGGTGTGAGCTTTTTGTTGTTTATTTCCTCCCAGATCTTTCTGACCTGTGAATCTTTATCTCCTGTATTGTTAATTATCTGATTTCTCAGCTTCTGCTTGAGGGCTGCTGAGCCTCACTGTAGAAAATGTGGAACCTTTAGTTATGTTGGACCTCTCTCCATTTACCCTACAATGATCTAAGCCATTCCACTGAGAAGAATGAGACCATCAGACAGTAGCTTCCTTCGTTTTTTCATTAAACTTTTTCAGCTTTCCTCCCATCCTCTAGAATGATTTCTAATTGCTCAGGCTCCCTTGTTGGAATATGCTCTAGCCTTCAAGCCCCTTCTTTACAGGTAGCTAGGCTGCTCAGTGGATAGATCAAAAGGACTCAATGAGACCTTACCTCATCTGTAAAATGGGGATAGTAGACTAGCACCTGACCCCCAGGGTTGATGTGAGGATCAAATTATATATTTATAAGAAACTTCTGGTGCAGAGTTCATACTTAAATTCTTGTTTCTTTCTTTTTACTGAAATGAGATCATATCACTCTAAATACAGCTTTTTTTAGCCCATCTCAAGTACTGCTCAGTCTCTTTCTCCTCTTCATTGGTAAATTTGTTGGTAGAAAAAAAATCCTTCCCTGGTGCCTTCATTACCTTACTAGCCACTACTTTCCTTATATAACCCTTGGCTGAGGAGGAGCTCCTAGCAGGCTACTAAAACTGTGTTTACCCATGACCTTCAAATCAGCTATTCTCAGATTACCTTTTTTCAATTATTATTTTAGCTAGAGTCTTGTTGGCATCACATCTTTTCCTGAATACTCTCTTCCCTGTTTCCATACGTGGGAAACAGAGGTTGAAAAAGGTAGAAGTTGGTTCAGAAAACCCGAAATGAATAACAACTGTTTTTCAGGGTTAAGCTTGGTATTTATCATCATCATGTCATTTTATTGTCATTGTGTGGATTGTTTTTTCCTCTTCTGAATTCTTCATATTTGTCCTAGTAATAATACTCCATTCTTTTTCTTCTTATTTAATATTTTATTTTTTCCTCAATTACATGTGAAAATAATTTTAAAGTAGCCCATTCTCTATGGATACCTACTTAAAAAATTTTTTTTTTTTTGCTGCCCCAGTTTGCTGTTCTGGGTCTTTTTTGTATAGATGAGACCTTTGACCTACTTTGGGTTATGTTTCCCTGGGGTGGGATTGAAAAAGGTTGCACATTTTAGTCACTTTATAAAACGTAATTACCCATTGTTTTCCAGAATATTTAGGATAATGTATGACTCCACCAACTATGTATTTGAAAAGATCCTCCCCTCCTCCCATCACCTATTTTCTTTTTTTTCCCCAGAAAAGCTTTGTAATTTCATGTCACTGTAGTATCTACCTTATCCTTTGTGATTCTTATCTCTTGTTTGGTTAAGAATTCTTCCCTTGGCCTTCAGTAGCCTTTTTCAGACCATATCCTCCCTCTGCCTCTGCAGTTTTTGGCATAGTTGACTATTCCTCCTTATTAGATAATTCTTTCATCACTTGATTTCAAAAGACACTTAGCTTTCTCTATTCCTGAACTTCTCCATTGCAGTTAAAATCATAGTGACAAGAGAAATTCCTGCTTAGCTTGATATTCTTAACATGCTTTCTTGAGTCACCACAGGCAAGGTTGTATGGCCTTCATATTTTTGGAAGTTCAGAAAATAAATTTTACCATTTGACTTGTGATCCAGCCTGTCCTGAGGGTTGATCAGAACTACCCAAACTTATAATAATAGCATTTTAAATGTATATAGTGCTTTGGGCTAAGTGTTTTTCTTTATGATGAAAATTTATATCTAGTAAGAGAATTATTTTTGGATATTTTTGTGAAGTTGTCCACTCTTGATGTTCAGGGGATTTTTTTTTTTTTTAGGTTAAGGGCAAGAATACATATTTTGTTATTCCAGGCTCTCAGGGATAGCTGGGGCTGGGGACTGCAAACTTTGTGATCTGTTGTCTGATCCAGGTCCACTGCCCTTTGAGTTTTGAGCAACAAGCTTGTGAACTTGTTGGATATTCCAGTAGATTGCAGTTGAACTAGGACTCCATTAGACATTTAGAAGGCTTTATAGGCTTCCCTTTGGTTTGGAATTTCTGCCATGGGTATTCTGCTGCAGGCTTCAGACTGAGCTTGGACCCAGTCACACATCTGCTTGCTTCTGAACTTGACACTTTCTTTGGAACTCTACTCCTAAGTGCAGGTCCCTTCTCCATTCTTTCCCAGCTCTCTAACCTGGAACTAGGTAGTGAGGGACAGAACTGCCAGTTGGAGCTTGTTCCTGTGCCCTCCTTATGTTCGGGCCCCTTTGTGCTGCATCTGAGGACCTCTTTTTGCTCCAGTGTATAGCTTCTAACTGCATTGGAATGCTCCTCTCCATAGGCTCCTGGATTAGACTTCTCTGTGTCCATTACACCTCACCTGGGCTGGAAAAGTGACTGCTTTTTCAAATCTCACCCCCTGGTTAAGAAATTCATTTGTATGACAAGATGCTTTTAGATGTGATGTTTCAGTATAGTTACCTTCCATCAAAAGTTTGTAATACACATGAAAATAGCCTGGGGAGATACAGTAGAGGTCCATGCTTTAGCAGTCCAGTAGGGCTACCGACTTATCTTGGCTACACCTTATTTTACCATCTTCAAAGACTAAAACTTTGAAATTCCTTTCTATGGCCCAGCTATATAATGTAAAAATGTGGTATATGGTATACAGTATGCCATTGTAACATAATGCAACTTCTTAGCTCATAAAGAGAAGCAGAGGTAGAGACAACCTGTTCATCTAAATCAGATTATCACATAAGAACATAAATATTGGTTGTTAATACTTCTTTTAAACCGGACCTATGATTTCCACTTCATTGGACATTCTGGGTGAAGAATAACCTTGAGCAATACAGTTTCAGGTTAGCACTTTGCTGGAGACTGTACCCCAGGTATTCTGTACTCCCCTGAGAAGTGCTTGTCCATAGTCACATACATATCCTGTTTTAGGCAGAATTTGAACCCAAATCTTCCTAACATCAAGGCCAAGAATGCCCTTCCTACAAAAACAACTCAGGGCCAATAAATAAAGCCTTGGCTCGAAGGTTTCTATTGAGAGAAAATATACTATCTTCTGAAGCCCACTGAATTTTGTGATAACTTTTTCTAAATTCTGTTTTCTCAGGCTATGTAGCTAATATGTCCTTTCTAGTATTTTAGAGAATAAAATGACTTAATTACCTCAGCTGATTAAGTCTCTTTCCCAGATTGGTCATCATTTTCTCTATTTCCCCTCAGCTTAGCAGTGTCCTTCCTAAAATGTGGTGTTGACAATTAAACATGATATTTCCCCACATGGTGTGACCAGGACAGATTTATTAATACCTTTACTTTGAATGCAGCAGCCTAAGATGAATCTGGCTTTTTTAGGCCATCATTTCGGTTGATGCTGTGAATTTGCATGCTCTAGTCTAGGAGTGGCTTTCCCTATGTTGATTATATTTGTGAGAACTTTTTTTTTTATGAAGATTTTTTTTTTTTGTGAAGACTTGGGCATTTAACTTTGTTTAAGCTTCATCTTGATGGATTCTAGGTTGTCAAGACCTTGTTGAACTTAACTCACAGTACATTAACAGATTTTACTGATTTTACGTCATGTCTGTGCTTTTATTGAAATTATTGATTTAAAAAAAACAACTTGAAACAGAACTGAGTAAAGATACCTGGTGGAGATTTCTTTATCAAAGTGACATCAGATTTATTGAGTGATTTGATTGGAAAAGAGCACTGGATTTGGGAGTCATGACATGGTCTTAAATCCCAGATCTGCCATTTACTGATTGGGCCTTGAGCATGTCACCTACCTGAGCGTTACTTTCTTGACTATAAAATGTGAGAGCATTGGACCAGAAGAACTGTAGTCTAGCCACTAAGCTAGTTCCAAACCCATCTGACTGAAATTATCCAGCCTACATCACTGCATTTTTTCCAAAAGAAAATGTCATTCTTAAATGCTCTGAAAATTTATGAACACTAAATCTATGATGGTGTCTGGATCCACCAATCTAGTGACTCAAAAAAAGGAAATGAGGTTAATCTGACATCCACCTGTTAATGATAAAGGCTTTATGATGACTGCTTCTTTATCTAGGTGTTAACTAACCATTTTTGATAACAGCTCTAGAATTTTGCAAAATTAAGCTTTCTGTGACTTAAAGACTATTTCTCTGTTCTTGTCTTTGCTCTCACAAATACAAAGAGGAACAAGCTTATGTAGGGTTAAGAAAACACTGGATTTGTTTTCAGAAGACCTAGGTTCCAATCTAGGCATTTACTTTTTGCTTTTGAGATTTGGGGCAAGTTGCTTTTCTCTGGAGCCTCACTTTCCACATTTCCAAAATGAAAAGGCTTGATGAATGTTCCCTTCCCCGATTTTATAATTAGGTCATTATCAGACACCTGATCCAATCTATGCCTGAGGAAAAAATTCCCTCTAGAACATATACTGGACCTGTCTGACCCTTGCTTGAGTCATCACCCTTTAGTCAAGGGCCTCTAGTCAGACTGTTCGTTAATTGCAGCTGGATTTTGTCTCCCTCAGTTTTGATCTATCATTATCCCCTGCCTTTATTTACCTCTTTCCTGTCTTGGTCTTTTCACCTTCTACTTTCTTTGATTTTCTCATCTGTAAAATTAGGGATAATAATAGTAACTACTTTACAGCATTGTTGTGAAAATAAAATGAGATAAAGTAAAAGTAAGCCACTTTGCATAACTTTAAAGCTCTCCATACTTAAGATGAAGACCGTGACTACTCTAAGAAGTATCTGCTGTGTCCCTTAGGGGTTTAGTTTTCTCATCCATGAGTTCACCATACTAATGAAACCACAGATCCTACCGTGTCTCTTTCTCCTATAAATAAATATAGTGCTTTTCGTCAGCCCCTTTTCACTTTTCCTTATGGTTGTATGCCCAGTGGTATCCCAGGTACATAAGCTCAGGAGCAATTCAGTCACTTTTCCTCTATTGTTTTCCAAAAACAGTTGGACCAATTCAAAACTTAATTAAAATCAACATTTAACTTTAAGCAAAAGTGTGTCATTTTAGTTTAACATGTGCTACAGGTTCCAGCACATCTATTTTGTTTCATTTTTACTCGTTCTTCTACCCTATTTATAGGTTAGAAAGGGAGAAGCTCTAATAGGTCCTGTTAGGACTTGAAGGATGCTGGGGAATTTTGACTCTTTAATCCTCCTCTTGGTAGGACTGTTTATGATCCTCTTGGTAGGACTGTTTATGACTTGAAAATCTGTGTTTGTGTTACAGCTATGGGGGCTTAGACAGAATTAAACTAGCTTCTAAAAGCTTCCTTTTTCCTTTCCTCCTGAGAGTTTTTCCTTGAAATTCTAAGGAAGAAACTAAGAAAAGAAGTCCAGAAGGTAACAAAAATAAAAGCTTTGAGGAATCAAGCGTTTATTTCTTGACAGGGCATCGAGTCATTCATTGACAAGCAGGTTCTCATGGAATGAGACTGCCTGTCACATTTTTGGCCTAGAAAAAATTAGATGTCATGTGACCCGGTCAGTAAGCATTGACTGTGTGAGAGACAGCAAAAGTTAAGTTTCCACAGTAAGTTATTGTTAATTGATGAAGTCATTGAGAATAAGTTAGAGAATAAGAAGGCCAGCAGACAACCAGTCAAAAGACAGACAGTGGCCTTCAGAAAATTACAAAGTTTTTGATAAAGGAACCAAATCTACAGTTAGCTGGAACTAGCCAAGAAAAATGACCTAGAGTTAACCTGGAGGCAGCTTTTCTTCACGGTGCTTGCTTAATGAACCTCATGCATATAAGCGGACACACCCTGCATAAAATTATTCCTCCATTTTCTGGTTATGAATCCTATGTTAAAGCATGTTTGAGAGGGGGCTCACAACAAGGGTGGTTATGTAATATGCATGTAGAGAAGATGGTGACCTAATGAAAAATGGACCAGTCTGTCTCCTGGTGGGAGGATGTGTCTTGGAGTAATGGTATGTAGCTCATCTTGCTTCTGTTCTCTATGGTTCCTCCTGAAAAGATGGTGGGGGCCTGCTTTGGCCAAAGTGTTCAGTTCCTCGGTAATAAATTTTCCTTGATAACTTTAGTGTCAAGAGTGTTTCTCACAACTGAGTACCAGACTCTGCTGCTCCTAAGTTTAGAGGTGCAAAGACAAAAAGGAAAGAAATTCTTTCAAAGAGCCTGATTGTTGTCTACAGTTCAGGAAACCAATGCAGTAGAGGTTAAATGACTTCCTTGCCTAGTCACAGAACCTAGGTTGTGTGACTTTTTCAGGTTCATTGTTTTACCATGCCCAGTCTCAACTGTTTGTTTATAAATGATACATACTTTCCATATAGTGCCCCCCCATTTTTTTCTTTTAAGTATTTTAAACAATCCCTTCCTCCATTTACCTACTGACTTAACACTTAGGAAATCTGGTTTCATTGCAAAATCCCTTTCTCAATTAGAAAAAAATGGAAATTTGTGAGAGATTTTGCATCCATTTAAAAGATGGTGTGATATCATTTATATTGTGTGAGTGCAAACAGATTTTTCAGGATTTTACTTCCAAATAGTTCTAGAGTTGGAGGATGAAGAGGGAAAAATCTGGATGGTTCCATAATAAAATGAATTCTTAAATGTAGCTAATTCTTTCAAAAAAATATTTTCAGATAGACCAAGAATTATAATGAGGTAGATATGCTAAGTACTACAAGAAAATTGCCAAGTTTCAGAGGAAATAGAAAACTTGTTGATAAGGGCTGGAAGTAAAATCTAGAAAAGTATTTTTGAGGGTTATATTTAACTTAGTCTTTGAAGAATGGTTAAAAGAGTGGCAGTGGATTTTCAAATGGAAAATATCTTGCAAAGACTTATGAAAACTGAAAGACTTGTCTAGGAGATTGAACTATAGAGGGGAAGAGGGGAAGGTTTGTTAAGAGGCCTTGAATTATAGGCTAAGAAGTATCATTTCTTTCAGCACAGTTAATAATATCCCACTACATTCTTTCTACCCTTTGCTTAGCCATTTTCCCAGTGAATGGACATGAGCTTTATTTCCAATTCTTCAGTATCATGAAACCCATAGTTTCTGATTTCCCTTATCTAGTCTGTGCCATTGGTTTATTTCTGTACTCCAAAACAAAACCCAATACTCAAAAGATTTTGATGACTGCTGGGTATTAAACTAAAAGTTTATGTTTCCTTTGGGTTTATTTTTCCTCCTCTTCTTTAGACTTTCCTTTGGCAGTGATTAATTTCTACTACTTTTTTTGCCATTTCCATAACCGAGAGCCACCCCCGAAATCTTTAAGGGAGACCTTGACCTGGGTTCATATTTAATCTCAGCTACTTCCTATGAGAGCTTGGGTTCAAATTCTATTTCTGCTACTCCTATGTGACCTTAGAAGTAATTTAACATCTTTTCCTACCTTAGTTCCACCTCTGCTTTTTAGAAATGATTTTAGGTGACTCCTTGCAGTGCCTTCCAGTTCTAAATCTGTTCTGTGATTTGATGGCTGGGTTTGGAAGTTAGGAATGAAGATTTTTATTAAGTGTCTACCATGTGCCATGAACTGTGCTAAAGGCTTCACAGATTTGGTTGTGAGATAGATGTAGAACAAGTTGTGTAATTGTGTTAACTTAGCTGGGCCTCTGTTTTGCTGGTTTCCTCATCTTCATAATTAAGCTATTCCACTAGTTCAGGCTCATCTTATCTCTTTCATGAATTATTGCAATGAATCCACTAATTCATTGCCTTGCC
Source organism: Bettongia penicillata ogilbyi (assembly GCA_023548195.1). Lineage (NCBI taxonomy): Eukaryota > Metazoa > Chordata > Mammalia > Diprotodontia > Potoroidae > Bettongia > Bettongia penicillata. The sequence continues at coordinate 12,221,637 of JAJHZJ010000496.1, forward strand.
TCTAATATCTTACATCTCCATTTCCAACACACTAAGCTGCCAGTGATATTCTAAAGTACAGATCTGACCTTGTCACTCCCCTTTCCACCCACAGCCATTGGAAAAGGGATCCTGGAATTTAAATACCCTCTTCACAATCCAGGCTTCAGCCTATCTTTCCAGGTTCTTTGGTCTGTCTGAACTGATATTTAACTTCCTTACTGACTTAAGTTACACTTTTGTTGCATATACTCATACAAGCCTATTCTGTAATACAATTTTTTACATTATACTTAGGCTTTGTATTTTTGCTTTTGCACATGTTTTTTGTTTCAGTATTTATTTCATTTAGGTAAAAAGTCACTTTTAATTAAAAACAACTTAAGAGCCCCATAGTTATGAAAACCTTTAGGTATTGGGGGGAGTTGTTTGTTTTTGTGGAAAGGTGTGTTGGGTTTTAAAGAGAAATGTCAGTGAAACAAACTAGATAAGGGAGAATCAAACTATAGAGAATAAATATATAAGGAAAATAAAGAGAAATGTGTGTGTATATGCTTTTTCCTTCCATAGAATGTAAACTCCTTGAGGATTGAGACTTTTCATTTTGATTTTTTTTCCCTGGTTCATGACACATAGTGATTAGATAAATGCTTGCTGGATCATATGATTAAGTCATCTCTTACAGCTAAAATCTGTCTTCTTAACTAACATGTGAGGGTTAGTTAATGATAGTTATGACAGGCCTGACTGAGAAATTTAGTATAGTGGGAACAAGACCAGGACTTCAGACTATAATGTAAAAGAACAATAAGGGAGATATGAAGGTACTACACCATTTTTAAAAATGGGGCATTTGTTCAACTTTGAATTATTGAAATTTTGTGGACAAAGCTGGAGGTGGAAGAACACATTGGAGAAAAGAGGTAATATTATGAACCTGGCCAGGGATATAGAAAATGGCATATTATGTTGGGGAATACCAATAGTTCATTTTCATGATAAAATAAGTTGATATGGGGTGGGGTAGTGATTGGGAGAGAGAGAGGAGCCTACCAACTGAAGTCAGAATTTGGAGGCGTTTGTGGAATGATGGACTGAGCAGTTTGGCTTCCTTTGAAATCGGCATTTTGAGGAGAAACATGCAAATTCTTAACGTCAGTGAACTGTACTAGATCCAAGATAACTAAAATATGACAGCCATTGAAAATTTTTATAGTTTTTATTGACTTTTCTGTTTTGCATTATATTTCACAGTGATTTTTGCAGTATTCTTTCATACCTTTGAACTACTTATCTGTTGGGTAATGGTCATTTACGTATATACACACATACAAAATTTGTCTATATATCTTGGATTCTAAGCCCTTTTAGAGAAGTTTGATACAGAATTTTTTCCCCATCCCACCACTTCCCCTTTTATGTTTGTATTCGTTTTAATCTTTTCTTATAGGACAGTAATATTCCATTATATTTGTATACTAAAATTTTCTTAGCCATTCCCCAAGTGAATGGGCAACTACTTTGTTAAAAGCTCTTTACTACTACTAAAAGTACTCCTATAAAATTTTTATATTGATCTCCTTGGGATAAGTAACTAGCATTCAAAAGGGCACAGATTTCCAGGATTACTTAAACATTTCACAACTCAACTAATTGTGAGTGCATTGAGTGCATTGGTATGGTGTGCCAGGATTTTATTTTGTTTTTTTCTCCTTTCATCTTCCACTAGCTGAACTCCTTGAATTAGATGGCACCAAGATCCTGTGCTGAGTACCCTTTCTAAACCCCCATTAATACTGTAAGCTCCTTGAGGGCAGGTACTATTGTATTTGTATCCTCTATGTGCTTGGCACATAGGGCTTGATAAATGTTTATTGACTGATCCATTGCCAATCTTTTCTATACAATCTCTGCACCATTGATTATTCTCATACTTTATCATCCTTGACATTTTTCTGGGAATACACTGGAACATGGGAATGGATTCATTTTGTATTACTCCTACTATTTGGAAGTCTTTCATGTGGTTGTCAGTAGTTTTCAATTGTTTGCATTTTTTTCCCCTAAAAGAATAAAAAACTGTTCCTGTCCTTTGCTTCACTAGGGAAAGAGACTCTTAATCATCTTATACATTTAAATGTCAGAATCTTACATAAAATGTGTTGCATAGATTTTAGTGCCATTAACCTCTCCCCCTGCCATCAGTTTCATTTCTTATCCTAGTTTTATTGATTTTTGCCCTTTCAGAAATTTGTCCCTTGAAAGTTCCTTGTTCACTTAAAGATTCTATCCCTAGCTATTATTGTAAAAAAAGCCTGATCTGGTCCTTTTCTGATTTTTCTATGGTTTGGCTTTTTAAATATTCTGGTCACATCGATATTTAAATTATTATGGTACATGGGTTAAGATGTTTGTTAGTTTTCTCTGTACTTCTTGTCCATTGTCTTAAAATATTGGAAGGACTCTCATGTGTAGGGTGTATTAGACTTTCTTTTTGGTAACAGGATACAAGCAAGGGATGGCTGTATAAATAAAGTGCCCTTGGCCATTTTGAGAAGTTGTAATGCTTTGTGTATAAGAAACATCTTATGCAGAATATACTATAACCTTTCTAAACTGCCTTCCTCTAAACTGATCACCTAGGGACTGACTTCCCTCCCTAATAAACTGTAGTAGTTACAACTTGTTTTGCATTGTTGTATTGAGAGGCTTTTATGTCTGTCTCTCCTTTCTACTCCACTCACCCCTTTAAGTTCTCAAAAACAATGTGGCCTCTGACCTTTTTTTTTAAACTTCAGGACGCTAACATGATATTTACAGTGTAAAAAGGGAATGAATCTAATGTCCTGATAATTTTAATAAAGATAATAATTTTGCGTTTAGATTTTCCCAAAGGAAGCTTAGTTGTTTAAAAAACTTTTTTATATAACAGTTAACTGACTTTGAATATATGGTCTTGTTTTTATAGGGATTTATCAAAGATGTTCATGAGGATTCCCTGACAGTTGTTTTTGAAAATAAGTAAGTTTTTCTTACTATACTTAAAAGTATGGAGTTTTTGTTTTTTTTATTAATGCATCATCTGTTGGGTCTTTATTCTAAGCCTTGAGTTTGAAAAAATTGTACAGAGTTTCCTTTCCTCATTCCATTATAAACCTGTTTTTCCCACAGGCATGCATATAAACATGTATAAAAAGACAAAAGGAACAAAGTAGTTTCTGAATGAATTGAACAGAGCTTGAAACAGGGAGGTACAGTGGCGGAAGAAATCAAGAATTACCACTAGTCTTGATATAGTAATTTTACAACACTTTAGGATGTAGAAGAAAGGTAAAGGCTTTAAATCTCCCTTTAAGAAAAATTCATTTAGTCCAAATGTGCTCCAGCACAGCACACCTCTTTAAAAACAAACACACATATTCTGAAATTTATACAGTTAGTATTTAGACCAGTTCAGTATAACAAGTAAACCATTCAGGGCTCTATATTGTCGAGTGATTGGTCCTTTTTAACAAACTTTTAAGTGCTATGGAAGCTAAAAAATGGGAAAAGCAAAGGTTATATTGAGCTACATTAGTTTAGTCTGGAAAGTCTTGATGGGGGTGAGAATCCTAGATAATTACATAACACAGTTCAGGGCTGCCAGGCCCCTCTCTGCAGATGAGAGCTGTCCACCCCACCTCCCCACCCCAATCAAGTCAACAGGCTATCCATTTTGAGCAGACCTCTGCCCAAGAGCTGCTGTTTTTTAGCTGCAGGAGCAGCTAAAGACTGGGGGAGTGGGAATTTCCATCTATGTTAGAAAAAGAAGGCATAGAGGCAGATTTTCCATTTTTTAAAATTTCAAGCAGCATTGGGAAGTTGGCTGCTAGTACATTCAGTTTCTAAATCTGGATTTCTAGATAGCAATTTTAATAACTTATAATTCCTTGGAACGTAGTTCAGAATGTTTACAAACAGCTACTGTCTTCTACCTGTTCCTCTCTTCCAAAGAAAAGGACAAAACCTTTAAGAGTAAATGTTACATGACTATGCAGTTTCCAAAATATATTTCCAAATTAAAAAGTGTGGGTCATTTCTGGCAGATTTTATTTGAGTTTGTGTTCGTAGATCTTTATGGTAAACTTCAGTGTTCTCTGTTGGTACCCCACTGTTAAGTAGAGTAGTATTTTTCAGTTTTAATTGATGACTAGGAAGTTATTTATGTGTGAAATAATTTTATAAGCGTTGTATAAAATATCTTTAATTTTTAGCTGGCAGCCTGAACGCCAAGTTCCATTTAATGAAGTAAGATTACCTCCTCCTCCTGATATAAAAAAAGAAATTAATGAAGGAGATGAAGTAGAGGTAAGCTATTCCATGTTTACTGTACAAACATTGGTGTCTGTTTAAAAACGTGAATGTGTTGTTTCCTTGAGTTTTTTTTTCTTTGCTATCACTGATTACTATAAAATGAATGAAACCAGCAAGTCATTTGTGGAAGATGCAGGCAGTTCTCACATTCTTAGAGATTGGTGCATTGTTTGATCATTCTGGAATATGTATTTGTTTTTCCTTTTTTTGAAGTCAAAAGGTGATTTGTATAACTACAGAAAAACTAAGCCTACAAATATCTTTAGAGAACAAGGGGAGTTTAAAAAACAAACCTCCAATTCTGTGCTAATAGTCATTGGCAAGTAAAACAAGAAATTGAGGGCTGGGAAGCAAGGACAAAGACCAAAGCACCAGAGAGGGAACAGAGGGAAATCAGACAAGTAAAGAAAAAGAGAGATTGGAGAGACTTCTTGCTACTCTTGTTTATCTCTGGTATTTGTACTGAAATTATTTCCTATTATTGCTAGAAATTTTGAAAAGCCTTTGCTGGTTAGAAAGTTTGTGAAAGCTAAACCTTTCTTATCCTTAGGTAAATAAAAAATACCACAGAATTAATTTTCTATGCTTGAAAGTTGATTGTGGTTAAATTGGAAATTAGTAACTGAAATTTTAACCAATTCATCTTAAATCTAAAACTTTTTTAGTAGTTTTGGTACCTTTTTGTACTTTTTTAAAAAACCTGCATCTTCTTTGTTGCATATACTCCTCCATTTCCCTTTCCTCGGTGAGTTATAGTTAGTAACAAAGAATAGGGTAAAAAAGGCAATTCAACCACAGGGCAGCTGAGGCTGATGGCCTCTCAGCTTTCCATATCCATCCACCGTCTCCCATCACCAACATTTTCTGTTGCATTCCCACTATATCTTTTCTTTCCCCCCCCCATTCCCTCCTAGAGAGGACTCCAGCCTAAAGAGAAACACAGGAATGGTAAATCATTACAATTCGCAAGAAAAGCATAAGAGATGACATTAATTATCCATACTTAGAGGTTTGGTTTTTTTTAATAGACTTACCTACAGAGTATAAAAAGAACAAACTTGGATCATCAGAAAGTGGTAGAAAGCACACCAGAGGATAAAAAGTAAATAGAACATTAATAGGAGAAGTTACAGGATCAGAATTGAAACAAATTTATCTCAACATGCACACAAATAAATGAGGGAAGAGGAGGGGGGAATAATGCCATCAGTACTGTGACTTTGGTGTATAGTTCTGTCAAGAGACTTGTCTTAAGTTGACTACCCTAAAAAGAGATAGTTACACAAGCTATTTTTATTGTATTCCCAGACAAACACAAAATACCACAATACAATAAAAACATAGTTAACCAAGCTCAGGTAAATCTCATATAACAATTTTGTTTAATGAACTAATTGTCACTTAACTTGGCCCTCTAGAGAATCATCTTCCTAAAACTGTTGGTCTCCGTTGAACTACACCCTCTTAATTTTTTTGTGGTAAGGCAATTGGAGTTAAGTGACTTGCCCCAGGGTCAAATGTCTCAGGCAGAATTTGAATACTGGTCCTCTTGACTGAGGCTAAAGCTCTATCCATTGTGCCACCTACCTGCCTCTTAAGGAAAGAAGTTTCTTCCTGGTCAGTGGTAAATGCTCTTCTAGGACCTCTTCCTTCTTTTCGTCTCATCATTAAATCACTTTATATAAGTCCTTCCTGGTCTTACCCTCAGGTCTTTAAGGTGGAATCACCGTTATCACATATGTATGCAACAGGGCTAATATGCTTCTACCTGTTCAGTCCAACTTAGTGAAATATGTTTTTTTGAAGGAAAATCACATTTAATTCAGTCATCATAGAAATTTTAATAATTGGAGAACATAAAAAAATTTGTAAGGTAGATTACTGTAACCTATTATGGCTATTACTATAACAATTTTTTTTCTCATTAAATGAAATATTTTTTCTGGTTATATAATATTTTCCCTCAATTGTTAAAATGAGTTTTTTAATATTTAAGTTTTGAGTTCTAAATTGAAATGGAATATTATAAATAGATTTTGCTATTTTAGGCAATGATTATGAAATACAGTCTAAGAGATGAAACTGAAGATTTATTTTTTAAAAGACAATAACGTTAGAGCCTTTCAATCAGTTTACAGTTCTGAAAACAAAGTAAAATTTCTAAACCTCTAATGTTGCAAAGAAAAAAAAATTCAACTGATTTTTTTAATAGAGAAGTTGTAGAACTGATTGTGGTGATTTTATTGCTTATATTTTCTATCAACAAGACAACTTTTCATCTGAATACACCCGGAAGTACTGTGGTGCATATCCACAGTGTTCAAATATCTTAGACCAGGGAGCTTACAAGGTTTCTTTCTCCCCCCACCCCAACAATAGCCCCCCCAAAAGGAACAGTATTTTGAAGGGTCTTACAGCAGAATTTAACAGTAGTTAAGGAACTGTTACAATACAATGAATATAGTCTATATCTTATTTTTTTTTAAATAGTCATGAGTGTACTTGTCACTTTACATTCCTGCCAAAGAAGTTAAATGTCATATGCTTGGCTTGAAATGAATTTTCATGAAAGCTTCATCAACCTTGGAAAATAATTGATTCATAGTAATAAGCAGCTAGTGGATCAAGTACCAGGTCTGGAGTCAGGAAGACCTAATCTGACCTTCCACACTTAGCTGTGTGACCCTAGACAGATCACTTAACCCTATTTGCCTCAGTTTCCTCATCTGTGAAATGAGCTGGAGGAAATGGCAAAGCACTCCAGTATCTTTGCCAAGAAAACCCCAACTGGAGTCGTAAAGAGACTGAAAGGATATGACTAGAAGGACTCAACCACAAAAAAAAGGTTGACTAAACTAAAATAAGATGATCATCTTAGATTGGGTGGAAGCATGCTGGATAAGAATTTAAAGAGTGGTTATTCCATATGCCAAAACCCAGGAATTTAGAATTTAAGCTGAGGACATTTTTCTTTTTTGTAAAATTCAATCTTAATTCTAGTAATAAAGTCTTAAATGTCTAGGAAATGTTTCCTTCAAGCAAAATTCGACAAAAAAATAAGTAAAATAATCTGTGCCCTCCTAATTATCCTAATGGATCGCAGTTACATCTCCTTAGCACTATGTCAATTCAGGATGATAATGTAGATAATCTATGATGTGATGGGAGTGTTTAAATTTTATAACTATGTTCTCTCAGGTTTATTCAAGAGCGAATGACCAAGAACCATGTGGATGGTGGCTTGCAAAAGTTCGGATGATGAAAGGAGAAGTAAGTTATTTTTAACACCTAATGGGGTGAATTTTTTTTTTGCCATCTAATGAATGGAGATGAGGAAATAATTCAGAACAATCTTATGCGTTGAATGATTGTTTAGGAAAGGGATCATTGCTGAAAATAATAGCAGTAACCCCTTTAAATATCTTTGATTTCAAAATTCTGTACTAAGAAATCCTGTTTTGTCTAAAATGACTTTGCTTGTTGGAAGGGGTATGGCAGTAAGAGGTAGATACTTTGTAGTCATTAATTTAGATGGTTGAAATCTGTGATTGGTGAGTAACAGTATACCTAGAACCAAGTACCTTTAGAAAGAGGGTTCCATTTGGGTGACCCATTGGTGTCATGTATAGAAATTGAATGTGTCTCAAGAAGAGGTCTTGAATGGTTGGATACTTTTGATAGCTAGTATGTAACCATGTCAGCCTTACTATGGAAATACCCTTAATATACTTACAGTACAACCACCAGGAGCTAGAATTAGGGCTAAATGTAAGATGAGTGCAAGCATCCTTGGCAGGGGCACTGGATGAAATGGGACAAGTACCCACAGGTCTGCTACATCAATAGGATGCATGTTACAAGTAGAATCCTGCTTTGGGTCTGCTGGCCTGGGCTTTCATTCCTGCTGAACTAGTTGGTCTTCTATCACCAGTATCAGTTTAACAGTGGACTTCAGAGTCAATACCAGCCAGTCTCATGCCACCCTCATCCATGTGTCCTCAATCTTCTTAGTGCATTCCTACCATGGTTTGGTAGGGACTTTATGGATTACTGGTATTGTCCTATAGTCAAATTTGTTGAAAAATAGCATACTCTTCTCTCATTTGAGAGTTGGACTATTCTTTCAGGGTCCCACAGAAGCAAACCTTTGCCCTCCTACCTCTCCATACACAGGGCAGTCTGCTCTATTATTATTCAGTAGGATGCCCTTTGTTACGCAGTCCCCTTTTCTGTACTACATGGAAACCTTTGTTCATCTTGAAGCAGTCACGTTGGACTTAGCTTACAAGGGTGAAAGCAGGCCTGTAGCTACAGAAATGAATCCTCTCCTGAAGCAATCGGGAAGAAAGAAGGTGAGCTTGGCAGTGAGCTATCAGTGAATCATTTACTGAGTGGGGGGCGTAGCATAGGCAGTAGATTGGGGAAGGATCTGCCTGCTGTACATACATTGCCAGTAATGGGAGATGAAGGTGCAGACATAGGTCCCTGGTGTGTATTGTGCAAACATGTACAGGCCAGAGCGGAAGGAGCTGCATCATCGTAGGGATCCTGTTTGCCAGGGATATTAGGCCATTGATCATTTTAATAGACTGAGGCCAAGTGACCTCACACTGGGAGGCCCCCCTTCTTCTCCCAACACCTCCCCCCGCAAAAAAAAGTCACAGATCACAAGAAGCACATAACTAAAAAGGAAACTAATTTTTGTGCAGTTACTGGAATATTAAAATCATGATCCCCATGATCTTGTATTTAAATTGAGTTGGCAGAAGTTTGCACCTTGGTGGTGGTGTTAATAGATGGACCTGAAATCAAGAACATCCAAATTAAAATCCAGCCTCAGATACTTAACTAGCTCTGTGACCCTGGGCAACTCACTTGAAATCTGTCTGCCTGAGGTTTCTTAACTGTAAACAGGGATCATAATAGTACCTAACTCTCGTGGTTGTTGTGAGGCTTAAATGAGATAATTTTAGGTAGGCATTTAGCAGCATGCTAGGCACGTAGTAGGTTTTACATAAGTGCTAGCATTAGGAAGGGTGAGTGTCATTTTGGGCATTATAGCCTGATAATAGCATGTCATACCCTTATGGGGATAGGATATGGTCCCCATCTGGTAGACTTTTTCCTTCTTTGTACTTACTTTACTACTAGTCACCTTTCTTCCTTTCCTGGATCATAGGAATTTCATACATAATTTTGGTGGCATTCCTTGAGTGTATATTTCAAGAAACAGAAATTGGGTGGCTTTTCATGTCCTGAAGGTCTGGTATGCAAGGTCACTTATCTAAAATGTGAGGCTCTACAACATCTTAAATTTGAAGTTTCTAGTTCTATAAATACTTATTAAACCTATAAAATTGAAAATCCATATATTAAAAGTTAAAGCCTTTTATAGTTAGCATAACATTGCAGAGTTATGGGAAGATTTCCTGTTTGGAAGTTAGAAGAATCCTAACTTGTGGATTCTATTTCTGACCCCATGTGACCATGGACAAGTTTCACTTTTTTCTACGTCTCACTTTTCTTGTAAGATGTATATTGCATACCACTAGCTACATGTTTCTTATTTTGTTTGATTGGGGCTTACTAATTTGATTAATTCACATAATTTCTAATATAATATGGAGAGCCCTTTTTAGGAAGAAGAGGAGGAAAGTTTTTGATTTTTAGTTCTCTGGCCTTCTGTCTCAGTTCCTTAATCCTCTAGACTGGCAGAATGACTTCACTGATGTTCAAGTTAAAACTTCCTTCTTTTGTAAACTTTTACGCCACCATTGGAATTAGATGATGAGTAATTTTTTGGTTTAAAAATAAAAGAATCTTAAGGATTAGCCTACCAATGCAAATGTCTAAAAATAGCCGTTTGGATGGGATTTTTTTTTTAAAATACAGTATATAAAGAAATTTATGAAAAATTGCAAGTAGGCTTTGTATTCAACTGTATAATGCATCTATAATCTTCACATAGGTAGAATTGTTGATGGTATTGCAAAACTGGAGGGAGCACTGAAATAGGAATTAAAAGCATTAGGTTAAGTCCTCTCTACCACTTGGTGTTGTGACCATGGTCCTTCATGAAACTTTTCTGGACGTGAGAAAGTGATAAAGACACTGATGTATTTTGTTATAAGGAGATTGTGTCTGATATCTTAATGTACAACACATATGTGTTGATTGAGATGGCTGTTCCTCTTAAACACAACATCATTATCAATACAATATGGCACCCATATCTAATGTGATATGGATAGATAGAACCTATCATTAGTAAATTTGGAATGCCTCAAGTTTTGAGAATCTAGGAATTAAAACCACCCTAAGAAAAGCCACTAAGACATGTAATGCAGGCACTTTAATCTTAAGGGAAAGCATTTGAACTTCATTTAGGTCATGCATGGACAAATACACAGAAGTTGAATGTTATTAGTAGAACTTAGAATATTTGTACCTTTTCTCTTTAGATGAGAGTATTTTAGTCTGTCTTTTTCCCTTCCAGTTTTATGTCATTGAATACGCTGCTTGTGATGCCACTTACAATGAAATCGTCACCTTTGAACGACTTCGACCTGTCAATCAAAACAAAACTGTCAAAAAAAACACCTTCTTTAAATGCACAGTAGATGTTCCTGAGGATTTAAGGGAGGCGTGAGTAATTCTGTTTACAATTCAATCATTTTAAGTATTTAAAATGACTGTCTCTTGCTGTATAAATCCCCCTTTTCTAAATGCCCATTAAAATCCTTTAGGGACAAAAGGTTTCTGTGAAGCAGAATTATTGTGGTGAGGAACTTAACATAATATTTGGAATCACATTCATTATGGTTTTCCTGTTCATTGGTATTTACTGTCTTTACAGTATTACCTGTTAATAAAAATTTACATATTAATTTCTTTCTAGGTGTGCTAATGAAAATGCACATAAAGACTTTAAAAAAGCAGTGGGAGCATGTCGGATTTTTTACCATGCTGAAGCCACACAGTTAATGATACTGGTAAGATGTTACTATATTTTGAATAGAACAAACATCTCTCACTTAAATATTGTAAAACATAGTGAATTTTAGGTGAACCTAGACCTTAATAATAATGTGTAAAGCTCCATTAAGTGATGGTGCTTCTGTAACTTTTGGAGGAGGGAGTGAGAACTGCCTGCCTGCAGCACATGATATCTAACTTTGCAGGCCTTTTTATTCTTGACCTTCCCTTAAGTTCTACTGATTTCACCCAGACTTCTTTTTGATTCTTGCAACATTGATATATTTAAGAAATAAAATTTTATACTGTCTAATTTTTCCCTTTTCCTTCTCTAACCCAGAGAAAGAATGGGGAAAAAAAGATGAGCCAAGCCGATAGATTAAAAAATGTGACAATAAAAAATGTGACTGACCTAATTTCGTCTTTTACATTTTCTGTTACATATTATATATTGCATTTTCTGTTTTATCCCCCTGATGGTGGAATCATAGAGCTTTATGTGTTGTACTTTAGGGCAGGACTAGCTTTCCTTTTTCTTTGTGCTGTACCTTTCACCTGGGTAATTCGTCACACAGGAAAGGCTTGTTGATAAAAGCAGATGACTGCTTTGTTTAAATTTTCTCACAAACATAACAATTTCCACTTGAATTTTTTTTTTTTTTTAGTCTGCCAGTGAGGCGACTGTGAAGAGGGTCAATATTTTAAGTGACATGCACTTGCGAAGTATCCGTACCAAACTGATGCTGATGTCGAGGAACGAAGAAGCCACCAAACACCTAGAGGTAAACGGGATTTATTTCATGTCCAGCTACTTCATTGTTATAAATCATTATTTGTTTGATTTGGGTACCAGTTGTCTGAGTAGGGAGTCTAGGGCATAGGTTGCAGAAATGCTGCTTAAGAAGCCTCAAAACCACTTAAGATGCACCTAGAAAACATTGAACATAATTAGTGAAAGTACAACATAAATAAGGTGTTTTGAGTTTGATGCTGATTTGCTGTGCTGAGTACGTGAAGGAAAGATGTGTGGGACCAGCGTTTTTGTCCAGTTGTCGTTTTCTGTTTTCCTGTTATCATACGGCCCCAGAGCTGTTCAGTGCCTGTATGAAGTAGATCAGTCTCTTCCCTTCCTTCTTAGTGCTCCTTGTTTTCTGCATTGGCTGAAATGTGGGTAATACATTCCCATAGTTATCTCTCCAGGCTAATACATTTAAAACAAAATTAACCCATCACATAGCTGAAACATTTGACTGGCCCATTCTTCCAACTGTCTTTACAGTATTACCTTTTAATAAACATTTACATGTTAATTCTCTAATTGCTTCTAGTAATATGGTTTCTATGACAAAATGTATTCTGAATTCCAGTTAATGAAAAATAAAGCTTTTTAACACAACCTGTTTGATTTTAGGGACTGTACCACAGACTAGAAGAAAATACTACTTTGTTAATTATAGAATTACCTTGGGAATTACTCATTGTAGGTGTTTGTCTTTTTTCTGTGATGCTGTACAGTAAATAATTCCCTTTGTCTTCCTAGTGTACAAAACAATTGGCAGCAGCATTTCATGAAGAGTTTATTGTGAGAGAAGACTTAATGGGTCTTGCAATAGGAACCCATGGTAGTAATATTCAGCAGGCTAGAAAGGTTCCAGGAGTCACAGCAATTGAACTGGATGAGGATACTGGAACATTTAGGATCTACGGAGAGGTAAAATTTGGTGGCTTTTCCATAAAGGTTACACTTTAAAAGTTTATACTCGATTTCCTGTAGCTTTTTAAAAATTCTTTTTACTTAGACTATATTGGTTAAAATGATTGGCTGTCATTTTAATCTAAATTAGGACATTTATAATTTTATTTTTTAAACAATGGGAAGAGTTTCCAGTTTATTGTTGGGAAAAGAGAGTAGACTGTGTATTAAAGTAACTCAGAAGTGCAGCTGTTACCATATGTAATATGTATGTAACTTTAACTCCACCTGCTAGAAATGTATACTGTTCTGCTTCTCTAAGTTTGGGGACATACTTCAAGCCTGTTTCTTCATAGTGCTAATTCTGTAGTCTCTTAATGAAAAGCATGAGTGATATGTAAATTTTTACAGCATAGCAGTATTATTTTCTGTTCTCTAAATCTGTACCAGAGAATGAATGTTAATTACATACTACAATTTCATCCAGATCATTCTTCTAAACCCTAATGGTTGAGGTTGTATCTATCAATAATTTTTTATTTTGTTTTTGGTCCTTTAAGTGATACCTTGATCCTTTTTTTCTCTAAGTCCTTGATTAAGATTTGGTCAGAAGTGAAAGCAGTGTTCTTTCAGATTAACTCTTGGTATCACATAGCTTTGTTCATCTCAACTGTCCTAATCTTTCAACTTCCTTCAGATTTTCCTTAAAATTTCCCCTTTGGCATTCAGGTTGAAAAGCATCTGGTTAAATTAAATTTTTTTTTTTCTTGAAGTTGTCAGGTTAAAGTATTTCTGTTCTGCCTTTGAAAACTAATTTGGACAACATAGAGGGAAATTTTAAAGCATTTCTATACTGTTATTGGAAGAAAGACTTGGATGAGGTCTTTAGTCCTGATACGGGCCTGTGACTTAACGTCATATGGTAAATTGGGGTTGGGGTCTTGGATTAGATGATGACATTCATATCATGTGCAGCTTTAAAATTCCTTGATTCTCAGAGCCCTGTAACAGTTACTGGAGTACATGCTTGCCATTCTGTTAGACGGCCTGAGGGCAGTATATTTTACTGGCCTGCCCAAGGGTATTTAGCCTCCTCATTGCTTCTTAAAGGGCCAATGAGCCCTATTAACTCTGTCTGAGAACAGCCTTGGGGTCTGAGGATGACCTCAGCTGCAGGCACATCCTCTATATTTTTTTGAGGGCCAAAAGAATGCTCTGCGGGCTTGTCTTAGAATATCATTTCATACTTAATCACAGTCTCATTGCATTTGAAGTGCTTACACAGCTGACCTTTTGGGAGGGCATCATTAGGCCCAAATATTTTCTCACACAATATTTCAGGTGTGATTGGATAACTCTAATACTTGGTTGTTTTTGCTTTTTCTCTTCTCCAGAGTGCTGATGCTGTAAAAAAAGCTAGAGGTTTCTTGGAATTTGTGGAGGATTTTATTCAGGTTCCTAGAAATCTAGTTGGTATGTAATATTACTAAATCCTAATTTATTAGAAGGCACCTAAACAAATAATATAGTGACATAATGTTGAATTAAATATGTGATGATACTTTCCTTCCATTTAGACTGCTTAGACTCTTGCAGATTACAGCTGTATTTGTGTTCACATCTATAATGAGAATTTATTATCTATAGAATTGGATTTTGCATCTTGCTACTTTGCTTTAATTCTTGTTATCTACTCCTGAAGAAAAAAAGCAAAATACTTCATTTTGTTTTCCATATTGCAAATGAAGCACTAGAGAAGGCAGTTTTTGGAAAGAACCCCTTCCAGCCTCCTGTACTCCCCTTATCTCTTCTGGACCCTGGTACTCATGTGCTCCTCAGAGTTGTAGGATTTCACTTTTGTTTAGTATGTGAAAGTGTATTTGTTTCCTTGTTTAACTTAGAAGGGGAAAGACTGAGAAGACTTAGAAATTGGTATTCAGAAAGCATGAATTCTGATGTGAGTATGGTATTTAGGGGGAGAATTTTAGCTCTTGTAGCTCCCTTTTGATGCCATTGGAGCAGCCCTGATTTCTGTGAGGAAATTTGGATTACAACTTTAGGTTAGAAGTCAGGGAAGAGGATTAGAGTTGCAGCAACACTAATTTCCTTTAGGGTGCAACCCTTCTTTGTGCTCCAATTTTTTTTTTTTCCCTTCATATTTAGTCTCCATTCCTGCTTACTTGACTTGACAAAAAACACAATGCATTGAACTGTTTGAAATAAAAATGACTGATTTAAGGTAGTCTTTTTTCATAGGATTTAAAATATCCCTTCTAAATTTATATTTGGAATCCAAAAGGATGAAATGTGATTCTTACTACAGGCCACTGTTGCCTAATTCCTGAAGGCAGTAGTAGAAAGGGTATTGCATTTGGAGTCAGCAAAGCTGCCTTCATATCCTAGCACTACCACGTGACTTTGAGCAAAATATTTTACTTTTGGAATTTCATATCCGTTCTAGCAAAAAAACAGGGCTAGTACTATGTGGTGTGATCATATAGAATATTTCTGCTTTGGCTTTTACAGCCAAATATTTGGGACACATCTTGCATTTCCATTGTATGTGATTTTAACATAATTTTTTAAAGTTTTTTTAAAAATTAAATAAACAGGCATTTTCATGTTTATTGGTGATGTGCCCATCTTTGGTTGTCAGTTATTTTAGGAATAAACTGCCCATTCTGTAGTGAAAGGCATAGAGGGGTAAAATACAATACAAAGACAAAACACTTAGTGTGGTACCTTTTTATTCCCCTGCTGGCTTGTTTAACTGGCTGGTTTTCTTTTGATCACAGGCCCCATTTATTCTTGAGCCTCAGTAACCTCATCTTTATAGTGAATTCCTCTGAGGTGTATTGCTGTTTTAAAATTCTGTATTGCTCTTCTGTGGTCTCTGTGACTAGGGTTTCCAGGGTTGAAAAGTGTGTGAGAGTTCCTGAAAAATCAGGGAATTGGCAGTGAGGACCATCTGTTCAGGTTGATTTGGCTGCTTTTTTAAGTGTCTCTCTCTCCTCTCTCTTTTAAGTCTCGTCCTTCCCCTTGGATCGTTCTGTGTTAGCATGATCCTGGGGAGGACAGGAGAACAGTAGCAACAAAGCTCCCCCTTGGGTAATACAGTTTTGAGATTTCCCCAGGCCTGTCCGTGGCCTGCATGGAGCACTGCCCTTACCCATTCTTCTTTAAACTGAGAATATTCTTGGCATATCAGAGAGAGACAGAGGAGTGAGATGAGAAATGGATCTTTTATGTTCTTGGCCATGACCACCAGGAAGATCAGTATTGATGTTCAGGAAGTCATAACTCAAACATTCTGAGTTGTAAATTTCCCTTGACAAGCTCATGTTTCCCAATTTCCCTACCTCCAGTTCACCTCTCCACCCTATGTTCCCCCCCAGCACTTATGCTCAATTTGTACTGCAGGTATGCTTCACTTTGTCAGTCTGCTCTGTGGAATTTATACCTATGGAAATGATCAATTAAGGTACACATTCAGTCTGTGGTGGGGCTGATTAAAACTTGCAGGTAGGTTCCTGCCACTGGCCCCAAGAAGGGTGATTTGAGTTCACCTACTGCTGCTATAGCTCACACGGGAGGGGATTGGTAGACTGCACAAGAGGGGGGCTTGCTTTCTCCTCAGTAAATTGCCTGCATCTTGGAGCAAAGGGTTGAATCCCTGGTAGGACTCCACGGAGTTGGCAAAGAAGGGCTATCCTTGGATTAACTTGTTGACTTCCTATTGGGGATGCTGTTTAAGACTGAGAGGAGCTGTCTCCATCAGTATTTCTTCTTCCTGATTCAGTGCCTGGCTGCCACTGCTGCTGCTAACTCTTGGGTTGTTGCCTACATGACTGTTGGTGGGGATGAAGCTGGAGGAGGGACCAAGATCTTCACTGCTTGGCTGTGGGCTGGCTTGGTGCTGCCACTGCCCTATTATTTACCCTTTTGTGTTGGGTCCATCCTTCCCTGCATGCTGTGGCAAAAGATGGCGTTTTACACCTTCTTTACCAAAAAACAACTCAGGTCTAGGTTAATCTTGGATGGTGCTGAGGGAATGAATATGATTTATTAATGTAAATCAGTGGGGCAATAGAATGTTTCATGGAATTTTTTTGTATTATAATATACCTTTCATGAATTTTACTAAACAATTACTAATTTTGAATTTGATTTGCTGGAGGGTAGTATGGTGGAAAGAGCATTGGACTTATTTATTGGAGGCCTGACTTGGGTTCCATTTCTTTCACCTGGTAGCTGTGTGACTTGGGACAAGTACTTGAACTCTCTGAGCCCCATTTTTATCATCTTTAAAGATTGTTGCCTGACCTACCTCACAGGGTTGTTGTGAGGAAAGTGCTTTGTAAACTGTAAAGCCACCATAATGAGCTCTAAGTTGGGAAGATGCTAAATGATCTTCCTTTTCATAGGAATATTTTTATTTAGCAAGCTTAGATTTTGTGTTACTTTAAGACAGGGAGCTGTATTCTTTTTATGGTTCCCCCACAGAACTTTGAATAGTGTCCTGTTCATAGTAGGTCTTCAACAAATGACTGAACTATAAATCTAAAATGTGAAAAATCACACAAATGGATTTATTATAATGTTTTTGTGTGCATGGACATGCACACACCAGCCAATGTATGAATAAGAAAAAAAATTAGCAGATTATTTATGCTTTCAAATTCTCTGTACTGCGTTAAGTAGAAAGATGCCTTCTGGTGTAAAGTATAAAGACTTGTGGAAATTGAATCATTTGGATGTACTGAGGGATAGCAGTGAATACTGGTGTGGGTGCCCCTTCTGATAGGGTCGGCCTTCTTAATGATGAGCCTCTCTGTACATGGACAACAGACACTCCCTTTTGAAGATTCCATTATTGTAGGGCTTCCAAGGATAGCTTTCCAATTGTATAGTCTTTGAAAAATCAGATCCCTTTAATGAGGTACTGGCATGGGAGGATTTCCAGTACTTCGGGAATAGAAATGTGATCATTTACTAATAGTCTCACCAATATTGTCTACATATGTGTGTTATAAGTACATCTGTGTCATCATTGGCAGTAATTGGAGAGAGCCAAACCATGGCGCCAGGAAGACCTGGTTTCAAGTCCTGCCTTTCACTTGCTGGACATGTGCGCAGAGCCATTTAAATGGTCAAGGAGATCTGTTGACTGACTGTAGGACTTTTATCCACACCTGCCTAGAGTTCTACACATGACAAAATCACAAGTATCTTCTAAATAAAAATGAAATGAACATAGAGCCTTCAGGTTGTTAAATTGGATAATGCCAGTCAATTGCTGAGCTTCCAAGTACAGAGTTGAAGCTTTATGAAAGTGTTAGGTCCACAGGAATTTATATTTTAAATAAAAGCAGAGGTCTGGTTCAGACCTGACTTTTAAAGGGTGACTTTAAAAGTGGTCTCACAGCTGACTTCCACATGATAACAGTATTGGGAGGCTGTGTCCTTTTCAGAGAGGAGGATTCTGTGGGCTGCCTCTTGTTTTGTTGGTTAATCTACTACTTGTGGATTGGCAGTGAAGCAAAGGTTAGTTTGGTTCATGAATTTAGAGCTAATAATAATTTGTTTAGGTTGCTGGTAAAGTTACAAAAGTGGCATTTTAATAAGTTATGTCCTTGTTTTCTCATTAAAGGAAAAGTTATTGGGAAAAATGGCAAAGTGATTCAAGAGATTGTGGACAAATCTGGAGTAGTTAGGGTGAGAATCGAAGGAGACAATGAAAATAAACTACCAAGAGAAGATGTAAGTTGATTTTTAAGTCTTTCCTTTTTTGAAACTGCTTTCATGTGCTTTTCCTAATTGATATATTGATATATTATTTTTTAAATTTTCAGTTATTCTGGCTAGTTGCATGTCTTGTTTTTCAATTAATTTCCTATTCTTGGTCTCTGTAATAAGGCCTTCTAGGTATTGCTTTAACTTAAAAGTGACAGAACTTGAGTAAACAGAATATTTTAGGGGATCAGCTGAGTGATAAAAGAGTGATGAGCCGTTTGAGAATTTGGTTGTGTTTTAAGTTTGGAGATCTAAGTCCACGTCTATTGATTTGACTTTTAAAATTTTTACTTTAATTTAAGATGTAATATAAGAGATCTTAGGAGGTTTTGTTCACCTGTCATTGAAAATTCTTTATTGGTAAATTAATAGATGAGTCAACATAGTCCTGGTTTTCTGCTACTTAATGAACTTTGTGACCTTGAGCCAAAGGCATTTCTTTGCCTCTCTGAATCTCACTTGGGCATATTTTTTGTGCTGACTTAACGTTCAAAATTACTTTTGCATAATGCCTTTTTGCTTTTCAGTGTCTTTTTTTCTTCCTTCAGTAATATACAAAAATATTCCCTAATGTTGTCATCAGCTTTCTGTTTTTCTTCTATACTTTCCCTTAGAGACCTTCTGTACTCCTGTGGCTTCCATCTCTTTTCTACATAATTTACTGTCTTCAGTTTTCACTTGTCTCCAAAATAGCAATACTATATTTCCACTTGCCTGCTACGAGTATATTCCACTTATTTTAAACACAACTTTATTCCCCAAACATCTCCCAACCTCCCTCAGTTGCCTGTTGATGTCAATCTGACAGTGATACTGATTAAAATCTGCAATTTACCTTTGACTGCTCTTTCTCCTTCAGTCCTCCCTGCATGCCATTCACCAGACCTACATTTACTCTTCTTTGAGAATGAATCATACACATACCAGGAACCCAGGGACATCCTTCCTCCTCATCCTTCATTCAGTTTATTCTTTCTCCTGTACACTCCACACTTTGCACTCCTTAAACTGATTGTTTAGTCCCTCTTCCAACCTGTCTGGCTTTCCCTCAAACATTTGAAGTCAATGGACATAACTTCACTTGAATTGTGTACTTTTCACTTAATAAACACACTAACCTCACACATC
Organism: Bettongia penicillata ogilbyi; assembly: GCA_023548195.1. NCBI lineage: Eukaryota > Metazoa > Chordata > Mammalia > Diprotodontia > Potoroidae > Bettongia > Bettongia penicillata. The sequence continues at coordinate 12,241,558 of JAJHZJ010000496.1, forward strand.
TCCAGCTTTCTTCTGGCTGTTCTATCCTGTGTCCTTCAAGTGCCTGTACAGTTGCTACTTTGTTTAGCAAACCTCCTTCTGATTCCTATAGCTCTTGTCTTTTTCTGTTTCCCAGTTACAGTGACATTGCTTATGTTAAATGCTTTGAATTATTATTTACATCTTGTGGTTTTACTTTATCATGTCTTATCTCCTCAACTAGATTATAAGCTCCCTGCAGGTGTTAAGTGTATTTGTCCTTTTTTAAAACATAGAAGACAGCATGAACTGCTGTGTCTATCTTGTAGTCATTGCTTTATAAATAGTGATTGGTTACTGGTGAGTTAAATTGCTCAAATGATTGCCCCCATGATTCTCTAGAGAGGAACAGTTATTTAAGCCTTTGTAAGATTTAGGTAATGATTTTAGTTCTTGAATTGTTAGATTATAAGCTAAAGATGACATTTTAAAAGATGACTATTAAAACATCCTTGACACTTTGTAATTCTGCCATTAGTGAAGGATACTACATCCCTCACTTTTGCCTTTCATATTTGACACTTTAGTTTCAGTTAGATCAAAAGGTTTAGTAACAAAATGGCCATTTCTTTATGTCCCATCCATTCAACAAAAAGTAGGTCAAAAGTATCCAAAATACCAATATGCCAAACTATCCTTTTTCTTTTCTTATCTCCCTAGAGCGTCTATGTCCAGTAGTGTCTGTTTGCATTACTGAATCCTACTAGATTTTTTTCACTGGAGAATAGTTAGAAAATGTCTATATATTATATATTGAGGTCAACCTGAATTTCATCCATCGTGCGCTGTATAGGAGCTCCCAATGTCTTGCACCTTTCTATAAGGAAAACTTGTAACAATTTGATCTGATTCAGAGTGGAAGACTCCTGCACCCAACCAGGGAGATTATGGTTACATGAATTATTGCTGTTGAATGAATATAGTCATTTTCCATTTTTTAAGTTCAATTCAGTCATAGATGTTGTTAACCTAAAAGCTTCTGAGAATTGAACTAAATGGGAAAAGCAAGAATTTTGCTTTAAAAGGGGAACACAGTTGGTATTCTTATTCTTTGAACTCTAAAATGGGGTTTTGAAGAAGCTCAGGAAGAAATTAAGCATTTTATATGTTTTAGATTCTTCATAATGCTTTTAGTTTATTTTGGCATGTCATCAATTAAATGAAAAGAGGTGAATGTGTTTTTAAATTTTATTTGAGTATTGCTATATCCAGCTTCATTTTGGAATTTTTATAATGAAGATTCTTTTTACCTTTCCATACACTTCCTTTCATCCCCTCTCTTTCTAGGGAATGGTCCCATTTGTATTTGTTGGCACTAAAGAAAGCATTGGAAATGTGCAAGTTCTTCTAGAATATCATATTGCTTACCTAAAGGTAGGTATTCTGAATAGAAATCTCAGTTTTATTTTGCTGAGATTTTTTTTGACAGATTGAGTGATATCTATTTCATGTTAAATCAAATTCAGCTCCTAATTAAGAATTTGTTTGGAGAAGTCTAATCCTGATTTTTTTTTTTTTACTCTAGACTTTTATAGGGTATTTATTTCAAAGCTCCAGAAATCTTATTTTGGTATCAGGTACTCTCTGTAGAGCAGCTCTGGGGCACTTGAAGTTCTTGAATCAGTGCCTTCAGTAGTCTCAGTCTGCTCTCCTGGTTACAGGGTAAATCCTAGTCCTCATCACCTGAGAAAACTAAGGAAAAGTATAATCTTTGTTTCTGTATTCTAGCCTTCGTATTAGCTGCCAAATACTGCTCCTTTCTATACACTGACAGAGAATTAAGAATAATGTATATCTTTGATGGAGAAAATGCATAGATATAGATGCTTCGTAGAAGTTCAACATAAACTGGCTACTTTTGTGCTCTCCTCTTAGGAAAAAAGTTCTCCCATCTCTGTTAATCAAGGTGGCATTGCTTGAAAATTTGTATTAAAATTGGATCTCACTCTGGGTCAGCTTTCAGTTGAATAGAGTACCTGAGGAACTTGATAATAGAATATATACCTTTTGTAAACAGGAAAGAGAAATCATAAGGGATTTAAAAATGTTTATATTCCTACCTGGAATGATATTTGTACCTTTCTCAGTATTAGGGTAATTGGAGGGAATATAGATATAGGCAGAAGGCACAGGGAGGCTTGACTATGAAGGGATGATATCTAAAAATAAAATAAAGTGTGGTGAATGTACTGGGAGAGGTAGAATGGGGTAAATTATCTCACATAAAAGGGATAAGAAAAAGCTTTGACAGTGGAGGGGAAGAGGGGGAAGGTGAGAGGGAATGAGGGAACCTCACTCATTGGATTTGGCTTAAGGAGGGAATAACATACACACTTAATAGACTGTGAAAATCTGTCTTACAGGACAGTAGGGAGGAAGGGAATGGGGCGGGGTTAATCAGAAGCAAACACTTTTGAGGAGGGTCAGGTCAAAATAGAATAGAATAAATGGGGGTGCAGGATAGGATGGAGGGAAATAGAGTCGTTCACAACATGACTATCATGGAAGTGTTTTGCATGACTACACATGTATAACCTACATAGAATTCCTTGCTTTCTCAATGGGTATGGGTGAAGGAGGGAGGATTTGGGAATCAAAAGTTTTTAAAACAAATGTTAAAAATGTTTTTATATGCAACTGGGAAAGGAGATATACAGGCAATGGTGTATAGAAATCTGACTTGCCCTACAGGAAAACAGAAGGGAGAAGAGGATAAGAGAAGGTGGGGGCATGTGGTAGAAGGAAGGGTAGATTGGGGGAAGGGGTAATCAGAATACATGCTGTCTAAGAGGAGGGGGAAGGGAGAGAGAAAGTTTGGAACTCAATCTTGTGGAAATGAAATAAATTTTTAAAATAATATGTATAGATTTAAACATAACTTAGGTTTTTAAATGGTTTCATTACAAAGATGTTCTAAGATGTTTAATTGAATGGTCTTACTAACATAGTTTGAAAAGCTGAGCTGTTAAAGTTAATAGCTTTAAAGAGTAACAGCATTATTTTTTCAAGTAACAAATTTTTAAAAAATCCTTAGTAGCTGATTCAATCCATTATAACATCGATAAGATCTGGTGTTTTTGGATGTTTGAATACAGTGTGATGCCACCGGTTCTCTTGGACTGGGGTGGAGTAGACTAAATGTACAGGCTCTGAAAGAAAGATGATTCATGAGGCTTCATCTTTTTATTCCAGGAAGTAGAGCAGCTAAGAATGGAGAGGCTGCAGATTGATGAGCAGCTCCGGCAGATCGGTATGGGTTTCAGACCCTCTTCCACCAGAGGGCCTGAAAAAGAGAAAGGCTATGCCACTGATGAGAGTACCGTTTCTTCTGTACAAGGTTCTAGGTCTTATAGTGGAAGAGGCAGAGGTCGTCGGGGCCCTAATTATACATCTGGTTATGGTAAAAATAATGATTCATATTTACTGATGTTACGCAGTTATGTGTTTTTGGGGTAGATGTACCTGTTTATGTTGCATTGTTCATGAAACTTAAACTTTCCATATTTGGTAGGAAAGCCTAACATTCCTCTCCTTAACCCTAATTTTCCTATCCACGGATTTGCCAATTGATCTTCAAAGGAGAGTGAATGAACAACTAACTGAATGGGTAGTTCAGCACAGTGATTGGTAATAAGAAGCAAAGGGCTGTTTGAAGAAATGAAAAAAGACATCTCCTCTGTGGATTAATTGCTTGTGTTAGACATTGTGGTAGTCAAATGAAGCCTGTTAAAGTACCTGACCCTCATGCAAATGGATCTTGTGCAGGGACCTTCTGGGGGTTCCAGGCAATAGAGCTTTGTTGGGGTTTTGGGTGGTGTTTTCCGGCCACCCCTGATGTCCCTGATCGCCTTCCTTTTTTTTCTCCTTTGTTATGTTTACCTCCATTGTGGAAATAGGCTAGGAATTGGAAAGGCATTGCCAGCCAATGGACGCATAGCTAACTAACCTGTCACTCTAGATGCGGACCCTCTTTTCATTCCTTTTCTGTTTAGGAGTCAGAGAGTTTCTTCTGTTTATCACCAAATTTTTCTTTGTAAGAGACACTTGAAGGTTCTGTCTAGAAGCCTGGTTTTTAAAGAGTTCTTTATTGTTAAAATGTGTGTTTTAAAGGTAACTTAGCCCACTATTTCTTTTTTATTTATTATAGAAATTTTAGCACATTTCAGGTGGATTTTGAGATGCTAATAGAAATAAATGCAAAATGGTCAAGATTAAGACAGTTAAAACTAAAACCACACGTAAAGGAAAATTATCTCAAAAGGAAACCAGAATTAATAAAACTAGGCATCTTCAATCATTGTGTTTGGGCGCTGAATTGGTCACCTGGTTACCATGGCAAAAAGAACGCTGCCTTTGAAGATGTTTTCTGAGAAAGTAAAAGGAGGTGCCTGTTGAGACAGTTTCCGCATTCACACAGACACTGGCCCTATTGATTCTTTTTTCTAGTAATAGATGTGGGATGTCAAATGTTAAAATACTTCTGCAACAAAAAAAAAATGCAGAAATTTTGTTCTGTGACAGTACTTGTATTGACCACATGTTCAAGTGTGATGGCAAAACCTGTTGTCACAAGTATGCCTTGGCTTCCTCTTCCTCCACCGCACCACCAAATGAACAAATTATGTGACAAGTCAGGAAAAATGCCTTCACATGACAGTTACTATTTGTTACTTTGTCATAAAAGATGTATTAACACCAATGAGTTAATTTCTTTGGACTATTTTACTTGTATTTTGGGTCACATCCAGTGTCCTTGGCATAACATGTTGCTGTGTGGTAGAACACTTTTGTATACTACCCATTTTAAGCCTGAGGCAAAAACTGAAAAAATAGAAGGCATAATTATATTGTGATTTAGTAGTGTTCTTTTCCCCACTTTTACAAATAATTGCTTTTTTTTAATCTCCCCAATTACTCAGTTCTTGCTTTTTCAATTATTTTGAAATCTAAAGAAGCTGAAAGTGAACCCCCCAGTATTTGATCACCTCCCCTGGATTATGAGTCAGTCTCCACTGTCTCCCCTACAACCTCCACAGAGCTGCCAAAGGGCTTTTCTGAAAGCCCCCAGCTGACCACAGCACTCCCTGGAGCAGAGTCCAATCCAAATGTAATTTGGAAATGTTTTACAAAATGGTGTTAATAAGTCAACATGCAGCTTGCAGGTGTGGTGACCTCTTATTCAGTGAGCAGTTGATAAATAACACTCCCGACTCCTCCCTGCTTTTCCAGATAGATTGTTCCTCTGCCCCCAGTATCTCCGCCTCACTGAGATAGCTGGCAAGAAGCCGGTCCATGTCCACATAAATACCCAGATGCTTCTGTCCTTCCCCACCTCCCCATGTGCCTTAGTTACACTCCTATCCCACCTTTACTCTGTTCTGATCCTCAGCAGCCTTGAAGGACTAAGCCTTGTTGATTTTCTCCAGCCCCGGTACCTCCAGCTCACTATTACACGAACTTGTGTCTGTGTCTGTCTGTCTGCGCCTTCACACGCTGCGCACCCCTTATGTGTGTGTTGGCCTTTGTTCATCTGCTGAGAAAATCAAACAATACCGCTACGTGAAGAGAACTTTGCCAGTATTAAGAAGCATATAATAATTTGGGAAAATCACAAGCAGAAAGCGTTTTGGATTACTCAGTAAGCGGCACTGCTGCGTCTAAATCACTTCAGGGCAGTTCGTAGGGTTGCCGTGGCTGGCTGTTGCTTTTGAATTGGATTTAGTCTAAATTTGGTTTGCAGATGTTTGTTTCTATGCTATTACTCTAGTCTAAGGCTAAAGAAGTTCTTGTGTGTTTTTTTCAGGAATTTAAAAATACGGACAGGTAGACCTTAAATATTTACTAAAATGATTTTTAAAACTTTCTTTCAAAAAGGTATTACTGTTTTTCTGATCATTATTAGAGTGTTTTTGTAGTAATAATGTGAAAAAAGAATTATCTGTTATTAACACTTTATTGTTTCTTGTGGTTGTATTCCTTCAGATTTTGAAATCATAATTTTAACAGAAATTAAACTATTTGAGGAGTATTTTGCTTCACATTTATTTAATAGGCCCTCTTCCTTCCCCACTCAGACTATACTTTGTGGTAAAAAAAAAATTTTTTAAAGGCAAGTTGAGACAGTTAAGATACTGATTAGATTTGACTGTATATAAACAACATCTCATAATCATACATGTCCTCTTTTTTCACACTACTCTTCTCCTTTGGAAGAAGGTTATTCCTCACCTCCCCACACTCTGTCAAATTTTGGTCATTCTAATTACATAGCTTTCGTTTAATTTCATTTTTGTTTCCATTGTTGGTGGCCATTTTGTCAGGTCCTGTGACAGTTTGCAGCACTTCTCATGTAGCTGAGAGTTTATGATTTGAGAACTGATTGTCTTTGGTCACGTAAATATATTGGGAAATGGTTCTTGCTGTTATAGACTCTTGGGCATATTAGGCTTTTAGTGGAGTTAATTGAGGCAAAGATCAATACTTTCCTTATCTTAGCTGAGGAAAAGCTTTTCAAATTCAGGTAGTCAGATAATTTAAACAGAAGCTGTTAGCCCATAGAAAGTTTGGAGGCATCATCTTCTCCCTTGGGAATTATTAAAAATGAGAGAAGGAATTAAATGTGATGGTAGAGATACAATAGTGAGGATCAAACCTGTGAAGAGAATTTCAGTAGTAGTTAAAGCTGTGGAGCTTTGCAGTGAGCTTCATTGGCTAGCTGAGTGAAGTTCGAAGTTTGTTCTGGCTTCCTCCCAGCTGCTCCTTTTCAGTCCTTAGACCCACCTTTTCTCTCAGCCTTCTTCAGTAGCCATTGGTGCCTCTTGGTGGCCAGCTTTTCCTGTCCCACCTGTGACTTCTCAGGGTGATTCACTGTTATGGGTGATGTAGATGTCCTTTATAGTCCAAATGTCATTTTTGGTTTAGAAGTTTTTTTGTTTCTCTGAATACCTTTGAAAACCAGATAGATTCCCCTCAGCCTTTACGTTGCTATTGTCAGTCTTGCCTAAAAGCAGTGGATGGAGCAAAGAAATGACTTGATTCAGCTGTGTTCAAGGCTACCTGTATGTGCTGTATGCTAATAATTTTCTTAATATTGGGAATCCTTTAAGACTTACCCTTTCCTTTTCATTTTACATTTCCATTGTTATCTTTGCCAGCCATATAACCTTGTGACAAGTTCTCAGGTTGTAAAGCTGTTTACCTCACAGTTAGGAATATTTAGGGTCTTTGAAGTCTATACTGACCATTCCTAGAGAGGTAAAACTATTCATCTTAATATAGTATAACCTCCCAGTTTTTCTTTTAGTATGCTTAGAACTTGCCATCTTCTCTTTGTGTGTCATTACTGAGTTGTAGTTGTGCTCTAGTCAAACATTGAGCAGCTTGTGAAAAAAAGGGATTTTTAAGAATTTTCTTAGCAAAAGGGGAGGTAGGAAAGGAAGAGACTTTCTTTGATCTTTACTAAAGCTATTAAAATGTTTGAACATTTTATATAATGGAATGCATAATTGAGAATAGTTACCAAGCAACTTCAGTTATTTGTAAGTTGTCCATTTTTGTGTGACTGGAGTGACTTATGGTTGTTCATAGAAAATGCCTGGAAAATAAATACAGTTCATGTCAATTCATTAATTCTTTGTGTACTGTCACCCATTTTAAATAGTTTGCGTGACACTTTGCAATTTGGAGCATCAACAGTTTTGAAGATGCATATTCTCTTGGGGCCTGTGGTCTGTTTTAGGGGCCAGGATCTCTAGCCCATAAAATAAATCCAAAATGTCAAAGACAATACACATTTAAGTACTTTACTATTTTTTTAAAATTGATTTTAGTTTTCAACATTCATTTGTTTCCAAGTTTTCTCCCCATCTCTCCCCTCCCCTGCCCTGAAATACCATGCATTCTGATTATTCTTTCCCTTTACTTTCCTCTTTTTATTATAGTATGTCCATTAGGATTGTAGAGAACGTTGGGCTGGGGACAGGAACAACTAGGTGTGAACTGTGAAGAATGGATAAGGTACACAGGAGGACGGCATTCTTTGTAACAGATGTTTGTAATAGATGTAAAAGGCATGGGAATAGAAAATAAGAATCATGTAGAAAATATGAAAATTTGACAGAAATCCTAAATATATGATAAAAGGAATGTAAATAGCCCTTGACAACAAATTGAATTTTGACCTATTTCTGTTGTTCCAGTCAACTGTACTCCACTTTTGTGCTGTGTTTGTGTGATTTCAGATCACAAGTCTGTTTTCATTGTTATGAAAGTCGTAGAAGATAGCCAGAACTTCAGCTTGGTATTTCCAGTTTTTATCGAGATAGAGAACTCAGATTATTAAAGTTTCCAGACACAGCATCTTTGTGAACATCCAGATCTCTCAATAAAATTCTGAAGTCTCACGTTTTAGTCATGTGGCACTTGGCACATCTTAACTTTAGGTATTTTCTGCCTGAGAAAAATAAGTTTTTCAGAATTATTGATGATGGCATTTTAATTTGGCAAGAGTTAGTGCTACTTCAGCGTTTTAAGCAGTTAATTTCATTATATTTTGTTTAGAGGTAGATATTGATATCTAAGCAAATATTGACTGAAAAGATGTGTTGGCTTGATCCAATTAGTTTGTTCTTTTTTGATTCAGGCACAAACTCCGAACTGTCTAATCCCTCTGAAACAGAGTCCGAACGTAAAGACGAGCTGAGTGATTGGTCACTGGCTGGAGAAGATGACCGAGAGAGCAGACACCAGCGGGACAGCCGGAGACGCCCTGGGGGGAGAGGCCGAAGCGTTTCAGGGGGTCGAGGGCGTGGGGGACCCCGTGGTGGAAAGTCATCAATCAGCTCCGGTAATATGCTCTGCAATATAAGGGTCATTTCTCTTGAAAACTCATGTGAGCCTGGCACTCTTTAGTTTCCTGTTGTAAAGCTGTTAGATATACTATACAATTGCTACTTCTGCTCTGTTCTCACAAATAGGTGAGGGATACACAGCTATGTTTATTAGAAACAGGGGGTGCCCACAGAACTTTAAGATTCTCCCCTTTAGCAGAGTAGTGTATGCATCAGGTTAATTAAGTAGTGGGAGTGACAACTCCAAATTTTTATGTTGGAAGACTATAAACCAAAGAAGTGAGCCTACTGTTTGATAACTTACGTGTTGGATACATAAATCAGAGCATAGTTTTTATCCTGCTCTGTATTCTATTCTAACATGTCTAGTATGAGCAGAAGCCCTATAGGTGTCACATTAAAAATTTTCATTATATTGCAAGCCTTTATCAAAAGGAATAGATACTGTTTCACAATTAATTAAAAAGATGATAATTCAGGACCATTCATTGAGCCCCCATAGGCTTTGTTGCCCTCCTTGTATGTCTTTAGTGGTATCCTTTGACCACTCAGTATTATGTTGTTATGCTCCTAGTTACTGTAAAAAAATAAATTTTGGGGGAGGTCTTGTTTGGTATGGGAATCTTCCTAAATACCTTCCTCCGAATAACCCTAAATCATGGGTTATTTATATTTAGTTCTCTTGAGGTATTTGACTGTAGTGAACCCAGGAGACAGCATGTTCTACTTTGAATTAGGAAGGACTTAGATTTGAATCTCAACCATAAGACAGAACTGAATGACCAAAGTCACTGAAATCCCCTGAGCTGTTCCCTTTCCTCATCTCTAAAATGGGAATGGGAATAATAGAGTAGCAGCTTCACAGGATTGCTGTGAGGCATTGTTTAATGGTAGAAGGTAAATTGCTTTAAAAACTTGGAAAGGGCCATAAAGAGTCCAGTTACTTACTGGTAAGTGAATCAGTTTTACCAGTAGAAGAGCAATAAGCTTTTCTCAGGTTATCTAATCCCTAGTAAACAAATCTAATAAATTTTCATCTTTCTGCTTTTGTGTAGAATTGTGAGATTGTTTCTGTTCAGAGTAACACCACTGAACTCATTGCATGGAAGCACAGATACTTATTTGTAGATGACTACTTAAAAGTAGGCCATTAAAAGCCAGTGTAGCCATCAGCCCATAATTTGCTAAGGAAAAAGTTCTTTCAGTAATAGAGTAGTGTATTAAATGAACTTTAGAGAAAGTGTGGCATTAATGTTTTGATGTTTCAGATTTTGAACCCCTTAGAGTTTTATATGGAGAAACACTTTTGATAGTGTGACTTTTTTTCATCTATTTTCAAGTGTTTGATGTTTGGTGAAATTAGTGATATAGCAAATAAAAGACTGGGGCATAATTTTTTTTTTTTTTTTTTTTCAAACGAATACAGTGCTTAAAGATCCGGACAGCAATCCTTACAGCCTACTTGACAATACAGAGTCCGACCAGACTGCAGACACTGATGCCAGTGAGTCCCATCACAGCACTAACCGCCGTAGGCGGTCTCGTAGACGGAGGACTGATGATGATGCTGTCCTCATGGATGGAATGACAGAGTCAGACACTGCTTCTGTTAATGAAAATGGTCTAGGTATGTAAACGTTTAGGTACATATATAGTTTTAAATGTGATTTACATGTTGAATTTTAGTTGAGAACTCATTGTAAGCAGTATTGATAACGTGTGTCTGGACATAATAAGTAAGACCCATATAACGCTAGTTCTCAACCTGTAAAGCCTGTTTTGTACCAAATACCATGGCTTTGTCAATGTGGGTAGGAAAATTTCAGTACCTGTCAGGGCTGCTGTTTAATCAGTGAAGTACTAAAGCAATATAGGGTATCCTTCCCTTGTTGCCCTGATGAGATGCCTTCCTCAGATACCACCCCTCAGTGAGAGATCAAAACTTCAGAATTGGAACTTAAATTCATATGTTTCTGTTAACACCTTACTTGGAAGTTGTATAGGTCTCTGCCCATATTTATATGTGTGCTTGTAAAAGCAGGTTAAAATGTCAGTATTATGGAAATATCCCTGCCCATAATCCCCTAGATGACATGGCCTTACCTCCTTAATAGTCTGAGGAATGTATGTGATTCTTAAATGTTGTGCATTCCATAATCTGTAGATTATATTCAACTTATCTCTTTGTAGAGTGTTTAAGATATAGCCATGTATTTCATAAAAGTACTGTATATTGTTCATTATTGATGTTTGTTTAAACAATCTCTCTTTCCCCCTTAAATCTTTGAAGGAAAGACTTTTTATTGTCAGAATAGTTCATGGTAAACTTTGCAATTGCAGATGATAGTGAAAAAAAACCCCAGCGACGCAATCGTAGCCGCAGGCGTCGCTTCAGGGGTCAGGCAGAAGATAGACAGCCAGGTAACTTGAGTGTGGACCTGTTGATAACATCAGGTCACAAGCATGAAAAAATGTCATGTCTGCTTTTAAAAAAATATCTATTTTCTATTTAACTGTGCACACATGTGTGCATATACATTGAAGATTTGCATTGCATAAATTGTTGACTCAACTAATAAGACACAATAAGTGTTTAATAACCTGTCTAATTGAACTAATATTTTGTCTTGTTCTCCTCCATGTCCCAGCCCTATACAAACAAATTTTATGAGAAGAATATCTCACCCCCACTCCATCTCCCTTTCCCTCCTTCTATTTTGACATAATTGTCATACTCTTCACATTTGAGATGGAAGGAAGTCTGCTCTGGTCCCCAGGAGTGTGTTCTAGATTGTGATTGAGATGGACTGACGTGTGGGCAGCTTGCATGGTGGTGCCTGATTATTGAACCTGGATCCAACACCTCATGTTTATGGGCCATTATGATGATTTTTTAAAAACCAAATATTAAGTGTCCCTTTTTTCTAACAAGGCAAATGCATGTTCTGTTATTATGGTGTGTGTGATTCCCTTCCTTTATACTTACTAACCTTTTGAAAATTAATAATACTTAACCTAATTTAAAGAATGCTAACTCATTTTAAAAGAAATGATCATGATTTGTACTTTAAAGGAAATTATTTGCTCTGTCTGTTGTTTTGAGCACATTTCTATTTCTTATGTTCAAAGAAATCACATGTATAGTTCCAGTGAAGAAATTGTGTAAGCCAGAAATAAACCCTTTTAAATTGAGCAATTTTTGAATTTTTTTCATAACACAGCCTTTCGTGGTTCTCCCAAATAAAACTTGAAAATGCCAATACCCTTAGGATTTAATCTAAATATCCTGGACATAAAAATCCATGGCAAAACTGGTAAAGCTTTTAAAAGTAATTGAAAACTCAAAAAAAGGACCTATCCCGTTCATGAAGTCAAAAGTTTTATGTGAAATAATCGTCCTTTTTGATACCTTTAATTTTGTGATGCACTTGGGTTTTGGTAGATTAAAGGACATTGAACACTACACTCCTACAGCAAATCCTTTTTGTCAATCACAAGAGTATTCCGAGGTCCTCCATTCTTCTATAGCTGTTCCCAAATTTGGAAAGATATTAAAGGCATATTTCCACTCCCACTTACTTTAAATCTGTGATCATTGGTCTAAGTGCTTTATTATCTGCCCTGCCCTTTGGTCCAGCTGACTTCTCTTTCCCCACTCTTCAGGGCCTGTTCTCACTCTATGGGCACCACTTCAATCCCAGACTACTGGGAGTCAAGGAAAAATGAAAGGAGGGCAGCCTAGGGGCCTGAATTCCAGGCACAGAAGCCAGCACTGGAAGAATCATATTCTGTGCTAGTGCAAGTGTCCCTTGCAGAATCAGTGCACATCCATTGGCATTTAATTTTCTAACATGCATTTCATTCAAAATATTCAAGAAATGTTCTACAAGAGTCAGCTTGGTGTAATGGATTGCATCCTCCTGGCATGTGGACAACCTGGGTTCTAATCCTCCCTCTTGAGATGTACTGGCTGTGTGACCTTGGGCCAGTGCCATCACCTTTCAGTGACTCAGGCAGCCCTCTTAAAAGACTGAAATTTCAAAAAAGGTGCTGAGTTCCCCCTCTGCATCTTCATTTACTCACCCAAACCACAAGTCCAGTTTAAAAAATACATTAAAAATGACATTGCTGTTTGCATCCCTTCTTTACAGTAAACTGGAACAATTTCATATTTTCCCAACCTTGCTCATGCTATCTCACCATCTTTCAGCATGGATTTACATTGGCAAAAGGTTGAACAGGGAAATGGTCTTATCCCAAAGATGTCTTCAAGTTGTGTCTCAGCTCACTTTTGAAATTGTACATTGGACCAAGTAGAATTAGATCTCTTAGGTTATGGAAATTGGATGTAAGCTGTTTTTGAGAAGACCTAATGTAGTTTACTTAGCTTCTTAGCTTTACTTCCGTGCCTTGAATGGTCAATAAAAAAGTGCCTGGCTCTTTCTCTAGATAATTCCAAAAACTTAATTTAAAGAATGCTAACTTAACTCATTTTAAAAGAAATGATCATGATTTGTAATAGCAGGGCAGCTGCTCCCCTTTTTTGCCTAAGAATGAAGCCACTAGTTGAAGCCAGAAGCATGGTTAAAATGATGCTGAGAACCATTTTAAAATTGATGCTGCTGCTGTAAAGAAATGCACATGTAAATACACGCACTCTCTTGTGCTTATGTGCAAACACACACACACACACACATACACACACACACCTGAGTCTCCTTTTCAGTTGCACTGAGGTGGGAATATTTGTGATGGAAAAGGCAAGAAGGAGGTGCTTTCAAGATAGGAATCTATTTGGAAAGAATTTGTGAGCTAAAAAAGCTGAGAGGTCTAGAGTAGTTAACCAATTTCTGGATCTTTTATTGGTATATTCCTATTTCAGAGCTTGGAACAAATGACAAAACACCAATACATATAATTTAAAAAATAGTTGTAATTAGCCAATTAAAGTTTGTAAATAATTACATTGAAGCAGTCACAATGAAGACTTTGTAGAAATGAACCAGAAATGAACTATCTGGGGAGATTTTCCTTGAAATTGGGAAATTATTTTCAGTTAGTGTTTTAAAGATAGGCATTGTGGCACAGTTTGTAGGGGAAGATACATCAGAAGACTTGGGTTTTTACTTCTAACACATAGCTCTGTAATTGGACAAGTCACCTAATCTCTGCTTTGAGCTTAAATTAGAGATGTTATGAATTGCTAATCTGCTAAATAAGTGGAGGCACATTTATCCCAGGCATTCTCTTCAGTGATGAAATCCTAGTTCTAGGCACCCAACCCCCACCCCCCACCCCTCCACCTCCCAATAGATCATCCACTCGGGACAGATGTCCATTAACTTGAGATTTATCCACACATGCCTCATATTTAGATGCTTTTAAGAGGATTATACTTTTATAAATTTTATGCAACTTTAGTTTTCATTATTCATAGAGTTGATGTTCCCCCCCCACACACACACACACATAGGTTTTAACAGCCATTGTAAATATAATTCTGTGCACTTTGTTGTCTGGTTTCCTACACGCAGAGAGCATATGAACACATCCCCTTTAGGATTGGTATTATGCCCTGATGTCAGCAATCATAGGTAGTAAATAATTGCCTGTGGAGCTGCCTCAGTTATTTTGGTTATATCAGAGCATCATGGTAATTTGTCATAATTCTAGGCCACCCTCTGTCCACAGAACCAGAGTGACCTTTATGGTCTTCCTCAGAGTTTCAGGTTTGCTCCACGTGAGGTTGGTGTGTTTTGTATGGTGCCAGCCCTTTGTAATCCCATCACCCCCCACACACCTCCCCAAGCCAGACACACGTGGCAGGGTCAGGAGAGTGATTCCAGAGTCCCCTTTGTACCTAGGTGTGTCCTTTGACTGGTGTCAGCCTGTTTGTTAGCAGGTTGCCCTGCAACTGCTTGTTACTTAGATAATTCTCCATGATGCTTTTCATTTATGTCCTCTATTCTTGATTTAGATGCAATATGTTGGCATTAAATGGTAAAATATACATGCAAATGTTATTTCATTTGTGCTTTTTAAAAAGCTGTTTTTTAAAAAAACAAACTTGCATATCTCTGACAATTTGAGTTTTCTTATTAAATATCTCCACTTATAAGAATATTGTTCCTGCATCATTATTTTTTGACAAGTGAAAATTTGCAAAGCATTGTGCAGGATTTAGCCATGTAATTTATTCCTTAAAGTTGAATGGAGGTTTTCAGCTTTTAAAAATGTTTCATTTTTAAAATTCATCAATTAGTATTCGTAGAAATTTGTTCTTTTGATTTTGCTGTAGGGTGTAGGAGGTGAATACTAGTTTATTAATTTTTGTATTCTGCTCAAAGGTTGAAATTAGTGGGGGAGGTCCATAAAGGTTGACAGTTTCTGCTGCCTTCACATGCTTATGTCAACTATTTTTCCTTCTTTGCAGTGGAATCTGAGGTTGTTGGGGTCGATTTTATACTACGGTACTCAGCCCCGCAATCCCTTGCTTATCTGCCATAAGCAGCAAAAAAAACCCGTAGCTGAGTGCTTGGCAAAGAGTGACTTGTCCAGGTTCTCTTCCACTTGGTAGCCATAAACTGATATAGATAACAATTTCACACTCCGTTAATGTTGGCATAATATGATCCATTATACTTAGTCATAGAGAAATGGGAAATCTATTATTAGTCCTCCTTCAGTAGTGGAACTGCCCTTTAAATCCAGAACATTTTAGAATGTTCTGTTACATTTCAGTACCTGTAATTTTTCTCTCTCATCTCTAACAGTCACAGTTGCAGATTATATATCCAGAGCTGAGTCTCAGAGCAGACAAAGAAACTTGCCAAGGGAAACTTTGACTAAAAACAAGAAAGAAATGGTAAGCAGAATTAAATCTGTAGTCTCCACTCCCTCACCCCTCTCTACCCCTTTAATTCTCTTTGTGTGATACTAATAAACAGTAGGCACTGGTGAGCACCTTGGGCACTAGGGTTACAAATTTAAATGTGATGTACTCTGTGCCCTCAAGATGCTTTCATTAATAATTCTAAACTTAGATAACTTCCTTTCCTTCAGGAGAGGATTCTTTGTTAATGAGCTTGATACCAAGTAACTAATGATTCATTAGGTGTGAATTAGAAAACGTGCAGTCACAATTATATTGAAGCAGCACTGTCTTTGTTATCAAGTTAAAACCTGATTTAATTTATCAACTTGAGTTACAAAAAAGATTTCTTAAGAATAAACCAACTTATCCTTAATTTGGGAAATAAGCTATATGAGAAGGGAAGGCAGGATATTGGAGGCACAGAGCACTGAATTGATGGTATTTAGGAGCATGAGCTTCATGGCTCAATTGCATCACTATGATTAATGGTGTTTCTTGGGAGAAATGACTTGATTTTTCTGGGCCTCAGTTTCCTTGTTTGTGAGGGCACTGGAAAAGGTGTTTTCTAAATTTCCTTCCAGCTCTAATGATCTATGCTTCAAATTATTTCCATGCAACTCATTCTTAAATAGTAAATCTTAGGAATTTTGAAATCTTAGGTTTCAGATCTTTGCATTAAGCAAATTTGAACACAGTTGAGATTTACAAAACTGATGAATGAAAGGAAGATTATCCACTTAACAAAAGGTGATTCAACAGTGAGTTCTTTACCATGATAAAACTCTTCTTAGTCATAGAGAAATGGGGTCTTGAAGGATGTTCTGTGGAGATGAGTTTTGGACACATCACTTCTAATCTTGAGAAAGATTAAAATGTCTTCACACCCTTGCTGAACTGAGATTTTATTGGACCATTGAGGGTCTGAGCAGACGTGTGAGGCCCAGTGGGCAGAGAGGGCTTCTTCCATCCAGGCCTCCTGAGTGATGAGGAGGTTCCAGTGCCTCCCTGGCTTACCCGAGGGTATGAGGAAGTGATGTAAATCACAAGTGCTTGAAGAATACACTTTGTTTAGATAGCAGGAGATAGATGTCTCTTGGTTTTCATCATAAAAGCTTGATGCCAGGTGGGGACAGGGAAGTGAAGCTCTTGCATGGTTTTCCTAGTGAGTAGGTCATTTTCATGGAGCTCTGTTCCTCCTCGGCTAGGTTATATTATAACAAAGTTGAAAAAGTTCTTTCCCTTTGGCAGGCAAAAGACGTGATTGAAGAGCACGCGCCTTCAGAAAAGGCTGTCAACGGCCCTACGAGTGCGTCTGGCGACGAAGCATCCAAACTGCAGCATGGCCCTGAGGAGGAAAAGTCCGGGATCTTGAAAGAAGAAGAGAATTCCCCTGAGGAAGCCGCTGTGCTCAACGGCGTGTCATAAACTGAAGTTGCTAGTTTACAGTTCTTTTACATTACATTTTACAATAGTGCTCGTACAGCTTGCCAAAGATAGGATATGGATCGCCAGTCTTGACCACCGCACTTTCAGTTCCTCCATTTGGAATAAAGAAAGGGGAGGGATCCTGAAGAAATCATATGTTAAAACATTCTTTGACACCTACTGTGTTATAAATATATCATCAGATGTGCCTTGAGATAGTATATGTAACATTAAAAAGAATTGCTGGCTATAGGAAATGTTATTTTGTTTTCAAAATATGGCAGAGATGGGGGGAGGGGGGATCCCTAACGTAATATTCTTTATGAAAGCATTAGCTGCTTTTGTTACATTTTTAATAATATGCAACCACTTCTTCACCTGAGGAAAACTAGAACGAAATGCAGTCTAAAATATTTTGCACTGAATTGTAATTTCTCCATTAGTTTAGTCTGGAAACTGGTCTGTTTTAATACATGTTTTTTAAATGCTGTATGTAGAGGAAAAGCTGCAGACCACTGGAATACATTTGTTAAATTCTCAAACTGCAGGGACACTGGGTGATATTGGCAGTGACTGTTCTACATTGAGGCTTTGTTTGGTTTATTTATTAAACTGTACAGTATTTAAAAATCAAACATAGCTTTAGTTAAAACACTAAGCTGAATTAGTCATGTCCATTCAGACATAACCTGAACTACTGAAAAGATCAATTTCCAGAAGGTTTATTCTGTATAAACTACATATGTTAGTCCTTAGTAGAGTATTTTTATTTTTGTTTTGGTTGTTTGATGTGCAATATGTTTTTGTATGCAGGTAGTAAAAAATAAACTTTGATCTTCCATTTGCTGGATTTTAACTTTTACTTTCTATCCCAGTTGTTCAAAGTCAGAAAAATACAAATAGGCCTAGAGAAGCTTCCCTTATGCTAATCATAAAAACTAATAGCTAAATTTGATTTAAAGTACAAGGCCTTTTATACAATTACAGCTATGAATCATATATTTAAAGTTAGATTTAAATTTTCCATTGAATTTTCAAATGATTTTTAAATACCCCAAAGACAGTTACACAATTTGTACCGTGAAAAGTTGACTTGGAAATTTTTTTCTGAAGAGTAAATTTGAAGATTTAAGTATGATGTAACCATGAAGACATTCTATTTCTATTGAAATTGTGACTTTCTCCTCCCTCGCACTCTTACTTTCCGTTTCCCAAAAATAATTTACATCTTGGTGAAATTATTTTTAAAGTAACATTGCAATCCAGCAAATTCATTTTGCAGACCTAATGGAAGAAATCTTGTTTTCATTCCCTTTAGGTTAAATTGGGAAATTACTCATTTTTATTAGGGATTCTGATTTGGGTCACTTTTTCCTTGTCCCCATTTTCTTCCTTCCACTCCCAAATAAAATTGAATTCCATATTAGGATAAAAGAATTTCATTTTTTAGGAAGTATATGAAATTAGTGCTGAAACACAGCCTTGTATTTGATTTAACAGCTGAAGCAGATATTTTTGAGGTCATTGATCAAGGGGAGATGACCAATCTGTAAATCAATAGCTTAATGGTAGGTAGAAAAAATTTTTTTCCCTCAGCACCCTATATTAGGAAGATAACCAGCTTCATCAATAGACATTTGAATGCTTTTTCAATAATTTCTTCATGAGTATTTGAATTATTATCTCTGAAGTTAGAAATATTCTTAGAACAAATTAGACTTCAAAGCATCTTGAGAACTTACTAAATACTGGATTCTTTGCTTAACTGCCCCATATTTTTCTATTTATTAAAAAGAAAACTTTTGACTAGTTTTTCAATTCTCAATTTTATCTTGTAAGTTAATCTAAAGGATAGAAAAGTGTTTCTGGCTTTAAAGCCATTTAATCACTTTACCTGTCTTTGTAAACTTATACGTCTTGGGATTTATTAGGGTTTTTTGGAGGCAGTTTTTTAGGGTGCATGACCAATCCTTGTGTATTTAAGGGGTACCCACTTAACCTCACTGCAAAGGTGGGAGTAGCACTGGCAGTCAAACTAGGGCTTCGTTCCTTACTGTGGTTGCACTTCTCAAGTCATGTTCTCCAGTCTTTTCCTCACCTGTGACATACAGTCCCCTCGGTCTTTACCATCCATAGTATGTGGTTAGAGACTTTTTGATTATGCTTTGAAAACATGAACGTACAACATTTAAAATGTCTCATAAGTAGAAGCTTCAATTCCATATATAAAGCCAAAACTATTAACTTAGTCTTAAAAAAAAAAACCAAACTACTCATGGGGCAGCTAGATGGTTTAGTGGATTAGAATGCTATCCTTGGCATCAGGAGAACCTAGGTTCAAATCTGACCACAGACACTTGACACGAGCTGTGTATTTCTGGGCAAGCCACTTAACCTCAGCTGCCTGTCAGAAAACAAAACACTCAAAAGCCAATACTTAAATTTGTCCCCAGTTAAAAATTAATGGTCACAGTTTTCTTGAAGCAAAACAGTTGATGGGTATGTTTGCACTACCTAAGCAAGCTGGGTTACTGCCATTCAGTACTGACTACAGAAACTTCTGGGGGAGGGTTGGGAATGGGGAGGGGAGGTTCTTCACTTCTGTGGATAAAAGGAAAGCCTCAAATATTTAATCTCAGTTTTTTAAATTTTCCCACCAAAATGTTGGCAAAGTTCATTTCATTTTAAAATTTTTATTCCTGTCCTCCCATCTTTGGCAAACCCTGTCCCCAGTTAGCAGTGAGGTATAAAATGGGTAGGGGTAATTACCTGGAAAGAAACTATTACTGAGTCATCTCCCTTAGTTCTCCATGGTTTACAGGCAAAGCATTCTTGGATCTGGAGTCAGAGCTCAATTTAAATCCTACCTACATGACCTCAAGTGGAACTTTACCTTCTGTGCCACAACACATTCTCAGCCACACTCTCCCACCTTTTTTTTTTTTGTCATGGGATACCTGTCAGTCTGAGAAAGTCTGAATCTTTTCAAAGAATATTTTTAAATGTAGAGTATGAAATAAGATTACAAAGGAAACATCCTATTGAAATGTTACCACAGACCACAGGTTAAACCTCCCCTTGACCTACTAGAATATGACCAAGCCCATGAATCCCATGACCTTGTGGGTATCTAATGTGAAAAATCAGATTAAGGAAATCGTAAGAAAGCTTTTAATCTACTAGTTGTTGAAAAATTACCTCACTAGGATGGTCAAACGTAAGACAAATTCCTCAGCTGCAGATGGCGGTCTCAGAAAAGTTTGGCGAGCTTTAAAGTAGCACTTAGTGAAATCAGAATTAAAACATTGAACCTCAAAAGTCAAACTTCTGAAAATGGTTACAGTGCAAAAGAGGACTGCATTTCCTTGGTTTTGTATTTTGGGAGAGAGTGGTCATTTAAAAGCAGTGTGGGTTGACTGCCACTCCATATGAGTGATAGATAGGAGAAATAGTTTTGGGTGTTTTCTAGTAACTGAATGGTCTCCTTTATGTCCTACATCAAATGCTACCTATGCTCCAATGGTTGGTTATTTCCTACCCCTAAACTAGAATCAAACTGGAAATCATCCACACATGTCATTGACTTTGGTTGGGTCCTAGGAACCCTTCATCAGAAAAATATGCTTAGGACATACATGATGATCCTTGTGATGACCCCTGCCTCTCAGAATTTCCAGGAGGGCAAATAACACAACCATAGGTGGTGGGACTTATACAAGGTCCACATCAAATTATCTATTGGTGCTATTTATGAAATCACTGAGGAATTCACTTCAATTACCGATGTAACCACAAGTCAAGTATCAGGAGGGATACAAAAAAAAAAGCCAAAAAATAAATCCTGGTCAAAAAATCCCATTGTTAAATGGGAGAAACAACATGCAAACAGTTACACTGTATGCATACACACACACACACACACACACACCCGTGTGTATATGTAAGTATATATGCAACATATGTACAGGATAAATTGGAGATTATACCAGAGGGAAATAAATCCCTAAGATTAAGGAGGCCTGGAAAGGGCTTCCTGGAGAAGGGGCTTCACAGAGCTGAGGCTTCAGAAGAGCTTGGAGGCAAAGGGAGGGGCTGTTAATGAAAATACCTAGAGGGAGATGGTGTATCCTGGGTGGGGGGAGAAGAGAAGGGTATCTTACTTGCAGTTTGGTATTTGTTTTATTTTGTCCTTCATTCGTCTGAAGAATTCTTCACAGATGTACATTGGTACCCATTTGCTTTGAGGCACTGAACATGTAAGATGCTTCCTCTGGGCCACAAGCCAAGATGTCAGAGCTTTTCTGTGGGATGGTGCAGGCCATACCTGCACATGGTTTGAGGAGGCCTTTTCAGAAATCTGGAGTTGTGTCTCAGAAGTCAAAGACCAAGAAGGCCCAGAGACCTGGAGGCCATGTTCAGCAATCTTTTGAAGGACCTGGCATGTCTAGCCTAGAAAAGAAGACTTGGTGAGCATATGAGAGATGCCTTCAAGTCTTTGAAGGGCTGTCATGTGGAAGAGCCATTAGATTTTTTGTGCTTGACCCAGGGGGGCAGCACTAGGAGCCATGGAAGGCAGGTGTGGGCAGTCACAGGGAGGGAGATTTTGATTCTTTGGAAGGAAAACCTACCAGTGAGGGCAGGGCCCCAAGTGGAACAGACTACATCAAAAGGTACTGGGTTCCCCCTCCCTGAAGGTCTTGAGGCCTTCTCATAGATGTTACAGGAACATATTCCATTTCTGGGATAGCTGGACAGGATGACTTTGGACAGCACTTCTGTGATTGTTATTATAACCATTGGGAGGTCATTAAACAAAGCTTGAGCGATTGCTTGTCACATTAAGTGCCTATTACGTACCAGGCACTGTGCTAAATCACACCGAAGTTATTGTTTAGGAGCTTGGTTGGACCAGCTCACATCAGGGTCCCTTTCAACTCCGAAGTCATTGTGACTCCATAATTCATCCTAAATGTGTCTAATGTACTAACCTGTTCACTTCCTCAAAAACTGTGGATAGTTCCCCATTGTCTACTGACTTTCTGTGGCCCAGACACTTGCTAAAGTTGTTATGAGATATTTGCAAAGCACTTTACAGACAGACTTTAGTGCACGATATAAATGCTAGCTATTACTGTTTATCTCAGAGAAAAGGGACTACAGGGTGGAGGGGACTAGAGACCATGAGAAGTCTCTGACAAAAGGTGGAATTTAAACTGTCAGAGTTGAGGATTAAGAGCATTCCAGGCACGAGGAACAGCTGGTGAAAATGCATGAATTTGGAAGCTTAAGCAGCCTAGATCAGTGAATTACATGGGGGGATATCAAATGGAAAAAGCCTGGAAATGTAGAATGGGTCAGGTCAGGAAATACTCTGGAAGACAAACAGGATTTCATATTTGATCCTGGAAGTAATAGGAAATTACTGGAATTTTTCTTTTGACTAATCTAGTGTCTACTCTCAATCAGCAAAGTTGTGAGAATTTCTGTCTTCTGAACCTTTTTCTATGGGGTCTGATCACATGGATCACACACCCATGAACATTGTGCAAGGCCCTGAGCTC
Source organism: Bettongia penicillata ogilbyi (assembly GCA_023548195.1). Classification (NCBI taxonomy): domain Eukaryota; kingdom Metazoa; phylum Chordata; class Mammalia; order Diprotodontia; family Potoroidae; genus Bettongia; species Bettongia penicillata. The sequence goes on from JAJHZJ010000496.1 coordinate 12,264,285, forward strand.
TAAAAATGAAGAATGAAAAGTTGTAACAGGGATGTGAAGTACAGGAATAATATTGAATTGGATGGATTCAAAGAAATGGGCCAAAGTGCTTTAGGAAAATTTAAAGAAGGAAAAACATTCTCAAATGAGGAGCTCTTTGGACTCTTAATTGTGTAAACTGTCTCCAGAAATTACTTGAGGACAGGCACTCCTCTCTTTCCAACATTTAGCATTCATCGATGACGTATTAAGCACCAGATGCTGTGCTAAGAGCTGCAGATACAAAGACAAAACCAAACAAAACATAAGAAAAAAGCCCTCCTCTCAGGGTGCTAATATTCTACTGGGAGAAAACGTGTACAGATGAGAAATGCAAAATTCATACAAAATAAATGCAAAGGAATATGGGATGGGAGGTCCGTAACAATGGGCAGAAAGCAGAAGAGAGACCTTATTGTCGGTGGCATGTGAGTGATTCTTACATCTAGGGATTCTAAGACATGGAATCTAGGGACAGGCCCCATTCAAGGCACTCAGATGGCAAGTGGAATGTTGTTCACAAGGGATAGCAAAGAGGCTAGCCTGGCTGGACCACAGAATGTATGAAAGGGAGTTAGGTTCAGTAAACCTGGAATGCATAGTCAGTTTGGATGATGGCCAATGGCCAGGAAGGAAGGCAGCTGAAGCAGGCACTGTGGAGCACTTAGAGCTTATCAGACATGGATGCCAAGGTGGCTATTGGAACAAATTGTTCTCATCCGTCCATTCAACCAGGGGAAGTCTTCACATGCTTGGGGTAAACATCTCCCTAACTCAGACACTAGCTATGTGACCTTGGGCAAGTCATTTAATCTCTGTTTGCCTTAATCCACTAGAAAAATAAATGGCAAACCACTCCAGTATCCTTGCCAAGAAAACTCTATGTACAGTATTGGTATGCTGTGTGGTCCATGGGTTTACAAGTTGGACATAACTGAATGACAACAGAAAATCCAGAAGCATGAGATGAGGAGGAAGAGAGAATTCCACGCATTGAAGACAATCATTAAAGATGCCAAGAGTTAGGAGATCAAGTGTCTTGCTGGAGGAACACAAGAAGGCCATTGTCACTGGACATAGGTTAGCAATGTGCCAGACTGGTGATATCAGGCCCTATATACAGGCCATGATCCTTAGCATGGAGATCCTGGGATTCTCCTTTAGGAAATTTACACCACCAGAGCAGCGTTAGAGGCCACGGGTCCCAGTTGCAGACATGAAGTGTACTGTGCCTTGCTAAACTGTTGGCAGAGATGAAAGGTGAAATAAAGAGGCCCAGCCAGGAGTTAGCTAGTTTCAGGGAACCTGATACTTGTCAAGGCCAGTTCTGACCTCTGTCAAGCAATCAGATCCTGAGGCCCACAGGGGTGGGCCTCAGAGCTGGGTCAGTAGCACCTGGAGTGCACTGTCCCTACAATGTCATGCTTTATTTTCCAAATGTGGAAAGGTAGACTTGGATGACTGTGGTTCTGTTTTAGGCATAGTCTGCCCTCTACTTTTGTGACCCAAAGATAAATAACAGAGAAGGTGGCTGGTATGATATACTTTGTTTCCAAAAAGCAAACATCTCATTTCAGAACATGTCCAGCTTCGTTGACACATTCTCCACAAACAGGTAGCCAGAGCTTAGAAAGATGTTCCTGGGTCACTGCATCACCTTGTGCTAACTGAATGATGAACAAACACGGCCAGCCAATATTCCTGAAGTGCAGACCCAACCACTATCACCTCCTACTCATTAAAAAATGGCTCCCCAACACTTCCAGAATCACATACAAAATGCTCTGTCAACTCAAAGCCCTTCGTAATCTGGGCCCTTTCTGAGTCTTCGTACATCTCACTTTTCCCCACTCTGAGATTCAATACCAGCCTTCTGTTTCCCAAACAAAACATTCAATCTCCCAATCTGTGCATTTTCATTGGCTATCTCCTCTCGCTCACCTCCACCTGCTGGCTTCCTTCAAGTCTTAGCTAAAGACCCACCTTCTGCAAGGAGCTTTTCCAAGTCCTCCTTAATCTTAGCACTTTCCCTCCGGGATGATTCCCAGTCTATCCCATCTATAGTTGGCCTGCGTTCTCTCCTAATAGCATGTGAGTTCCTTTCTTTGTATCCTTGATGCTCAGCACAGGGCCTGGCACATTGTAAGCATTTTAAACATGCTTTTTCATTCATTCATTTGCTGTTTTCAACATTTTTAAATAAATTAGGCAGTTGTAGTAGAGCAGCAAGGGACAGGAACCATGGTTTCAGTCCTGGCTCTGTTAATAAAGGCTCATCTTTTTTGACCACACATGTCCTTGATGTCTTTTATATCAGTTTCTGAAGCAAGTCAATCTTGTTAATCACCTGCAGCCTCTTATGTGCGTAGCACACTTTTCCTTTGTGACTCTTGCAACCAATGTTTGGGTTTTTTTTTTAATGTTTCACACCAATATGGCAGCATCAAGAGAATACTGACTTTGTACTTTTGCAAGAGGGAACAGTGTGGCATCAATGAAAAGACCACATTTTTTCCTTGTTTGGTCATTTTTAAGCTTTTGTGAAAGGAAATTAACTGGGAAAATATAGCAAGGACAGAAATTACAAAACATCCACCTAACCTTGCTTTCTCCAAAGTTTCTTGTGATCTCTTATTTGCCAAATCTAAGGCCCTTTTTCTCAGTCCTCATCTTCCTTGATGTCTGTGCAGTCTCTGAGAGTGCCCATTTCACTCTTCCCCAGAGTTCTCTCTCTTCTCCAGGTTTTTGATACCACTCTCTCCTCTCCACCTGACTGCTGCACTTTTTCAGTTGCCTTTGCTTGACCTTACAGATCATGGACACTAACTGTGGATGTCCTCTAAGGGTCAGTTCTGGGCTCATTTCTCTTCTCCCTGTACACTAACTCTATCACTTGGTGATCTTATCAGTTTTTATGGGTTCAATGTAGAGATGATTCTCAGATCTATTTTTATATCCTCTCTCCTCCACTCCATTCTTCAATCAGCCTATTAGACATCTCAAATTGGATGCCCTGTAGATAACTTAAAATTAACATGCCCAAAATACACTTATTTCCCACCAACACCCCCACTTCTCCCATTTTACAAACTTTTACTATCCTATAATACAAGCAGAACACCATAACTGGTGCCCTACTGCTGCTAAGGGCTATCCTCCTCACAGTCAAACTAATTGGAAACTTCAGTGTCATCCTCAACACCTCACTCAAACTGTTCTGTGGCCAAGACTTGTTCCTGCAATCACAACATCTCTCACCTAGGTACCCTTTTCTCCACTCACACAGCCATCACCTCAGTGCTGGCTCTCATCTCTGGATGATTGCCTGTACCTTTCTGATTGATCTTCCTGCCTCACATTTCCCCACTCCACTCTACTTTGTCCTCTTAGCTTCTAAAGTGTACATCTGACTGTAGGGGCCAGGTTTTTCTGTATATCCTTAGTGCTTAACAGTGCCTGGCACACAGTAAACACTTAATAAATACTTGTGGACTGATTGACATTCCTCTAAACAAGAGACTCATTTTCCCTTCTGCATATACATGGTCCCTAGGGAATGTGGACTCAGATTGAGAGGAAAAAGATAATAAAGTACACATGAAGGGAACACAGGGGACCAAAGGTTACCTCACAAATCTTGACTCTGAGAGCCCCTTTCTCCCTCTGTGGAGCTCCCACAAAATTAAGGGGGAGGCGATTGATAGAAGAGTCACTCCCTTGATCCTCTGGGCTGGGTCAAGCACAGTGCTTGACGACTCCTCTGGAGCCTCACCAGACTAGGCTGCTGCTCCTACAGACTAGAGTTGCTGGGGTTGGTATGAGGGATGGGGAGAGCATCTTCTCTGATGGTTTTATCTTCCTGTCTCACCAGGATAGGCATTCGCTTAAATTCAGGAAACAATAAACACAAAGGAACAGGACCGACATGCCAACAGGGTGAGAGACAGGAACACACAGTTGTCCAAGGATAATCTAGACTGTGTTTGTCCTGTTTAATCATAGGCTCAGCTCATTTTCAGGCTGCAAAAACTAAGACAGATGTACCAGTGCATTCATTTGTTGGGTTGCCCAGTCAACCGTATGTCATGATCTGGGGTAGGGGTGGGGAACCTGCGGCCTCCAGGTCACGTGTGGCTTTCTAGGTCCTTGGGGGTGGCCTTTTGACTGAATCCAAGCTTTACAGAACAAATCCTTTTATTAAGGGGATTTATTCTGTGAAGTTCAGATTCATTCTGCTGTCTTTGGAGTGACTGTTGTTTGTCCTTCATTTTCGAAGAGGAGCGATGACATCAGGAAGGTGATGTTTGTGAGGCAATGGATTTCCTTGAAGAGGCCCTGTATGATTCCAGGCTTTGATGCAATAAACACCAAGTGTATCTCTATAAACCTCTATATGCTTCTATAAAGAATTCTCTATTTGGACTTGGGGTAGGAGCTGCTCCATCACAGTGGCAAGCAGTTTTGGAGATCACAGGTCAACTTAGGTTATGGCTACCTTGATGGGCTGAACACATTTCTACAATCGGATCTGTCAGGGAACCTTCACCTGCTTCACAGAGACAGACACTTCTTTACATGTCTTTCTTAAAGAAAACGTGGAAATTTGTATTATCAAGTGCCTTTTTGTAATTATCAGATAATAGGGACCATGCAGCTACCTCTCAGCTGTGTGACTGAAGAAGTGTGCTGTGAAAAGCCCTTTATATAAAAACCTTATGTCTATCTAGTGGGGTACTGAGCAGTGTTTAACAACTGGCTCTCTGAAAAAAATATGTACCACACTTTTAAGTTGAATCTGGGTTTTTAACATTTTTCAACTACTTTCTTAAATCTCAAAAATCAACAAAACAATAAATTAAGCCCTAGTTCACAGTGTTTTCTGAATGTTCACACTGAAAATTTAACAACTGGCTCTCTATTTAAGCTGGTTCTACCCTTTCTCATGTTATTCAACTATGAATGATGACTGTAAATACCATTTGTATTTGATGGTGTAAACTGATAAAAAAAATACCATTCCCATTTGTCATTTAACTCCTCCATGCTTCAGTTTCCTCATCTGTAAATCAATAAAACTTTAAATAGCAACATAATAGATACAGCCTAATTGATGTTTGCACGAACTTCAACTGAAGTTAACACATGTACTTTAAAAAAAACACATTATCTCTGACGTCTAAGGTTTCACTGCACAAGTTACACTCTTCTTTGTTATTTTGCTGATTTCAGAATACGTGTGTGTTTTGTACTAAAACTTCGCTAGAAACAAAATGTACTTGTATTTTCTGGTGTTCTCAGCAATGTGGGCACCATGCCCACCGGTGCAGATGACAGCCTATTCATGCCTTTTCATCCACAGGACTTATTCACATTTTCCTGGGACCGCTCCATAGGAGAGTGAGGGTCCTGCCACTGTGCTCAGGTTTCCCTCCCAATCACTAAAGCATGAGTTTCTCATCCTGCCACATGCTCAATCCACTTTCTCTTCTTTTCCCCAAATATCTAATTCTATCCTTTATATTCCTTCTTTTGTACAATTCCTCACTTTTAATGTGTGTAGGCCTCTCACACTTAGCATTCACCTTTCCTTCTGATAACTTGCAATTTCATTTCTCAGGTTTCAGGGTATGATGATGTATAGCTATATTGTATAACCAGAAGAATAATGATGTTAAAAAAAAGACTTTCAGGAGTCTTTTGGGCTCATTAAAAACAGCCCAATTTCCCAAAGACAAACTGGTTTGTCCTGTTGAATTCTGTGCCCAGCTCATTATTTACATGTGATCACTGTCCCAAGAGATATGTGTTGGTGGAAGTTTTATGAATTGTCCATTTTGGTCTGGACAGTAGCTTTTTCCATTCACTTGGTTCTTTCTGTATCGATAGGCCAAACTCTTTCGAGTAATTCTGGTTCTCCTTTAGGAGGCCTACAATGTTCCAGGGCTTAATGCAATCAGTCCAATGTCACTGACAAACAGGAACATCTGGAGGATTTCATCATCTAGGGAATGCCTTTTACATTTGGACTCTGTGACAGGCACCCTCTGTAATGGCAGTAATTATGTTTGATGAGCCTGTATCTCCATTTTGTTTCTTCTTTGACCATAATGAGGGGTAGACAAAGTTTTCTCTTTCACATTTTTCAAGAACAATGGAAGACACTATATTAGAGGAATGCAAGTTGGCATTTCATAATCAAATACTTTTTTTAATGGTTCATAAACAGTAAGTGCAGTGGGCTCCTGTATTTCCTATACTTTTTAGTCAATCATATGACTGAATGGACAGAAGTAGACTGCTACAGATTACTGTTTACAAAAGTCTTTTTGCTTTCTCATACCCTGACCAAAGATAGCCTTGATGCACATATGGACGTTATCATGAGTTAATAATTTGTATCCTATGCAAATCACTTTACTATTCAATTCCCTAGGCAATTCTGTAAGACTATAAATTTCAGAGCAAATGCTGATCTGTATTGAAAGCGGAAGTGACTCACTGAGATTCCCATATGCACTAAAAAATCAACTACTGTTAAAAAATACCTTCATCACTAGCTTATTTTGAGGATCAGATGAGATAATGTATGCAAGGCACTATAAATATCAGCTACTGTTATCCTTAGGAGGGAACTGTTTGCACACTGCAACACTACACCTTAGTTCTCCTTCAGATGCAGTGAGATGCAGTTTAAGAAATGTTTGAAAGTTTTAACGCAAATGTCACGGCAACCAAATACATCAGGGTTGTGTATTACTGAATCTAGAGTGCCAGCTAAGGGGGCAGCAAACATGTTCCCAATGACTCTTCAAACACTAGGGCTCAAACCCCAGGGTCAGGACTAATGGATAGTGTGAGCCTCTAGCCCTGGTTTCCTATGTCCTGTTGCTAGGGTAACAGACCCTAGGCAGGTGCACAGCACTCTCCAGCCAGCCTGGATTCTGTAGCCCAGGCAACAAGAGGCAGGGACAACTGGGCTCAGGTTATCTGAGGTTCCTGGTCTCCAAGGTTACCCTCAGCCCAGGATTCTTTGGGTAACCAAGAACCTACTATAGCATCCATTAGGTTTTTGTTTTGTTTACCCTGAATTTAGATTCCTTTTGCCTGCTTCCCTTCCCCCTAAAAAAGCTCTATTCTTTCTATATATCCCCAGGTTCCTTCTTGATTGTACCTTGAAATTTTATTAATAATCTGTATCAGATAATTTCATCTGAACACCATGCCTTTCAGAACTGGAAAGTGCAATGTTAAGCTTACAGGCTCACTGACAAACTACAGAATAATTTTGTTACTGTAGCTAGTGAAATATATCATGATGTTCCATGCTGGTTAAAAATCTACATCAAACAAGGGTCAACTAACCCTGAGTATTTGCAGGGGGAGCGATTTTTCTTTCAAGTAATTTAAATTTTGCCCTTTGTAGCACTAACATCATTACAAAATATTTATTTACCTCTTAAAATGAAAATCCCGTTTCTGCGCCTCAGAACACACTGGATATACACTTCAGTACTTCTGGAATGGGGAATTTCAATGGAAAAGTTTTCAACCACTGCAAATCTCAAACTTGGGATGCTTAGGCCCTGATCTTCATGTCTTGTGATGGCTGAAAAATTCATCCCTTTGGAGACAAACTGGTGAACTGGCTGCTCCAGCTTTGCTAAACTGGTCCCTTACACAGCAGAAAAGGAATCCACCCCTAGACTCCCAGCTTGGTCTATGCTACCTCAACATTTGTCCCTCCTCTTCACTGATTTGGCGACCAGAGCCTCATCCACTCTCACATGGACTACCGCCAACAACCCCCTAAGCAGTTTTCCTAAAGCACAGGCCTGACCACATCACTTTCCCTCTCAACAAACTCTGGTGACTATTACCTCTAGGGTCAAATGCAAAATCCTGTTTGGCATTTAAGGCCCTTTACAACCCAGCCCCAATCTACTTTCTACACACATTACTCCTCTTCGTGCACTCTAGCCCTTTCTCAATGTTCCCCACGTACATCTCTGAGCCTTCATCCTTCTGGTCTCCAATTACACCCCCTTCCCAATGCCTTAGATGCTCTGGTTTCCGTTGAAGTTCAGCTTGGATGCCATCTTCTTCATTAGGCCTTTGTGATCCCCCCTTTGCTGGGGTCTTCTCCTCAGCTTATCTTGTAAATGTTTTAGCATACATTTTCCATGTACATATTTGCCTCATTGAGCACAACTCAATGAAGGCCCTTGCATTTTCATCCCTGTATCCCCAGGCCCCAGTATGGTGCTTGGCTTGTAGTAGTCATTTATAGGTCAGAGCTTACTATGCCCGCTGGCACAGCCTTGGTGAGCTCAGGGTCATCTCCAGGATACAATGAGGCCCTGCATCAGAGTGGATTTTCTCTGAAGACATAAATAGTATGCTGCACAGTGTAGTTTTTTCTTAATAACTTGTGGGCATCATGGTGAGCTTCAACCAGTTCCTGTCATGTTCCAAGACAGCCTTGCAGGCCCTAAGATAGCTGTCCCTTTCTAGCTGAGTCTTTGCAGTACTTCCTATTTCATTATCACCTGTCACAGTCTACTAGCAGCAGCTAGCTTCTGATGTCAGCAAGAGCCAGACAGTGAAGTTTGGGGTGTCAGTAATATTCATTTTCCATAGGGCACTTGAGAGTAGGCTTTGGGATAGCTCTTCTTGCTTTTTGCTGATTTCCAGGGACTTTCTGAATGACTGAAGTCACCACCTTTTCCCTTTCTCTGTCTCCCAGTAGGATTCGTACGTTTTTTTAAGCCCCCAGAGTAACACACCCGAAAGCAACTTTGCTGATTCACTAAAGCCAGAAATTGTTTTGAGCAATAGATCTATTAAGTGGCGGACAATTTACTCTCTTATGTTCAGATTCAGGTCAGCTCAGCTCAAACAAACATCCTTGCTGACTGGAATGGACCTTAGAGTTTATCTAGCCCAAACTCCTTATTTTATAATGAAGAAGCACAGATGAAGTTATTTGTCCAAGGTTACTCAAGCATTCCACAGTAGGAATGGAACTGGAACCCAGGTCTACATCTCAAGTTCCAGGTGGATGCTGAGTGGGTGAAGACAGGTTAACTTTGTAGTCTCAGTAGATAAAGACTGCTTGCAGGAAGTCAAAGCCTTGGAAGAGACTTTAACATGCACTAACAAAGTCACTGGCCTCTATTTATTGCAAGGAGCCTTGGCTAAGAGCAGTGCCAAGAGTGGCTGCCATGACCATGGAATGTTTTCAGCTGTGCATTCTGGAAATAGGCTCACTGTGGGAGGTGCCTTGCATTAACTCCATCCTTCTCTCACCCCCACCTCTCCAGAGCCCAATCACCACCAGAGTAGCAAGTCACAAGGGGGGAAGAGGGGCAGAGGCTTGTAGTGAGTTGTAATTATGAGACAGCTCACACCGTTAAACACAGATTCAGTTTCATCTACATTAGTACTCAATTTAATTCATGTCCCAAGCATTTTCCTTCATGCCTTCTCAACCTTCATGACTCTCCTCATGCAGGTTTCTACAAAAATCCTTTACAAGGATCACAAACCAACATGCACTAATAATAGCGTGCTTCCTCCACTCAATGTAATTGGGTCGTTTTATTTTAAAACTGTTAAGCCTTATTACAAACAAAAGCCCCCTCCTCTACTGGAATGGATTTGATCTCTAGTAAAGTCCATTCCAGCAGTAGAAATGTCATGATTTTATAAGCATTACCATTATAAGTCTCCACTAACGTTATACTCTGATGGCTCATCATAGCTTGACAGTATAGAAATGATGAAAACCTTCTGGCTCTACCAACTGTCAAAGACGACCTGCCTTGTGGAGGGATGGTAATTGGCATCAGTGGGAGCAACACCCACATTACTTAGAAGCCTGTAAGTACACACCATTCCTTACAGCAGCCAACAGCCTGGTGGACTGTGACTCCCTAGGTCCCACTTTGGGGTTTCCCAAGTGAAGGCCACTGGAAGGTGAAGGAACTCTGCCCACCTACTCTATACCTTGAAGGAAAGTGGGCTTTCTCCCTGAAAAAGTTGTTGCAGTGAAAGGAAACTATGACTTTCTTTACATTGCCCAACTGTTCATTAGCCTCTGCTTTTGAGTCACCTTTATTTTCAACTTGCTTCTGTAAAAAGCAGGCATGAACTGTAGAACAGAAGATTTTGGTACACTTAATTCTTAATTTTGATTTATTATGGCTTTTTTGAATTAGTTTATGCTTGGCAAATCTTAATGTCAAGTTTTGATATTACCTAATATTCAATTGCTTGTTTAGAGAAATAAGACCTGTGTTTATTATCACCCTAGACCTGAAGAAAAGGCAGAAACCAAGGCCACGTTGGTTTGGGTCCTACTCCACAAAGTTATTGGTTTTAGGGGGCATTGCTCTGTATGTCTCCAAACTAATGCACAAAGTACAAATTGAACACAGAAGCAAGGGAGAAACCTGTAGGTTTCCTAATCTTCTTGTATAAGGTCATCAATAAAGTACTGTGAATTGTCAGAGCAGATACACCCATATTCAACGTTTGCAAAACAAAAATAACTTTTTCTAGATTTTTCTGCCAAGCATTGTTCCTCTCAATTCCTATAAACTCTACCCCCAAATTCTGTAGCATATCATCTTTAAATGTTAAAAAGTAAGAGATGACTCATGTATATTGTGGAAACTATTGTTATCCGAATTAGAATACCTGTTTTTGCACAAGCCCACTGGGCAAGCTCATTGTTATTTTTTGTGTATCGCGGGGGTCCACTTGTATGAGAGACACTGGTTTCCAAAGGTTAGAATGCTACCAGATTGCACACTTAGGATAATCAGCATCTGAGGGCACTTTCCAATTCACTTAAGTTCTTTTCACATATTACCTATGTCTGCTGAATGACATGTCAGAGCTGCACAGGATGGGTAGTCACGGACAGGCTGAGATCTTAATCACTGGAGGGGAATGTTCACATAGATGCATTTGACCTCACAAATCCCAGAGGAAAGTACTGTCATGTTTTGTGATCCCAATGGCTTGAACCTGACAAGTTTGTGTTCTCTTCCTCCCTTGCAGTGTGTTAAAGCTCTTATGAATCACTGGAAAGTCTGGGAATTTTACACATGGATGAATTTTGTATGACTAAACAATGAAGATTGATTTTTCTTTAAAAGGTAAAAGTGTTCTACAGAAACTGTTTAAAAAATTCTAAAGGAAAAAAGTTTATAAAGTTATGGGACAGTGTATTTAATGTAAAAAAAAAAGTCCCAATAAACCATGATCTCTATCAATGCCTTTCTCTTACATGATTTCTTATACTGATTATATTTCTGATGTATGATCAATACCTATTTCATAAAAGTCATTTGAGCCTTGTGGAATCAATATGGTATATTAATACAAAATACTGCAGGCAAATGTGCACCAATTTGTTAGGTCACAGGAATGATGATTTGTTTCTGTAGGATTCTAAATATAAAATTAACTAAGTTAAATAAGGTATGTTTCAGGTTCTAGTCAATTCCCATTAAGAACTGTAATATAGCATTTGTAATCTAATAATTACAACAGCACCAAAATTAATGAAAAGAAATACCCAAATTATACCAACTAATGCAACCAGTAAAGAAATATTACAGATTTTATCAAGTTATTATAAAACATCAGGACTCCTATACATAAAGTAATTGATGTGTATATAAATTTAAAATTATCTGTGTATTAATTTTACTTGTTAGCTTGACTTTCTAATAAATCTTTAGCTTCATTGATTTTGGCTGCTATATAAGGAGATCCTCCTATAAGAAAAAAGAAAAGGAATAGTTATGGAGGTTGGGCAAAGAAATGTTTTACCTGACCAGAGAATACAATATGTCTTTTTTCTTTTGCCACCAAATAACACTGGAATTATATCCTCACATATATATCATAGGCAACATGAAATATTTATTTAAAAAATTATAAATAACATTTTTTTTAGCTAGCATTAGCAAAGAATTAGACTTTCACAAAAGTGAACTTTCAAGACAAAAGGAAGTTGTCCTTCTAAACATGAACACATGTACTTTTAACATTTTTGAATGAAATCTTTCTAAAATATTACAAGTGTTGTGGTAAATGCAATTGGGAACATAATTAGAAGTATTCTTGATGACGGAGTAATCATTAAAAACATTAATGACTACTGGACACTGCAAACTGTTTGCCTCTACACAGAAAGCTCTTAGACCCCTAGGTCTTCTGAGTACCCGTGTATGCTTTCTGCACTGTTCCTCATTTCCTAATGGCCAAGACTTACTCTTGGGGGCTCCTAATGTACTGTAGTTTAGGAAACTAGATAACCAGTCATTAGTACTGTCCTTGAAGTAATCAGCAAAAATGCAAAGTAAGGAATTCCCTCTAAGCGTTTTGTAAGGATGAGAAATCTCTTTGCTATTACTTGATTCTAAGTTGTGCTTCAAATAGCTGAGGTGACAGATTATTGTTATGGTAAAGAAACTCAACATTTTGTATGATTTAATATTCCTAGTAATATTCCTTTGGTTACTTATAAGAACACTTATATAAAAGTTACTTTTAACAGCTGAAACTTTTCTTCTCAAATCTACTTCTTGAAAGATCATACAGTAGGTTATTTTCTTGCCATCTAGAAAATACAAACTATTTTAAAATAATTATGTACCAGTAACTAGTCCACAAATGAGCTGCCTCCTCAGGTGTGCATTTATATTCTCTGAAGACACTAAATATTGGTTTCTTAGAGCAAATATCAAGGTCTAATGCTCACAGTCAAGAGCTCAGGGTTGTGGTTCTAATTGTGTAGCAGATGAGCAAGAACATGAAACAATCATTTAGCTCCTCAGCTGTCTGACTTAAGAGGGATCCAGAGCACTAGGCAATATTTAAGACCCCTTGAGGAGTTAATTTGTTACAAGTAGCTTTTCCTGAGGATCATTCTGATTGATCATCTGGGAAATACTTAAAAGATTGAAAGGAAAGTGTTCTTGTGTGTATGATCTGCCTCACTGCAACCAAAAAAAGGTGATATTCTAGGATAAAACTCTTCCCTGAAACAAAGATAGCAAAAAACTCACAAGACCTAATAGGAAGTGAGGCCGCTGGACATCTACCTACATCTGATGGAGAGCCACCAAGTGTTGGGTGTGGTCAAGAAGGCCACATAGGAGTGACTTTAAAAAAAAAATTACTGGCTGCTTTTTTATGTGTTCAGGCTAGGCTACATGATGGCTAAGTAGCAAACTGATGGACAGGACTTTTCAAAACATCATTGAAACTTCCCAAAGTCAGTTAACCATTTTTAACAGCTTAGAGGGGACATTTTGAATTTTGATAACCTGCCATTTCTCCCAAATATTTTTGGAAAAAAAAGGCAGTAAGGTGGCACTGTGGATAAAGTGCTGGGCCTGGAGTCAGGAAGACTCGTCTTCCTTAGTTAAATCTGGCCTCAGACACTTCCTAGCTCTGCGGCCCTGGGCAAGTCACTTCACCCTGTTTGCCTCAGTTTCCTCATCTGTAAAACAAGCTGGAGAAGCAAATGGCGAACCACTGCAGTATCTTTGCCAAGGAAGCCCCAAATGGGGTCACGAAGAGGTGGACAAGGATGAAAACACACATGTTGAAAAGATACTGAACACGTGACAATTTACATAAATTATATAACTAACTTAAAGCTTTTCCCTTGGAAAAACCACCAGAATACAGTGAATTCTGCTCTTTTACTTTACAGTTTAACAATCACCAATAACAGTAAGGTTTACATTAAGAACATAATGACTACTTACCCTTGTCTGGGTGGTTTAAAAGCATGATTCGTCGGTGAGCATCCCTGATTTTCCCTTTATTGGCTGTAGGGCTAATAAAGAAACATCATTGACTTTGGGCCAAAAAAGACCTTTTTCTAAACAACTACTGACGAATACATGCCACATCAAGTATATACAGAAATGACTAAGATGGGGGCGGAGTCAAGATAGCGGAGTAGAAAGACTCACGTATGTGAGCTCCGAACCCACAGCCCACATATTTCCTGCAAGAAGAGCTCCCCACAAGTTCTGGATCACTGCAGGGTGTGCAGAAACACAGTGGAAGAGATTTCCGTTCCAGAGAGCCCTGGAGACCCGTCCCCAGGGTCCGTCGCACCCCAGAAAGCGGACCCCACCCCAGCGCTGCCCTGGCCGCGGCCCCAGAGAAGCTGATCCGAGCAGGCTTCAGGGATGGAAGCTCCGGTGGCCTGGAAGGTCCCTCCGCCCACAGATGCTGCAGGTCAGTGAGAGACACACCTGGGCTGGCCGAGAGGGGAGCGGGGTGTCTCTGTGGCTTGGGCCCCCTTGGGAGAAAGTGGCGGAGGCAGAGACGGGGGCAGGAAGCGGCAGAGGCAGCAGCGGCGGCCCCCGGGACTCCCCGAGCAGGCAGGATCTTCATTACTGAAAGTCTCTGCATAAACCACCTGAAGGAGCTGAGCCTGGGAACCGGCCCTGCCCCACCCGCTCCATTTCTGAAGGTCTCTGCATAAAGCCCCTGAGGGAGCTGAGACTGGGAGGTGGCCCTGCCCCCACCCCAGCACCAGAACTAAAGCTCACATTGATTAGCAGCCGAGTCTGCCACAGAAAGCCCATTTGAATCTCAGATCCCAAGCACTAGCTGGGCGGATCTGGGGGGGGGGGGGGGTGGACAGGAATCTCAGAAGTCAAGTAACTGGTTGGGAAAATGCCTAGCAAAGGGAAGAAAAATAAGACTATATAGAGTTTTTTTGAACAGATGCAAATGATGACGAGGACATAGTCTTGCCATCAGGGAAAGACATGGAGGGCGGGGCCTCGGTGCCCCAGACATGCCAGGGGGATGTCGGGTGGGCTCAGGCCTTGGAAGAGCTCTAAAAGGATTTTGAAAAGCAAGTTAGACAGGTGGAGGAAAAACTGGGAAGAGAAATGAGAGAGATGCAAGAAAAATATGAAAAACGGGTCAATACCTTGGTAAAGGAGACCCAAAAAAATGCTGAAGAAAATAACACCTTGAAAAATAGGCTCACTCAATTGGCAAAAGAGGTTCAAAAAGCCAATGAGGAGAAGAATGCTTTCAAAAGCAGAATGAGCCAAATGGAAAAAAAGGTTCAAAAGCTCACTGAATTTAATAGTTCTCTCAAAATTAGAATGGAAGAGATGGAGTCTAATGACTTTCTAAGAAACCAAGAAATCACCAAACAAAACCAAAAGAATGAAAAAATGGAAGAGGATGTGAAATATCTCATGGGAAAAACAACTGACCTGGAAAACAGATCCAGGAGAGACAATTTAAAAATTATGGGACTACCTGAAAGTCATGATCAAATAAAGAGCCTAGACATCATCTTCCATGAAATTATCAAGGAAAACTGCCCTGGCATTCTACAACCAGAGGGCAAAATAAGTATTGAAAGAATCCATCGATCACCACCTGAAAGAGATCCAAAAAGAGAAACTCCTAGGAACATTGTGGCCAAATTCCAGAATTCCCAGGTCAAGGAGAAAATCTTGCAAGCAGCTAGAAAGAAACAATTCCAGTACTGTGGAAATACAATCAGGATAACTCAAGATCTAGCAGCTTCTACATTAAGGGATCGAAGGGCGTGGAATAGGATATTACAGAAGTCAAAGGAACTAGGACTCAAACCAAGAATCACCTACCCAGCAAAACTGAGTATAATACTTCAGGGGAAAATATGGTCTTTCAATGAAACAGAGGACTTTCAGGCATTCTTGACGAAAAGAACAGAGCTGAAAAGAAAATTTGACTTTCAAACACAAGAATGAGAAGAAGCATGAAAAAGTAAACAGCAAGGAGAAGTCATAAGGGACTTATCAAAAGTGAACTGTTTACATTCCTACATGGAAAGACAATATTTGTAACTCTTAAAACTTTTCAGTATCTGGGTAGTTGGTGGGACCACACACACACACACACACACACACGCACGCATACACACATGCACGCACATACAGAGACAGAGAGCACAGAGTGAATTGAATAGGATGGGACCATACCTTAAAAGAAATTAAGGTAAATGGTGAGAGAGAAAGGTAGGGGGAGGAAAGAGGGTGAAATGGAATGGGGTAAATTATATGTCATTTAAGAGGCAAGCAGGAGACTTTTTAGTGGAGGGAAAAAGAGGAGAGCTGAGAAAAAAAAAACAAAAAAAAAAACAAGAAGATTACCCTCATCACATTTGACTAAAGGAAGGAATAAAATGCACACTTATTTTGGTATGAAAACCTATCTTACAGTACAGGAAAGTGGGGGAGAAGGAGATAAGCAAGGGGGGGGATGATGGAAGGGAGGGCAATGGGAGAAGGGAGCAATTTGAAGTCAACACTCAGGGAGGGACAGGATCAAAAGACAGAATAGAAACAATGAGGGGCAGGATAGGATGGAGAGTAATTCAGTTAGTCTTACACAACACGACTATTATGGAAGTCATTTGCAAAACTACACAGATAGGGCCTATATTGAATTGCCTGTCTTCCGAAAGGGAATGGGTGGGGAGGGAGGGATGGGGAAAATTTGGAACTCAAGTTTTAGGAACAACTGTTTAGTATTGATATTGCTACTAGGAAAGAAGACATACAGTTAATGAGGAATAGAAAGTCATCTGGCCCTACAGGACAAAAGAGAAGATGGGGACAAGAGAAAGGAGGGATGACAGAAGAGAGGGCATATTGGAGATAGAGAAAATTAGATTGCTAGGTGTATTGGGGTGGGGGGAGCGGATAAAAAAGAGGAGAAAAAATTGGAACCCAAAATTTTGTGAGAATGAATGTAAAAAGTTAAATAAATAAAAATAAAAGATAAAAAAAAATAAAAACATAAAAAAGACTTCTGCACTTCAAAAAAAAAAAAAGAAATGACTAAGATACTGAAAGTTTTTGGGCCACTGCACAGTACAAGGTACTATATGAGCCCCATTGCTAGGATTCGTTAAAATGAGTAAAACTTCAAGTTAATCAAGCTAAATATTCATTTGCTTAGACAAAGTCAACAAAAGGAGTCTTCTGAATATGAAAAATAAATAGTTCTTTAGTCAGAAGAGTGATAAATTTCACTCAAGTGGAATGTTTTAACAATATTATGAATCTTCTCAGAAAACTGCTTAATATTTCAGTATTTGGAAATGAAAGGAAATTTGCACAATAGAAATACAACAATTGGCTAGTGACACAAAGGAGAACTGTTTACGAGACGAGTTCTAAAAATAGTATAGTTCTTTGTCCCGCTGTCCAATTGATTTTTGCCAAGACCAAGATCACCTCACTGTTCTAGATAAAGGGTATTTATAAGACTTTTAAAACGCCTTTGGGGAGCATTTTCATTAAGGCAAAGAATGAGTGATACTTAGACTTGCTCAAAAGGAAAATGCTGAATGTCATTACTCTAGACTAAATTCTGATTAGAGATATCACTTGCTTATTTATGAAATAAGGACAAAATAATGGTATTCAGAGGATCACCATAAATGTAATCTGATTATATTTCATAAATCTATTAACTATGCTCCACTCCTTTCAGGAAATCACATTAAAATTACTATGCTGTCATAGACCTCAAACCCTATAAAAAACATGCTAGGACTAAAACCATAAAGATGCAGCTCACAGAATTAAAGACTTGGAGAGATGAAGGACACGAGGGGTGCGAGGTAAAACGATAGGCCAAAGACAGAGATTATAAATGACAGCTGGGATTTTACCAGGTCCTCTCACACCAAACCTAGCAGTCTTTCTACCAGAGCCCTGGTTTGATGCTTTCAGCGCATTAATCACCATCAAGATGTTAATTATGGAGAATGATACTTCATCTTCCCCACAAAAGAGTTTTGTAGGTTTTAAAAATGCCTACTACAAGATTGTGCTAAATTTTATTGAAAAAAATGTTAATAAAGGAGAATATAAGACTCATATCCTGAACTCAATGATAAAAACGATGTGAATCATGCTGTCTCCTACATCCACCCTAAACTGTTCTGTCCTGACATTGTGGAAGCACTAGGTGAATAAGATGGTTCTCATATACTTCCACACACAAAGGCTTCGTCCCATGCTGCCCTGCTGTAGCGAGTGCAATGACTTTAAAAATGTCTAAGGGAAGGAACCATATGAATACAGTGACCTTGGGCAAGTCGCTTAACCCCAACTGCCTCATCCTGGGTCATCTCCAGTCATCCTGATGAGTATCTGGTCACTGGATTCAGATGGCTCTGGAGGAGAAGTGAGGCTGGTGACCTGCACAGACCTCCCTCACTCAAAACAAAGTCAAGTGCAAGTCATGTCATCACTTCTCTGATGGCATGGTCTTCTTTGGCAATGAAGGATGAAGACATATATATATATATACAATGGTCAGGGTGGTAACAATTGCATCCAGAACAGATGAGCTTGACTTTCCCAAGCTACATCATGTGAGACAGACTCTCACACCTCCTTCCTCTCAATGTCAGAAATTCCATTTGCTCAAGTACTCAGTGCACCAAAGAGACTTCAAATGGAGACAGTTCTATGAGGCATTTAACTTACCTTACTCCTAATATAAGTGCAGCTTCTCGCTTTGTCATTTTGGGTTCAAACCCGCCTCTATAATAGCCACCACTGAAGGCCTGAAAGGGGAAAGACATCAGCAAGAAAAATTAATGGAATAGGAAGAGTGGAGAATGACTTTGTAGAAAGTCTTCAAATAAAATCTTCAAAAAAAGATAAGCAAAGAAAAACATTTCACAGAAGCACCTTATTTTTGTTTCAGAAGCTAAATTTAAGGGGAATTTCTACAGCAATTTCACAAATAGCACTGAATTAAGAGTTCAACTGATGCTCAAGATACAAGAGAACCAATCTAAAAGGTGGAGCCTCAAGTCTCAGCACTACACTAACAGAACCATGAACCTATATTGGAAATGAGCTGACATCTTCAATAAGATGCTGCCAAACTGAAATTCAAATGGAAAACATGACAACCACGCAAGCTGGAAGAGACTGGAAGAGTAACTCAAAAATGTCATTTAGAGCTTGACTGGGACAGAGGAAAAGGAAGCTTTAGGACAATGGGGAGAAAATGGGAGTGTGCTACAGTCTGCACATCCATGTATAGGGAATGAAAGAAGTCAATCACAGAACTGAAACTGTGTTGAGACAATGGCTGTCAGTCAGTAAGTATTTAGTAAGTGCCTATTCTGTGCTATGCACTGGCTTTATTTTGAGAATCCAACTCTCTGCTCTCTCCCAAAAGCTGGCATGGGATAAATGCTTCAATTGCCCTGATAAATTTAACCTTTCAGAAGATGAGGAAAATGCCAGAATTGCTGCTCTAGACTTGATTCTATCCAAATGGTCAGGAAACTCAATTTTGGCCCCAAGTGATTACATTATCTTAGAGTTTGTGAAGTCAAGGAGGGTAACAGTCACTATGTAGACTTCAGGAGATTTCAGAAAAAAGTTAGGAATAGTTGTGTGGCCTCAAGGGCAGGATACTACTGAGAAATGCTGTAGCTGCTGCAATTACAAAGGGTTCCTATGAAGAAGCCAAGGGGGATGCACTGAAATAGTGATATGACTGTAGAAGGAGATCTGCGATGAAGCTTAGATTTTTAATGAGATGTTCCAAAATGGAAGGAGAACGTCATGGGCCCATGTAAACGTAAAATACTTGCCGGGACCTGTAAAAATGTCAGAAATGTAACTCAGATGTGCTAAGCCCAGCAAACAATCACAAACACAAGAAGCTCAAAGTGATAGGATTGCAGCTTCAGCTGGATACATCAATTTTAACTGAAAGGTATGCTCCTTAATGCCCATTCTGCTTATCTTCCCTAGCAAGAAAAATGCTCTTTAGGCAGCAAAGGAACTAAAATGCACATGAAGGACACAAGGAGTATGAAATAGTCAGGCGGCCAAGGCTGGCCCCCCAAGATGAATGTCACCTTCAGCTGCCGTGAGATGCTTGATTTCCGTAACGAGGGAGGTACCCATCCCATTTGTGCTACTTGAGTTCTGTGTCCTGCTCATTTGCTCATATGTGCTACAGCAAGCTCAAGGGTGAACACAGCAGGGCAGTCAGCAAAGGAAGGGATGGGAGGTTGGGCCATGAAGACCACTGGCCAGGACTTGGGATGTCTGACCTGGAGAAAAAGCTTTGGGAGGGAGACGTGCTCATGGTTTTCAGTTACTTAAAGGGTTGTTCTATGTTGCTCAGGCAGCAGGACTAGGAACAAACAGTGAAAACTACAGATTTTAATTACTGCTGAGAACATCTTCATATCAAGTGTATCAGGAGCCCTTATGTATCTCTAATGATAATCTTGTGGACAAAGCTGTGATGTGAACTGGACAGGTAGGTATGGAAATGTTTTGAATAACCATTTAGAATAGGCTGATAGTCAAGATAAAGGAAAATCTCTGGTGGTGTGTTCCAGGGTTCAGCTCTGTTCAGTATTTTAAATCAGTAGCTTCAAGATGAAGACCCTGATGGCTGGTAACATGGAAAGAGGATCTGAAAAGGTTTTAAAACAGGTTGCAATGCTGGGAAAAATCTATGATGAATTTAGCATGTATAAACATTTTTAAGTTCTATAATTAGTTTCAAATTCAATTCAACTAACCTTTATTAAGTACCTACAGTTCCCAGCTATAGGCCTAGATGCCAGAGACCACAAAAACAGAAGTCATCATGGGAATTTGCTTATATCCCAGCTGACAGATACAAATAAGTAAATATAAAGTAAACACTAATTCGGGGGCAACTTCCACCTGGTGGCCTCAGAAAGACAATCAGGTTGTACTTGAAGTGGTGAGGCCAATTCAGTGCTCTCAGCAGGAAGGTAGGGTAGACAAGATCACGTACAGGAGTGCGGATATCTGCTTGGGTGGGGCGGGGAGAGCACAACCAAAAGATGTAGGGCTCTGAGCCTTCTTCTGGAGGAGACAGGAGTGGATCACACTTCTGCAGGGGCTTGAGGAGGATCATTCTAGCAGCTGTGTGGAGAACGGTTTGCAGAGCTGGGAAATCTGAGGTGGGGAGATTGAGTAAGAAGCTCTGTCCCTTACAAGTCACTCCTATGAGAAGCCCTGCAAGAGCTGAGGTGGAAGCAGAGGAAGGCCTGGAGTAAAGCTAGAGGGTCACTTCAGAGAGTAGGTACACTGGTGAGGATTAAGTCTGGACTCCATCTCTAAGAATGTCCCTTGCAACTCTAGAAATCCAATTCTGGGAATGATGTCTAGTCTCATAGACGGAAGCTCAGTGTCTCAGAACAAAGTTCTCTTTATATCCTCAGATGGGTTACTGACCTAGTGACTTAAAGGGCATGCCTTCTAAGGTAAGATTTCTGGGAGGCAGATGTGTACTGAGGCCCATTCCCCACTGCCGGCTATATATGGGTATGGTTTCTGAGGGAGGCGCACTGATTCCATCAGAACGAATCACATTGATAGATTTGGAGCAAAGCAGGGCTTCAGAAGACATCTAGCCCAAGCCCCTCATTTTACAGAGTAGGAAAATGGAGGTCCTGAGAGAGTTACTGAAGCTGTAATCCCAAGATTGTCTTTGTGAAATACCCTGACAGCTCTGTATCACTGTCCTGACAGATTCTGTACAGACTCCCTTCTTCAGGAGAGAACAGTGCCACTTCCTATATTTAGAAAGAAAGTATCTTTGTATACTAATAATGATCAGCTTTCAGAACCAGTCACCAGTGGGTGTCACAGAAGATACCCTTTTGGAAGGCAAGAGTTCAAAACCAAGTACCTTATCTGTACTAGAATGGACCCTGTGGCACATGTGGCCCAAGCACACAAAGGGTGGAGCTTGTCCAGGGGTAGAAGAATGACAACTTGGGAGCACAGGAGAAGTGGGCCCCCTTACCGGACCACAATACCCTATTCTTGGGCTACCAAACTTTTTAGAGATAAAAGAGAAGAGAGTACTGACAGAAGCTGCTAAGGCTAATTTTGATAAAAAAGACATCCTTCCAGTTGGTACCCACTTACCTTTCATGTATTCTTCTAGATCAGAGGCTATTCACTTTCTGTATGTCCTGTACTCCTTTGGCAGTGTGGTGAAGTCTATGCACCCCTCAGAACCATATTTTAAATGCATAAAGTAAAATACAAAGGACTGTAAAGGAAACCAGTTATATTGAAATGAGGAGGTAATTTTTTCTCCATCCAGACTCATAGACTCACTGAAATCTAGGTTAGGAACCCCTGTTCTAGATCAGTAGCACTCAGGTACTGTACTTGCAGCTTCGTACTGACACTTCATTTGGCTTGTCTAATGGCATGTGATCCCTTCAGGAAGCCAAGTCCTCTCTTGGTGGGGGAGAAGAAGGGGTAGCGCTGTGAACTAAAAGAGTCCAACAATCATCTAGAAATGGCCAACCCTCCCACTCACCCCTCAACAATCAGAGCTGAAATAGTAAAGAGTAAACAGTAAAAGAGAAATCTTACACATTTTGGCAGACTTCGAATAACTTGCTTTACTTGAGGCTCCATATGCTTCATTGTTTGCAAAACATATCGGCCTTAAAACAAACAAAAGAGTGAACAGAACTTTATATAAAAATGAAGCCCCAGATCCCCCATGTTTCTTCCACTCTCTTATCCACTACAAACCTGCAAATCCTGCAGCTGCGATTGTCAGTCCCACTGCTACCACTGTGCTGGCCTACAGAAAGGAGAAAAGAGTTACTTCTTCCATTCCTTTCCCTCCCCTAGCACTTCTCTTCTTTGCAATTTTCAGTTTCCATTTCAAAAATAAAACTTGTTAAAAAAAAAAGGCAATAATTCAGTCTAGGATTTAATCTACAATGTTAGAAACATTTCTAATACTGCCCTAAAGACTCTTCCACCTTTAAATCCAGGATCCTCTTAGACTTAAAAGTTTACTTACTTTTTCAGCTTTTAAAATGAGAGCTTAAAATAAAATATCAGGTAGGTAAAACCTACCTCTGGGACGGAAATTAACTGCAAAAGAACAGGGCCTGTCAACGAAGGTGCTTAACAGGCAGAGAACAAATAAATCTTAATCTTGCCCACTGGGAATTAATTTTTCCTTGCCTCAGGAAAGACTATGAAGGTTGAAACAAGTGCACTGGGAGGACGGAACCAAGAATGGAGGGGAGGGGGAGTTATTCACAGTAGCCTCCTCAAACCCTGGGAGAAAGCATTTACCATCGCAAAACCCTGCTTAACTGATAGGACAAAGCACAGAAGGCTTCCATCTACACACGCCCCTCCCACTCCAACTACAGTGTGAGGACTCTGGACCTGGGATCCTTGAAAAAACAAAACGACATAGGAAGCATTTATAGAGACACAGACAATATGAATACCCAAGCACTTATACTTGCGCAGCACATACATACACACAGATACATGAATGTGCACGTGCGCGCATATACAGACATGCACAAAAGCATCTCTCTCTACACACACCTGCCTGCACGAGAGGCAGATTTAGCACCAGAATGGACGGGCACTGATAAGCACCTCCAGCACGCCCGCGATGGGCACCCAACCGAAGCACCCAGTGCAGGGTCAGTCGGGGCTCTGACCCGAGGGCAGCAGACTCAGGCCCCACGTGACCGTGATCCACGCCGCGTTTCTGCTCATTTTGTCAAACGTTTCTCGGTTACTTTGCGATGTGGTTGGGGCTTGACGCCTGGGACCCGGTCCCGCCCACTGCACAGATGACGTCACTGGGGGGAGGGACGGGTTCTGGGTTCGAGGTCAGCAGCACCAGAGCTGTAAACCCCGACCCTGAGGCCGAACAGAGGTCACCTGCTCACTGAGATCTGTGGCCACGCCGAGCCCGGGTCACGATCCTTCACCCTTGGGGGGCCTCAGTGTCCTCCTCCGTAACATGCGGGGCGGGCTGGACGGCCTCAGACCCCAAGTGACGTGCCAGGCCCCGGGCTAGGCTACTCAAAACATCACCTCCTGCAGCCCTCCAGGCCTCAGTTTCCTCACTGGTCAAACGCCGGGGTCTGGCGGGACGCTCTCTACCCAGGTGTGGCTGGGGTCCTGCCCCCCTCATGCCCTCGTGACCTTGGAAAAGTCCTCATTCATCCCCCCTCCCCCACCCCGGGAGCCCAGGGGTCCCTCCAAGCTCGCGCCTCAGGGGGCTCCGCCGCCGCCTCAGTTTCCCCTCCGGCCCCTGGGCCGCTCACCATGGCTCGGCCGGCGCTGCCCGGAGCCGGCAAAGCCGCAGCTCATCCCAGCCCAGAGGCCTCGCG
Source organism: Bettongia penicillata ogilbyi (assembly GCA_023548195.1). NCBI lineage: Eukaryota > Metazoa > Chordata > Mammalia > Diprotodontia > Potoroidae > Bettongia > Bettongia penicillata. The sequence goes on from JAJHZJ010000496.1 coordinate 12,288,559, forward strand.
TGCGGCCCGACTCCGGCTCCGCAGCTCGGGGACAGCAAAGACGGAGCGCGCGAGCGCCAAGCGACAGCGGCTGCCGCAAAGCGCCGCGGCCCGACCGTCGTGAAAGGGCGCACGAGCCCGACGCCGAGGGGCGGGGCGCGGCGTCCGCCGCGGATTGGCTGCAGCCGGGTTGTGCGGGTTCCTATTGGACGGGACCATCCGGGGCCGCGGTCCGTTCCGGGGCGGGCTCTTCCCTAGGGGGCGGGCTTCAGAAGGGCGCTTCTCCGTAGGGAGCCGAAGGAGCGCGTGTAGCCTGAAGTTACGTCTGTTATCATATACTTACATACACTGTACTGTATGTACTGCCATATACATTACGTCTTAGGCGTATTAGAAGGAGGCCTGTAAGAGGAGAACCAAGAAAGGGAAGTGTCAGAAAAGCCTGGGGAAAGAGTGGGGAGAGCGGCCAGGGATGTGCAAAGAGCAGCCATGTATTAGGCGCCTGCTGTGTGCCGGCCCGCGCCAGCTGCCCGAAATACTGGCACGATAGGAAGCAAGCTGTGCCCTCAGAGTTCCCGCTACGTAAGGAGACAAAGTATACGCCTGAGACTGTATACAGGGGCTGGCTCTGGGGCGTCAGGAGAGGCGCACGTGGTGGGGCGGGCCGGTGCGCAGGGACCCCGGGGTGAGGGTGGAGGTGGGACGACCATAGAGACCGAGAACAGCCCAGGTAACCTTGCAGAAGATGGCTCAGAATCCTGTTTGTTCCTAAGGCAACACAGTGTGTGTGTTTGCCCTTCGTTGCTGAGGAAGACCATGCCATCAGAGAAATAATGGCATGACTGGCACTTGACTTTGTTCTGAGTGAGGGAGGGCTGTGCAGGTCACCAGCCTCACTTCTCCTGAGCCATCTGAATCCAGTGACCAGATATTTCAGGATGACTGGAGATGACCCAGGATGAGGCAGTTGGGGTTAATGACTTGTCCAAGGTCACACAGCTAGAGAATGTCAAGTGTCTGAGGTGAGATTTGAACTCAGGTCCTCCTGACTCCTGCACTGGTGCTCTATCCTGCACCACCTAGCTGTCCCTAAATGCACAGCACCTTAAAGACATACTCTGTCAGTATGCTAGTGACTGCAACCATGGGAGGTGCTTACTTAGGGCCAAACTAGCAATGGGACAAGGGGGTACTGTATACACTGTAGACACAACTGCTGGTTACGTTATCCTCCTTCTCTCCTCCAAATTCCTACTCCAGCTCCTTGGCTCATTTCCACAAGTTCATGCCAATCCAGGCTGTGAAGTTGTTGAAGCCAAGCTGGGAAGTGTCCTAGTACTTAGTGGAAACAGTATCCCTCAGTTTCCAAGACTGACTCCCAGCAGTCTTATTCCATGTATGAGGAAACATTGCTCAAGATTATGTGAAGACCTTAGGGGGCACAGGTGCTATTTTCATCCCTGCTGCTCAGCTTCTCAAAGGCAAGGGGTGCAGAAGACAAAAATAGACTTTGGAAGTGGACATCTGCTTAAGAAGATGGCGGCTAAGAATAAGATTTAGATTTCTGGACCACAACTTAAAATATAAGAATGACAGGCACCTGGCCAGGTATGGAGTATACTGATAACAAGTAGTAAGAAAATATTTATCTGAAGTCTTGCAAATCTAATTAAAAGGGATTTAAATTAAAAAAGAATGGAGGGGGGAAAAACTACCTATATATATTGTTGTTCAGTCATGCTCAACTCTTCCTGATCCTACAGACCATAGTGTCCATGGGGTTTTCTTAGCAAAGACACCAGAGTAATTCGCTATTTCATTTTCTGGTGGATTAAGGCAAACAGAGGTTAAGTGACTTGCCCAGAGTTGTACGGCTAAGTAATTATCTGAAGCTGGATTTGAACTCAAGTCTTCTTGACTAGAGGCCCAGTGATGTAACCAATGAGCTAGGACCTCTGGGCATATAGCCCATATTTATGTGACCCTAGGCAAGTCACTTAACTTCTGAGTGCTCCAAGAAATTTTCTTAGACAATTCTATATGTGTTGCAGAACAGGTGCTGAACTGTGCTGGAGACCCTACATCAAGGAAATCGCAAGGTCGGTCCCCCATCCTATCTATATCTGTATGTCTGTTGGTCTGTCTATCTGTTTCTCTATCTAGCTATCTGTCTGTCTCTCTGTCTGTCTATCTGTGTGTCTAGTACAGGTGTAGAGGCAGTGGGGTCACTAGCATGTGCACATCCATTGAATTTAGGGCACTGCCATTGCTGCCTACTGCTGCCAAGGCTGGAACCCTAGACCAGCATAAGAAGTGTGTCTATGGACCAATACAAGAGAACCGTTACACGTTATTTACCTCTTTCTTCTTTTCTGCTTAGGAGATCATAATGAGTCCAAAGAATATGTGTTTTTTAAAGTTCAGTTACATTTCCATTCAATTAATACCGAAAACTAGCATGAGATCCCGGTGTGGCTGACTATAATAACTATTTCTTATTTGAATGCGTTTCATGTTTGGGAATGAGACATCAGAGAAAGAGGCAGTGATTGGTATGTCACACACAGGGAATGAAATAGAAGAAAGAAACTGTGTTAGAGAATTCTGGGATCTTCTTTATAGGCAACTAGGTGGCATGTTGGGTAGAGTGCTAGACTTGGAGTCAGGAAGACTCATCTTTGGGAGTTCATCTCTGGCTTCAGACATTTACTAGCTGTGTGACCCTGGGCAAGTCACTTTACCCTGTCTACCTCAGTTTCCTCATCTGTAAATTGAGCTGGAGAAGGAAATGTCAAACCCCTCCAGTATCCTTGCCAAGAAAACCCCAACTGGGGTCACAAAGAGTCAGACATGATTGAAAATTACTGAATACTGAGCAGTTTCTTTTGGGGGATCAGCAGCTAAATGAAAGAGAATTTTATTGATTTATGTTTCATAACTTCCTTAAAGCAGCATAAAATTATTAGTTCAAATCCCCCTTATGAAGCAGGTAAGTTTATCACTAGTTTCTTGTCTGATGGGGAGGGAGGTAAGGAGAGCTGCCCTAGCAGCTCTATTACTTTAATTCATTCTCAGCCCTATTACTCTAATTCATTCTCAACAAGACTCCCTCCAGATGGTAGAGGCAAGAGTAGTGATTAGAAAGAAAGTCACAACCAGGAAAAAAATTGATGATGACCAAATTCCAAAGGTGGGAGCAAGAAGGAGATTTAAGAGTCCTAACTCTTCCACTCCTTCAACAGCCCAGTGCGACAGCAAGGACCCCGACATACACAGGAGGTCCTGCTCTGCAGGTTCTTAGATCTGCTTTTCTAAAGGGAAAGCTATGTTTGAGGGGTCGATAATCTACTTTAATCAAGCACATGTATCATTCACTTAGTTCAGGGCAAAACTCAGCACCCTGAACTTCAGAGGAAATATAAACAGAGAAATAAAGACCAACAGATAAGACTTCCAACTGTCTGACCATAAGCAACACATACATCACAGATCAACAGACAGATCCAACTGTCTGACCACTACATACATGCATACAGAGAGAGAAGCACCAACATCTGGGTTTTCAAAGTTTGGGAGCTCCTTTTCGGCTACCCAGAGTCTCCTCTGACCAAACACTTCTAAAGCGTAATTCCCAAAGTAAAACCTCACCTCAGAATATTTATACATTTTTCAGAGCTGGAGGGCATGACTCTCTGACTCAGTGCCTCAATAGAAATTAACAAAAGGTATTGAGGCCTATTTATGGGCAGGGAAGATCTTTAAATTCCCCGCACCCCCATTAACCTTGCATTAACATTATACTCAACAGAACCTTTTTGCATCATACAAATAACCCCTAAGAAAGACATAGGTTTACAACCTTGGATGGCATGAAGAGAGGGCTAATTTTGAGGAATAGAAGGGCACTGAGGAAGCTAGAGCATGCCAAGAGAAGGGGAATCAGAATGGCAAAGATTCATGATGTCTGAGCATTTGAGGATTGGTTGGAGGAACCAGAGATGTTTAGCTTAGAGAAGAGAAGACAGAGTGGATATAAAAGCTATTTTCAAACCTTTGAAGGGTTATCATTTAGAAAAAAGGATTAGATATGTTCTGCTTGGTCAGAGAGGGCAGAAATGGGAACAATGAAAAGTGGCAAAGAGGCAAATTTCAGTTTAATGTCTGAACTTGGTATGCAAACAATCCTTTGCAATGATTTCCCTTAGGAAATTAAGCCAACTAAAACTTCCTAACAGTTAGATGTGTCCAAGAGTGACTCTGGAAGAGAGAATGAGGCTGACAGCTTGACAGCTTTGTGCAACTCTGCCTCACTCAAATCCAATTTATGGGCAAGTCAAGACATCATCTAACATCCCCTATTTTACCCCAACATCATGATCAATAAACACTATATAATCTCAATAGTCATTGAAGACAAAGGCCGTTTCTCATTCTGACTTTGTCTCTGTCAGTTCTTTACAACAAATGACCAAAGAGTCACAGAGGTTTTGCAATCACTGTTAACTCTAAAAATACCAAAGAACTCACACAGTTAAAGCAAAAAGCTTTCTTTATTCAGTGGGGGGGTCTCCTCTAGTAGGAGAACCAGGGCAGTGGGGCTAAACCTTGATTTATATACTTGTGGCTAGACAAAGAATCGCAGTGAAGTGTGGCATAAGCGGTGAGGGCCAAGACCAACAATGAGGCAAGATTGTCTAGTGACAAAAGCTCCATTCATAGTAGGACTGTGTGTCTGGGCTGTTGGTTCCTGCCTGAGCTCAGGGACCACCAGTTCTATGATTTAGTTGCAGCAGAATTCATCCAGAGTGTGAGAGCTAAGGATTGTTGTTAGGCCAAGTTTCAGGGCACAGCTTGCTTGCCTGGCCTTAGCTCTGGAAAACAGGGTGTCTCCTAATAGAAAAAAGAGAGGAGCAGACTTGAATCCTGACATATTCCAACCCAGTGCATAGTAGGGTCTCAGTAAATACTTGAATGGACAAGCCTCAACGGTATTTCCAAACTCAAAATCAGTGATATCCTTGTGCTTGTTTAGTCCAAAGGGTAATTGGCAGTCAGTCTGAGAAAGACTCAGTGTGTGCACTGGGAATAGGCACTTTTTTCAAGGAATATTTATCTAACCACCATCCTGTCCATTACACAAGACAAGGATATGAAATACATAATGTTAACACTAATAGGAACACTAGCACTAATATAAAACTAGCAATAATATTAAAACAAAACCTAATTTTTTTTTTGAGATAAATGAGCATTTTTATTTCTTTGTTTCACAAATAAACTGGCTGAAATAGTTGTTTCCCATGGGCTAATCAAACAGACCAAATCCCATATCTTCATCAGACTCCTCCGACTCTTCCTTGGCTTCCACCTTGGCTGGAGCGGCAGCAGCCGGTGCAGCAGCAGCTGGAGCAGCCGCCACAGGGGCAGCCACTGCAAATGCGGAGGGGTCAGCCAGGAAGGCCTTCACCTTTTCAGCAAGTGGGAAGGTGTACTCCGTCTCCACAGCTACAGCCAAGACTCGCTTGTACCCATTGATGATTGAGTGGGGTACTGATGCAACAGTTGGGTAGCCAATCTGCAGACAGACGCTGGCAACCTTACAGACACCCTCTAAGAACCGAAGGTGCAAAGTCTCCTCCGTGATGTCCAGCACTTCAGGGTTGTAGATGCTGCCGTTGTCAAACACCTGCTGAATAATCAGCCCAAAGGAGAATGGGGAAATATTCAGCATGTTCAACAAAGTGGCCTCACTGGCGCCCACTTTGTCTCCAGTCTTAATCAGCTTCACATCACTCAAGATTTCAATGGTGCCCCTGGAAATCTTGGTGGTGATACCCAGAGCCTGGAAGAAGGAAGTTTTCTCGGGACCCAGACCAGTGTTCTGGGCGGGCACAGTGACATCACAAGGGGCGATGGCACCAGCACGGGCAGCAGCTGGCACCTTATTGGCCAGAAGCATATCCCTGATCTCAGTCAGATCCTCCTTGGTGAACACAAAGCCCACATTCCCCCGAATATGAGGCAGCAGCTTCTCCAGGGCAGGGTTGTTCTCCAGGTGACCACGAATGGCTTTGCGCATCATGGTGTTCTTTCCCGTCAATACAACGGCCTTATCACGGAGGGACATCCGGATCTGCTGCATCTGCTTGGAGCCCACATTGTCTGCTCCCACAATGAAGCATTTTGAATAATCATCCAAAAGTTGGATGATCTTGAGGAAGTAATTGGATTTCCAGGTAGCCCTGTCTTCCCTGGGCGTCTCGGCAGTGCTTCAGGGATTGCCACGCGGGGTTTAAAGACGATGTCTCTCGCACGAGGACGCCTGGGGAGAGCAACAAAACCTAATTTTAATACTAACACTAATATTAACACTAATACTATAGTAACAATAATATTAATACCAATTCTAATACTACTTCAGATATTAACACAAATACTAACATTAGAATGCTAACACTGGTACTGTTAATAGTAACATTAATATTAATGCTAACACGGATATTAATATTACTACTAACAGTATCGCCAGTGTTAATACTAGTTCTAATGCTAATACTGATGTAAACGCTAGTACTAACATTAGCACTGATACTAACACTGGCAGTACTATTAATACTGACATTAATATTAATACTAGTACTAACACTGGTATTAATATTAATACTAACATTAGCACTAATTAACACTAATACCAACATAGATATTAATACTGATGCCAACACTAGTCTAAACACTAATATTAATGTTGCTTCTATCATGGATACAACCATTAATATTAACAGTCATTCTAATAGCTTTCAATATGCAGAAGAAATCAAAACCATGTAGGAATTTGATGAAATAATATCACCTCTGTTGCCTTCTGCCCCTGGGGTACTCCTGAAGATGCTTTCGGTGACTGTACAGAAGATGGGTTTAAATCCCAACACTTCTGTTTAATTCAAAGACCAAGTCATTTGATCTACTTGTTCAATAGTGTACTGAATGTTCTGCATAAGAGAATAGTCAAGTTTAGTGACTTATATCGGCACCCTTTCTGTCTCAACTCCACCTGATAAGGATGACAGTAATAATGACTCACATTAGATACCATTTTAAGGTCTGTAAAGTGCTTTGTGCATATTGTCTCATTTAAACCTTACAGAAACCCAGGTAGGTAGGGGCTATTAGTCGTTTACGGAGGGAACTTGCCCAGGGTCACACAGTTTCTGTGCTGGGAGCCTGTCTTTCCTTCCTCCAGTTCTGATCTGGGCAAGTGAACACTTCTGTCCCTCTCTCTGAGCATCTCCTTCATCTCTGTCCCTTTGTTTTCCCAGCTTCAGTTCCCCTCAGACTCATGGTTTTCTGTTCTGTATAAATGGAGGCGTCCCTGCTGGGCTGTCAGCAAGTGGAACTGACCACAGACACCATCTATATGAGGCTAGGATGTGAGGAAGGGGGCTGGGAGTGAGGGGGCTGACAGACAAGCTTGATGACTTGATTGCTGGCGATGGCAGCTTAACGAGGGTGAAATAGATGGTCTGCAACTTGTTTGTGAGGATTATTTAATAACATCGTGTCATGTATTAATAACATCATGTCATATAGAACAAAGCTGTCCTCGAGGGTCTGTCTGGGGAGTCCCATTTCAAGCCATGCTGGATGGGAGCTGGATGGTAAGGGTGCTGAAGATGGGACAAAAAAGCTCATGAACAACTGGGCACAAGTTCGGCATCAGCTGGAATTGGGGAGACCAAATATTGAGGTCAGATGGTAGAAAACAGGGACTCATCTCAGTCTGAGGGAGTCTGGTCCAGACAGCTTGAGGAAACTATCCTGACCCTTAAATGGGCATCCTTGTAGTGACTCCCAGGGGGAAGTGACCACAGGCCAGCATTTGGTCAGTAGAATCACAGGATGCTAGAGTTGGAAGGGACCAGGCATCCCCCTCTGCAGCGGCCCTGGAAAGTGGTCATTCAGTCTCAGTCAGTCAACCAGCTAACCAACGAGCTCTTATTAAGCATTATTTAACACGTGCCAGGCATTGTGCCTTTAAGGATGCACGCTGTGTCAGTGATGGGGCAGTGAGGTATGATAGAAAGACCAGCGGACATGGAGTCGGAGGACCTAGGTTTGAATCTTGGCTTTGCCATTCTTAGTCACTTCCCCTCTCCAGGGCTCAGTTTCCTTAAGGTGAGACAGTTGGATTTGATGGTGTCTAGGATCTCTTTCATCCCTCAGTTTGTGATATTATGGTCCAGGGATGAGAGAATGTTCACTTTCTTTCAAAGAAATCTGCTTTATAGTTTATCACCTGTAATGGTTGGGGGATGTTTTTTTAACCTTCAGATAAAAGTATTATTGCAGCTTTGCTCCTAGTTCTATCTATAGGAACTAATTCAAATCAGTAGACATTTATTAAACATTTACTGTATGGAAGGCTCATGCTAGGTATACTGAACATAAACACAAAAATGAAAACCAGTCCTTGGCCTCCGACAGCTTACTTTCTGCTGAGGGATATAATTTGTAAAGGGGACCTCAGTTTTCTTATTGCTGAAATGAACTAATCGGTCTTTAGACTTCCTTCTACCTCTGTCCAGTCTCTCAGTGGTCTGCCTTTGTGTCTTCTTTCCCTTTTAAAGAACAATTTCAAAGGGATAGCTCAGGAGTATGAATGAACATGAAACATCATAGTATGGCATGATATAGTCTATAGAGAACCTTGTACTTGGAGTCAGGAAGAGTTAGGTTCAGATTTAACCTCTGACACTTACTAATGTCAGCTAACTAACTTCTCTAGCTCCAGCTAGAGATCTCTAAGGTCTCCAGCTCATCATCTGTAAAGTGAAGGGATTGGGATCCATGAACTCTATGTTCCTTTTCAATTCTAAATCCATGTTCCTTAATGTGGCATTAATGGGACAACCAAGGGCAAAACAGGGAATTCACACCATGGGAAGTTCATGTCTTCCAAGGAATTGGATAACTCCTTCCAGATCAAAATCATCATCACAGGGAAGACTCCTTATCTTCTAGAGTGAGAGAAATGATTATTTTTCTCTTATATTAATAGCCAGTTATTAAAATTAGGGAGAGCCAACCTTTCTTTCCTGGCCAATTACCTTGTTTGAAGCCCAGTCTCAAGCACAGGGCTGATGGGAGAGAGGATTAATGTTTTCCTCATTCTGGTTATAGCTACTCTATCTAACCAGATCAGACTTCTAGTCTAAAATAAATTCTTGTCCATTGTGTTCCACTCAAGCTAATCTGGACAGAGGTAGATCCACTGTCAAGGTTGCCCAAGGCTGTGGGTAGTCTGGGTATAGAGGTAGTCTCTTTGATCAAGAGTGACTTGATGTCCCTCTCCCAGTCTCTCATTAGAATAGGTCTAACTAATCATTAATTGTTAACCAATCAGACTTGATTGCCACCTTCTGGAACACCTTTTCCAAGGGCAAATAAGCTGTGAGCCTCAGCCATGATTGCCTTTGGTCCAAGAAAGAGAAAGTCAAATGACCATTCCTTTTATTAATAAAATACTAGCATTATTAATAAAATAATTACCCAAAAATTATGTCTCTTAAACTTTTTAAACATCGCAAGAGGGAGGCATCATCAGTGTTTCTCCTCAGTAGGATGATCAATGACCCCAAGACAGTACCTTGGAGTAAATTCTATCATTTATCAGGCTTTCATTCATTCAGCCCTTGCTGACCACTTGTTAGATATACCATAAAAGGGACTCTTGTATGGTGGTGGATTAAATTTGGTAACCTCTGAGGTCCCTTCCAACTCTGGGTGGGGGACTTAATAGAAAAGGGAGTTCAAGGACCTAATGCTCTTAGGATTTTATGGACTGTGGTATAATCACAATAATGAAGAGTTTCAGGAGTAAAATGCATCTGTTAAGAACCATCGGAAACTGATTGGAAGTTGTTCCATAAATTGATAGGGTAAGATCTACTTGAGGGCAGAGAAAAGATTGATTCAGTGCTTAAATATCGACATTAATTAAAAACACGTACTTAGACTAATAGGATCTGAAACCTGGAACTGAAGGGATCTCAGGATGCATCTAGTCCAACCCCCTTATTTTACAGTTGAAGAAACTATAGCTTGAGGATTTAAGTGCTCAAGGTAAGTAGAATCACATGAGGCAGGATTTGAATCCAGATCCTTTAACTTCAGACCTAGCACTTTTCTACTATATCATGCTTGTGCCCTATCAAGATATAAACAATGAATTTCATACAATTAACTTAATTTGCAAAACCATCATTTTTCTGCCCACAGAAAGTAAGTAAAAGAACTTAAGCATGTTTCTTTTCAGGCTTTCTAGTGCCATAGAAGATGCAAAATAAGTAAAAGGAGCTATTTACAAGCATAAATTTAAATACTTCATTGGACCAATGAGCAGGTAAAAGGATAATAATAGTAATGGCCAAAGTCTATATGGTTCCTTAAGGTTTAGAAAGTGATTTAGGTGTTTGGTCTTTCTACAAGCTTGTGAAATAAGTGCTAGTATTATTCCCATTTTACAGATAAGAACATTGAGGCAAAACAGTTCTTAAGTGATTTGCCCAGGGTCACATGGAGAGTTAGTGTCTAGACCAGATTTTAATTCAGGTATTCTGCAAATACTGAAAATACGTCAGAATAGGAATAAGTAATCCAGTCCAGTTGTCCCTCACAACCATTCCAACTCCCTCACAACTAGTAAAAACACCAGCTGTGATGGGAAATCTGAGAAGAAAACACAGTGAGTCATTTTCCTAGCCAAGTCAGCCTAGGAGACAAACAGAAGTATGTTGGGATTGGGGAACATGTCTATCTAGGAAGGTTCTATGGAACTTTTTGGCTCAGGAACTGAACTGGGGCTTACATCTGTGTACTAAGTCAAGAGGTCATCCCAACACTCTTCAAGGGAGCAGGAAGAGTTAGTAACTTTTGTTGCTTTGGACTGTTAGATTACAAACCCAGTGTAGAATGAGAAGGGGACTTGTGCCTCAATATGAACCTGCAGATTCTTTCCAGCTAACTGCTGGGGGTTGAGGTTAGCAGCAGTTGACTAGAGCTCAAACTAGGGACAAACCTGTGTTTGTCAAAAACATAGGCAAGCTCATGTTGCCTATGAATCATGGAGCTTGTCCATGGTCAGGAGTTTGCAAGACTCAGATCAGAAGAGAAGTAATCAGACTTTGTCCTAGATCAGACTGTTTTTGACGTACTGAAAGCTTGTAGGTCCGCAGCGTTGGAAATCATTGAAGAACACAACACTCAATATCTGGGAGAAAGTACCAGCAAGGGCCTGGAGAATCAAAATCAGGACTAAAAAAGGTCCAGACATTTCCTTTAGAGGTGTATAGCACCTAGTCCTAAGACAAAATCCCTATTCATGAAGTAAGCCTGGAAGAATGAGGAAGCAAAAAAAATACTCTTATATCATAAAAAAACAAAACAAACTATTATGGTAACAGGGACACCCACGACCAAGAAGAAGAGATAATTCCAAAACATCTACAAGCAAACTGCAAAGAAAAACATAGCTTAGGCATACGTTCAACTAGAAATGTTAAAACAAAGTCAAAAGATTAAAAAAATGAAAGGCATAACATATAAAAAGTAAATATCCTGGAAAATAGATCAAAGAAAGATAATTTAAGAATCACTGGACCACCTGAAAGCCATGGGGGTGAGAGAGACAGACAGAGAGAGAGACAGAGAGAGAGGAGTATAATCTTACAGGGGAGAAATAGAAGACTTCATAGCTGGTGAAAAGATCAGAGCTGAGTAGAAACTTTGAAATATGAACAGAACACAAAGATATTAAAAAGTAAATACAAGCAAATAATTGGAAAGGGCAAGACAAAGATGAAGTTTTTAAATTTTAACAAGGGGAGATGATTAAAATGTTTCCTCTGAACCCTAATTTCATCTGGGGGTCATAGAGAAAGATAAAAGTGACTCTGGGAATGGTTTTGTTTTATTTTGATGATCTTAGGAGAAAAGAAAGAGAAGGAAAAAGAAATATATTAGAGAAGAAAGGAGAAGAAAAGGGAGGGAACTTCTTTCTTACACAAATTGAAAACAGTACAAACAAGGAGGAAGGGATGAGAAAGCTGGTGATACTTGGACCTCACTTTCATCTGAACTGGTCACAGGAGGGCAGAATACAAGCATAGAGTTGGATGAGTAAATACCTTTAACTCTACATTCAAAGAGGAACAACAGGGAGAGAGGAGAGAAAGAAATAAGAGATAGGATCAATGCAAGGAGAGATTAGGGCCCACCAGTGTCCTGGAATCAGTTGATACTGATTCATGAGAGCCAATTGTTCAATTTTGAGCTTGACTATTTACACTGTAGAAATTGTCAAAACACTACAAATCAAGGCTTTATTTATTTTTTTAACTGTCATGACTTAAGAAACTAATGGAGAAAATAATAAGAATTCAGATTAAATTTTAAAATATGTTATCTGCACAAGGTTTTTTTTTTTTCCTCCCTAGGAGAACTGATTTTTAAGGATTTCCTAGCACTGCCCTAGATTTGGCATAACTAAAACAAATTCTATGGTCATGAGGAAACTTATTTAGTTTTTCTTTTAAGTACTTATGAAGAAAAAATAAGTGACAAGCAGGATTATACAATAAAACTAAAATAGTAGGAAACCTCAACGTACCCTTCCAGACCTAGTCGAATCTCACCAAAAAAACAACAATGAAAAGAAAGAAGTTAAAAGTTAGATATAATAAGCCTCTGGTGATTATTGAATGGAAGTAAGAAATAAATGTATTTCTAAGCTGTTCACTGACCATATACTAACACATAAACATTTCATAAACAAATATAGAAGGATGGAGTATTAAACATCTTTTACTGACCACAATGGGTAATAAATGACTGCTGAAGAAAATATTAAAAATTAACTGAACATTAACTTCTAAAGAATTGGTGGATAATAGAAACAACAGATAATTTCATCAAAGGTAGTGACAACAATAAAAAAACCAGCAAGATTATTTGGAGGCAGTCAAAGCAGTCTTCAGGAGAAAAATTTATATGTTATAACTTTTGCCTCCTTGATTTTAGGTCTAGCTCTTTATACGCTATGATACTTAGCTTTCTCTAAAAAAGCACAAAGCAGCATATATTCAACTAATGAGACTAGATGGTCCCTGAAGTCAGTCCCTTTCAGTTCTTAATCTAATGATCCTGTGAGTTAGATTGTATAGTATGGACCATAAATAGTATTAGGGTTGAAAGAAGAGAAAAAGAACAGCTAGAAGAAAATTCAGCGAATAAGTGGGACTTGAGTTGGTCTTTGAAAGAAATGCAGGAGTCATTGACATTTTTTAAATTTTTCACCTAGATTTACCTCTTTATTCTTCTTCCTCAGGACCATCCCTTATAAAAAGGGAAGTTTTTAAAAAAAAGAAAAAGAGGAAGAAGAGAAAAAATTTTAAAAAAGAAATAATCAGTACATTGACAAAAATGACATGACCCCTCCTTTGCATCTCTGCCAAGGAGTAGGTGTCTTCTTATTTCTTTTCTGTGAGTTCAACATTGTTCTTTGCAATTTTCCAAAATTGATTTTCTTTTTTATCTTGAGACCCACTGAATTCATTACTTAATCCAATTAACCATGTAATTGTTTAGTTAAATAGTTTATTATTTAATTATAAGAATAAATATATTTAAATGCATTCATTAAATGAAGAGAATCTCAGAATGAATCAAGGGAAAACCATTATGTTAGAGGAAAATATATTTAAGGCATAAACATATAACTAGACTAAGTTAAAGTGTGACTGATTTTTCTCTCCCCTCTGAATCCTCTGAAGATGGGTAAATTTGTGTTGTGTGAGAAAGGGAAGGCAAGGCAAGGCAAGAAGTAGTATTTATTAAACACTTTACCATGTGCCAGACATCATGCCAAGTGCTGGTGATATAAATACAAGCAAAAATAAATACAGTCCCTGTCCTCGAGGAGCTCATTCTCCAGCTGGGGTTGTGAAAAGGTGTTCGGGGAAGATCAAGGGGACCCATTCAGGGGTATGGTATCAAAGTTCATAAAATCAGCAACATAGCTGAGAGAGGAGTGAAGGTTGGCCAGTTTGGCACTTTCACTAAAATGGAGGCACCAGGAAGAATTCACATAAAACTGCATTAGGACTTTGAGGTACCCTGTATTTCTATTAGTTGTCTGTATGTTTTGGAGATGAAGCCCTTGTGTGCGAAGTGTAGGAGTATTAGTGGAATGGAGGGAGAGGACATTCTATCCACGGTGAAAAACATGAAGCAAGGTACTTTTGGAGAGAATATGATGTGTGTTGAAGACAGCATGGAAACTGGTCTATGTGGAGCCAAGGATTAGTTTTGAAGAGTAATAAGGAAGAAAAACTGTTTCAGTGAAATAGATTAGGTAAATGAGATAGAAAGAGCTTGACTGTTAGGCTGAGCAATATTCCTTTGAAAGAGTTGGCAGAGGGGTGCCATTGTAGGCTCATATTGAAAGGGATATTTTAGAAGATTAATCTTGAAATACCATGCAGGACAGAGCAGACAATGGAGAGCCTTAATTGGATAAAGAAACCTATAGGGAGATAGAATGCCATGAAGCCTCTGATTCCTTTTTAGCATTACTGTCAATCTTTTTTTTGGAAAAATCAATAAACAATACGCACAATGGCATTTTGTGTTATCTACACCTTTCAGTTGTTTGTGTGACTGTAGACATGCGATCTACTCTAGAAGACTACTTGAAAAGGCTTATCTGATCCCTGATCAAGAATGCCTTTGATGCTTGAGTAAATTATTCTGTAAACAAATTGGGAGAGATAGAAAAGAGAGCCTATGTTTTGGTCATTAATTGACCTCTTCTTGGTTGTGTTTTTTGGAGGCGTGGTGATAAAACCCGAGGTTTTTTCTATGCCTTTGATATCTTTTTGGTACCTTGAGAATCTTTCGCCACCCTCAGGTTTGTGACATCTAAGCCTTTAACCTACTCCATGAGCACTTGATCTATTCCAACTTCTCTTCATTGTCTTTCAGGACATTTCCACTTTGGCATGGGACTGTCTATTCCTGATCTCTGACCTAGTCTAATCACTAGTCACACATCACCAGACATCTCAAGCTGAATGTCTTATAGGCATCTTAAACTCAACGTTCCCCAAACTCAACCCCCTGATCTTCCTGATTTCCATGTAACTGTTGAGGGTATCACCATCCTCTCATCACACCATCCCCTTTAATTCTAGTGCTAGTACATGGTTGTTTGCCTGTTGTTTCTCCGTTGGACTGTGAGCTCCTTCATAGCAGGGACTGTCTTTTGTCTTTCTTTGTAGTCTAAATATGGTGGCTTCACTGTCCTTGATTTTGAAGTTTGTTTGAAAAGTTTTTTCAGACCTTCACCATCTTCCATTTTTTTTGGGGGGAGGGTAGGGATCTGACTTCCAGTTTCTTTGGATGATTTTGCTCTGTTGGCTCTCTCATCAGACTTTCCTTAAATTTATTCTTCCTCTACTCCCCTTTGATGCATTATGAGTAGTTTATGCTACTTACAGTCTTCCAACATCCTTCTTTGTAAGTGTTTACAAGGCAGTTTATAAATGTGCTCCTCTTGGTTGCCATATCTCTCTACTATTCATCAAGAGTTTGCTGGCTAAGGCAATTTGGTTTCTAGTTTTGTTTGGATTCTTTGTTATGGCAATTGATTCATTTCATATGGCAAATGATCCCATTTCTGGACTAAATATGCCAATTTTTTTCACTTATTTTCCATTTTTTTGATATCTGCAACTTGTTTAAATAGAGTTAGGTTAGAGTTTTAATTATACCCCAAATATTTTTATGATTTTAATTATTGCTTAATTATTATATTAATTTTGATCTTTTCTCTAATGAGTCTATGGTCTAACTATCCACAGATAACTGTTTCAAAATTGAATGACCTACATTGGTAAGGACTAATATCATAAAATGATCAGTTTCATTTTTCAGTTTCATCATCATTAGTTGGTTCTTACTATCAATCATTCCTGCATTTGTGTATGTATGTTGTTTCCCCCATAAATGCAAACTCCTTGAGGAAAACAACAATCTCCTTTTAGCCTTTGTGACCTTAGCAGCTAGCATAGGGCCTGGCACATGGTAAGTGTTTAATAAATACTTTTTTTTTTTTTTTTTTTTTTTTTTTTTTTTTTTTAATTTATTTATTTATTTAGCTTTTTACATTCATTTTCACAAATTTTTGGGTTCCAAATTTTCTCCCCTTTTCTCCCCTCCCCCCACCCCAATACCCCAAGCAATCTAATTTTCCCTATCTTCAATCTGTCCTCTCTTCTGTCATCCCTCCCTTCCCTTGTCTCTATCTTCTCTTTTCTCCTGTAGGGCCAGATGACTTTCTATTCCTCATTAACTGTATGTCTTCTTTCCTAGTTGCAACAACAATACTAAACAATTGTTCCTGAAACTTTGAGTTCCAAATTCTCCCCATCCCTCCCTCCCCATCCATTCCCTTTGGTACGGCAGGCAATTTATTATAGGCCATATCTGTGTAGCTTTGCAAGTGACCTTCCTGATAGTCGTGTTGTGTAAGACTAACTGAATTGCCATCCCTCTTAACCTGCCCCTCATTGTTTCTCTTCTGTCCTTTGATCCTGTCCCTCCCCAAGTGTTGACTTTCAATTTCTCCCTCCTCCCTTTGCCCTCCCTTCCATCATCCCCCCCCAATATCTCCTTCTCCCCCGCTTTCTTATACTGTAAGATAGGTTTTCATACCAAAATGAGTGTGCATTTCACTCCTTCGTTTAGTCAAATGTGATGAGGGTAAACTTTTGTTTGTTTGTTTGTTTTTTTTTTTTCCCTCAGCTCTCCTCTTTTTCCCTCCACTAAAAACATCTCCTACTTGCCTCTTAAATGACATATAGTTACCCCCTTCCATTTCCCCCTCTTTCCTCTCACTACATTTCTCTCTCACCATTTACCTTAATTTCTTTTAAGGTATGGTCCCATCCTATTCAGTTCAATCTGTGCTCTCTGTCTCTGCATGTGAATGCATGTGTGTATGTGTGTGCATGCGTGTACATGTGTATGTGTGATCCCACCAACCACCCAGGTACTGAAAAGTTTTAAGAGTTAGAAATATTGTCCTTCCCTGTATGAATGCAAACAGTTCATTTCTGGTAAGTCCCTTAATACTTCTCCTTGCTGTTTACTTTTGCATGCTTCCTCTCATTCTTGTGTTTGAAAGTCAAATTTTCTTTTCAGCTCTGGTCTTTTCATTAAGAATGATTGAAAGTCCTCTATTTCATTGAAAGACCATATTTTCCCTTGAAGTATTATACTCAGTTTAGCTGGGTAGGTGATTCTTGGTTTCAGTCCTAGTTCCTTTGCCTTCTGGAATATCCTATTCCACGCCCTTCGATCCCTTAATGTAGAAGCTGCTAGATCTTGGGTTATCCTGATTATATTTCCACAGTACTGGAATTGTTTGTTTCTGGCTGCTTGCAAGATTTTTTCCTTGAGCTGGGAGTTCTGGAATTTGGCCACAATGTTCCTAGGAGTTTCTCTTTTTGGATCTCTTTCAGGTGGTGATCGATGGATTCTTTCAATACTTATTTTGCCCTCTGGTCCTAGAATGTCAGGGCAGTTTTCCTTGATAATTTCATGCAAGACGATGTCTAGGCTCTTTTTTTGATCATGGCTTTCAGGTAGTCCCATAATTTTTAAGTTGTCTCTCCTTGATCTATTTTCCAGGTCAGTTGTTTTTCCCATGAGATATTTCACATTCTCTTCCATTTTATCGTTCTTTTGGTTTTGTTTGGTGATTTCTTGGTTTCTCATAAAGTCATTAGACTCCATCTGTTCCATTCTAATTTTGAGAGAACTATTAAATTCAGTGAGCTTTTGAGCCTCTTTTTCCATTTGGCTCATTCTGCTTTTGAATGCATTCTTCTCCTCATTGGCTTTTTGAACCTCTTTTGCCAGTTGAGTGAGCCTATTTTTCAAGGTGTTAATTTCCTCAGCATTTTTTTGGGACTCCTTTACCAAGATATTGACCTTTTTTTCATACTCTTCTTGCATCTTTGTCATTTCTCTTCCCAGTCTTTCCTCCACCTGTCTAACTTGCTTTTCAAAATCCTTTTTAAGCTCTTCCAAGGCCTGAGCCCACCCAACACCCCCCTGGGGTGTCTGGGGTACTGAGGCCCCGCCCTCCACATCTTTCCCTGATGGGAAAAATACGTCCTCATCCTCCCCATCAGATCCGAAGGTCGGGATCATTTGCATTTGTTGGAAAAAACTCTCCAAAGTCTTATTTTTCTTTCCCTTTCTAGGCATTTTCCCAGCCAGTTACTTGACTTCTGAGATTCCTTTCCACCTCCGCCTGGATCCGCCCAGCTAGTCCTTGGCCTCTGAGATTCAAATGCGCTTTCCCGCGGCAAGCTTTAGTTCTGGCGCAGGGTGGGGGCAGGGCCCCTTCCTAGCTTGGGCCCTCAGGGGCTTTCTAAAGCGACTTTCAGGAACAGAGCGGGTGGGGGTGGGGTGGGGGCCCCGCCTGCTGTGCTCAGCTCCCTTGGGGGTTTTATTCAGAGGCGTTCAGCAGTAGAGCGGGGTGGGGGCAGGGCCCTCTCCCCTGCTCGGCTCCCTCAGGTTGGAAAGACCTTCAGTATTGAAGATCCTACCTGCTGCTGGGGGATTCCTGAGTCCCGGGCCGCTGCCACCTCAGCCGCCCGCCCACGCCTCTGCCTCCGCCGCTTCCTGCCCCCGTCTCTGCCGCCGCCGCTTCCTCCCGAGGGGGCCCGCTCCCCTCCCCTAGCGCAGGCTTCTTTTTAACTGACCTTTAGCTTCTGTGGGCAGAGGGACTTTCCCGGCTACCGGAGATTCTCCCGGAGCTTTCCTCTCAGAAGTCTGCTCAGGTCAGCTTCTCTGGGTCGCGGCCAGGGGTGGGGGTGGGGTCCGCTTTCTGGAGTGCGATGGACCCCGGGGACGGCTCTCCAGGGTTCAGTGGAACGGAAATCTCTTCCCCTATGTTTGTGCACCCCCTGCAGAGATTCAGAATTTATGGGGCTCTCCTTTTATCTCAATTCCATGGGTTGTGGGTTCGGAGCTCGTGAATGTGCGTCCTTCTACTCCGCCATCTTGGCTCCGCCCCTCCTTAATAAATACTTTTTGATTGTAAATTCAAATTGAGTTTTTAGTCTACTCCAAACACCAGATCTTTTTTCTTAGTATCTCCCCCATCCTCAAATTGTGGGACTGATTTTTTAAAAGACAAATGTAAAGCTTTCTATATATACACCTACACACACACAGACAGCGCAGTGAAGAGACCATGCTTACTAGTTATGTGACCCTGGATGAGTCACTTAAACTCTGTTTGCCTCACTTTCCTCAGTTGTAAAATGGGGATAACAGCATCATTTTGCTTAAGTAGGTACATTTGTTACAAACTTTGCTTTTATTTTTGTTTTTCTGTTAGTTGGGGAGGGAGAGAAGGAGGAGAAAATAAGCGTTTGCTAGTTGAATTTAATTTAATTAAAAAATAAGCATAATTTCCTTTAAAGAGATTGAAGACTGTCCCACAAATCCTGGGAATGGTGCTATTGCGTCTGCAGGATCTGAGATGTTCTTAGTGAGTAAGCCTAAAGAAAATGAATGAACTAGTGATTCTGAATTCTTGTACAAACGCTAGAAAACATTCCTAGTAAGTGCATAAAAATCTTTCTGAAATCAAAATTTTAAGATAAATTTGGTTTAATATAGAGGAGGAAGAGAGAGTAAAAGGAAGTAACTTAGACTTTGGGAGATAAAAACCAGTGGAAGAGAAACTCCAGAGCATGATAAAGCTACTTTTGGGGAAAGCAGGTCAATGTCTGGAATTTGGTAGCCAGTAAGGAGGAAAAGAAAGCCCTTCATGTGATAAACTTAGCTGTTTCTACCTGCTAAAGATGTCCAAGTGCCATGTGCACTTTCTAAATTTCAGCTCATGGAGACAACACTCTTGCTGCCCTGCCCTAGTTACAGCTCAAGTCTTCTCTAAGAACTTTGAACAATTCTGAGGAGATCCTAAAACACTCTCATACAGCTGGGATCCTTCCGGAGTTGAATCATTCAGAACTCCAAGCATAGCTCTTTAGACTTTTTTTTTGTTAACTTTTGGTTTTGTGTGAACTCTTCAACAAAAGGATTTTATCCCTGGACTGTGTTTCTGAGAGAGCTGCCATTAGCTATTTGGAAATCATAAACCATTTTGAAATTTACATTTAAATATAAATTGTGGGGTGTGGACCTGAGTGAAGGGAAAAGACTCTTTTTAGCACTATGTTTGAGACCCTCTTCCCACCCCTTCTTGCACAAGCCTTGCTTTTTTGGGGGGCAGGAAGAACAGCAATTGCAATAGTAGGATATTCTCTGCTCCCTTCTTTCCATCTTCAAGGCTTCTTATTCATCTAGCCCATTTATTTTTTATTTTTTGGATTGTCTTAAAGGAACACTGCCAGGTTCAAGAGGTTTGAATCTGACCTTTCTTCCAAAGTGCATTTGGGCCTTGCCAAAACCCCTTCTTGAATAGGATGGTTTTCCCTAATTGATGTGGTGCCAGGTGACTTAAGGAGAAAAACAGCCACCCATGGGGCCAGCCCCAAGAGGTGATGAGCAAGCCAAGGTTCATGCCCAGTTTTCCCTTTGTATATGTGAGTATAAAAAGAATAGACCCAGGAGGGAAACTCAGAACTAACTGTTAATCTAAATGTCACTGTCATTATAAGCCATTTGCAGAGACAGCATGGACTAAGGGAGAGAGTGCCAACTCCAAGTCAGGAAGATCTGGGTTTGAATCTCACCTTGGATGCTTGCTTGGATGTGTGTGATTTGTCATCAAGTAAGTGAACCTCCGTGGCAGGATGATAATGATGAGAATAAGAATATAAAAACTACTGTTTATATAGCACTTACTATGTGTTGTTGTTAAGTCCTTTCAGTTGTGTCCGATTCCTTGTGACCCTCTTTGGAGTTTTCTTGGCAGAGATACTGGAGTGGTTTGCCATTTCTTCCTCCTGTTCATTTTATAGATGAGGAAACCAAGGCAAGCAGAGTTAAGTGACTTATCCAGGATTGCACAACTAGAAAGTATCTGAGGCCAGATTTGAATTCAGGTCATCCTGATGCCAGACTCAGAAACCTCTCAGAGCCTAAGCTTCCTCATTTGTAAAATGGAGATAATAATAAATAATAAATAAATAATAAATAATAAAATAATAATAATATAATACCTGTCTCACAAGGTTGTGAAGATCAAGCAAGATGCTGTATGGAAAGGGTTTTGCAGACCTTGAAGTACTGTGAAAGTGTTATTAATATAGATGAGTATTTAATCTGTCATGGTGGAGGGCATTCCCACACAGGGAGTTTTTTGTGCTATTGAAGCAACTAGACTTAGACATAGTTACTCCCTCTGCCATCTTGCTTTGTGTTCTTGGTGAATCTTTTTATGTTGTGCAAAACATTATCAGTTTTGGGGGGAGCCCCTGGTCTTGAAGATTCTTTGTGTATGACTTTGAGTCTTTTCAAGGACTTTGCAATAATTAGTGAATCAATTTGTGTAATACCCTTTGAGATGTCAATGAAATATTTTACAGAAGAGGAAACTGAGGCACATAGCACCTAAATTATAGAACGAGTCCTACAGTAGATACTTGAGGAAACTTGATGCAGCTGATGAATTTTACATCCAATCTGACTCTGTTTAGCTTCCTTCACTTCAGTATGACAAACATTGTATGTTCCATGACCATTTGGAAATAAAATTGCTGTCACCTGAGAATCTACAGCTGGTCCTTAGTAAATTTAGTAAAATTTAGTAAAATTTTGTCTCATAAGGAGCGTGAGGCCGGCAATGTGGAACCATAGAAAGAGCTTGATTTGGGGGACAGAGGTCTGGGTTCTAATCTTGCCTCTTGCACTTGTGTGACTTTGGGCAAGTTTCTAAACCTCAGTTTCCCTTGGGTCACTAAGGAGATGTGAGTGCTAGAGATGGATACCTGCATTCCCCTCTCCAATACTTTATGGATTACAGAGAGGCTTACAAGCCTGGAGGGCAGCTTTGCCAATCAACTCTAGATGGGGAAAGCTCTAAGTCCCTAATAAATCAGGAGGGGATCCTTGGAGAGAATTCCGTGCTGATCTGTAGACATTCATCTTCAGCAACCTTATCTCCTTGACAACCGCAAGGGTATTACCTCTATAAAATGGAGGGATTGTCCTAAATATCTGTCTTGGTCCCGTGTTGACACCTCCATTTTAGGTGATCTAATTACATGCTAAGCCCTATTATCTAATCAAAAGAGTTCATCTAGAAATGAGTTCACCTTCTGGCACTTCAACACACTTCGAATTCTACCAATGTTTATGCCACACATAGGCTAGTATATAAAGACAACATAGAACAGTTCTTGCCCTCAGGAAGCTTCCATTCTACTGGAGGGATATAACAGATATCCAGAGAAATAAATGCAAAGTATATGCAAGTTTTACAAAGTAATTTCAAGAGGCAGAAAACATGAGCAATCATGGAGAGGAAAGGCCTAATGGAAGAGGTGTTGTCTGAGATTTGTCTTAAAGGGAGCTTGGGATTCTAGGAGGTGGAGGTAAGGAGTGAGGGCATCCAAGACAGATATGCAAAGGCTCAGAAATAAGTGATGGAATGTCATATTTTGGGAAGGTCCAAGTTGGTTTGACTGAGTCCAGAAATAGTCAATATTCCTTTGAGGGATTAAAATAGAAGAGCAAAGAAGCCTCTTCCATCTTTCAAAATGTGATCCCTATGTGTCAGAGGCAACACTTGAACCCAAGTCTTCCAGACTCAAAGTCATATTTACTCTATCATATCATGCTGCTGTGAGTCACCAACAGTTGTGAGAAGAGGGGCCAGTTAACAAACTACTGGGCAGCAGTTTTTTCAGGGCAAACTGTTTTAAACAGCTCTTGTTCATTCTGTAGCCTTTCTACCACATGCAAAACACACTCCAGGTCAAGCCCCTGCTTAGAAATGAACAACAAAACCAGATGTTGTGGGGGCCAGACCATGTACACAAAAGGCCGTCTTAGCCAACATAAATGTGCACAAATGAGGAGCAAAGATACGGGTGTTGATAACACTGCAATAAAGCCTGGTTTGTTTTCAGCAATCCCTAGTCCCATGTCTTCCTTCAAACCTTATCTTTCCTGCAGTCTGATCCAATCCACTATTGCCTCCCATCATTCTGGAGTTTCTAAGAAACTCATTTGTCTGAGGCAGCCTTTCCTTCAAAGTAAACCAAGGGATTTCTCCCTTCGCTGGCCCCCTGCCTGTCCAATTCACTCACACACTTCCTTCCCCTGGGTCCCTGTTAGATCATAAGCTCCTTGAGGGCAAGGACTGTCTTTTGCTTCTTTTTATATCCCCAGTATTTAGCATAGTTCCTGGCACATAGTAGGGGCTTAATAAATGTTTATGGAATTGAATTGTCCAACTCCCACATATCCCCTTTCATTGTCCCTCACTCAGTTTAACTTGGGTTTATGTTGACTCATAAAGTGAACGCCTGCATCTTTGTTCCACATTTACGCACATTTATGTTGGTGAGGAAGGCCTTTTTTATATGATCTGGCACCCACGACATCTGGTTTAGTTGTTAATTTCTAAGTAGAAGCTTGACCCGCATTCTGGGGAGTGCTGGATTCAATTCAACAAGGATTTATTTAGTGCTTCCAATATACCAGACAATAGAATGGCAGGGGCTGTTTCACTCTAGTCTTGATATCTTGTCTTTCTATTGTGACTATAGCACACAGTAGGTACTTAATAAATGCTTGCTTAATAAATTAAAGAAGACACTGAGAACTTCATTGGACTTCAACGAAGGCTTGCACAAGGGTATAATCCTTTCTCACTGACCTGAGCAGTTGAAGAGATTTTAGGTCATTTGAGGTTTTGGATACAATGTCAGGTGGTGGTGGTGGTGAATGGGGTACCATATGTCAAGGTCATCTGGGTCCAGGGTTCTGTCGTCAGTCCCACATGGCTAACCCAGGAGGTATTGTTGTCAGCCATATTGCTGATAATGGCAGGAAATCATGATGTCAGGGAGGCTTCCCTTACTACCCACCTCTCTCTGGAAGGTTCATCCAACCTTATTTGCCTATCAGCACATAGTACACATAGATGTGTAGGATTTTTGATTCCTTCAGTGAGAGCTTCTGGCATGGGAGCTTTCTCCACCATAGGCATGCATGTTCCACCTTGGTCTATAACTTAGAGGTTATTTTCAGTCATTTTCACCCATTTCCTACTCTTTGTGGGAGTTTTCTTGGCAGAGATACTAGAGTGGTGTACCCTTTCCTTCTTTGGTTCATATTATAGATGAGGAAACTGAGGCAAATTGAGGCAAACTAAGTGACTTGCCCAGGGTCGCATAGCTAGTAAGCGTCTGAGGGTGGATTTGAACTCAAGTCTTCCTGCACCACCTAGGAGTTCCTAATTTAGTAGTTAAATCCAAAGGAATTAGTTGTCTGAGGCTCAGGGAAAGTAAGTGATTTGCCCAGGGTCATACACTGGGATTAAGAACTGTATTTGAATTCATATTGTCCTGATCTCAATCGCAGCATTTTTTCCAGCCAGATCACCTACTGCACCTAAGGATTTTGAGAAAACCCTCAATTGAAGTTTTCCTCATATTTGCAGTCCTAAATGGTGTAATATATTGAGAGCCAAGCTTGGCTTGACACCTACTGCAGGTCACTCAGCTTCTCAAAAACCCAGTAATTCAGTTCTCTAAGACTAAGTGAAGAACAGTAGTCCAGTCTTCTTTATTGAAGGGAGTTATCCCATTGGCAATTCCCTAAATTAATCAAATCACTGGTCAGGACCACCCTTCCCTGAAAGGATCCCCTCCCCCTATTGTTATCCTAACTTTTTGCTGTGTAAACTAGAATTACCGTCAGAGAAATATGAGTTCTGTACAAGCAGGTCAACCTGGAATACATCCATGCCAGATTGGGCAGGGTCATGGGCTTCCCAAGATTCTGGGAGAAACTTGGGAATAGAGAGGAGCAAATGCATGCAAGGAAGCTGCTGTGTACATCTGGAAAATGAACCCTTTGATGCGCTGGGGTGGTCTATGGGGCGTCCACCTTCTCCCTTTCTTGAAAACCTTGACCATTTCTTCTTCCTTTTCACCTTGGCACTGGAGGAATTAATTGAAGAAAAGTTAGTTCCTCTGGTGTGTAAAGATACAGAGTGTACTTTACCATAGAGACAGTGTGGAAAGTGGACTGGTTTTAGAATCAGAGGATCTCCCTCTACCACCTATTTCTTGTATGATGTTGAATCAGTCACCAACACTCTCTTGACTTCAGTTTCCTCCTCTGTAAAAAGAGGATCTTGGGCTAGACCAGGGGTGGGGTACCTGTGGTCTTGAGGCCACATGTGGCTTTTTAGGTTCTCCAGTGCAGCCCTTTAACTGAATCCAAACTTCACAGAACAAATACCCTTAATAAAAGGATTTGTTCTGTAAAACTTGAACTCAGTCAAAAGGCCCAAAGACCTAGAAGGCCACATGTGGTCTTGAGGCCACAGGTTCCCCACCTGACTAGATGGTCTCTAAAGTCCTCCAGATCCTCTGACTCCCAAACTGGCATGCTTCACATTGTACCACTTTTTATACAAGAATGAGGAAGGAGACTCTTTCTGTCAAGGTCTAACAACAGGTGTTTTGGTTGAGAAAACAGAACACTATTGGAAACAGCAGCGTCTCCAGGTGTGGTGACCTTTCCCATCAGTTATATGATGATCTGGACCATTGCTAAGCATTGGCCCACTCAAAGATATTGGAAAATGTACTTTGGAAAATTAATTTACCTTTGGAAAGAGCTGGTCAGTCAGTACTTGGCTGCTGATCATGGATGATGAACTGAGCTGAGGATCCAATTGGATGAGGAGAGAGACTGGATTTCCTTGGGGAAATTGTAATTCCCCAAACAAATGGTCTCCTTGTTTTCAGATATTGCTGCATGTCTGTCAGCTATGTGATATATAGTAATAATAAAAGTAACCATAATAATAGCTGGCATTTATATGGTACCCGCTTGATCCCAGGCACTGTGCTAAGTGCTTTACAAATATTGATCCTCACAACAACCCTGGGAGGTAGGTGCTGTTATTATCCTTATTTTACAGGTGAGGGTACTGAGGCAGAAAATGTTGTCAGATGTCTCAGAGTTAGTAAGTGTCTGAGGCTGAATTTGAGTTCAGGTCTTCCTGACTTAAAGCCCAGTGCTCTATCCATTGTGCCTGCCTAAAAAGAGAAATGGTCTTTGAGGAAAGAAAGTTGAGTCTCACCTTAAGAGAACTGCAGTAGTTCATGGTGGGTGTGAGTCGTTTAAGACACTTTTTAAATGAGATATTGTGCAGAAGGAACCATTAAGCTATTATTGGAGAAGCATAAGTATGACTGAGAAAAAGAAGGGATTGTGAGATCATAGATTTAGAGCTAACCAGGATCTTCAAAGCCATCAATTCCACCCTTTTAAAGAGAAGGAAACTGAGACCTAGATTGGTGAGGGGACTTGCCCATAGTCACACAGATAGCATCCAAGGCAGGATATTAACCCAGATCTTCCTTATTCCAAGTCTAGTGTTCTGTCTACTATACCACCCTGACTGGTCACATGGTAAGAGCATGAGAAAACATATGGACAGTCTGTATGCTCTGTAACTATCCTCATGACGGCAAGAGAAGGAGAGGAAGGAATGTTGGCTAGATTCCCTGTAGTGGATTTATGAGAGAACATGGACAAGCATCACCTAGAATGGGCTGCAACTTGCATTGTTGGAGGGAGTACAGCATCCTTGAGATCCTAGATCCTCTGGAGTACTGAGTCACAGAACCATAGCATCACAGATAAATATTAGTGCTTACCTCATCAAAACTCTATACATGAGGAAGCTGAGGGCCAAAGAAGACCAATCAGATCATCTTATTCCTAATCCAGTCCTCTTTCCAGTGCTCCATGCTGATGACCTTTTGGGAAGCATCTAAGTTAGTGTGTGCTGCCCCTGAGAGGTAACTGATGAGGTTCTTCCTGTGTGGAGGACCCTAAGACCATAGGCAAAAAAAGAGCTTGAGATGGTGAAGAAAATGTCAATGTTGCATTGGAGGCTCCTCTACTCCTCCATTTGTTCCCCCCCAAATCCACTCATATCATGGGATTGGAGGAGGAGTCAAGACAGTATGAGTCCTTCTGAATTGAAATACTGTTCTCCATGGAAGTTGGAACGCTTGCTAGCCTAGTGGTTATGGAAGAAGGTCAGGGTACCTAAAGGCTCTGGATATAGACAGATAAACATAGCCCCGCCCCATTTATTTCCTAACTACATGACAAGACTCTCAGGAAAATCATGAAATGACTTTAGAATTTATAGAGAGTTGTCACTCTGGCCATTTGTCACCACCTACCTGGGTTATCTTTTTTTTTTTTAATTGACCTCAAGTCCTTGGCCAGAAACATTCTTGGTTATTGGTGAGCTAATATTTAAATATAAATCAGACAAAATCACGTTTTCTGGCTTGATCTTTGTGGTGTTTATAATATTTTGCATGCATGCATTGAAGTTTTTGGCACTCATCTCTTGCCTCTCCCCTCCCCCCTGTTAAATCACTAAGAAAAAGTATAAAATGATTAGTTCTTGGCTCAACAAATGGTAAAAGTAATTGTTAGATTAATATATTTTTAATGAGGCTTTTTGGGGGGTTGGGGGTGAAAATAGAGGAACAAAAAAAAATAAAATTACTATATGGAGGCCATCCCTCCAAAAAAGTCAAGTTTAATGATAAAGCTGGTCTCCAAGCACCAGCCAGAATGGATGGAGTTTGAATAGGATTTAAAAACCCAACTGTGTGCAGAAATTAGAGTTTTGCCCCTGAATCATATGGAATTACAGTGCTGGATGCGTGCGCCATGCCTACACAATGAGGCCCAGAGGAAGCTGCTATTTCTGTTGGTTTTATTAAACCAACCAAGCAATTTAATTCCTTTGTTCGGGAGAGTTCTACTTCATTGATTAACAAAAGCAGGGATATAATTTTTTCAGCCTTTTTGAAAAGCCTGAAATGTCAAGCCTTTTAAAGCAGATTATTCTGCCTCTGTGCAGTGAATACAGCCAGAGTAACCTTTTGTCTACAATTAAATATTCTAGCATAAATATAAAAGAAAAATCAGAGATGGGGAAGATTGACTCACGAGAGATTGGAGAGGTAGATTCACACAGTGATAGTGCAAGCAGCTTGCTTCTAATTAAATATGCGACTGAGTCTCAAAGCATTTTGCTTTCAGCCGCAGAGAGAAGAAGCTGCCCAAGAATGGGAAGGAAGAAATATATCACATCATCTGTCTGTCCGCAGGCTTTCCTTGGGGCTTATGAAGGTATTTTAGAATTTTTATATTGGCATTTTTCACGGGAGATAAAGGTGAACTCTCAAGGGCAGCCAGGCATCAGTCTTGAAAGTTTGGGCTGTCTTGTTGGTACACTGTTCTCACTCTCATAGTTTTCTTATTCATCAACAACCAGAGGTTAATATCCGGGCTTTGTTTTTATGGTTGGCGCAACTGTCTTACGGTATTGTCGGGAATCCTGTTATGCTCTCGGTGACCTTTTTTTGCTGTTTTGAACCAAACTGGGGGTAGGGGTCGTTATTGATTTTTCTCTCTTTAGACAGGTGGTATGATAAATTCTTTAATGCATATTTTGGTATCTGTACCTGAGGAGTATGAACCCAGAAAGCAAAATTCAAGTATCCTTAGCCATTTTTAACAAAAAATGCATTTTAGAAAATGATAAGGTTTGCAGTCGGAGTCTTAGCTTTATTTATATTCATAAGCCTTTCATCTTTATACATACTCAGGGCATTTTCCTTGGAGTACTTAAATATGGCACTTAGAAAATGCTGATGACATAAAATATGGTTGATCCGCTTAGGGTTTGCTGCTTACACAGAAAATATTTGGAAATAATAAGAACTGAAATTTCTTGCCTCCATAACTTTACCTTTCTATTTTAGATCCTGACATTGTTGGAATTATTGAAACTACTTTGAGTAACTTTGTCCCATCATGTCTCATATTCACTTAAGAACTTTCCCCCACCCCCACCATGGATGAAATTTGCATTTTGATGCAGAAATTTTTATGAAAACCCTTGAGCTCAGATTCAACTGAAACAACATTATATGGTCTGGTTGGCTTTTTCCTTTTATGCTATTTTGTAGGGAATGTGTCATATTTTCTGACTAAAAAGACATTCTCTGCATTTTGGAAGTCTGACACTGGGGAAGGAATAAGATTTAGCTATTAACTTAATAGTTTTTGGTACTTCCAAATACATTTGGATTATAATTGAAAGGGAAGGAAAAAATTAACATTTTCACTTTTAGTCATGAAAAGGTCTTCTTCTCACTCCTTTAAAAAGAAACTTTGTAGTAAGTGACACATTCCCCATCAAAGGGAAGAAAACTTTTAGAAGCATCATAAAAATATTTACCTATCCTGCCCATCACCTCTATTGATAAAGGAATGACTTATACAGACCATAACCTGAACAAAGGGAGAGCAGATGTTTTTGTATTTTATGCTCTCAACATGAGTCTTTTTGAGGGAAGCAAGAAGAATTCCTTTGGTTATAAATTTCAAGTCCATTTCTCAGCAAGCTTCTATTTCTTGTGCCCATCTTTCTCATCGAATGTAAGAAATTAGGAAATCTGAGTTGGAGAGGGGAAAAAAAATCATCACGACAGACTGGAAACCAAAAGGGTTCAGATTCATAAGGAAATAGGACTGACAATTAGCTATCAGGATTTGCCATGATTATTGGCTCTAAATTCATTACTCGAAGAGTAAAGTTGTTGAGTTTTTAAAATCAGATTGCTATATGTATGATTCAGAGTAAATAATCTAGCATCAGATTTAGAATCCTGCTGTCTTTATATGCATATATATGGGTGGATTTGTAAGTTTTTCTATCAGAATTTATAATGCCTCCTAGATTTAAAATCAATGACCCTTGCTTAGGGAAGACTGAAGGATGTTGAGGCTTCTTGGAGATGTAGGTAGCTATTTTGACTAAGTATTTTCCAATGATAGGGTTACTGACATTATTGACTTATAATTTCTCTGGAAAAAATCAAGCTAAACAAAATTCCCAACTCCAACCAATACAAAGTCTTTGAAAAGCCTCTACTTAGCCTTGGAATTTATAGTGGGTAGTCTGACGCAAATTATTAATATTTCAGTGATGAAGCATGCAGCTTGTCCTATAGATCTGCTTATATTTCTAAACCTTCTCTGTGCATCTGGATAAGCTTTTGCTCCCTAGTCGATATCCTGGGGAGATGGTTTATGATCTGGGGTGGTGATGAGGGTAAAGGGTGTCAGTGACTCCAATGGTTTCTAAAGTTCTATGACAGGAAGGTAAGGCAGGATGGTTCCTTCTGGAATTCCAGACTTGCACCGAGCAATTTCCAGGTTCCTTGGCTGGTGAGCTTACCTTGGTGCTGATATCTCTGAGAACATTAGGAACTATGGGTATTTGCTTAAGATATTATTTTAAGGACAAATCTGAGCGCTGACTCTGGCATCCTTTTTGCCTATAAGAGTAGGCAACAAATTTATTATCAATTCACATTTAAGAGAGGAACTTGGAAGTTTTTCTTTCTTTTTCTTTCTTTCCTTTTTTTTCTCTCTTTCCTTTCTTTCTTTCTCTCTCTCTTTCCTTTCTTTCTTTCTTTCTTTCTTTCTTTCTTTCTTTCTTTCTTTCTTTCTTTCTTTCTTTCTTTCTTTCTTTCTTTCTTTCTTTCTTTCTTTCTTTCTTTCTTTCTTTCTTTCTTTCTTTCTTTCTTTCTTTCTTTCTTTCTTTCTTTCTTTCTTTCTTTCTTTCTTTCTTTCTTTCTTTCTTTCTTTCTTTCTTTCTTTCTTTCTTTCTCTGTACCAAGAACTATTGCTTTCCTCTTACAGCCAGCCTTATGATAGCCTGTTCAAATGTCTGATCCTCTGGAGCATTTTGATTATGTTTACCAATGCTAGAGTAAAAGCCACACACATCAGCACAGAAACAAACATACATTTTCGTAGCATCTAAATTCAGATCTCTCATACTCCATTTCCAGTTTTTTTCTTTTCTTTTTTTCCCTCCTAAATTCTTTCAAGGGTTCCTATGATAGCTCACCCTGCCTGCTTAGGTAAAGGACATACCAACATTCTCAGATTTGATTTAAAAATCTAAGCTATAAAAATGTCACACGCTGAGTGGAGGGGCTGGAGGAGATTCAGGTCAATTAATCACAAATTACAGTCTATTCTTCCATCCTTTCATGTTTCTACTTATGAATTATTCTTTTACATTCAGTACAATCCTTTGATAGCAAAGTTTTTCTTCCATGTAGAACAATTAATTCCATTGGAAATGATGCGTACTGCAAATGTGGAAATCCCCTTATCCCTCATCATTACATATTAAATCGTTTGGTGATTTCCTATCTTTAATTTGTCCATTTAAAATCTGTATTACCTATTTGACAATATATGTATATTTGTAGAAATATATATTAACATAGTTAACATATATATGTAGCATAACATATTTTATTGAGAAGATGAAAGTATTAATGGCATTCCCAAATTTACTAAAAAGCTGTACATGGTATGGGAATTAGCAATTCAGAGAACAAATGCATTTGGTATAGGAAAACACACAGAGAAAGCTGAGCTTCTCCTCAGTACAGTTTTGAGTTTATGGAAATGGAAACTGCAAAATCTTTCAAAAGAAATCAATATATATTTTGATTCTTGGTCACTTTGATTCAAAGATGGGCATAGGGGAGGATGGGGAAGAATATATACATATTAGGACTCAAATTTTTAAAAATATTATTTTTCTAAATGCAGATCTGCTTTTTCCCCTCTCCAAATTGAGAGACTAATAACAAAATCTTCATTATAAACGTGAATAGTCAAGCAAAACAAATTGTCACATTGACCATGTCCAAAAAAATTATGTCTCATCTGCATTCTGACTCTATTACCTCTCTGTCGGAATGTGAGTAGCCTGTTTCATCTCAAACTTTCTCACTGTTAGCATACCCAATGCTTATTTAGTTCCATGCCTGGCACACTGTAGGTACTTAATAAATTTTTGTTGCCTTGCCAATGATCAGGAATAATTTACAAAGAGTGTAATTTTGGTTCCTCGTGCTTCAGTGAGAAACAATTGTCTTTTAGGTGGGTGTGATTTTCATTTTCTCTGATTCTTAGGATGATTCAGGAAAATTTCGAGCACATGTATTCACCTTTCTAAATTAATCTTTATAGAAATAATTAGTACAGTGTTTCTATATTCATTCAAATATTATTTTAGCAAACTTAAAGGAAAAAAAACACTATGAAAATAGTTTTAAGATTATGAAATGAAATGATCTTTGTGTCTTCCTTTATTTCACGAATTTCTCAAATAATTCCTTTGCATACAGTAGCAAGGATGAGCCGACAGACGCTCTGCATGGGAACCTGCTGGCCAGCCCAGGGACTGATCTTCATACAAATGTCTGTCCCTATTTGGTAGATGAAATAGATGCATGGCAGAATGGTGATGGAAAGGGTAGGCTCTAAGTGATAGTGTACAATTTTCTTCTGGTTCAGTGTGCTTGTGTGTGTGTGTGTGAAAATAATGTTTACTCAGACAGTATTGTATTTTCAGTCAGATAGTGCTTAGAAAACCAAGGATTTTTCTTATCTCCCTGGAATCTAGTGACAATAAACTATTTTTGGTGGAGATAAAAAGGCAAATGGTGGTTAGTTTAGTGAAATATGTACCTGGGGTCCATGGGGGACTACCGTTGCAGAAATAGGGAGTCCTTCTGCGTTATGAAGAATGCAATAGGAAGAAAAGCCTTGGATTTCTTCCCCTCATTTGTTTAGCTCAATGGTATAATTAGACGTGTGCTACACTGACCGTGGAGTTAATCATCCTTTTGGCTGGCTGCATCCTTACCTGTCATGATCGTCTCCTGTGTGATTCTGCATTTGTTCAGAGATGGTCAGAGTGATTTGATTCTTACTTCACAAACTAGGATGCCTGAAAAGTGAAATGGCCATCGATGTGCAAAGGGTTAAACTTTTCAGAGCTGGGTTGATTTGGGCATGTTGATGTTTCACCATAATTTTTGGGCTGGTTTATTTATGTAGTTTGCATTTATAGGCATTCCAGCTATGATACTGGAGGATGACTAGCTGGATACATCAGATAAGGTTGATAACTCTCCCACACTTCCATTTAACCCAAGTACAACCTTAAGATGGAATTGGATGTTCAGGAGTCTTTAGAAAAGAGTACCCAGATGCTGAGTGAATATGTAGCATGCTGATTCCAAGCACTAGAGATGGTGGGTCTAGGAGAGGGCAGTGAGCCAGTTGAGGAAGTGGATGGAAGGAGAAGAGGGATTTGTCCAGGCAGAGCTGAGAGAGAAAACAAGCCTGATAGTGGAGCTGAGCAAGGAAAAGGAGATGAGGGCAGGCATCAGGCTGTGGGTGGGGATCTTAGTTTTGGTGTATGGAATGATAGCACCAAGAGGAGTAAGGAGAGGCTGGAAATGGACAAATCCAAAGGAAGAATTCTTGCCCCCAAGGTCCTTGGCACTGTCGAATGGCTCAACATCAGATGCTGATGTGATTTTACCAGTGGAAATGACAGTGAAGAAGTGGTATGATCACCTGCTTTGCTGCTATATCCGAAGGACCCTGGGACCTTTCCATCTGACTTGGAGCTGAAAGCTTCCATGTGTGATGTCTCCCGCATTAGAATGTGAAAAGCAGGCACCGTCTTTTAAAAATCTTTCTATCCAACACTTAGCAGTGTTTTGCATGTAGTAGGTACTCAATAAATTGCTGATTCATTCATTCATTCATTTGGAAGGATATCTAGAGAAAGGACTTAGCATGAGGATAATGAGGAAAGACTAGATGAAGGGATCTTTTAAAGAACTTTCTAGAGTTTACATGTATTGGGAGAGGAGAGTGAAAAATCAGAGATCAGAGATTGGGAGTCAGTCAAAACATTTTGTTCATCTAAGAATATACTGCCTATTAGACCTCCAGCTTCCTTTAGAGCACAGCCTAAGTAAGCAAAGTGTTGTCTGGCCTTGCCTCCTTGCATCCTTTAAATCAGCATGCTTTCTTTCTTGAAATTATTGTGTATTATTTTGTATATTATTTGTATTTGTTTAGTTGGCTGCATTCACTTTATTTCTCTCCTAGTGCCTTGGTGCATAGTAGGTGCTTAATAAAGCCTTGCTTATAGTAGGTGCCTGAGTGTTATTGAATTAGGACGAGGTCTAAATTGAACTACCAATGTATATTTGTTCTAGTAATCAGGAAATACAGCTTTCCCCACCTGATTGGAAGCACTTTAAAAAATCTTAGAGTCTGTTATTGGAATACTGATAAAGTGCACGTTTTTTGGATAGGGCTGTTTATTTGTAAAGAGAAAGAAATGCCCTGGCTGAGGGTGAGAAAATCTCTCCAAAGGTGGGCATGCCTGTTTGTGAATGGGCGTAACAACAAAGGAGCTTTAGGAGCAGCTGGGCCTGCAGTAGCACCACACTGTCATTAAGGAAGAAGTTGATTTTCAAACTGTGAACTGAAGTTTGACCCTTTCGTGTTTGGTATTTTGTCTTTGGTTTCTTGTGATTCTTCAGAATGGGGATGATCATAGGGCTGTTTGAGGTTCAAATGAGAGAAGCTTTGTAAAGCAATTAACACAGTGGAACAGTAGGTGATTAGTAAATGCTTCTCCCTGGCACTCTTGTTTTGTGTATGTCTATTTAGGTACAGGCTGTTGCATGCTTCCTGGCAGCTTAGGAAAGCACCGGGTACTTTAAAAACATGGAGAAAACAACCTTTAAAATTCAAAGATTTAAAAATTATTTGTTGTTGTCTAGCCATTTTCAGTTGTGCCTGACTCTTGGTGACCCCGTTTGGAGTTTTCTTGGCAATGATACTGAAAGAGTTTGCCATTTCCTTCTCTAGTTCATTGGACAGATGAGGAAACTGAGGCAAACACGGTTAAGTGGCTTGCCCAGGGTTATGCAGATAGTAAGTGGTTGAGGCCAGATTTGAATTCAGGTCTTCCTGACCTGGAGCTCTATCCACTGTGTCACCAACTGCCTTGATGCAGGATTTGAACTCAGATCTTCTGGTTCTAGGGCCTTTGTGCTTTCCATGATATCACTTCCTTACTCAGGTAACCTTGGGTCCAGGTGAGATGTGGATAAATGATAAGTAGTTTTAGCTAGAATTCAGGCTAATATATTTACTGAAAGTACCAATGGGTTTCAAGTCACTGCCTGCTGACTGAATATAGTCTTCCAGGATGTGGGAGTGGGCCCTTTAACCTTTGGGCAGCTACATGGTACAGTGGATAGAGGCCTGCAGGTCAGCAGGGCAGAGCACTGTTTGAGAAAGCACCGGGATCTGTGCCCCAAACAAGACAGGTGTGTCCAACTCTTTGTCATCCCATTAAGTGTTTTCTTGGTGGAGATACTGGAGAGGTTTGCCATTTCCTTCTCCAGCTCACTTTACAGGTGAGAAAACTGAGGCAAACAGGATTAAGTGACTTGCCCAGGGTTGCACAGCTAGTAAGTATCGGAGGCCAGATTTGATTTCAGGAAGGTAAGTCTTTAAATCTATCCACTCTATCCACTATGCCACCTAAATGCTTGCCAGATGATTCACTATTACTACAAAAATTAAGCAGCCTTTGCCTCTGAGTAGCATTCTGTGGTGGTGGGGAACACACAAATGTATAAGCACGTACAAAATACATTTAAAAATCACACACAAAGTAACTTCCAGGAGAAAGGCACAGACAGCTGCGTGACCCTAGACAAAATTCTCCGAGCCTCCATTTTCTCATCTGTAAAATGGGAACAATAATCCTTGCCCTGTAACCCTTACAGGAGGGCCCTTGGAGGGCCATCATGCTTGGGTTTTAGAACTACAAGAGTCCTTAAAGTTCATATAGCCCAACCTCTCTGTATTTTACAGAGCCAATGTGTGGTCAAGGCAGGATTCAAACCCAGGTCTTTTCTAACTTTGAGGCCAACTCTTGAACCACTTGACCACAATACAAAATATAAGATAATTGGAGGGGAGGCATTGTAATTGAGGGGCTGAAAAAATGCATCATGGGGGAGGTGACATACAAATTGAGCTTTGATGGAAGTTAGAGAAGGAAACATGCATTTATTAAATGCTTGTTGTGTGCAAAGTGTTCCACAATTATTATCTTATTTGGTTCTGATAACGTCCCTGGCAGGTAGGTGATATTATTATCCCCATTTTATAGTAGAATAAGCTGAGGCAGACAGAGGTCAAGTGACTTGATTAGGGTCTCACAAGTAGGAAGTTTCTGAGACTGAATTTAAAATCATCTTCCTTCTTGGCTCCATGTCCTGCTCTATCTACATCACCTTGCTGCTTCTACATGTTAAAGATACTGAGACTCTGACATGAATGCCCCTGTGCTCCAATGGCCCCTTCAATATTTGCTTGAATAAGCTGTTTAGAATTTTAGGTCATTGGGACCAATGAGATCATCTCCCTCCCTGTGCTAAGGCCACCATTATCTCACATGTTGTAGTGCATCAACTGTAGACCAGTGTGTATAAGTAAATTGCCTTGCCCATAATCTTACATATGCATTTTCAGTCTATCTGCATCGTATGATGGTGAGCATCAGAGCCTTTGGCTCTGGAGATGTCCACAGCTATGGGCACTGCTTTAGCCAGTTAGCTCCAAGGCAGCTGCTCATGCCTCCATTTAATGGGCTATATATGGGACCTGTGGGCAACTGCCTGAGCTGGTGTGGTGAGGCTCATGGGCTCACTCATGCTGTTCATTGGATGGAATCCCCAGTGGCCATTTGGAGGTAGAGTCCCAAAATCAAGGATAGCTTTCGTGGCATAACATTCTACCCTCTTGACTTAGCAGGGCCTTAGCTCAGGTCAAATTCTGCTGATTTGGGTCTAATGGTTATTGAATCACTAAATTGCCCAAATTTACTTGTAGTAATATAGTTCAATCACTAATTCAATAAACATTTATTAAGCTCCTGCTGTGCGTTAGACATTGTACTATAGTATTTTGGATTCTGTATAGATATAGTAATAACACTTCAGCGGATCTGTGATCCACCCTCTGATACTGAAGTGGAAACAATGTTCTGATGTGTAGTAGTGGGCATAGGCTCGTGGGAGTCTCTAGGGTCCCTATTCTTTTGGGGGCTTTGGACTTTGGTTTCCTACTCCTGCAGATTTGGAATTTTAATGATTAGCTTATCCAAACCTTAGGGAACTGGACTCATGGCACTCCAGCTGCTAGGTGCCAGCCAGTCAGTTTAATAATTCAAAACTGGAAATATCAGCCAAGGGAACCGGCATTCCTATAGGTTGATCAGAGCATCTCTTCCCAGTAGGGAAGACTACTTTGAAAAACAAATTCAGACCAGAAAGCTGCTTGGTGATGAGAGACAGCATGGGATAATGGATGGGGCTTTGGGTTTGACAGATGGGAGATCTGGACATGAAGTTTCCTCATCTGTAAAGTGGGAATAGCTTTTTTCCTTACTTCATAGAGTTATTATGAGGCACAAATTAGATAGTATAGGTAAAGTGCTATATACATATCAGCTATAATTATTATAAGGAATCAGGACAAGGAAGGTCCCCATAGGGAAAATGTTCCTCAAACCAATCTGGTAGGGGTTCTTGTCACCTGGTATGGATCTTGGTTCCCCAGGGGGCATAGTGGATAGAGCTCTGAACTCAATCTGAGTTCAGATCCTGTCTCAAACATGTACTGGCTGTGTGACCCTGGGCAAGTCACTATCTGGTTCTTCAACCTCCTTAATTGTAAGATAAAGAAGTTGGACTTGATGGCATCTGAAGTCTGGTGATCCCTCTACTTCAATCAGCCTTGGAAGCATCTTGTCTTCAATTTCCAGCCTACCTTTCTGATGACATCAGCGGGTCCCAGATTGCTTCATGGAGGAAGCGAATGGCTTAGTGGAGAAATATACTGAGATCAGATGGTGTGGTTTCAAATATTGGCTCTCTCCCTCAATCCTCTGTGACCTTCTCACTTAACCTGTGTCCCAATTTCTTCATTTGTAAATTGAAGGGGTTGTACTGGCCCCATCATGTCATGAAATGAGAGCTGCAAGAGCTTAGAGATTCTTGTTTTGTTTAGTCATTTTCAGTCGTGTCCGATGCTTTGTGACCCCATTTGGGGTTTTCTTGGTAAAGATATTGGAGTGGTTTGCCATCTTATAGATGAGGAAACTGAGGCAAATAGGGTTAAGTGACTTGTCCAGCGTCACACATCTAGTAAATGTCTCAGGTTGGATTTGAACTCAGGTCTTTCTGATTCTAGGCCAGATGCTCTGTCCACTGTGGTACCACATAGCTGCCCATAAGGACAGTACAACTCCCTTAATTTGCTCAAGGACCCAAGGAAATGAGTGGCAGAGCAGATGCAGTTTCTGAGCTCTGCTCCTCTGACTCCAAATCCAGCACTCTTCTCACCTTATGATTTTAAATGACCTTCAAGGTCCATCCTCCATCTATGGTTCTATGATCCTTTGGGCAGGACTATTAAATGAATTTGAATTTTAAATCCAACATACATACACATAAATATATAACTACATACATGTATGTATGTATTCTTTTTTGACTTAATATAGTACTTCATTCTAAGTTTTTCCCTTGGACACAATGGGTGTTTTTTATTCTGAGATTTACTTTAATTAAAATTTTGTATAAAGAGGATATAAAAGAGTGTAAAGGGATGTAGTTCTAATGAGCCTGACCCTCATAGAATGAGACTTGAGTATCTTTTTTAATGAGTACTTGCTTTCTTCAACAATGTGATCAAACTATACAATTCTGCCCTTTACTGAGAATCTCATTTTGGTAGTGTTAGGGAGATAAATAATTGCCTTGTGTAATGATTGTTCCTGAAAATAATATTAATTTTGATGAATTATCTTTTTCTGTTCCCTTATATTTTCACTTCCTTTTCATTTCTGATAAATCTTTGATCAACAATCACTTCTAATACCACAGATTTCCTTTACTTATTTTTGCTTGCTAGATTATATGGAGGGGAATTAATAATGTATAAACAAAGATTTATTACCCTAAGGAAGCTGCTATTTAGAGACAATAAATTTTGAAAATTTTCATAATCACCCCATAATAATTTATTCCTTCTGAGATCAAAGAGGAAATGGAACTCTAAGTACAAAAATATTTATAGCAGCTCCAAACTGGAAACTAAAATGATGCCCACTTTATTGGGGTATATGTGAAGCTAATTATGATATATGAAATGTAGTAGAATGTTATTGTGCCATAAGAAATGATGAAATGGACAGTCTCAAAGGAAGGTGAGAAGACCTCTCTGAGCTGACACAGAGTGAAGTAAGCAGAGCTAGGAGAACAGATTATACAATGACAACCAACATATAAGGAAAAACAACTTAGAAAAACTTTACAATTTCTATCAATCCAATGATAAACCATGAGTCCAGAGAACTGAAAATGAAACATGCCACTCACCTCTTGCCCCCATACTTCTTCCCTCTGCTTCAAAACAAATCCTTCTTTTGTAACAAATAAATACAGTAAGGCAAAAGAAACTCATGCTTTGGTCAAGTCTGAAAAGGAAAATCTCATCCCACCCTTGTAGTTCATCCCCTTTCTGTCAAGGGGGAAACATGTTTCATCAGTCTTGGGGATTTGCAATGATTACATTGACCAGACTTAATTTTTTTCAAGTATTTTTTCCCCTTTACCTACAGGAAAAGGGTATAGGTAAAGAAATGTATAGGGGTTACATTTCTTTACATTTCCTTGTATATTATAATTTTTCTTTTACATTTTAGCTCTTGATGAAACCATTCTCTTGTTTCTGCTTACTTCACTCTGTACTAATTCTTTTAAGTGTTTCCAGTCTGGTGCTTATTTATAAATCATATTTGCTCAAGTAGAGAGGTACTTGCATGTTTAATTAACTTTAATATTTAATTTGTTTTCCTTAATTTGAATGAATAACTCTCTTCAGGGTATCTGTTGACCCACCATCTTGGTTGGCCTGATGGATGATGGCCTGATGACAGAAGTTCTTAGGAAATTGACATGGAAGAACATGGACATCCCCCTCACCTCCAAACTCCAATCTACCTTTTGAGCTGGAATTGACCTTAGAGGTTATCTTAACTAAGCCTTTCCTTTTGTATGTCAAGGAACTGAGACTCTGAGAAGGGAAATAGGTTGGCTTTCCCTTTCAAGTATTTATGCACTAAGTTTTTGTCCTTGTTCCTCTTTTCTCCTCTTTCTACAGACTTTCCCTTGGTAATCTTATCTACTCTCATTCAGGAAGACCCACAAGTCTACACCCCCCAGTCCAAAACTTCCTCCTGAACTTTAGATCTGTATTTCCAACTGTGTCATGGATTGCTCCCCTAGAACACATCATTCCCCTGTCTCTTCCCCCCAAACTGATTCCTTATTTTGATTTCTTTATTTTAGCCAAATATCTCCATTATTCATTAGGTATGGGTTTGAATAGATCACATCTGACCTCCCTGCAGGGAGGAACTAGATGAGATCTGGAAGAAACCTTAAAGGTCATCTCTTCCAGCCCTTTAACTTTACAGATGAGGAAACTGGACTTCAGAGAGGTACCATGACTGCCCATGACCACACAGGTACTAAATGACAGTGAGGATTTGAATGCTGACTCCAAATCAAGTTCTTTATTCACTGTTGCCTTGAGAATTTGAGTAGTAGATACCAAGAGTCAGAATTCTTTCCATATCTGGTATTTCATTACTTGACTTTCCAAATTTAGATGTGCTATGACTTCTTTAAAACAAATCCTAAAGTATCCCCATCACTTTGAAACTCTTCAGCATGTTTATTCTAAATAATTACATGCATTTCACTCATGTGTCTCTAAAATATTTTTAGGAGACAATTAGGATGAGGTAGTACACAAGAGTATTATGACCTCTCTTTCTTTCTTTATATGTCCAAAGCTCCCATGGAGTTCACTTTTTTTGTGTGTGTAGGGAACTCCTGTACAGAAAACTCTCTATGCCAAAAGAGATCCAACTTCTTCCAATGGAGACCATCAACTCAAATGCCACTTAGAGTCTCAGTGAATTGCTCAGGCACTAAAAGCTCCAGTTGGGTTCTCCAGGCTCACATACATCACCCGTGTGGGTCAGAGGCAAGGCTTGAACTCTAGTCTCTTCTTTCTTGAAGAAATCCCATGATTCCTCTCTTGAGAAGAGAGAAATTGGGGTACACAGATACTAAGTGACTCATCCTGAATCAAGGAGAAAAATTGTTTCTATAGCTCAGGTTCTGATTTTTGAATTTTTAGTGTTGTGATTGAGTGTTTTTCATGGAAACAAGAGCCTTTCAAAAAGTCACCCATGTGGTTGCAGCATCTTGTTGACAGACCATCCCTGACCCATCCCACTATTCTTCTTTAATACCCAATTTGTATTTCCCTTGTGTCCCCTGGCCCTGAAATCACTAGGACTAGGTGACTGAGCATGGTGTGGGAGATAGAAGAAAGGGAAGATGTAAAAGACAAATCACCTCTTTCTCCATTTTGTCCAAGATTGTTCTTTTCATGCCAGATTGGCTTTTGGCAATCTCGGTGTGAATGGGTATATATCAGTACTAAGTGTTACAGAATAGGGTCAATCACACGTGTGTGAATCAGCTCATATTTGATTAAGTAATAATCACTGAGAATCGAGGCAGGCTTAGCGGATAGAGCCTTGGAGCCAGCAAGAACTGAGTTCAAGCTCTTTCTTTGTTACATACTGGTTGTGGGACCTTTGACAGGCCATGTAATTTCTCAGTGCTCTAGGCAACTCTCTAGGACTAAAAATTGCAAAGAAAGTGTTACCTCACATTAACATAACAGTTTCCTTATTGAGTAGTTCCCTACACTAATGAAATCATGTATTATTCTGTGAAGTTTGTATTAGTCAAAGGGCTTCACTTGAGGACCTAGAGGGCCACAAGTGACCTCAGGGCTGTAGATTCCCCACCTCTGGTCTAGGCCCTGTGAGCTGACATTTACATGACATGTTAAGGGTTGTGATAATCCTGAGGTGTAGCTACTGTTATTCTTTCTATTTTACAGATGAAGAAACTGAGTCCTGGAGAGATGAAATGACTTTCCCCTTTTATGGCATCACAAAACTAGCGAGTGTCTGAGGCAGGATTTGAACCCAAGTCTTTCCTGACTTCCAGTTCAGACTGCCTTCCATGGCAGCAGTTCACTCCTAATGTTCTAGATGTTTCACTATTTAAGGCATGCTACGATAGAGTTGGAATGATGCAATGGAAAGAACATGGAATCTGGCATCGAAGAACCTGGCTCTGGCCCTTATTATCTGCATGATTTTGGTCAACTCCCTTTACCTCTGTGGACTTCAGATGCTTTATTTTTAAAATAAGGAGATAGGACCTAACTCTGCATCTGTGATCCCATGATTCTGGTGGGAGACCATGTGTACAAACAGGAAGTAGGAGATCTCATATCATCTCCAGGGAAGATCTGTGAAGCTAACATTTGATGCAGCACAGAGAACCCTTACATTCCTTCTTAGATGTGTTCATCCTCCGTGTTCTTTCTCCTTGTCCTTCCTTTAATTCTCAGAGGACGAAGTGGCCCTGCTCATTACCAATCCTCATCGTTCCACCTGGGTCTTTGATTCCTTCCTCTCTCCCAGGACTTAGCTCTATCAGTGATGAAGTTTCCCCTTTTCAGTCTTTGCCTCTTTACTAACTCTGTTCTCTTATGCTGTACCATTGTTATACCTTATATCATTCACAGTATCTTTTAAATAAAAAACCCCTAACTTTCTGATGATTGTGCAACTCCCCCTTAAACTAGGCCCTTATCCTTCTGCTCCTCTTTTTGACCCCACTTTTAGAAAAAGTAGCTTTTGCTCAAATCTCCCAATCCCTTGGTTTGCCTCTAGTCTGCCTTCCTGGCCTTGTTTTGCATGACTCCACTTCTCCTCCTTTATATTTCATCCCCAAACTGGGCTTCCAGCTCTCCCAGCTTCATACAGTTGTACAGGCCATCCACATGTGTATACAGTCCCTTGTGACTCTTGCAATTCTGCTCTTCCAAGGCCTGCCTCAGGAGCCCTGCTTTGGAGCCAGACCCAGATGAGGGTTCAAACCCAGCCTTTGAGACTGGTTAGCCATGTGATGCTGACTCTTCACCTCTTCATCTCTGAAATGAGGAGAATAAAGCCAGAGATATAGCACATGGATTCAGGTTGTGACTCTCTTATGTTCTGCCTGTGGGACCTTGGATAGAGCGCTAAGACTCAGTCCTCTTCCCTTGTCCTTAAAGAGCAATTCCCGCAACCAGCATGAATGCCCCTGCTAGAATTCTTAATTCTCGGCTTATTTGCTGAAGAATGTTTGATTTTTTGCAACCAGTCCCAGGCCATTTTCTCTGGGAAGATATCAGATTTCATTCAAGGCCCTAAGTTCAGTCACTTTCCCAAAATTTATTAAGATCTTGTTTACTCCTAATTTGATTGATTTAGTCAAAAAGTCCAGGCTCTCTCATCCACATTACTTGAGTTTTTCATTATTGCTCAGTCACTTCAATTGTGTCTGACTCTTTATGACCTCATTTGGGGTTTTCTTGGCAAAGATACTGAAGTAGTTTGCCATTTCTTCTCCAGATCATTTTATAGATGGGAAATGGAGGCAAACAAGGTTAAGTGACTTGTCCAGGGTCATGCAGCTAGTAAGAATCTGAGACTGTATTTGAACTCAGAAAGTTCTGAGCTTGACTCCAAGCCCAGCATTCTAACCATTCACCACCTAGCTGCCCTGTTACTTGGAGTAGGGGGTTTTGAATCTCAACCTTACACTATGAGCCTGTGAACCCAGGCAGAATGTGGTGAGTGTGAATGAAAGATCTAAATGACAGTATGCAATGAGAAGTTTGGTGAAGGGGAGATTATTTCTCCCATTCTGGAGTCAGAGAAGAGAAGCCTTTCTGGGGCACTTGAATTGGTGATTTTAGAGCTTTCAAGTGGCAAAAGTGAGCAGGGATTGGAATCTATTCTAGAAGTTGAGGGTGGTGTGAAGCAAGTTGTGAAACAAACAAAGGATAGGTCAAGAAGAGAAAATGGAAAGTGGTTCCTTTTGGCTAGAGCATGGAATACATGAAGGGTGTCAGTGTGAGATCAAAGGACCAAATGTCTAGATCTGGAAGATTCTTTAAAGGTCATGGAGTCCAATGGAAACTCAGAGACATTAAGTGAATTCTTCAGGGTCAGAGTTAG
Source organism: Bettongia penicillata ogilbyi (assembly GCA_023548195.1). Taxonomy (NCBI): domain Eukaryota; kingdom Metazoa; phylum Chordata; class Mammalia; order Diprotodontia; family Potoroidae; genus Bettongia; species Bettongia penicillata. Next base: position 12,333,011 of record JAJHZJ010000496.1, read on the forward strand.
AAAATGGCTGAGACAAGATTTGAACTGAGACTTTCCCAACTCTATTTATCACATCATGCTGCCTCAGATAAGGTTAGAAAGATAGATTGGAGCCAGATTATGGAAGGCCTTAAATACTACACTAAGCCCTGAATGGTCCTCTCATCCGAAGGACACAAGATATATGGGAAGACAAACACTGGCTTTTTACTTCCTTTTCTGGGGGTACTTTGGTACCATAAAGTGAATTCATCTTTTGCTGGAAACAGTCCACATTGTTTCTGCTCATACAGTGCCCCTAATTGCAACATTTGGATTATTTTTGGAATGCCAGCCACCGCAATCAAGGGCTTTCTTTCCCATTTTCAGGATTCATTTTTCTCTGTTCTTTATCTTTCTTGTTTGGATTTCCCCTCCTCCTCTCATTCCCCAGAGTTCCCCAGAGTCTCTTTCTCTACATATTTGCAGAGTTTTTCTTGCCTTCCCTCCACTCCTTCACCCTTTGCACCAGATCAAACAGATAGTTAAAGCAATTATTCTGTTCAGTTTCATTACTGCAATCCCACCGCTTGGGTAATGGATCACTTGAAAGAACGCTTGGCTCTTTTGACTCCTTCATTTGCTTTCCCAACTCTAGGAATGATATCTTCCCACCCTCTCATCTGTGTTACTTTTATTATTTACCTGAGTCTCCTTTCAGTGGTATGAAAGCTTCTGGAATACAAAGGGCCAAATTCCAAGGGGAGACCAAGTCAGTCTGCCCAGGAGGATAATTTTTCAATTAATGATTCTTCGTTTATAAACACCCCAACAAGGAAAATTGAGATCATCATTTCATTTCCTCTTGCATCCCTTTTGTGTTCTGGCAACAATATTTCTCATTTCCTACCACTTCATAATTTAGATTGATTCTGATTACATGTTCATATGTAGGCTTTTTCCCATAAGCACAGAAGCAAAGAGTATGGATCCAAGTAAAATGCTTCTAAACATTCACTCCTTGAATACTTCAGTGTTCAATACTTGCATTCCCAATGGCTGGGGCTCTGTTGTCCTTGGTGTCACTGGATGATTCTTCTTAGCATTCCATGGATTTTCCTTGACGGCCTTTTTTGGTTAGTGTTGTTTAGTCACTTCAGTTGTATTGGACTCATTGTAACCCCATTTGCGGCTTTCTTGGCCGAGAAACTGGAGACGTTTGCCATTCTCTTCTCCAGCTCACTTTATAGATGAGGAAACTGAGGCGAACAATGTTTAAGTGACTTGGCCAGGGTCCCACAGCTAGTAAGTGTCTGAGATCAGATTTGAACTCAGAAAGATTAGTCTTCTTGACTCCAGGGCCAGCACTCTGTTGTGTTATGGCACCACCTAGAAGGTCATTTGGGCCTTACAGCTGATGTTATTAAGCTTTCACTTACTCAGATTTTGAAAAAGAGCCCACTGGAAGTCAGATCGTTTTAAATGAGAAATTTACTGTTCAGTTCAACAAGAATGTATTAAGCTCCTACTATGTGCCAGGAACTGAGCTCTGTGCTGGGGAAACAAATAAAAAGCAAAAACAGGTCCTGCTTTCAAAGAACTTACATTGTGATAGAAGGAAACAACATTTATTCATATAAGGAAATTAAAAATAAATACAAAAGGTGGTGGTAGTGGGAACCCTTTGTCATTAGCCATTAGGAAGATCAGGATAGATCTCTTGAATGATGTGATGCTTGAACTTTTAAAAGGCTCTGGGTTCCAAGAATGAGGAGAGAGAGCTTTCCAGACATAGATCAAGGTTAATGGATCCAGCATGAGAAGGGACCTTGGGGGCCATCTAGTGATAGGATCTTAGGACTATAGATTCAGAGATGGGCGGGACCCTGCAGGTCATTTGGTCTGACACTTTCACTTTAAGATGAGAAAACTGAGGCCAAGAGAGGTGAAATAACTTGTCCAAGGTCACTTGTCACTTGTGTGACAGAGACAGGATGTAAATTTGAGTTCTCTGACTCTACAATCAACTCTCTTTGATTCCCAAGTCTAGCATACTATCAACTCTCTTTGATTCCCAAGTCTAGCATACTATCTTTGATAATACATTGCTGCTCAACGCTATTTATATACTTAATACACCATCCAGGCTGGGATTTGCTGTTGGAAAGACAGCATGTTGAGCTGGCCTATCAATATACCTCTGTCTTTTATAGACTATGCTTGGACAGTAAGCTGGACCCAGGATAGGACAGAAGGAAAAGGCTGACCTAGATTGTTTTTGAGAAGCTGAGCCATGTTTTCATCTTAATATAACAATAATGATACCAACTAGTCTTTATATACTGCTTTAAGATTTGCAAATAACTTTACGTACATTATCCCATGTAATCCTCACAATAATTCTGGGAAACTAGTGCTATTATTCCCTTTTTTAGATGAGGAAATTGAAGTTTAGAGGTTAAATGATTTGTAGAGGATCACACAGCTATAGTAAGGATATGAGACAGAATTTCAAGAGGAGACAGAGAAGATAGTAACCATTTATATAGCACTTACTAGGTTCTAGGCATTGTGCTGTTTCCTTCCTCCCTTTCTTCTTCTTCTTTTCTTCTTCTCTTCCTCCTCCTCCTCCTTCATATATATATGTATATTATATATATATTTATATTATATAATCTCATTTGATCCCCACAACAATGCTGTGAAGTTGGGGCTATTATTATATCCATGTTATAGTTCAGGAAGCTTCATTCTTTTTGGCTCTAAGCTCTATCCATGACACTGTCTAGTTGCCTTCAATGACACTCCCTCCCCCAAACTTCTTCCTGAAACAAAGACTTATTTCAAAAAATATGAATATTCTTTCAGTGATGCTACATCACTATAAAATATGAAATAATGTATTCTCTGAGGAAATGAATTTGCAGGACACTCAAAGGGAAAAGGAAAGCTGCCTAGTAGATGTGTTAGCCATAGCATGTTCCCATTGATGCTTTGCCTAGAAGTGGTATAAGGAGGTGGAGTAATTATGTAATTAGAGTTTGTGATAAATGATGGATAATCCACATATTCCACTGGTCTTTGGGCACTAAAGTATTCCCATCCTTGCTCTCTCCCCCTCCCCCCAACAATGCTGTCATTGGACAGACCCTCTGTGAAGCAATTAAAAGTTTTTTTAAATTTATTTTTTTCAAATTTATTTATTTATTTTCAATCTTCAAAAATCACTTCTTAAAGTTTTAAATTTTCTCCCCCTCCCTCCCCACCCCTTCCTAAGATGGCATGTAATCTTATATGGGCTCTACACATACATTCTTAATAAACACATTTTCTTATTAGTCATGTTTCATAGAAGAATTAGAATGAATGAGAGAAACCATGAGAAAAAACAAAACAGAACATAACACAAGAGAAAAATAGTCTGCTTCATTCTGCATTCCGATTCCATAGTTCTTTCTCTGGATATAAATGACATTTTGCATCATGAATACTTTCAAATTGTTTTAGGTCCTTGCCTTGCTGTGGAGGACTAAGTCTATCAGCACACTGTGACTGTTACTGTGTATAGTGTTCTCCTGGTTCTGTTCACTTCACCCAGTATCAGTTCATATAAATCTATCCAGGTATTTCTCAAGTCTGCCTGTTGGTCATTTCTTATAGCACAATAGTATTCCATTGCATTCGTATACCACAGCTTGCTCAGTCATTCTCTAGTTGATGGGCATTCTCTTGATTTCTGGTTCTTGGCCATCACACAAAGGGCTGCTATAAATATTTTTATACATGTGGATCCTTTCCCCATTTTTATGATCTTTGTGATACAACCCTAGAAGTGGTTTTGCTGTCAAGGGGTATGCACATTTTTATAACTCTTTGGGCATAGTTCCAAATTGTTCTCCAGAATGGCTGGGTCAGCTCACAGCTTGTGGAGCAATTATGGAAGGACATGGGGAAGAGTTGCCTAGGATGAGAAAGTGTAGATGAATTTCAATCTTCATCATTGAGCAGAATGTTCAAATCAACAAGATCACTGATAAATCCAAGTATTGAAGAATCCCTGACAAAAACCAGAGAAGGTACTCATTTGAAAAATGCAACAATGGTGTCAGGGAAAGAGCTCTGGAATTGGAATGAAAAGACTTGGGATTAACTCTTAGATCTCCTTCTTATTGCCTCTGTGATCTGTGTTTCCCCCTATTCTTGCCTCATGGAGTTTCTCTTTTTCTTTAAGTTGTCATGGTGCCATCTTCTTCGTGAAACTTTTCCTGATCTCTCAGTGGCTAATGTCCTCTCTTCTATGTTACCTTGTATTTAACTATTATTTATATATTTGTATTTCTTGACATTTATGGTGTATACATTTTTACATATACTTTTGGTCTCTCCCATTAGAAAATAAACTTATTCTGAGAGGGAATTATTTTATTCTTTGTCCTTGGATCCCCAGAGCATAATATAGTGTGGGTGGTACATAGTAGGTTGTTGCTGTATTGTTGTTGCTGTATTGTGTTTCCCTGGGGGCTTGTATCAGACCTCTATTTGAGCTCACTGAGAGCTTAGATGCAGAGACCACCAAAGGGTTTGTCAGGGATTCAGTTGGATTTAACAAACATGTATTAAACACCTGCTATGTACAAATCCTCATGCTCGGCTCTGGGGACACAAAGATAAAGATGCCACATTCCTTGCTCTCAAGACACACATTCTCCTACAGGGTCATGATAATCTGATACTGAGTCCTTGATGACACCTTCTGGTCCACTACATATTTATTATCTCTGGTGTTCCTGTGTTAGGCTTCACAGGATCCAATGGGACCTTGACTGTATTAACACATTGAGTCTAACCATCCCTATATTCCTTAAGGGGAATACATTTTCACAAGAGCAAGAATTGAGAGGTTAATCAGAAAGATGGGCAATCATCAACAAAGGGCCAATGCTTAAAAAAAGGTGACCTAAGAGTTAGGGGAGACAAATAACTCCCTCTTAAAGTTTTGCCCACTCTCATTCCTGACCACGCATCCTTTCTTGGTTGACATATAACAGAGATCATGGAATGAGGGTGGCAATTGGTTGTGGTGGAGGGGCTGTGGTGGCAGCAAGACCCACACCCTTGGAGGTGGGGGAGGATCAAAGGATTAGAGGCCAGGAGAGCAGTTAAGAAAATGGGCCACCAGGACAGAAGCATAAAGGGAGGCTTAACCCAAGGGAGGCCAGGCTGGGCCAGAGCAGAGCCAGAAGCAGCCTGGCTTAGATGTAAGAAAGGGAGTATAGCTGTAGTGACTTTGGGGATATGAAAAAGCAAGCTCCTTGGTGGGAGCACCATCTTTCTTTTCTTCTCTCGGTCTCTTTTCACTTCAGATCATCAGAAAAACAACATAGCAGTTTCTTGTATGTTAAGACTGGGTCAATCTGAGCACACCCAGATTTCTAGGGTAAGGAAAAGAAAAGTGACTGGCTGAAAAACAGCAGAAATGAAAGTCCTGTATAGGTTTTATTTAGTCATAAAAATTAAATCAGGAAGAGATGTTAGGGATCAGCTAATCCAACCCCTTCATTTTACAGAAGAGGAAATGGAGGCTAAGAGAGTCAGATTGGTTGTAAGAGTCAGGATTTGAATCCAGATCCTCTGACTCCAAAATCATCTCTTTTCCCATTGCTCCATTTCATCTTTGGATCCACACTCATGACAATCATTTAATACATGGACTTAGTAAATGTTTGCTGAATTTAATTGGATTGTAGGGAGAAGAGAGGAAAAGGATGATGGGCATGAGGTTCCTGGACTAGCGAATTGGCTCTGGGAATGGAGATGAACACAGGAATCTAAAAAAATGGAAAGGAAGAATTCACATGACTTGATGACTAATTGGAATTCGAAAGCAAAGTTGAGCAAGGAGTCAAGGATTGTTTCAAAGTTTCTAGTCAATAGTGGTACCAATGAGAGAAATAGGAAATGCGGGATAGAACCTATTTGAAGAAGAAGATTGGTTATACTTTGGAATGTTGACCCTGAGACAATGGTAGGACATTCATGTAGAAATGTCTAGAAAGCTGTTGGAGATGAGACTGGAGCTCAGGCAAGACAACAAATATAGAGCCTTACATCAGGATATTATTAACATATAGGTGTTGATCAATGCACAGAAGTATCTGACCTACCCTGAAGGAGAGAGAGACAGAGGACAAATAAGTGCAGGGGATTAGGGGATAAACTTTGTGAATTGTGGTTATGGAGCAAGAGGGAATGAGGGCAATAGGGATTCCTTAGAGTCTGTTGCAGAAACAGGGTGAATTAAATATATAAAATTTATCACTTACCATGAAGCCAACAGTCCAACATTTCAACCATTTTCGTTATGCAGCTACTGAATATGTGGTACAGTGAACCCTAGTTTAGATTCTATCTTTTTTTTTTCCTGGGGAATTTCATTTTGTACTATTCAATATACCATTTTAGCCTCTGCAAATCATTCTGAATCCTGGCATTCATCCAATGTGTTAGTGATTCCTACCAGCTTTGTGCCAACAGATACCTTTGCTCAAGTCATTGATGAAAATGTTGTAAGTGGCATAAGGCCAAACACAGATTCCTGGGGTTCTCCACTAGAGACCTTCTGAGTTGACATAAAACCATTAATTACTACCTTGGAGGTCCATGCATGCAATAAGTTCTAAATCCACTTAATTGTATAATCATCTAGCCAATATTTTTCTATGTTTTCACAATAAAAGCATGAGAGGAGTTTTAAAATGCTTTCTAAAATCCAGGTGAATTATATTTAAGTGTCTTCCATAAGTTAACTAGTCTAGTAACTCTTAAAAAAAATTTAATATGAGGCAGTGTGGCATAATCACTGCTCTTGATTAAGCCATGCTGGCTCTTTGTGATCAGCATTTCCTTTCTTAGCTATCATTAACTATCCTTTTAATAATAAATTCTAGATTTTGCCAAAAATTGAAGTCAAGCTCATTGGTCTTGCCTGCAGGTCAATCAATGACTCTATTCTTTCCCTCCTTTTTTGAAAACAGGGATGACCCTGATCTTCTCCAATCCTGTGGTGCCTCTCTCGTGCTTCATGATATTTAGAAGGACACTGAAAGTGCTTCAGCAGTTGTATTTTCATTAATTGGTACATGTTGTTTATCTGGACCAAGCTTTGAGTTCATCAAAGCTGTTGGGTGCTCCCTTACTATTTTCTCACTCAACTTGGCTATAAACTCCTTGTCAGCCATCTTTGTTCTCTCCTTTCCAGGGCAAAGCTCAGTCTTCTTGGCAAACAAGCCAAAACAAAACAAAACACAAAGAATTCAGCACTCTTGCCTATTATTTGTCACCCATTATAATGATTTTATTTGTAGTAGTCTTGTCCATTCTTTGATCCTCCCCTTTCCCTCATGACAGCCTAAAAATTCTTCCCATCTTTAACTTGTCCTCATTAGCCTTTAATATCTCCAACACTATTCTTTCAGGTAGGAACCCACTTTTGTGTTCACCTTTTATTACCTGCCTTTGCTTCCATCTTTTCTAGATGCCTTTTAATCATCAAAATTGATGGGAGAGTTCCCTGTGCATCCACATTGATATCTTTGGATAGCTTCCTTTTCTTCCTCAGCAGAAAGGTTTCTTTTTATGTCTTCAGAATTTTATTTTGGGAACTTCCACTTAGGCAGATGTTCCCTGTAGCATTTTAGGCTATAGGTTTTTATCCAGCCTTTCTTTTAACCCTTTGAAACTTGCTTTCTGCAAATCTATGATATTTTGCGTTGCTTTTTTCTCCTTCCTTGTAACAGATTCCAAGATGGAGTAGTTGCTTTACCCTCAAGTTTCCATCATTTCCATATCAGAATCCAATTCTTCCTTATTAGCTAAAGTCAAGTCAAAAAATAGAATTTCCCCTTGTCTTTTTTAGCTTTTAGAAGATACAATCATTATTTCTGTCAAGAAATTATTAACTGATTTGCTTTTTGAATAGAGAGCTTCAGTAGACACCCAGAAAATTGAATGACTACTGTATCAGGCATATCTGCTATGCATTTAATTTATTTCCTAAACTTATTTTCTATTTTTATCCAGGTGGTCTGTAGTATAATGTGATGATAGTATCACTTCTGTTTCATCACTCAAATGCTCTGTCACATACTTCTCTACTCTAGTCCTTGGATTTTCTCACATGATTTTATCTTTTTTATATTCATTTTTACCTTGTTTTTCTCTAATACATCCTCCACCCATGCTTTTACTTGTTCTGTTTCTTTTTAATCAGATACACCCTTCCATGATGCATAATCATGAGTCCATCCTGCTGAGAAAGTGATGTCTAGTGAGGTCAAATTTGTCTCCTTTTTTAAGGATCTCCACTTACTCTTTCTTGTTAGCCACAGTTTTTACATTCTATAAATACTTGGATCCTATGATATTCTATGAACGTATTTTAAATATTGACATTGTTTCATGATTCAGTGCTTTTGAGCAAAATGCAGTTTCTCTATTTGCCTTTCTTATTGTTTCCTTACCTGAGATCATGGTCACCACTTTGGATTTTGAGTCATGATAAATTTGGTTTGTTGAGTCATGTTAAATTTTATTATTATCACTCATGTTAACTCTGTATATGTTTTAATATTTTAAGCATGTTTCTTGTATACAGAAATTTGTTGGGTTTTGCTTTCTAATCTATTCTGTGACAATCTTCCATCTTAAGGGTGAATTCATTATTTTTCACATCACTAGTTTGATTACTACTTTGTTTTCCCCTCATCAAATATTGTTATCATTTTTTTCTTCTTTCAAAATAATAGAAGACAGAAGTTACACTAGAAACCTGCAGTTTCTATTAATTGGAAAAATGTTATTCCAATCTCTTCCTTCCCCCTACCCTATTTCCAAACTCAGATCCAAATGACTACTTTCCCCCTAAACTTTTTTAAAAATAATCAAACTAGTTTTTCTTGAAGTTATTCCCTTACTGACTGTAACCTCTGGCTTAGCCGACTCTCTTCAGTGTCCCTCTTTTAGCTCAGTCTTCCTATTATTTTAACCTATATTTGTTATAATAATATTTTTAAAAATTCCTTTGGCCCAAATTAGGGGGAAGCTCATGAGATTCCCCTCCCCTATGGTTGAATGATCGAGTGTCATTCAACTATAGAATGTTGTGGTGTTACAGTTTTAATGAATCTCAAGTTTTTTCCCTTCCCCTTCTTCCCTTCTCTAGAATATTTCTTTTTAAAATATCCAGACCCTGAGATGGTCTCTCTGCTTCCTCAATGACCCTTGCATGAGGTATGACTTGTTTTTTAAAAAAGTTTTATCAAGAACTTGACAGTCATCAACAAACATCAATGTTTCTTTCTACAAAAGGAAATAAAAATATGATTGCACATTATAATTTCACATTATAATATACATCTACCACTTGATTTTTTAAGTATAAATGAAGTTTAACATGATAGTGTCAATATTCCCATTCTTATCTGGGTCTTCTTCTGAATTTCTTTCAGTTCTCTTTTGTATTTTTAACATGTTACATTGATGTGTTATCAGAATTTAGAGTACTTACCAAATGTAAAAGGACAAAGATTTGAGGATGAAAATTATTAAACAGGCCAAAGTAAAATAAAATTCCAATACCCTTCAGATGCAAGTGTTAGGACTCACCAAATGAAAAATATTGTAGCTTGGTCTAGACTGTTCAGAACTAGCTCTCTTCACACGGCCAAGGCTAGAGGATCTCAACATACTTTCCTTCTCCATCTCCTAAATCCTCTTCTTTGTCCTTATAATTTTGCTGGTTTCTTTATTATCTTCTTTACCAACTCCTCTGCTTTCTCCTAATCCATTAATTATCAAAGATCGGTCAATGTGTCTTTTTCTCTCACTCAGGAAGTTCATATACCAGGTCAGTTTCAATTTTCATTTATATATAAATTATTCCCAGACTCACCACTTGAGTCTTGTGAGGTATGGTTTCTAAAGAGTAATAATCTTTTCTTTCCTTTTCAACATATATTAGATCATAGTTTATAACTACATTCAAACTTGTTTTATTTTCTCAAGTTTCTTTTGTCTGTTGAATTTGAAAGATGCTTCTTACTTTTTTTAAAAGAATATTTATATGTTAATAATTCTGTTAAAAATTCATTACTTTCCCCTGTCCCTTATGCTCAGTTTTTAAGAGTAAACTATTCTCTGGTGCTTTGTGGTTTATCATATTTAAGCATTTCCTTCCATTTCTCCTTGTTAGTGGGTAGAGCTGTATGATTTTTTACTAGCCCTCTTGTCTATTCCTGTCTGTGTGTAGTATTTTCTCTTTGACTTGGCATCTCTGGAACTTGGAAGCACATTTATAGATAAATCAAATTAGTGGCTCTCTCTGGTAGTGTCCTATGGATTTTGTTGACTTTCACTTTGTCCAATGGTTAAAAGACATTGGGAACAATTTTCTTTTACAATTTTCTGAATTAAATAAGGGTATTTAGGCTTTTTACTTTTCTGGGAGGTTGCTGATATTTATCTTTTTCTGGATTTATTATTTTTGATTATAGTATTTCTCATATAGTTTTGATTTTGCTGGTTTAATATTTTGATCTAATAATTCTCCAGTGATTGAATTTTAACTGTTTTTCTCTATGCTTCTGCTAAAATATCCTAGCTATCAATTAGCTTTTTGAATTTATTATTTTTTACACTCACTTCTTATTTGTCCCTTAAAACTTTTATTATGAAGGCTTCTGAAGAAATCTCAGAATATTTGTGACCATTCTAGTCTTTTTTCCTAGGGTTCTAGCTGTAGTTATTATAGAAATTTTCACTTCTTCTGGATCTTCTACTGATATTTTCTTATCCAGTAGTAGAGAGTCAGTATGATATAATAGGAGGAGAATCAGGTGACCTGGGTTCAAATCTTTCCCCCAATGCTTACTCTTACCTGTGACCTTTGGCCAGTCACTTATTTCCTGTACTTCATTTTCCTTATCTATAAAATTATCAGGTTGTAGTTGATGGCCTCTGAAGTACCTTCCAGCTATAAATGTATGATCCTATTTCTTCACTCACTCATTTCCTCAGTTTCTTTTTTTTCATTTTGGAGTTTTCTTTCCTTTTCTCACTTTTGGTTGTTATTTTAAGTTATTTAACATACTTCTGGATGATTTGAGATGTTGAATGAGAACCAAATCACAAAATATAATAGGACTATAGATTTAGAACCAGAAAGGATTTAAGTATCATCCAATTAATCCCTCCCCTCATTTGACAGATAAAAACACCCAAAACCTTGAGACTAAGGGTGATTAAGTGATTTGCCCAAGTTAACCTTAGTAGTAAATGGGCTTATGCACAGCCTCTTACTTAATATTGCCAGTATTATTATTAATATTGATGGATTATATTCCTGGTATTCAAGGACTACTATACTAAGTTCAAAGATGATCATTAGCAGGTTGGTTATAGAGCAGTGGTTTTTTTCAGGCACAGTAAATCTCCAAGACCATTTATTAAGTTTTAAAGAGATTTGGAAGGCATTATGGCACAGGAGGAAAGGGTCTCAGATTGGACAGAAAAAGACCTTGGTTCAAATCCAGGCTTTATTATTTGCTACCTGGGTGACCTAGGGGAAATTACCTAACTTGAATTTTTTTTTTTAATATTTGCAAAATGGAGAAGAGGGGAGGAGCCAAGATGATGTAATAGAAAATATGCTAGCTCTGAACCCACAACCCATAAACTTCCTGTAAAAAGAACTCCCTACAAATTCTGGAACAGTGGAAGCTGCACAACAACGGAGTGGAGGAGATTTCTGTTCCAGAGAGCCCTGAAAAACTGGCACCAAAGGTCCATCAAGCACCAGACAGCGGAGCTCAGCCCTGCCCTGGCCATGTGGCCCCAAGAGGAGCAGATCCCAGCAGGCTTCAGGGACGGAACCTCCGGCGGCCGCAAAGGTCCTTCCACCCACAGGCGCTACAGATCAGTGAGAGAGACTTCTGGGCTGGCTGAGAGGGGAGCAGGGTATCTCCATAACTCAGGCCCCCTTGGGAGGCAGCAGCAGAGGCGGCAGAGGACAGGAGCTCCCAGAGCAGACAGGACCTCAGATCCATTACTGAAGATCTCCACATAAACCCCCTGAGGGAACTGACCATGGGAGACGACCCTGCCCCCACCTGAGAACCTGAATTTAATATTACCCTGAATAGCAGCCCTCTCCCCCACTGAAAGCCCTGAGGCTGGGAAGCAGCATTTGAATAGCAGATCTAGGTGGAGCTGGAGAGGAATCTCAGAAGTCAAGTAACTGGCTGGGAAAATACCCCAAAAAGGGAAGAAAAATAAGACCATAGAAGGTTACTTTCTTGGTGAACAGATATTTCCTCCTTTCCTTTCTGATGAGGAAGAACAATGCTTACCATCAGGGAAAGACATAGAAATCAAGGCCTCTGTATCCCAAACATCCAAAATAAATATTCAATGGGTTCAGGCCATGGAAGAGCTCAAAAAGGATTTTGAAAGTCAAGTTAGACAGGTGGAGGAAAAACTGGGAAGAGAAATGAGAGAGATGCAAGAAAAGCATGAGAAACGGGTCAATACCTTGCTAAAGGAGACCCCAAAAAATGCTGAAGAAAATAACTCCTTGAAAAATAGGCTCACTCAATTGGCAAAAGAGGTTCAAAAAGCCAATGAGGAGAAGAATGCTTTCAAAAGCAGAATGAGCCAAATGGAAAAGGAGGTTCAAAAGCTCACTGAAGAAAATAGTTCTCTCAAAATTAGATTGGAACAGATGGAGGCTAATGACTTTATGAGAAACCAAGAAATCACAAAACAAAACCAAAAGAATGAAAAAATGGAAGATAATGTGTGAAATATCTCATTGGAAAAACAACTGACCTGGAAAATAGATCCAGGAGAGACAGTTTAAAAATTATGGGGCTACCTGAAAGCCATGATCAAAAAAAGAGCCTAGACATCATCTTTCATGAAATTATCAAGGAAAACTGCCCTGATATTCTAGAACCAGAAGGCAAAATAAGTATTCAAGGAATCCACCGGTCACCGCCTGAAAGAGGTCCCAAAAGAAAAACTCCTAGGGACATTGTGGCCAAATTCCAGAACTCCCAGGTCAAGGAGAAAATATTGCAAGCAGCTAAAAAGAAACAATTCCAGTATTGTGGAAATACAATCAGGATAACACAAGATCTAGCAGCTTCTACATTAAGGGATCGAAGGGCGTGGAATAAGATATTCCAGAAGTCAAAGGAACTAGGACTCAAACCAAGAATCACCTACCCAGCAAAACTGAGTATAATACTTCAGGGGAAAAATGGTCTTTCAATGAAACAGAGGACTTTCAAGCATTCTTGATGAAAAGACCAGAGCTGTAAAGAAAATTTGACTTTCAAACACAAGAATGAGAAGAAGCATGAAAAAGCAAACAGCAAAGAGAGGTCATAAGGGACTTACCAAAGGTGAACTGTTTACATTCCTACATGGAAAGACAATATTTGTAACTCTTGAAACTTTTCAGTATCTGGGTAGTTGGTGGGACTACACACACACATACACACACACATGCACACACATGCACATACACACATGCACACACACACAGAGACAGAGAGCACAGAGTGAATTGAATAGGATGGGATCATATCTTAAAAGGAATTAAGGTAAACGGTAAGAGAGAAATGTATTGGGAGGAGAGAGAGTGAAATGGAATGGGGTAAATTATCTCTCATTCAAGAGGCAAGCAGGAGACTTTTTAGTGGAGGGAAAAAGAGGAGAGCTGAGAAAAAACCATGAAGTTGACTCTCATCACATTCAATTAAAGGAAGGAATAAAATGCACACTCATTTTGGTATAAAAACCTATCTTACAATACAGGAAAGTGGGGGAGAAGGAGATAAGCAGAGTGAGGGGGATGATGGAAGGGAGGGCAATGGGAGGAGGGAGCAATTTGAAGTCAACACTTGGGGAGGGACAGGATCAAAAGACAGAATAGAAACAATGCGGGGCAGGATAGGATGGAGGGAAATGTAGTTAGTCTTACAGAACATGACTATTATCGAAGTCATTTGCAAAACTGCACAGATATAGGCCTATATTGAATTGCCTGCCCTCCCAAAGGGGAATGGGTGGGAAGGGAGGGATGGGCAGAAGCTGGAACTCAAAGTTTTAGGAACAACTGTCAAGTATTGTTCTTGCCACTAGGAAATAAGAAAAACAGTTAATGGGGAATAGAAAGTCATCTGGCCCTACAGGACAAAAGAGAAGATGGGGACAAGGGAAGGGGAGGGATGACAGAAGAGAGGGCAGATTGGTGATAGGGGAAATTAGAATGCTCGGTGTATTTGGGTGGGGGAGGGGACAAATGGGGAGAAAATTTGGAACTCAAAATTTTGTGAAAATGAATGTAAAAAGTTAAATAAATAAATTTATGTTTTAAAAAAAGTAGTTTCATGATGATAGATTCCAGCATCCCCCAGTTCTCTAAGCTAGCATTTCTCTCCCTCTTCACAAAAAAATTTAGGATAAATATTATACATTAGGATTATAGATTTTGAGTTCATGAAGACCTTCAAGGTCAAAGGGTCCAACCACACCATTTTGCAAGTAACAAAACTGAAGCACAGAGACTTGCCCACATTCACACAGGTAGTGACAAGAGTCAGAGGTTGTCTAACTTCAAACCAAGTAGTCTTTCTTCTGCACCACTTCACATCCTATACCTTTGAAAATATCTTCATGTTCATCTCTGAACCCTGTTTCATGTTCTTAATGTGGAACTCAAGCAGCAAGACTCACAATTCTAAGAAAGGACTGGGCAGCATGCTTCCTTTGGCAGATTCAGTACCTCAGACAGCTCTAAGCTCATAGCAGCTCCTCTAACTTGTTGAAAGGCTGATGAATGCTAAGTAGGGAGGATAAATAGCCTGCTAGTTTAAAATATATTTGGCAAATATTTACAGTAAGGGCATTTGGAAAATTGCAATTTTGTGACAAAATTCTATTTCCCATCTCTGGACATTTTTCCTCACTGTTCCCCATACTCTCTCCATTCTCATCTCTGTCTCCTCGCTTCTCAGGCTTCTTTCAAGTCTCAGATAAAGTTCTGCCTTCTGCAAGAAATCTCTCCTAGTCCTCCTTAACCTTGGTGTCTTCCTTCTAAGATGATCTCCAGTTTACAGCGTACATATTTTGTTTATATATAGTTGTTTGCATGCTAACCCCCCAACACACATGCACACACACATACCCACATTAAATTGTGAACTCCTTGAGGGTAGGAAGTGTTTCTTTTGTCTCTCTTTATATCCTCATTTCTTAGCACAATACTTACACACAATAGATACTTTATAAATGATTGCTGACTGGACTAAAGTATCATATAATCACAAGCAGACATGTAGCCCCTTGTGCTTACAGAGGGGGTGTGGCATAATTAAAAGTGTGTTAGACTTCGAATTATGAAGAACTGGATTCAAATCCTACCTCCAATATTTATTATCACTTAAACTACCTCTTCTCCCTCATCTAAAAAAGGGGGTACCTAACAAGTTGCTTGTGGGGCTTAAATGAGGTGACACATATAAAATATGCTATAAAAATTTTAAGGCTCTATATAAATATTAGCTATTATTACCTATATGTCACAATTAATATTTGTTGGTTTCATGGCATCTGTTTTTTACTATATTATACTAGAACTATGTATTAGATGACAGACATCTTGGAACAGTGGATAGGGAGTAAGCTTTAAAGCCAGGAAGACCTGGGATCATATTCCACATCTGACACATATTGACTGTGTGACCCTGGGGAAGTTCCTTAACCTCTGAGGGTTCCAGGAAATTTTTAAAACCATAAATTGCAGAGATGATGCTCACCTGACTGGTAGAGAGAGTTTCTTTGTCTGAGATTTCCCAAAAAAGTCTCAAGTCCAGTCACTGTCCTTGTGTTAGATCACTCAATTACCCTGGCACATTGTAATATCTTTGAATGGGCCCCTAGTCTTGAGCACAAGAATAATCACCAACCTTAACACAGCATTGTAAACTTCGTAAAGCATTTTATACACATCACCTCATATGAGCCTCCCAACAAGAATTGGGAAATACAAGCATTATTCTCATTTTACAGAGGTTATATGGCTTACTCAATTAATTCAGAAGTGAAATTCAAACTCACATCTTCCTGATGCTAATTTCAGGGCTCTCTCCACTAGGCCACAGAAAAGTCCAGAGATGGGCCTTCTATCTTTTGTTTTGTTTTCCCCACATTGGGACTGATCCTCAGTGTGGTGATTTAATCTGAGCCAGTCTGGATCTGGTAAGAGCAGGAGACATGGAAAGAAGGCTCTGGGTAGCCTTGCAATTAACAAGGTTTGTGAAATTACAGTAATTAGAAAGGAATAACATCCACAGTGATTGTGGGAGAATGAATGGGCACTTCTTGAATACTAGGGTTTGGATTATTTGGTTCTGCTCTTAGTAATAATAAATGCCCCCTGACTAGTAGGAATAGTCTATTGTTAAGTCTTTAGACAGATGCGGTTACTCACATTATTATAAGACCATGAGAAGGTAATTCACATGATTGTATTATGAAGCATTGACAAGGTCCTTCTCAGAACCCTCCCTGTTCTGCTGTGGTGTAAAATGAATATTTGTAAAAATTCAAACAAATTTCAAGTGCCCACAAATCTCCCTCTTTTCTTCTCTTTCGTACAGGGTGCTAACTTGTAAATCAAGAAACCATTGCCTTGAAATACTGCTTGATGGGTGAATGCCTCCTTTTCCACCAGGACCTTTCTAAAGAAGTCTGCTTTGAATTGGACTCCTGGTTGTTTGTTCACTCGTGCATTCATTTGGGGAGCTCACCAGCAGCGTCCTCTTCAGTGCTCTTATTTAGTTGTGTCTCTATCCTGATTTCAAGCCATTCAGCTTCACCTATACATTTTTTTTGAGGTCATGTTCCTACTTGTGGAGGACTTGCTTGATAGCAACTCACTGAAAGAATAAATCAAAACTTTTCTATGCCACTGCCTTCCATTAAATTTAAACTTGCTCTCAGTTTCTTCTAAGATATCTTGTAAGCCTCATCTACAAATAACTTCCATATATCAAGGTTTCTGTATGGATACTCCCCTCTACCAATACAGATCTCAATGACATGATCAAATATTTAGAGTTAGAAAGGACTTTAGAGGACATCTAATCTAACCTCATTTTGCAAATATTTTTTTAATATAAATTTATTTATTTAACTTTTTACATTCATTTTCACAAAATTTTGGGTTCCAAATTTTCTCCCCATTTGTCCCCTCCCCCACCCAAATACACCGAGCATTCTAATTTCCCCTATCACCAATCTGCCCTCTCTTCTGTCATCCCTCCCTTCCCTTGTCCCCATCTTCTCTTTTGTCCTGTAGGGCCAGATGACTTTCTATTCCCCATTAACTGTTTTTCTTATTTCCTAGTGGCAAGAACAATACTTGACAGTTGTTCCTAAAACTTTGAGTTCCAGCTTCTGCCCATCCCTCCCTTCCCACCCATTCCCTTTGGGAGGGCAGGCAATTCAATATAGGCCATATCTGTGTAGTTTTGCAAATGACTTCGATAATAGTCATGTTGTGTAAGACTAACTGAATTACCCTCCATCCTATCCTGCCCCGCATTGTTTCTATTCTGTCTTTTGATCCTGTCCCTCCCCGAGTGTTGACTTCAAATTGCTCCCTCCTCCCATTGCCCTCCCTTCCATCATCCCCCCCACTCTGCTTATCCCCTTCTCCCCCACTTTCCTGTATTGTAAGATAGGTTTTTATACCAAAATGAGTGTGCATTTTATTCCTTCCTTTAATTGAATGTGATGAGAGTCAACTTCATGGTTTTTTCTCAGCTCTCCTCTTTTTCCCTCCACTAAAAAGTCTCCTGCTTGCCTCTTGAATGAGAGATAATTTACCCCATTCCATTTCACTCTCTCTCCTCCCAATACATTTCTCTCTTACCGTTTACCTTAATTCCTTTTAAGATATGATCCCATCCTATTCAATTCACTCTGTGCTCTCTGTCTCTGTGTGTGTGTGCATGTGTGCATGTGTGTATGTGCATGTGTGTGCATGTGTGTGTGTATGTGTGTGTGTAGTCCCACCAACTACCCAGATACTGAAAAGTTTCAAGAGTTACAAATATTGTCTTTCCATGTAGGAATGTAAACAGTTCACCTTTGGTAAGTCCCTTATGACCTCTCTTTGCTGTTTGCTTTTTCATGCTTCTTCTCATTCTTGTGTTTGAAAGTCAAATTTTCTTTACAGCTCTGGTCTTTTCATCAAGAATGCTTGAAAGTCCTCTGTTTCATTGAAAGACCATTTTTCCCCTGAAGTATTATACTCAGTTTTGCTGGGTAGGTGATTCTTGGTTTGAGTCCTAGTTCCTCTGACTTCTGGAATATCCTATTCCACACCCTTTGATCCCTTAATGTAGAAGCTGCTAGATCTTGTGTTATCCTGATTGTATTTCCACAATACTGGAATTGTTTCTTTCTAGCTGCTTGCAATATTTTCTCCTTGACCTGGGAGTTCTGGAATTTGGCCACAATGTCCCTAGGAGTTTTTCTTTTGGGACCTCTTTCAGGTGGTGACCGGTGGGTTCCTTGAATACTTATTTTGCCCTCTGGTTCTAGAATATCAGGGCAGTTTTCCTTGATAATTTCATGAAAGATGATGTCTAGGCTCTTTTTTTGATCATGGCTTTCAGGTAGCCCCATAATTTTTAAACTGTCTCTCCTGGATCTATTTTCCAGGTCAGTTGTTTTTCCAATGAGATATTTCACACATTATCTTCCATTTTTTCATTCTTTTGGTATTGTTTTGTGATTTCTTGGTTTCTCAGAAAGTCATTAGCCTCCATCTGTTCCAATCTAATTTTGAGAGAACTATTTTCTTCAGTGAGCTTTTGAACCTCCTTTTCCATTTGGCTCATTCTGCTTTTGAAAGCATTCTTCTCCTCATTGGCTTTTTGAACCTCTTTTGCCAATTGAGTGAGCCTATTTTTCAAGGAGTTATTTTCTTCAGCATTTTTTGGGGTCTCCTTTAGCAAGGTATTGACCCGTTTCTCATGCTTTTCTTGCATCTCTCTCATTTCTCTTCCCAGTTTTTCCTCCACCTGTCTAACTTGACTTTCAAAATCCTTTTTGAGCTCTTCCATGGCCTGAACCCATTGAATATTTATTTTGGATGTTTGGGATACAGAGGCCTTGATTTCTATGTCTTTCCCTGATGGTAAGCATTGTTCTTCCTCATCAGAAAGGAAAGGAGGAAATATCTGTTCACCAAGAAAGTAACCTTCTATGGTCTTATTTTTCTTCCCTTTTTGGGGTATTTTCCCAGCCAGTTACTTGACTTCTGAGATTCCTCTCCACCCCCGCCTCACCTCCAGACACGGCCAGCTAATGGTTGTGTCTGAGATTCAAATGCTGCTTCCCAGCCTCAGGGCTTTCAGTGGGGGCGGGACTGCTAGTCAGTATGAGATTAAGTTCAGCTGCTTGGGTGGGGGTAGGGCCACTATACGGGACTCAGTTCCCTCAGGGGGTTTATGTGGAGATCTTCAACAATGGATCCAAGCTCCTATCTGCTTTGGGAGCTTCTGTCCTCTGCTGCCTCTGCTGCTGCCTCCTGAGGGTGCCCGAGTCATGGAGACACCCTGCTTCCCTCTTGGCATGCAGAAAAGGTCCTCTCACTAACCTTTGCGCCTGTGGGTGGCGGGACCTTCACAGCCACCAGAGATTCCGTCCCTGAAGCCTGCTCAGATCTGGTCCTCTCAGTGCTGTGTGGCCAAGGCAGGACTGGGCTCTGCTCCGGGTCTGGTGCATGACGAACCTTTGGTGTCAGTTTTTCAGGGCTCTCTGGAACAGAAATCTCCTCCACTCTGGTGTTGTATGGCTTCCGCTGCTCCAGAATTTGTTGGGAGTTCCTCTTTACAAGTAATTTATGGGCTGTGGGTTCGGAGCTAGCATGTGTGAATCTTTCTACTCCGCCATCTTGGCTCCTCCCCTGAAACTACTTTTTGTAGACACTTTTAGCCTTTTCATAATGGCCTAATTACTCTCCTGTGAGAAATATAAAAGAATAATGGAAATGTTCTAAGAATTCTAGGTTTTTTATTTGCTCCCTAATGTTTTTGGTTGTTTGGTTGCCTAAGCCAGTGGGATTTCTGATAGAATATGGTTCTTTTGATTTCTCCCTCAGTCACTGTCATTCTAGAACATTGCAAGTATGCCATTAATGTATTTGATAATTCTCCACATTTTTTCCTAGTTGTCAACATCACCTCTGTATAATTTGTTTAACTGTGAATGGATAGTGAGTGCTTCTCTAGGATAAGTGACTGAGGAAGCTACTTACTAGATTGAAGACATCCAGTAAATAACTAGTTAATAGACTGTAAGCTACTTGAGCGTATGGTTCTTTTGTGTTGACCTTGTACCCTCAATGACGAACCACTGTACTTGGTACATAATAGGAATTTAAGAAGTACTTGTTGAATTTAACCAACATTGCCATTATTAATACCACATTACATTTTGTATGCTTTAAGGCAAACATGAAGTTTAGATTTGTATCCAAAGTTTTGGGCTAGTGTAGGGAAGAGTAGTAATGCATTGAGTGAGACCCTTCCCAATACACCTTCCTTGGAGAGGTACAGTAAAAACTGAACTGGGTTTTTGAATTGGGAAGACCTTGGTTCAAATCTTAGCTCTGCAACTATTTGTGTAATGTTGAGCAAGTCACCTAGCATCTCTGGTTCCTTATTTATTTGAAAAATGAGGGGATTGGACTAAATGACCTCTAAAATCCTTTTCTAGTTCTAAATCTATTTGATGTCTGAAAATACAGTGGCATTTATTAAGAGGTGAATCAATGTGCAAACTACATGGTGACCTTTTTGCCTTTAGCTTTTATGCTGAGTATGCTTTCTTGTCATCTAAATTTCATTGCCTTTGTATTCCTACATTTCAATCCTCTGATTTACACAGTTCCTTGTTGGTCACATACTGCAACTTATTCATGCTCAACGTGAACTTCTCCAGTGCCTTTTGAGTAACTCCTTGGGAGTTCTTTGGAGACTGTAGCGGCCCATGCTTCATCATATAGCATCACCAGATCATTGCACTCAGTAGCCTTTGGGAAAAAATGTCCTCTACAGGATTGATGATCAGTGTGGATCAAAGCCTTCCTCAGAACTCCAATAGCATATTTTATTTAAAAGACCTTTCAAGATCTATTTGCATTTGTAGTTGACAGTTATAATCAGTTTAAGGCTTGCAAGTTTAAGGCTACCTCATCTCATTTCAGTCTCACAACAGCCCATGATGGAGATTCCATAGATATGGTGAAGTCCCACTTTATAGATGACAAAACTGAGGCTCAGGTAGGTTCAGTGATTTGCCTAGGATCACACAGCCAATAAAGAGTCAGAGGTGAGATTTTAGTCTAGGGATACCTGACTTCAAGTTCAGAGGTCTTTCCATTACATCATACAGCTTCTAAATAGGTTTGTACACAAATCAGAGTCACAGGAGCTCATGATTGAAAGGGACTTCAAAGCCTACTTTGTCCAGCCCATCTCTGGGCAGAAAACCCCTCTATATGCGAAGTCACCCAGCTTCTGTTTGGAGAGAGGAGCTGGAAGAGAACTGAAAGATCATCTAGTCCAATTGTTTCACATTTTTCAAATGAAGAAACTGAGTTTCAGGGAAGTCCAAGGTCTCTCAAGATATAACTGTCACACATAACACTTGAACTTCTGACTTCACTGGATAGTTACAGAAACCGGTAGTGTTCTGCGGGTGTTTTAGATTAAACAAAAAAGAAATGGGGACAGGTCGAGATTATAAAAGTTAGGAAAATTCAAGGGGGATTTTTTATTCCTGAAAAAGAAAGGGCAATGCTCATATCACTGCCCCGAGAGTCTAATACTCAGGTTCCTGATCAATTAGATGCATTTTCAGTTACTTGGGATCCTCTTTCAAGATAGAATTTCTGGGCCAAACAAGGGTTTACTGGAGGAGTTAACTAAAGTGGGAGAGATGTGCTGTTAATTTTTTTAATTTTATTGTGCTTTCCATGTCATTGCACATTTCTGTAGCTAATCATGGGCCCTAATTCTAAGACTCAAAAAAATGGTGGATTAAACAATTCATTTCTGTTTTAATTAAAACAGAGGGAGTCACAACTAAGAACATAATGTGTGTCAAGGCGACATGTGTGCAGTGTCCGAGATAAGACCGGGATCTCAATAAGGACTTGTGCCTCAGGGTCCTTGGAAACTGATGAGGAAAGCCCATGGAGTACTGCAGTGAGGTAAAACCTGGAGCAATGAGCATTGACAGTAAGAAGCAGTTAGGCTCAATGCCACAAAAACCTTCCTAAACTATCAGAATTTTCCCAAAATGGAATTGGCTGCCTTTGGAGGTGGTAGGTTCCTCTCCACTGCAGGGCTTCCCCCAAAGAGGTGCTACATCAAAAGTCCGGAAGACCTGAGTTCAAATTCAGTCTCAGATATTTAATAACTGTGTGATTAAATCACTTAATCTGTCTGCCTCAGATTCCTCAACTATGAAATAGAGACAATAAGAGCACCTACCTCATAGGGCTGTTGTGAAGAGCAAATGAATTAACACAATGTCTGGTACATAGTAGGCACATAATAAAGGCTTATTCTCTTCTTTCTAGGGCATATAGAGTCAGCTGGTGGCACAGTGGCTAGTGTATTGCATCTTTTAAAAGGAATACTTAGCCATGAAGGAGGAGGAGATAGAACAATGAGAGACCTGTGGATATCTGGAGGGTGGTGAGAAAGAGCCAGTGGAAAGGGAGAGATGGAAGAGGCAGAAGGTAAAGGATAAATGTTAGAGCAGGCTCTTGGAGGTTGTAGAAGAGGATGGGATCAAGGGGGCAGGCAATGATTAACTTATATAAGCAGTAAAGATACCTCTCCTGTGAGGTGAGGAGGGAGGACTGAGTTGTTGACTGCTGCTGGAGATTGGAAGAGGGAAGTTGAGCGAGTTAGGGTCCTTTTGCCTGGAGAAGACTGGAGGGATGCAATAGTTACCAGGGCTATGATGGGGGCAAGAGTTCAGTCTTATTCTGCTTAGCCCCACAAGTCAGAGCTGAGAGCCATTAGTGGGAGCTACAAAGCATTTGCTTATCTGCGTTGCACCTTCAGCTCCAAGCCATCCATGCTGGATGTCCCATCAGCCACCCCAACAAGCCCAGAACCGTGCTTATTCCTGTCTCCTATAAACACACTCCTTCTGGCTTCACTGTTTTTGCCCATGATCCCAACACTGACCTTTCCTTCCACGTGAGTTGTAATCACTGACTCCCCCTTTGTTCTCCTCTTTGACAGACAATCAATTACCAAGTCCTGGTGATTCCCCCCGTGTAATTGCTCTTGCATTTGTCTCTCAGTTCTCTCTGTCACCTCCCTAATCACCACCTACCTGGACTGTTGCGATCTCCTATTATGTCTTCCTGGCTATATGCTCCCTGCCCCCACTTTATTCTTTATACCCCTTCTGGACTAATCTCCCACATGTATATAGCTGATCACTGTCATTTTTTTGCTCCAAAACCTTCTGTGATTTCCAATTGCCTCCCAGGTAAAATAAAATAAAAAAAACGAAAAACTTTTACTGGCATTCAGGACCTTAAATAATTTACCTTTCTAGTCTTATCTTATATACCTTCCCTTTATGCAATCTACGCTACAGTCAAACTGAATTATTCTCTTTCTCTGATTATACAATGTAGTTTCCTCTCTCTTGGTATATGCCCACGACTGAAATGTCTCTTCCTCCCACCCCATCTCTTCATCTATTGAATCCCTACCAATTCTTTAGAGCTGAACTTAAATAAGACTTCCTCCATGAAACCTCTTTTGTGTCACCTCGTTGGTAAAGACTTTCTCCTTCAAATCTCACGTATGCCTTACATCTTTCTATAATATGTTCATCGCAGAATGCAGCTTAATGTATTCATTTGTTTGTGTCTCCTCTTTGATGAGACTGGAATCTTGATTGTTTTGTCTGTGTTTTCTTGGAATTTTATTTTCCCCCAAACCAAGTCCAGCTCTCTACAGAGTTGGGGTTTAATAAATATTAGTTGTTATGGTAGTTTAAAAAAAGAGACTTTTAGAAGGTAATTTCTATCTGAAGCACACTTACAAAAGAATTTGGCCTCCACAGACCAGGGAGAGGTAGGAACAAGCTGTTTTTGTCCTTTAAGTATGAGTTGATAGATCTCACTGTGTGGATCTAAAGAAAAGAACATTTTGTGTATTTGGACTTGGGAAATGCTTCCTTACTGAAGAAAAATTTTCCAAGGAAAATTGAATAGGGACAGAGTCATAACACAGAATCTTTGTGCCTTTGGTAAGTGATGGTGGGGCAGTAGGGGTGGTGAGCCTGCCATGATGTTGCTATCAGAATGGAGAGAGGGTGTGGCATGGCAGGACAAGGCATGGGAAGTAGCTCACCCCAGCCCCCGTAACTGATTATTTTAACTGAGTGCTGAAATCTGCTTTTTCTAGCTGATGTCATATCCCTCTAATCTCCGCCCCCCATCAAACCCCTGGTCTTTCTGCCCTAAATTGTTGTTCTAGGTGAGAGTGAAGGCTGGGGAAGAATTACAGAAGGATGGCTGAGAAGCTTCACTAGTGGTCCAGGGGCTCTTAGAAGCCATCTGTCATGTGACTGTTTTCAATAGCCTGCCTTCCTGTGTGTGATTGTAATGACTTATTGTCTTAGAACAATGGACTAATTCTTATGAGCAGATTTCCTTGTAACTTGTGTGCATCTGTCCCATCTTGCTTAATTTAAAAAAATTATCTCAACAAATGAACGCATTTCACATTTCTGTACCAAATGTGTATGTGGCAATTGATCTTTGGGGGGGGAATCTTTTTTTTTCTTTTGTATATGTTGAACATCTGTTACACACCCATCTTTTTATCCCAATAGGAAGGCCTGTAGAATAACTCAGCTACTCAGTTCAATGATGTACATATGAATTCATGGTTCTTAGTCTGTGAACTAACTGATCTTTAGAATACTTGCAGTTTGTTGATGCAGAAATTCTTTCTACTGATAATTTGTAATCTTAGAGTTGCCTGAGAATCAGAGGCCAAGCAACTTGGCCAGTGGGACCTGAGCCCAAGTCTTCCTGACTCCAAGTTCAGCACCCTTTCATCTATACCACACTGCCTGCACACCAAATCCAATTAAACACCTACTCTGTGAGGCACTGGGGCTACAAGGATGACTTTCTCCCACCCCGCCCAAGTCCCTTCCCCAAAGGAGCTTACATCCTCCTGAAGGTGAGGAGTGGGGGCAATAGAAAATGTAACAGGGAAGTATATACATAATAATTTGGGGAAAGAGATCATTTCAGGAGCTAGAGCAATCAGGATAGGCTTCCCTTAGGAGGTAGGTTGTAAACTGAGTCTAGAAGGACACTAGAGATACTAGGAGGAAGAATATTCCAGGAATGAGAGGAATACCCCTCAACAAATGTCGTAGTGTTTGCTGTGTGTGTGTATGTGTCTGTACTTTCTTCACTGATACAGTCCATACCTTAATAGGCAGACTTTTGAATGCGAAAGCCCTCAAAAACCCCTGCTTGGGAAGAGAAGAAACTAACAGGAGGTCTGTACTGGAGGGTGGAGTTTCTCCTTGTACATTGGGAACTTTGGGGATCTTTTGAGAAAAGGAAGGCAGAGGGTTTCCAGGAGTGGTGGCTGGTGGCAGACACATCTGCAGCCTCTGTCTTCCAACCCAGGTTTTCTCGGACGATGACAAGAGGTGACCTCTAAACAGATAAGTGGTGAGATATATGGATATGGTTGTTTTTTCTCCTTGTCCCTTGCTCTGGTAGCCCTGAAAGAGATACAGAAAGGAGAAGCTACAGGTAGAGTTAACTGAGGAGTGAAACTACAGGTGAAAAGTGGGGCACAATGTGCACATTTCCTCCCTGGACTGTGTGTGTGTGTGTGTGTGTGTGTCTATGTGTGTGTATCTGTGTGTGTGAGGAAGGAGGTGTAGGGAGTTAGAAAGAAGCATTATGGCAGCAGGTGTATGTGCCATGGTCTTGGCACATCCTAGCTACTCTCTGGAGGGAATCTGAACCTGTGTGTGTGTGTGTGTTTGAGGAGAGGAGGCAGAAATGCCTTAAGAGGGAATGAGACCTTCATATCAAAAGGCAAGTTGGTTGAACTTGACCAGAAGTCAGATTAGGTTCCTCGGAGGAAAACAACCAGCATGGTTAGGGGACTAGGAACTCAGCTCCTGCTATATGAGTACCATTTGAAGGAACCAGGGTTATTAACTTGGAGATGATAAGATTTAGATGGATATGCTAGCTGTCTTCTGGGATTTTGAAGAATTGACCTCAGAAATTGAGATTAGACTTGATCTGCTTGGCCCTGGACTAACCAACATACAGTGGTGGAAGTTATCAAGGTAAATCTGGGTTAGAAGGAATGAAAGAATTCCTAACAATTAGAGCCGTTTCAAGGGGGAATGATTGGCCATCCTTGGAAGTCTTCCTTGAGAGTCTTCAAGCACAGGTTGGCTGGTTACTTGTTGGGGGTGTTTCAGAGGGTATTCTCATTCCCTTATGGATTGGACTGGAAGCCACTTGGGTTCCTTCAGTTCTGAGATTTTGGGAATCTAGCCTAATGCATATTTTACCTTTCTACTGTGAGTGTGTGTGTATGTGTGTGTGTGTGTGCATGCACGTGTATACACATGCACACACATATATAGATATACATATAACTTTCTACTACATACTATCTATAGCTGGACATATATATGTAGATATATGTATAAGCACAGATATATAATATAAAAATTAGATACAATATAATTATATCGTATAAATCTATACATACAAATATATATAAATATATACATAAATATGTACACATTTACTTATGTATGCGTATATACATGTGCATTTGAATATTTATGCATACATGTATCTGTATGTGTATGTATATGACCCACATAGATATAGCTGGGATAGAGAAACAGAGCTGGGGAGGGATAGGATAGGGCTAAGGCTGGGGGTAGGGCATGGGAAATAAATAACCAAGAATCAGCATTTCTGCTCCCCCTTCCCCCTTCTCCCCTTTCCCCCTTCCCTTCCTTTTCTCCTCCTTCTCCCTGATCCTCATTTATAATTGCCACCAGCTGGAGCCACTTAATCTCAGTCATTTTATGTGTTACTAAAGCAACTGGGAGAATTTAGATTATAGGGTCAAATAGGACACCCACCAATAATTGCTTTTCGAATTTCCTGTGCTCTACCTTTACCTTCTGGAGTTGATCACTCTGGAGGAGGGGGGGGGGATGGGTGGTGGCGTTTCACACATCACCTTATTTGCTGCAGTTTCAAAGAGGCCCTTGTTCCGCATCAAGGAGCATGAGGCATTTTCATCAGCAGCTGTTATCATCCACTCTATGGGCCCAAATGCAATAATCCTTAAGAAGAGGTGGTCACGGTGTGACTGAAAAGAGACGGGATGTGGAGTCAGATGAATCAGGATTGAAATCCCACCTGTGACACTTTATTGCTCATATGATATTGACAAGTCTGGGCCTCAGTTTCTTTATCTGTAAAATGAGAATTGGTCTAGATGATCCCTTAGTTCCCTTCTAAATCTGAATCGATGATTCTTTGATGGAATACAGACATTTATTCCTGAGGAAACCAAAAGATTGTTTCTAAGGATTATTCATATACTGGAGGGACTTTATAGTACAAATTCATTAAGTACAAAGCATTCTGCTGGGCTCTGCAGAAGATATAAAGACAAGAATCAATCAATAAGCATTTATTAAAAGTATCAATTATGTGCCACGAGTTGTGCTAAATTCATGGGAAAAATGCAAAGAATGATACAATTCCTGCTCTCAAGGAGCACGCATTCTACTGGGGGAGACAGAACGTGTGTGTGTGTGTGTGTGTGTGTGCATGCATAATAATTACAAAGAGAATAAATACAAATAGAATAATATAGTTTTGGAGAGCTATTGGAGGGATCCTTAAAGACTTCATGCTTGAACAGTGTCTGGGAGGAAGAGAGGGACTCATACTCCTGAGAAAAGAGTATATTTCAAGCACAAGAAACAGCCAGTATGCAAGTATGGAGATAGGAGATGGAGCACTACGTATGAGAAACTGAGAAAAAGACAATTTGGCTGGATCATCAAGTGAGGAAAAGTATGTATAATGTACCTATAATGTGTAATGAGGTTCGAAATAGTTGAAAACAAGTTGGAAAAGATTTAAAAACTTAAAGAGACATATTTATTGTTTATTCCAGGAGCAATAGGGAGACCGTGGCATTTATCAAACAGGGCAGTGACAGGATCAGGTCTTGACTGATGTGAGCTGACCAGCCAGAGAACATCTTGAGATCAGCTTTAATGGTGTGAATAATGCCTCGAGATAGTAACTTCTGAGGATCAGTTAAAGGAGATGCAGAAGTTTAGTCTGAAGACAGGACTCAAGGGGAACTTTTCTTCCAATGTTATTGTAGGATTGCCATGTGGGAGGCCTACTAGACTTGGGCCATTTAGCCCTATGAAGTAGGAATAAGGGATGGAAGTTGCAAAGGAAAAAAAACAGATCTGATGTAAGGAAGAAGTTTTCCAACAACGAGAGCTCTGTGAGAACAAGGAGAAAAGCAGAAGGGGGTGCCTCAGGAAGTAGTGAGTTCTCCATCTCTGGCATCTTTCAGCAGAGAAGCTGCATGATCACTCCTTTGGGATGTTGTCCTTCCACAGTCCCAGACTTGGGTTTTTGTTGATTCTGGTCTCTGAAATTATGATTTACACACACATACACACATGGACACACGCACAAAAACACACACACAAGAGTTGGCATAATCATAGCCAGCTGGCAGATCTGGAAACTGAGGCACAAGAGAAGTTAGTTGATTTGCTCAGGGTCTGTCTGAGTCTTAGTGACATAGGGTGAATTTGATTCTGGTGCTCTGTCTAGAAGACCACCTTCTTGCCCTGTGTTTATTACACATGGGTGTGGGTGTGGATTGTCAGCAGCATAGCATGGTAGATAGAATATTGGAATAGGAGTCAGGAAAAGCTGGATTCAGATTTCCCTGACCCTTAGGAACTGTGTGACCATAAGCAAGTCACCTAAGCTCTTTGAGCCTAAGTTTTCTCATCTGTAAAAATGGAGGTAATATTTGAGGCTCCAGTGAGCCAAGGAATACAAAACATTTGCCTACTCTGAAACCCAGCATAAATGCCAGCTGCTGTTATTATGGTTATTATCTGAATGTGAAGGCTGTCCTGATCCTTTACTCCTATAATCCACATGAGCTTTGTGCCTGTTCCCTCCAATAATGAAGTGGAGGGAATTAATCTAGGCCCCTCCAGTCTTCTTTTAAGAAGCTCCATGCCTGTCTGTACCTCCCTTCAGTCCTCAGGATGGAGGCCCAAGCCAGTCATCAGCACTGTGGAAGCACAGTGTGGGGGATGTTTATCTGTCCTGACTTACTGCAGCAGGTGAGCATCTCCCCTCCCTGAGTCCCCTCACAGGCTCACAATCTCAGCAGTTAGTTTCCATTTCTTTCATTTGGCTACCTGTTTTCCCTAGGTTTGAAAACACATTTGACTGTGGCAAAATAACTCATTCTGATGTGCTACATACCCTGGGATATTACAACATACATAATAGTGATGGAGCACAAAAAATGTGATGCTAGCTATCTGACTAACATAGCACCCCTCCCCCCAAAAGATTCTGGGTCTATATGACTTTCATTCTGGGACCTTGACCTCAAAGAATCAATTTTTCTTCTTTTAGCTCATTGATCCCACTTGGAGTACTCCAGGAAAGTCTCCAAAATAAAACTCCAGCTCATGTTTTGAGTGGCCCCAAATTTGGATGGCAGGGTCCCCAAATATTAGGCACTGAACCATGATATGGTTATTAACTATAGGACAATCCTTACTGTTCATCATAGAAAATTCATAAGATACCCAGCACACCCAGGAGCCTATGAACTAATCTAGAAGAAGGAAGTAATCAAATCATCCCTTCCTTGGCCCTGTGCTAATAGGAAACCCAGGTGTTGCTTTTGTGGGCAACTGTCTGTCATTATGATGAGCCAAGCTCTCCCACTGAGGCTGACACATTTCTTAAAGATTTGTGGTGCCACTCTGTAGCTGAGATGAGCCCCCCTATCTAAGGTAAACATGTTTTGAAGTCTGCCACATGTAAACCTCACTTATATATAACTGTTTCAAATGGTCACAGTCCCCAGGCCAAATGCAGGGCAGTGGGTATGCCACCAGTGGGAAGGTAGACTCCAGAATAGGGGCATA
Source organism: Bettongia penicillata ogilbyi (assembly GCA_023548195.1). NCBI lineage: Eukaryota > Metazoa > Chordata > Mammalia > Diprotodontia > Potoroidae > Bettongia > Bettongia penicillata. The sequence continues at coordinate 12,363,380 of JAJHZJ010000496.1, forward strand.
ACCAACATGGAACCCTGGGTAAGAAAGATCCTAGGACAAGATGAGGGAGAAGGTCCCATGATACCCTGGGCTGGTTTAGGTCAGTTTTAGAAATCATTTAATATGACACCCTCCCACCCTCCCACCCTGCCATTTACAGATGAGAGGAGAAGCCCAGAAAGAGGAAGTGATTTATCTTAGCTCATACAGGTTGCAAATAGCAAAGCCAGTTTGGAACCCAAGGCACAGAATCACTGGTCTACCATCTCTGGGTGCAGAACTTTCCTAACTTTGAGTTCTGACCACTACGTACTTTACTATCGATGTGACCAGAGACAAATTATTTCCCTTCCCTGAACCATAGTTTTTTTTTAAATTTTAAATTATTTTATTTGTTTTCAGTTTTCTACAATCACTTCCATATATCTTAGGTTTTTTTTCCCTCCCTCCTCCTCTTTCCCCCCTCCCTTCCCACTCCCTCTCTAAGATGGCATGCAATCTTAATTAGGTTCTATATTCCTATTAAATATATTTTTACCTTAGTCATGTTGCACAGAAGAATCAAAATGAAAGAGAGAAACCATAAAACAAAACAAAACATAACACAAGAGAAAATGGTCTGCTTCATTCTGCGAGCCAACTCCATAGTTCTCTCTCTGGATGTGGAAGGCATTTTGCCTCAAAGCTAAAGAAAGAGTGAAGAGAGGGAACCTTTCCTGTAGTGTTTCTTAGCCTTTTCTGTGTCATGGACCCCCTCAGCAGTCTGGTAAAACCTTCTCAGAATAATACTCTTTGATACTTAAAACAAAACACGTAAGATTACAAAGGAAACCAATTCTATTGAAATACAGTTATTTTAACTATTAAAAAAAATAAAGAAACACATATACTCCAGGTTAAGAAGCTCTGTAGGCTGGAGGAGGGAGGTCTGCCAATAGGAGATGGAGGAATGCCAGTAACATCTGATGGGGCTTGTTTCCTAATGGTTGTCTCTACAAAACTGAAGGGAAATGTGACTTCAGCTCAAGGGACAGAGGCTTCTGCAGAGTTTTGGTGAAGCCTGACTCTCTGGTCATTCAGAGGGCTTCTGTGCTCAGTGTGAAAACCCCTTGCAAAAGGAGAAGAGCATGGATAATCACTCACCACCAGCCAATAATAATAAACACTTATTAAGCACCTACTATGTACCAGTTACTGTGTAAGGCATTGAATTACATGTACAGATTTGAGAGAGTCCCTGCCCTCAGGAGCTTGTAATCTAGTACAGAAAATATAACATATTCATATGGAATATATGCAAAATAAATACCACAGAGATTTTTTAAATTGGGCCAGTAGCACATGGTGGGGAAGAAATAAGAAAGGCTTCTTGAAAGAAATAGCACTTAAGGTGAGTTTTAAAGGGAATTAGGGGTGCCAAGAGGTGGAGGTAAGGAAGGAGAGCATTCCAGAGGGACCTATGTAAAGGTACAGAGAGGTGTGTGATGAAAACTAGCAAGTAGTTGAGTTTGACCTGAAGACTAGAATGTGAGGAGGAGGAGGAGGACCTCCAGGAGTCAGCCTCAAAGGACAGGCTAGCTAGAGTCATGTTATAAAGGACTTTCAACACCAAATAGGAACTTGTATGTTAGTCATAAGGCAGAAGGGAGCTGCTGAAGCTTCTAGAGCATAGCAGTGATGTGATCAGACATGTGCTTTTTTAAAAATAATATTTTATTTTTCCCAATTATATGTAAAGACAGTTTTTAGTATTTATTGAAAAAATTTTGAGTTCCAAATTTTCTCCTTCCATCCTTCATTTCCCCTGTTCCTGAGATGGTAAGCAAACAGATACAGGTTGTATGTGTGCAATCATGCAAAACATATTTCCATGTTAGTCACACTGTTAAAGAAGACACAGACAAAACCAGGCGTGCTTTAGGAAGGTCATTTTGGCAGCTGTGTAGAGGATGGATTGGAGTGGGGAGAGGCTTGAAACTGTGAGATAATTAAAAGGCTCTCATCATTTTCCAGGTGAGAGTTGATGAGAGGTAGGGTGGTTGTTCTGTGAGGAGAGTAGAGGGGACAGATGCCAGAGAGATTTTTGTATGAAAAGGAGGTTTGTTCATCTATCCAAGGTATCTGGCTGCTTTCATCAAATCAAGTTGTTTTAAATTCCATGTTCATAAGATTTAGAGCTAAATTTAGGGACCTTCTGTTGTTATTCAGTCACGTGTGACTCTTCATGACCCCATTTGGGGTTTTCTTGGCAAAGGTACTGGAGTAGTTTGCCATTTCCTTCTCCAGCTCATTTTACAGATGAGGAAACTGAGGCAAACAGGGTTAAGTGACTTGCCAGGGGTTATACAGCTAGTAAGTGTCCAAGGCTGGATTTGAATTCAGATTTTCCTGACTCCAGATCTGGTGGTCTATCTACTATGCCACCTCATACCTGACAGGTCAACTAGTCTCATTTTGAAAATAAGGAAACAGACCCAGACAATGACAGATCTTAAGGGGAAGAGCCTGGATTATCCCCAAGTCCTCTGATTGCTGAGTGACTACTCTTTCCTCTACATCACTGCCCCTGGGTACAGCTTTAGCATAGCATCTGCTTGCTGGGCTCCCCTTCATGTGAAGGTGGGATGACCCCTGGTGAGAGAAGTGATAAAAGGGATCCCATTCAGGGCACCCTTAGGGCCACCTCCAAAGCCATACACAGAGGGCTGTACTTTGACTTAGCAAAATTGGAGTTTGGATGCTACTTCTGACTCTTCAACTGTCTGACCCTGTACTTGTCACTTAGCATTTCTCATCCTTAGTTTCTTCCTCTGTAAAATGGGGGTAATCATGGCACCTACCTCAAGGAGAGTTTTGAGGCTTAGTATGTATTAAGTTCTGTGCAAACCATAAGTTGATATAAAATTATTTTTAGATGAGCTGAGTTCAGAGTCAGAAAGACCTAGGTTAAAATCCCACTTCTGCCTTATACTGACCGTGTGACCCTGGGCAAGTTACTTATAGTAACAGCTAATATTTATATAGTCTTACTACGTGCCAGGCACTGGGCTTCACAATTGTTATTTCGTTTTATCTTCACAACAATCCTGGGAGGTAGATGCTATTCTTATTTCTACTTTACAAATGAGGAAACTGAGGCAAGCAGAAGTTAAGTGACTTCTAGCCCATTTGGCTAGAAGTGTGAGGCTGGATTTGAACCCAGATCTCTTCGAAGTCAGAAGAGGAACCACCTAACTGCCATTTAACCTCTTAGTCTCCCAGTTCACCCTTTAAGAGTTGTATTAGTTGCAAAGAAGGTGGTGGCCTGAAGAGAGAGTAATGAAGGGTAATAATTCATGGTGCCTGAAGTCATCCTTCTGACTCAATGATGCTTAAATTCTGGGTCCCTGAATGACACAAAATCGATTACTTGTACTTGAAACTTTTCATCTGGGTAGGACCTGCTGGAGTTTGTGTTGTCCTGAGGTGACCAGGTAGAGCCCAGGGTCACCATGATGGAGCATCAGAAGAGGACTTTAGGAATAGGTTAGATTTTGTTAACCTGTGTTAGATTTGTTTGTGCTGAAATACTTCTAGCATTGCTTTGATTTTTCTCTATCATTTACAACTCCTTGCCCCACCCCAACCAAAAGTGTATGCAATATGTAAGATTTTGAAAAGATGTGTAATTGATAAAATAGGGCACCAATTTGTAGAGTCATAGGAGTTTAGGACTGTAAGGATGTTTGAAGTTGTGAGGAGAATTTTCTTACTTTACAGAACAGGAAACTGATACCCAGAAGTGAAATGATTTCCCCCGATCCCACAGAGAATAAGTCACAGAGCTGAGATTCAAACCTAGGTCTTCTGACTCCAAATGCTTCTATGAAAATGTTGGTGCACCTGAAACTTTTCTTTTGTCTTTTACCTCTTTGGGATCTCTGCCCAGCTGGGGAATCATTGCATCAAATGTATGAACAGGTTAGTCATTTTAAAAACACAATTTCAAATAATTTTCCAGAATGCTTGTAACAATTCACACCTCCATCAAAGGCGTACTAAGATATTTGTCTTTCTGTGGTCCCCTCTAATACTGAGTAGTTTTGCCTTTTGCCATCTTTACAAATTTGCTGGATATGAGATCCCAGGAGGAAATCACCAGAGGAAGAGGAAGAGGGCTTTTCTAGAGTGAGAAGACATGCATGATGGAGAAAGAAATGCACAGTTCTTTACCAGACAAGGAGTGAAGTAGGCTCATGTAGGGAGCTGGGTTTCTTCAAAGTATCTCAGACTTGGAAAGAACCTCAGAAGCCATAGGATGTACCTGGGTAAGAAGCCTCCAGAACCCCTCTAATACTCCTGCCAAATGATTATCCAACCTCTACTTGAAGACCTCTAGAGAGGGGAAACCACTACTCCCTTGAAGCAGCTCATTCCACTTGGGAAGCTCTTGGGCTTGGTGTGATCTCTTTCTTTAGAGCAAGCCAAAATTATCCTTTGCAGTTCCTACCTAGTTCTGCCCCCTGGGACCAAACAAAAGAAATCGAATACCTCTTCCATGTAATAACCCTTCAAACACTTGAAGACAGCTACCATGTGCTCACTAAGGTCTCTTCTCCAGGATGAACATTCCAAGGTCTTTCAGGTGACCACCATATACCATGAACTTAATCCTCTTCTCTATTCTAGTCACTCTCCCTGGGATGGTCTCTAGCTTATCAGTGTCCTTCTTAAAATATGATACTCCAGAGTGAACACAAAACTTAAGAGCTGACCAGGCCAAGTACAGGTTTAATTTCTAATATGCCATTGGGTTTAAGAATTTAGCAAGGAAACAAGGTATTTTATTATGTGGTTCTCTGGGAAATACTTCCAAGTGAAGACATTATAGTTGAGGCTTTCACTACTGTGTAAATAACCTCAGTATGCAATTAGGGAGAATCATATATGCTTGAGTCCACTTTGTATAGAGTCCCTCTTGAGTGCTTTTCTCTCTTTCCACCGTCTCAGGAAATTTCATATCCCTAGACTGTGATCAGACCATGCTTTACCTCCCACCTAGACATCTATCCAAGTCATCTTTTTTTAAATTTTAAATTATTTTATTTGTTTTCAGTTTTCTGCAATCACTTCCATATATCTTTAGATTTTTCCCCTCCCCTCATCTCCTTCCCCCTTCCTTCCACCCTCCCTCCCCAACATGGCATGTTATCTTTTTTCAATAAATTATTTTATTTGTTTTCGGTGTTCTACAATCACTTCTATCTATCTTAGATTTTTTCCCCTCCCTCCCCCTCCTTCCTCCCTTCTTTCCCACTCCCTCCCTGAGATAGCATGCAATATTATATAAGTTCTACCCCTACATTCCTATTAAACACATTTTCATCTTAGTCATGTTGCATAGAAGAATTAAAATGAACGGGAGAAACCATAAAACGTAATAAAAAAGAAAATGGTCTGCTTCATTCTGTGATCCAATTCCATAATTCTTTCTCTGTATGTGGAAGGCATTTTGCCTCAGGAATACATTGGGAATGTTTTAGGTCCTTGCATTGCTGTGAAGGGCTAAGTCTACCAGAAAAATTTCTTGCGCACTATGATTGTTGCTGTATACAAAGTTCTCCTGGTTCTGCCCCTTTCACTCAGCATCAGTTCATATAAGTCCTTTCAGGCCTCTCTGAAGTCTTCCTGTTCATCATTTCTTATAGAACAATAGTATTCCATTACATTCATATACCACAACTTATTTAGTCATTCCCCAATTGATGGACCCCTTGATTTCTAATTTTTGGCCACTGCAAAGAGAGCTGCTATAAATATTTTTGTACATGTGGGACCTTTTCCCATTTTTATGATCTCTTTGGGATACAGTCCTAGAAGCAATATTGCTGGGTCAAAAGGTATGCATATTTTTGTAGCCCTTTGGGAATAGTTCCAAATTGCTCTCCAGAATGGTTGGATCAGTTTACAGCTCCACCAACAATTAATTATTGTTCCAACTCTCTCACATCTTCTCCAACATTTATCATCTTCTTGTTTTGTCATGTTAACCAATCTGATAGGTGTGATGTGGTACCTCAGAGTTCTTTTGATTTGTATCTCTCTAATCAATAGTGATTTAGAGCATTTTTTCATATGATTATAGATAGCTTTAATTTCTTCCTCTGAAAACAACCTGTTCATATCATCTGATCATTTTTCAATTGGGGAATGTACCCAAGCCATTTTGCCAATAAGCTCTACGGCCATCCGGCTTCTCTCCACCCAGATCAGCACCATACAATCCAGACTTCCAGAGACCGCTACTCTAGCCCCTGAGGAAGTTAATGTACTCAGTTATGGGTTATCTTGGGGTTGAGCTGTCTTGGTTGCTGAGTGGATGAGCACTCTCCTAGTCCATTCTAGCTGGCCAGCTCCAGACTAGACTATGCTTCATAAAACATCTAGTCACCTGCCCCAGTTATTTTGCAGTTGGATTTGTAGCGCCTTTTCCCCCCTTGCCTCTCCTCAGACCAACATGCTTTTTACTTCTCACACTGGACTCTGTAATTAAATCAGCACTATTATTGCTTCTGGAAAGGATCTGTCAATTGACTCTCTCATGATCAATTAAAGATTCCTGCTAGTCTCCTGAGGCAAGAGGCAATTAAGGCAGGCATTGTAGACCTTTTGTTTTCATATCCTCTCACTTAGCAAAATGCCCGGCACATGGCTGGTGCTTCATAAATGCCTCTTCATGTCATTTCTGTGAGGATAGACTTTAATGGTATGTATCTTTCTCAGAACTTTATGAACAGTTATTGATTGAGTGAATAAATGAAAAATAATTGCAGATTTGTTTCATAGACTTAACTTCCTGAAGTTATTAAATAACTGTTTAAAAATAATAGGATCTTGATCTTACAGATTGTGCTGGAAAGGACCTAGGAGGTCATTTAGGTCTCCTGTTTTGCTAATCAGGATACTGAGGTCAGAAGGATTGAGTTATTTGCCAACAACATCATACGGATAATTAGTGTCAGAGCAAGGATTTGAGTGTAGATCCCTTTACTAGAAATCTTTCCACTGTATGTTAATACTCATCATTTTATTTGATTCACTAATGGTGTTTACTGATTTGCCAATACATGCTTTATGAAGGTTTTGATATTGTTTTTTATACTTCTGTATTGACCACGTGGGAAAGATCACATTTTCCTATGTCTTTTGGTAAATATGAAAAGGTATGACTGTCTGGTCCTCTGTAATTATACAGTACACTTGAATGGGAAGAGGGGATTTCAGGCTATTTCAGGTAATTGGCTTGGGATGTTTGGCCTAGACTGGGCTCAAAAAGCAGTTCTCCAGAGAACTCTACTTTGAGAAGACATGCAATTGATCCTCTAAAGCATGTTTGTGGAAGAGCATGGATTCCTAAATGGTCCCAAAAATAGACAGAGGAGCTTCTAGATGCTACCTTTCAGCCTGATAGGTAGGGCACCTCCTTATGAGTCTTGCATTATTACAAGTGTAGGGAGACAAGTGATAAAGGTACAGCTCTGGGAAAGCAGGACAACATTCACCAACTCCACCATCTCCCTAACTACCTTACTAAATGAAATTGCATGAAATTCTGCAATCTGTCAGGGTTAAAGATGAAAGGAATTTAATAATCCCACCCCAAATATCAAGCTGACCTGAGACTGAAGAGGGAAAGAAGGGGAATTTACAAAAATCCAACAGATTTGACTTGAAGGACTCTAACTGGCTGGCTACATGTAGGTATGGGTCTGACTCATAAGAGAGTTGCAATACCACCGAGGCTATGGATGATCTCCCCAAAGAACTGTAACCATTCTCCTATAGGAGAAATAGCAAAGGGCAGCAGCAGCAAATCAAAGAACCAGCTTGGTACAGTACAGAGGAAAAAGCAACTAAACATATTATCAGCAGCATTGTGGGTAAGCAGCAAGTGGCAGATTTGGAGGGATAGCAGAATTCTGGCTTGGATGCAGCCCTGAAAGGAGTATGAGATATGCAAATTAGATGCATTTTCTTTCCTACCAGTGATGGTTTTTTGTGGATGGTGATAAATTTTCTTCCTATTCCATTTCATTGGATGCCTTGTCTTTGAGTTTATATGTCCTGCTGGTTTGGTCTGATAATAAAAAAATCACTGGATTGGGGCTCATGAGCTTTGGTTTTGAAAGATACTGACCCAAAGCTGAACCTGGGTGTAACTTTCCAGGGCCATATTTGAAGAGAGCTCAGGCTACTTAGTATTGACAAAAGTTTATCATTTGAGGAATTAGATGTTTATAATTAACACATACCTCTCTTTCATATTTTTTTGAGGTCAAATCATCAAGCATTTGAGTGTCTGTTATGTGCTAAGCATTATGGTCTGAGACAGGGGCTAAGACATGATTGGAGAGAGGAAAGAAACCTGGGAATCAGTGTTATGTTTAGACAAGACTTTACCATCCAATTTGGTGATGAAATACATAACATTTGAAAAGGCTTAAAATATTAACAAACCTCAAACTAGTAAGAGGGGAAAAAATCCAAACCCAACCCACTGACCAAACAGAATTATGTAAGTGCTGAGTGACTTTGAGGCATTTGAGAGGCACAGAGAAAGATCAAAAGGATTTTTTGTCTTTTTAACTTTTCTTTGAAATCTGACATTTTGCCCCGTAAAATTTATTTACGAAACGAGCCACATAAACATATACTGATAGTTCTGTTTGACTTGCGGATGCTGAGGTTTGCTTCCAAAATATCCTTCCCTCAGTCAGTCAATGAGTGGTCTACATTTCTAGGATCCTGCTTTTCCCTACTACTTTCAAGATGAAAGCTATGAGGAAGGATGCCTTAGAGTATTTTCATCAGTTGTATCCATGTTGGTGACTTCAGTATCTGTGGTCTTTCAGGGAACTGGCATGAAAAAAGATTTGTTCTTTTGTACCATTGGAGCCTAGAGTAGAGAATGCCAAAATGAAAAAAAATATATAATTTAGAGAAAGTGAATTACTGCATCCATCACATAGTGTTTAATTTAGTAAGGCTTTAATGGATATTAGTAGCATTGTTTCTTTCAGAAAGGGCTAGATGAGTATGGTGCAATAAAAAATGCCATATTTTCTATTTTTGGATTGTGCTCAATAACTTAATCATCAATCAAGCCAACAAAAAAATAGAGGGTGCTGGGAATTTTCTGTATTTCTTCTATTATGTCATCTTTGTTTTATGGCAGCATGTTGAAGTGAGAAGGAAGACTGGGTCAAGGAGACATGGGTGTGACCTTGGGTCAGTGGTGGTCTAGCTGATTGATACTTTGCAGAGCAGATGCTGATTTGCATGGATAAAGGATGTTTCCTCATTGGGAGAGCTATAAACCAATGAAATCACAGGTTCAAACAACAACAGCAAAATAAACATACTTTGAGATTGAGTATTGATTGCCTATCATCTCATTGAGTATTTGATCATGTATGACTTCATGATGTCTCTTGTCTTGTTGTATAGTTCATGGGAAGTAGCCTAGTAGAATAAGTCCTAGATTTGTATTTAAGAAAACTGGTTTAAAGTCAACTAGGTGGGGGTAGCTAGATGGCACAGCAGATAGAGCACTGCCTCTGTGGTCAGGAAGACCTGAGTTCAAATCTGGCCTCAGACACTTACTAACTGTGTGACCCTGAGAGAGTCACTTAACCCCTATTTGCCTCCATTTTTCATTGTTAAAATGAGTTGCAGAGTGTACGTTAGCACTTTAGCCAAGAAAACCCCAAATGGGGTCATGAAGGGTCAGACACAACTGAAAATGAACGAACAACAGCAGCAGGTAGTGCAGTACATAGACAGAAAGTGGGACCTACCATCAGGAAGATCAGAGCTCAAATTTAGCCTCAGACATTTGCTAGCTGTGTGACCGTGGGCAAGTCACTTTACTGCCGCCTGCTTCAGTTTCCTCAGCTGTAAAGTGGGGACAATAATAGCACCTGCCACACAAAGTTGTTGTTAAGGCACAGTGCTTGTTTATTCCCTTGTAACTTTCAATCTTATGAATATACAAGAATGTTAGTAAGAAATGTGAATTTTAATTTTTTCATAGAAATAATTTGTGTATAATATGCTCATTATTTATCCTCATTACTAAATATTACTATGTATCTTCATTATTATCTAATACATTTTTTTGCAGTCATTTTTGCCATATTTTTATTTTGAGGATCCGATTAAGTTTACTCTATTATTAATTACCCTTCCCAGAATTACTATAGTTAACTCACATTTATATATAACATTTTAAGGTTTGCAAAGCACATCATTCCCACTTTCAAAGGTCTTATGGTTTAAGGGAGAGAAAATTCACATTATTTTATAATGATTTTGTATATGTATATATGTGTGTGTGTATGTATGTGTGTGTGTGTGTGTATATATATATATATATATATATATATATATATATATATAATATGTTATTTTCCCCTAGTGGAATATAAGTTCCTTGAGGTCAGGTACTGTTTTATTTTTACCTTTGTATCCCCAGCACTATTTAAAGTAGCATAGAGAGCTGAGTTCTACCTAATAAAGTTCTGCACTGACATATACTGGCTGTGTGACCCTAGACAAATCATTTAACCTCTCAGATCACTCTAAGACTATAAACTTGAAAAAGGGTACTGACTCACAGTGGTAGAGGGAGTTTCCTCATCTTGAGAATGCCCCACATCAATGGAATCACAGATTTGTTCTTGTTCCTTTGCCTAGCACCTAGCACGGTGCTTGTTGAATTCAGTTGAAGAGCCACCAACCTAATGAGATGGGGAAAGAACTCTTGGTTCCCAGTTACAATCTTGCTTTCCTTAAACAAGGTGGGAGACAAGAGGAGGATGGGAAAGAGGATTATGTGAGTGTGGTGACAAAATCTCAGAATCTTCAAGTTGGGAGAGATCTCAAAGTTCATCGTGGCAGCCTTTACCTCAGCATGAAGGCCCTCCACAAAATGTGTCCCTGCAAGTGATCATCTTGCTCCTGCTTGAATACCTCAAATAGTGAGGGGACCCCCATTATACTTTGAGATGGATCACATGGACTTGCTCTGGACCCTGTCCTGCTCTGAGATTTCTCTGTCTCTTTTCTCAAAGTGAAAATTCTTCCTTCTCCTTCCCACTTCAATATGGCGCTGACACAGAGGTAGTGAAATGGGGGTGGTGAGTAAGATGCAAGCTTGCCCCAATCTTCCTGCCTAAGTAAGCATAGTACCCAGAGAAGCATGTATTTAGAGTTGGAAGGGACCTCAGATATCAACTCATCCAATTCCCTTGTTTTACAGGTGAGGAAACTGAAGACTAGAAAGCTTAATTGATTGCCCAGAGTCACGCAATTAGTAAGTAGAAGAGTTAGGATTTGAACTGAGGTCCCCCAAGTTTCCATCTAGAGCTCTTTCCTCTGCACCCTCTTGTCTCTCTTAGGGCACCTTTCATTCATCACTGCTTTCCAGATTCTCCGTTCTACAGCCCTAAAAGGCAGGCATGGTGGCTGTGTCAGTATTGGTGATTCCATTGTTTACTTCCACATGTATTTGGAGTCAGGGGAATTTGGTCCAATGACATGACTCAACCTTTTCACAAGTTTTTTGAGGAAGCTGAACCAAGGATACTTCAGCAGTTTAGGAGGGCCACTCCCATCTAGGGAAAGCGTGGTGTAGTTGGAAGGGTGATGGCCCTAAAATAAAAAATCAGGAGTCTGAATCCTACCTCTGGCTTTTGTTCTCTAGGTCTCAGGTTCTCAATCCATAAAACTAGGTGGTTGAACAAGATGAGGTCTAAAGTCCTTGCTAGCTCTCTTTCTGGAATATAGATGGAACAATAAGATCTAATGGACCCAAGGAGACTGGGATACTTGTCCTCTCCCACTAAGGGACCCCTAGCTGTGGGCTAGGATGCATGGACCAGGTTCAATCCTGGGAGAACAGAGGGATATAAACAGAAGATAAGGGTCTTTTTTGTACTTTTTGATTCTTTATACCTCCAATCTCAGAGCCCCAGGGAAAATTACTGAAAACTTAAGTATGACTCACATCTAAGGTCTTCCTTCTCAAAGGAAGGAGAAGAGAACTCAACTTACAATGTAGAGCAGGTATAGGTATTTTCTCTACACAAAAGAAATACTTAAACACAAAAGATTCATAAACATGCATTAATGAGACTTAAACCATGATCTATTAACTTGAGAGACTGATAATTAAAACATTAGAAGACAGAATATTTAGTGGGACTGGTGAACAGGCATTTCATCTTCATTTCATCTCTGCACTTTCCAAAAAATTCCCTCAAGTTCCATGTCATGCAAGCAGAGGAAATGATTTTACCCATCCTCTTCTGGTAAATGAATAACTAAATGAAAAAAAAATATTAGGTGCTTACTATGTGCAAAGCACAGTGCTAAGTGCTGGGAATACAAATGGATTCTGCCCTTGCTCTTATAAAACTTCCTTCTAATAGAGGAGATAGCACATAAAGGAGACTTTGGCAGCAAGTCATATGAAAAGGGTTCAAAGTCTTTAGAGTATAGAGACAGAACAGATTGTGATACATCTTATTTTAAAAACTGTATTAATCTTTTTGTTTTTATAAGCATTAATTATCTTCCCTTTTCAGTGCCCCCACAATAGAACAAGAAAAAAACCCTAACAAATATGCATGTTGTAGCAAAACCAATTTCCACATTAGCCATGTCCTAAAATTCTGCATTCTGCATTTTAAGTCTATTATCTTTCTGACAGGTAGTAAACGGAATGATTCATCTTCAGTCCTCTGCACCCAGGGTTTAAGTTAATGTACGCTCTTCAATGTCATTTTCATTGATAAAACCATATCAACTTTTGATGTTGAATCATTTGATAGTGCTAGGGACCTTGGTGGGAAGAATTTTCTTCTTCAGGTGTTCAGGTGGTCAGTAACTGGAGGTTGTGATCTACACAGTGGTAGTGGTTTGACTTTAGTCTTTCCACTTGAGTTATTTCACTTTAACTAGGTTGGCTTGCCTACCCTATAGGTGGCAGTTGGTCAGCAGTTAATGTTGGTTGGTGGTATGGAGGAAGACAGGCTCTTTCTCCATGGAGTTGCTGCCCTCATCAATGCCTATAGGGGTAAGGCTGGAAGCAGGGCTGGAAACCTGAAGAGCACTGCTATTCCCAGAGTTCTTGGTTCCAGGGTCCTGGGTTACCTCCACTGGGATCTCAGGGGAGGTGGTGGTCAAGGTGGCAATAGATGCTTGACTTGCCTGGTGCATGCAAGTGATCATCTTTTTTTTTTTTCAGAGAAGCCTTGTTGTAGTTAAAGGGAACACCTCCTGTAGTTCATCTAGCACCAAATGATGGACCAGGAGCTTCTGATCACTCAAACTCTATCACATTGCCTCTAGGACTGGAAACATTTATCTTTGGATTGCTGTTTGATCACCCATGTGTAGGAAGAGAAACACAGCAGAGGAGGTGGCCAGGGCATTGAGATGATGACTCAAGTTCATCTCCATGAGCACATGCTCTAGCCATCATGAGCAACTGTTATAAATGCTGAGAGTAAAAGCAGAGAATGATAGAAGAGCCCTTTCATCCTTTCTTATGGGAATTACCAGAGTGGGAAAAGAGTGAGAACAGAACTTAGCCTTCCCTTTAAATTCTCTTGAGTGGGAGCTCTTCCTGGCTTAATGGCCAATTTTCTTCCACACAAATAGCACAATACCTAGCACCTAATAGGTGCTTGATATATTTTGATTGACTGTTGACAAGTACTTCTTGACATTATCACACAGACCATGGGACCAATAAGGGCATTACTTCATCATCCCATCAAAATTATGTCCAATGTGACACTGGAAGTGCCCATCCCTAGGCCCATCCCTTGGCAGACTCTTACTGGTCTAAACACCCCCCAGCTCTTCCATATCAAGTGACACAAAGTCCAGACTCTTTACCCCTTTGCTTGCCCTCTGCTAGATGCTCTGCAGTTATCAATGTCTTCCCTAGAACATGGCACTTAGAAATGAACACAATATTCCAGGACATAGTACAACAAGACAAACATTTCCCAAGTCCTTGACACCCTTATTGAGATTTCATGTGACCTTGTCATATGACTAGTCTTCCTGGATTTGGCCTGTTTTATAAGGTCAAAGGATTCTGATTCTGTTGTCCCAAATATCATTTATCCCTCCCAGCTTTGGGCTATTGAAAACTTGTGTCAGCATGTGTTTTGTACCTTCTTCCAAGGATGGACCTGTGATTTCATTGGAAACTCCCCTTACCAATGAAGATTGGCACCTTCTCTAAAACATAACCATTGAGAAATGCCTAGAGAACTGAATTGTTAAGTGATTTGCCCAGAGTCACACAGATACTATGTGTCAGGTCTTTCTGGCTTGGACACCACCCCTCTGTCCTCTGCATTTCTAATCTTTTTCCTGATCATTGCTAACAAGTGTTGAACAAGATGGGGACAAAGCCCTGAGGCACTCCACTAAGGACTTCCCTACATGTTCGAATCAACTCATCTAACCACCCTGTGCTCCAGTGTTGTCGGCCTTGGCTTGTTTCTAGAACAACACAATGGAGACTAATAGCCTGAACACGGTAATAGTAGCCTGTTTTCATGGGCAGGTTTGTCGGATAAATGAGCTTGTACAGTCTAATCTCCGGAGACTCACAGATATTCATAATCATCGAGAAATGATAAAAAAAAGTTGTCAAATACTTGTAATTATAGAAATTGTGCCTCCAATTACAGGCAGCTTAGAAAGGCTTTATTGCTGTTTGGAGTTTGCGTGAATGCTCCTGAGTGTGCTATTGAGGGCTGTGTGATAGAAATGGCCACAGTGTTTAAGTTATGTTACATTTAAATCTATTTAATTGACTATTTTCATAAACACGGGCTCCTTTTGTGAAAAACATTTAAAAAAATCCAGTTCTGTTTCTCTTTATAGAATGGAGCTAAAGGGGGAAAAGGGAAAAAAAGAAAAAGAAAGAAAAAAACCCAACCTCCTTGGATGCTTTGTATTTCTGTCATTAGTTTTGCTTTCAGTGCATATATATAATTATATGTTCGTGTTGTCATGGTGATGCAGGGCCAGGAATGGAAGAACACAGAAACCACTTGCTTAAAGCTGAAGTACGAACAGGCAACTTATTCCATGGGATGGAGGCTAAATGAGAATGGTGTGGGTCCTCCCCTTTTCCTCCTTTTCCCTTCTAACAACTTTGCCAGTTATGAGTTTCTGGGATACTGGGCTTAGTTGAAATTAATTTACAATGATGAAAAATACTTTAAGAATCTCTCTCTCTCTCTCTCTCTCTCTCTCTCTCTCTCTCTCTCTCTCTCTCTCTCTCTCTCTCTCTCATTATTTGTCTCATTTGTGCCTGAGAGCAAAGCAGATTTTGGTTTCTTCTGAATGAGAAATCTAGATTATCATCTTTGCCACATAATCTCAGGCTCTCAGGGACTCGCTATTCCAATCAATGCCCCCCAAAAGTTCCCACTATAATATAGCCAACAAATAATCATTCAGCCTCTGATCAAAGATTCTAGTGAGAAGGAATCTAGCTGGTCCCAAGGTAGCCCATGCTACTTCGGGAGAAGTGTAATTATTAGGAAGGTTTTCTTGACCTTGAACCTAAAATCTATCATTCTGCAATTTTTTTTCAAATATAGTTTTTACCAATATTTTTTGTTTGTACACATTTTGTACATCTCCATCTTTAGCTCCTAAAGAATAATCTCTTACAATAAAGAATATCTTTAAAAAGAGGAAAAGAAGTAAATATTTAGTAAAAAAAATTATTACCTTAAAAATCCCTGAAATTATATGCAATTTTTCAGTACTTGTGGACCCCCTACCATCTTTGGGGCCAAGTTTGTTCTTTACCATTTCTGTATAACCTCACCTCTCAATAGTATCTTAAATTATATAATACTTTAAGGATTACTAAGTAGTTTCCTTATTACTAACTGTGAGATAAGTAGCCTAAATCTTTTTGCCCCTATTTCATTGGTGAGAAAACTGAGACACATAGAAATAGAGACTTGCCCATGGTCACACAGCTAGAGAATCCTAGAACCAAGACTCAAACCCTAGTCTCCTAATTCCAGGAATAGAGCTCTTTTTGTCACAGCATGTGACCTCAGATGCAAGGTGAGAAGACTGTCTTCCATGTTTTTTTGCATACTTCACTCTAGTGCCAATATCTGTTTAGCGCTCAATGACATTCTTTATGCCTTTAAGAGCTTAGGAACCAGTGTTGCAGTCAGTTGCACCAGACCTGTTTGATCATGGTTTCCAGTAAGGACTAGAAACACCCCTATCTTTGTTCCCTGGACTTCTCCTGGCTTTCCTGGGCTTTGTTCCAAACAGGTGTTCCAGGTACTATACTAGGTAGGCATTGGGTGGGGTGGGGCAGGGCAGTGTATGTTGGTGGGATTGTTTGAGCAAGCTTATTTCCTGGTTATCTTGAAAAATATCAGAATGGGAACTTCCTGACTTCATCATTTACTGTAATAGCTGGTCTCAGATATCACCTTGTGAAAAGTTCATATAACATGTGGTCTCACTGCCATGAATCTGTGATTTTTGTCAATGTTGGTGGTCCATCCACTGAGGTAGGTTCCTATTCTTCCATGTCTGTACCCATGCCATGTGAGTCTTGTCCATACCTTCTTGTAAATTTATGTTCTGGAGAGGCAGCTCACTATCATTCTTCTGACATTGTATAACATGTACTACACATAATTTAAAAAATTTTAAAAGGTCTTTTTTTAGGCTATGGACTATAACTTCATATAAACCAGTTTCTCAAGATCTGACTTTTTCCTTTTTAACTCAGAAAGAATTTATGATCAGTTATTTCAGTGTATTCCATAGACTCTTATTCCCCCTGACTTTCCAGTCAAGGTGAGGAAATTGGAATAATCTTTGCTTCTCATTTGCCATTTCCAGGTTTTCTTTCTCTTCCTATTGCCCAGTGAAACAGCAAGAACCCTGGCATACACAGGAAGGCCTGCTATACATGTTCTTAGATCTGCCTTTCTAAAAGGAAAGCAACTTTTGAAAGAGTCAGTAATCACTTTAATCAAGCACATATCATTCACTTAGTTCAGGGGAAAAAGTCAACATCTTGAATTTCAGAGAAAATACAAACAAAGAAACAAAGATCAACCAACAGATAGGGTTTCCAGTTGTCTGACCATAAGCAATACATACATCACAGATCAACAGACAGATCCAACTGTCTGATCACAAGAATATATACGTAGTTGCCAGAGAGAGAAGCACCAACAGCTGAGTTTTCAAAACCTGGGGGCTCCTTGGCAGCTGCCCAGAGTCTCATCTAGCCAAACAAACACTTCCAATGAGTAAGCCTCAAAGTAAAACTTCACCTCAGAGTATTTGTACACTTTTCAGAGCCAGAGAGCATCACAACACTTGAGAACCAATGCCTCGTTAGAAATTAAGAAAAGATGTAGGCCTCCCCTAATCAAGCTTCTCTTAATGGGCAGGCCCATCAATGGGTGGGGAAGATTTTTAACTCTCATTACACCTAGTAGCCTCACCTACTTTGAAGTTTACTCTATCACTAAATCAGAATCCAGATAGCTACATCTACACATCTTGCACATCACATGGATACCTCCTGCCATTGTCTCCTTGATTTCCATCTCGCATGATGATGTAGTTCTTCTGTTTGCCAAGGCCAACCCCATACCAGCACTGGTGATAACCTTCCATCCCATTTCCTTCAGCAGAATGCCCCCTTCATCATTCCCATTCTCTCATTCATCTTCATTCTCTCCTTGTCTACTGGCTCATTCCTTACCTTTTATTCTCATTCTCAACCCCCCAAACCCTTCACTTGATTCATCCCTGTTATTATTCTGTATCTCTCCTGCCTCTTGTGGCTAAGCTCCTTGAGAAAACCATTTATTATGGATACCTCCACTTCTCCTCTCATTCTCTTCTTAGCTCTGTCTTAACCTCATCATTCAGCTGAAGCTGTTCTCTCAAGTCACCTATTCCAATGGCCTTTTCTGAATCCTCATTTTTTGATCTCTCAGCAGATTTTGACACTGCTGATCACTCTCTCCTTGACACTCTTTTCTCTGTAGGTTTTTTTGGGACACCACTCTCTCTTGGTTCTCCTTCTACCTGTCTGACCATTCCCTCTAAGTCTCTTTTTCTGGATCATCATCTGGGTCATGTCTACTAACCATGGGTGTCCCTCTTGTCTTTTCCCTTTATACTTCACTTGGTGATTTCATCAGTTCCCATGGATTCAATTATCATCTCTATGCTGATGATTCTCAAATCAACTTTTCCAGCCCTAACCTCTTTGTTGATATCCAGTCTCCCATTTCCAGTTGTCTATTAGACATCTTGAACTGGATTCCATTAGGTGTCTTAAATTCAAAATATCCAGAACTGAATTCATTTTCTTTCCTCCCAAGCTCTTAGACTCGACCAATATTTTCATATACACGCTACCCTTATAATTGAGGAATAGGATCTTAAGCTAATAAATGCTTATACTTTACTATCACAATATAATTAAAATCTTTTGTGAAGTTGTTAATTATTCTTTAGCAGATAGCTACTTTTTACTGGTGTTATGTCCATATGCATAATATTGCTGTGAAATATGCAAATCAGCTGGGTTTCCGTTCACATGCTTGTTCTCAAAGCTAATTGTTTACTTATTTAAAGAAATAACTGCCTAGATTGTAGCCATTAATAAATTTAGTTTTGTGCTTATATTTTTTTTAGTCTTTCTAATTCAGACTAGCAGTTTTAGCAGTGGTTTAGTGGTTAGAGTGCTGGACCTGGAGTCAGGAAGATGTAGATTCAAATCCAGCCTCAAATACTTCCTTTATGTGACCCTGGGAAAGCCACTTAACCTATATTCAATTCACTTATCTATAAAAAAGGAATTATAATTGCACTCACCTCCAAAGGTTGCCGTGAGGATCAAATGTGGCTTATGTCAAACTCTATTTTAGCCTTAAAGTACTATATAAATTCTAGCAGTTGTTATCAATCAGAATGAGTAAAAATTATATTTTTATGAGATCTATAAAGGAAATATGAGGGAATGTGATATAATGATATTCTACTAGGATTAGAGTCAGGAAAACCTAGGTCCAAAGATTTATAATAATATTAAGAGTCAGCATATATTGTACTAGGCTTGGAATTAGGAAGACCTGGGTTCATATCCTACCTCTGACACTATCTGCTGTGGTGCTGCTTTCTTACTTAACCTTTATATGCTTCAAGTAATTCCCTGGGACTCAGAAGGGACACTGAGTCAGGAGATCCAGGTTTGAATCTTCACTTGCTACTTACATCATTGTGATCTTGGATATATCACTTAATTTCTGTAAACCTCAGTTTCCTCATCCATGAAGTGAGGATGCTGGACTGGATACCCACTTAATCTCTAAATATGAACAATGAATTCAAAGGAGGGGTGCAGTTTTCATAAGTAAAGGGAATTCTCATCCTGATGGATGCCGTTAAAATCGGTTTTCTTATATGTTCGCATTTAAAGATAGTTTTGTTACTTCCAAAGACATGTAATAGTCACAAAGAGTCCCTTTCGTTCCACTTTGGCCCACTTTGTTTTCAGAGATGATGATGAGTCTTCCCCCCCTCCCTCATACCTTTTGTGACTAAGTTTGCACATCTTGTCCAGACTGGAAGGGCAACAGCCATTCTTGGGTAAATCCCCATTACTGATCTACTGACAGGCTCAGTACTTTAATCTCTTCTGTTTTTCCAACCTGGGACAGCTCACTGTTTTTTAGGCAGTCTGCTGGTCCTCCCTTCCTGAGGATTCTCTATATTAATGCTGGCATTAATGTGCAGTATTAATGCATTGCCCTCACCCACCCACTCACTGCAGGTTGGAACTCCCTTATTCAAGGCATCCACCAGCCTTAACCTCCACAGTAGCAGTGACTGCAGGCATGTGCCACCATTTAAATCTGTCTGATAATTTCCCCTAGAATAGTCCCCAGATGATGCTTTACAAAGTGGGCCACATTAGCAATGCCAAAGGGCAGATCTTGGATTTCTCCTTCTGACTTCTCTTGGACAGGCAACAAGATGATCAACTTCAAGTTGGAAAGGCCTTAGGAGCTGGTCCAATGCTCTCATTTTACAGATGTGGAGACAGAGGTCCAGAATAGGGAAGGGATTTGGTCAATGTCACATAGAAAATGTCAGAACTAGGGTGTAAAACTCAGTCTTTTGATTTCAAATCCTGTGTTCTCTCTACTCCATCATTACTGACTAAAATATAATAGTACATAATTCTCAGCATTGTCTCAATGGTTATCCTTCTCCAGCTATTCATGTTTTCAATCCCAACAATTGATAGTTGCAGACACTAGCCTGTAATGCAAGTTTCACCTCAGGTTAGCTGGCTCAGTTGGCTCCACTGAAAGTAACTGAAGGTTTATGGACTTCAAGTACACAGGCAGCAAATGCTCTCCCTTAGAAGTCCACAGAGCCATACCCCCAGGGATGCACTGAAGACAGCTCTGAGCCAGATCTGTGCGTGAACCCTGGACACAACTCCCATGCAAGAAAGACCCAGGGCAGGCCCTACAGGGGAAGGGAGTCAATGAGACGCACAAATGCTGGCAAAAACCATCCTACCAGAGCGTCAGGGCTGGATGGATCAGCACTCTCTACCTTTCTATGAGTTCATGAAACTGATTCCACACAGATCAAAACCAGCAACGAGGAGACACCTCAATGGAGGGAGGGGGTTCTGCTGCCTTCTACCTACATGACGGCTGGTGGCCGCTGCATTTGCAGGGTCCAGATGGATCTGAGGTGTTCTGTGGCTGTGCATAGCCCAAGGGCTTACTCGCCCCATCTATGTCTCAAACCCAGCATGTGGCTTTTGGAGCTTCCTTTTTAAGAGGCAGCTACATGGCTCCGTGGATAGAGGGCTGAACGTCTTAACCTCTGCCTCAATTTCCTCAACTGTAAAATGGGGATAATAAAAGCACCTACCTCTTAACTTCTATTTGCTTCGGCTTCCTCAACACTAAAATGGAATGATAATAGCACCTACCTTGCAGGTTGTGGTGAGAACCAAATGAGAAAATATTTGTTAAAAAAAAAAAAAGACTTAGCCCAGTGCCTGTCACATAGCAGGTACTATATACATGTTTGGTTTTTACTTTTCCCTTCTCTTGTAACCCAAGGATATCCATGTCTATTTTTGCATAGCATGATCAGAAATCCATAAGCATATAATGCCAATTTTTTCCTTTCCTTTCCTTTCCTTTCCTTTCCTTTCCTTTCCTTTCCTTTCCTTTCCTTTCCTTTCCTTTCCTTTCCTTTCCTTTCCTTTCCTTTCCTTTCCTTTCCTTTCCTTTCCTTTCCTTTCCTTTCCTTTCCTTTCCTTTCCTTTCCTTTCCTTTCCTTTCCTTTCATTTCCTTTTTTTCTCTTCCCCTCCCCTCCTCTCCTCTTTTCTCCTGTCCTCTCTTCTCCTCTCATTTCAGATTTGGGGAGTGAGTTCAGGAGTTAACTGGTCATCCTGAGACAGGTATTGCCAACTCAAAGGGACCCACCCCTAGCAAAAATAGAAGCAAAAACTGAAACAAAACTTCTAATTCCACTATTATCTCCTTCCTTATGATGCAAGTGGTGATCATCCCACCTACTCTTTCCATGGACTATGCCTCTGTCCTCTCTTTCCCCTAAATTCCATGCCTATAGACCCCTAATGCAGGTAGCCCTCAAAATTTCTGTGTACATTATGCCTTAAGTTTCCTCTAATTTTGTGTTTGGCATTCTTCTCCTTTCTCCCCTACCTCTGTCAGTAGCCCAATTTCCCTTTATTTCTTAGCAGGAGTCATTTCTTCTTGGTCCATTGCCTTTTCCCAAGACTCTTTTCATCTCTTTTGTGTAGTAATGCACCATATTCACTAGTCTTGCCCACTTTCATGTCAGATAACTAGTACATGAAACATGGCATTGTAGGTAGTACTTTCAACTTGGAGTCAGGCAGGTGTGAATTCAGATCTTGTAGTTTACTGGAATCTGGTTCAAGATTTCTGAAAGGCAGTTAGAGATGCAAGAGTAGAGGTTAGGGCAGGATAGGTAGATTTGAGAAGCATCAGATAGAGATGGTTATTAAATCCATGGGAACTGATGAGATCACCTAGTAAAGTAGTAGAGAGGGAGAAGAGAAAAGGGACAGAATGTAGTACAGGATCTGGGTGATCAATATATTTTCCCTCAAATTCACCTTTCTCACAGAGGGGACAATTCATCATGTTCTTGGGGGGGGGTCTCTCAGGACAGACAAGTTTCACCCAGAGAGACACTTTTTTTTCCCATGAGTAGAACGGTAACCAAAAGGTGAAGCTTCAGTCACTGGATAAGGGGAAATTACAAAGGTGCACATTTTGGCTTGCTCTGAGGAAGTCTATCCTGCCAGTCTGAGCTCCAGAACTTGCTGATTTTTGTCAGTTATCACCATACTTTCAGTCACCCAGGTTAGTATTTTCAACATTGCCTATTACTCTCCTTCATCCCACACATCCAATCAAGCCTTCGTACTGGCTACAACTTGTGCCTGGAATGTGCTTACTTCCTCCTCACTTTAATCTTGGAAAATCCCTCATTTCCATCTAGATGCACCTCAGGTGTGACCTTCTGTATGAAACTCATTCTGATACCCTCAAATAACAAAGCACTTCCTCCTTAACTACCCTATATTTAAGTATCTCATATTTATTTTTATTCATACTTTCAGTCATTTTTAGTCATGTCTGCCTTTTTGTGATCCTATTTGGAGTTTTCTTGGCAGAGATAGTTTCCCATTTCTTTTTCCAGCTTATTTTGCAAATGAGAAAACTGAGGCAAATAGGCTTAAGCAATTTACTCAGGGTCACACAGCTAGTAAGTGTCTGAGGTCAAATTTGAACTCAGGTCCTCTTCACTGCAGGACTGGCACTCTATCCACTGCACCACCTAGATGCCTTATAGCAATATTATATATACTTAATATACATGTTGTCAATGCCTGATAGATTATAAAGCCCTTAAGAGCAGGAACTGTTCCTAGCACCTAACGCCTAGTGCAGTGGGCATTTAAGAAACTGTCCTATGAGGGCTGTTTGAAGAACTGGGAACATTTAGCTTGGAGAAGAAACAGATTAGGGAAGACATGATTAGTATCCAAGTATTTGAAATGCTGTTATATCATTTGAAAACCTTCCTCAGATGGAACCACAAGTAACAATAGATGCAAAGAGGCAGGTCTGGGTGTCATGTAAGGGGAGACTTCATATGCTCAGTGCCTTCCAAAGGTAGAAGGGTTATCTCAGGAGTTAGTGGATCACTGGTCACTCGAAGTCTTTGGGCAAATGCTGTACATTAAGTTTTTGAGTATTGTAAGGGAAACCTTTTCTTTCTTTAAGATATGGATTAGACTAGACGGTGACTAAAATTTTTTGAAACTCTTTGATCCTTCAATTCTGATTCTCTTCCCCATTTCTCCCCACTCTCGCCCCATCCTTTGGTTTCTTATGAAGCTGTTAGATGGTACAGTAGATAGAAGACTGGCCTTGGGCCCATGAAGACCTGAGTTCAGATCCCATCTCAGATACTTACTAGTTTTTTGACCCTGAGCAAGTCACTCACTCAGTCTCAGTTTCCTCACCTGTAAAACATAGAGTTGTCATCTCATAGAATTGTTGTGAACAAATGACATTTATATAAAGCACTTCTTAAATATTAATATGCTACATACAGATTCCAGCTACTCTTATTTCATCCTTTTTTCAGGGCTTTCAATTAATAGGATTACCTGTCAAAAGAAGGTACCTTTGAACTGATGGAATTCATTAATTTGCTCTATGAGGGCACATCAAGTTATCATATACCCAGCATAGCAGTCAAAGTATCAAAAGACAATAAAGATTTGACCCCAAGTTTCTTATAATTCACCAAGGAAGTGCCCTTTTATCTCCATCACAGGAATTTCCTGTTCTATCCAGAGCCTATGACAGGGGCTACATGCCTCAATGGATAGGCATTGGAATTGGGATCAGGACTAGCTGGGTTTAAGGCCTGCCTCAGGTATTTAGTAGTTCTATGACTGGTTAGCCTCAATTTCCTTGTCTAGTAAATGGGAGGGAGGGAGGGAGGAATTCAATGTCCTTTAAAATCTCTTTTGTCTCTAGAGCTATAATTTTATAAACTCCTTCCAGCATGCCCTAGCTTCCTAATCATATGTCTATCATAGATAGGAGGGGCTGCTTCTGAGCTCTGACATGGGCTGGTAAAGTCAAGTGTGAGATTTTAACACCTGTGGGACATACACTCAGAGAGTATAGTCAATTTAATTCATAACAATCCCATTGTAGTCATGGCATGAGTGAAAATCTGACCTTATCCCATCTCTTTCACCATTCAAAGTCATGTCACCTATAGTTCCTGTCCCTGCCTGAACTTCCGTACATGACCTGATCCTTTTAAGGCTGCAAGAGAAGTTGCTCCATCTTGAATTGTTGAGACTATTAATCCCTAGACGACTTGCTCTGTAAGACAAGTCCTGCATTTTGAAGCCAGAGGCAGAGCCTTGCTACTGTCTACACACCACCTTGGTGGGTTCTCTCACTTTTCAATTTGTATTTCAGATGCTTTGTACAGTTGTGCACTAATGCTTAGTAAAGGAGTCATTTGTTCAAAGGATAAAGGATTGTTTTATTCTTTGCAATTCTATCTCCAGTTCCTAGTAGGTAGCAGGTGCTTATTGAAGGTTTGTTGATTGGTGGTTTGACTGATAGGTGTTTCCAACTGCCTTACCACCATATAGGCCTCAATATTGCTTCTGGTTTTGAGATATGAAGGAACACATGCCCTAGTTTTGCCCGGCTAGTTATGCTTGAATTATGGTCTATAAGATCAACAAAGGGAGATAGTTCCCTTTCTAATTGCATCAATCCAGGGTAAGTAGACCCTATCCACTTGTAAGTATACCTGGTCAAAGAAAGATAAACACAAAATTTGATAAAATTTCTTTGGTGTCCTCCTTTCCTCATCGGTGACTCCTTCCCTGGGATCATCATTTTGGGAAGGACCTTAACCATACTTCACCTCATTCTTGCCTTGACTAAAATTTTCCTCCTTCTCCTGTCCTTTCTCTCATACCCCAGTTTGTTTTCAAGCACACTTTTATGTGTCATCTCCCTTCATCAGAATTTAATTATAGTGACTGTCTTGTTACCTTGTCTGTGTATTTCCAGTACTTAGAGTAGTGCCTATTAGGGAGTACTTAATAAATAGGAAGCACTTAATCAATGCTCTACTTATCTGTCTATCTATCTATGGGTGATGTTAATGAATAATTGGTCATCTTAGCTGAATTTATATGCTCCCTTTCCTCCCTCTCAGAGAAGGTGCCCAGTCTAACCACATGGTATTACTCATCATTTTTTTTAAAGGATGGGAAAGAAATCTTAGGCATTCTAATTAGATATACAACTTCTGAGTTTCGGCAGATGGACCAAACCATGCTGAGGGTAACCAAGGGGTCTTAAACCCATTGGTGAGTTAGGGGAGTGTCTCCCCCAAGAATGTGAAGACTTCCTTTGGTGGAATGGGCAGATCAGAACAATTTGTTCCAACAGCCATGAAGGCAGCTGAAGCAGGTGATGTGGAGTGCTTAGAGCTTGGCTAGACACTGAAGACTCCAAGGTCATCCACTGCATCCTGAACCATCACCAGCTGTTTTGACTCTGTCCTGCTACTGGACTATGATGACTGTGGAGGAGAGAGTGAGGCTGATGACTTCAGGCAACTTTGCCTCATTTAAATTCAATTTACACATGAATCAAAAGACATCACCTATCCCATTCTACTATTATGCCTCAAAGTACTGTGGTGACAGGCAAATGATGAAGCAGCAGGTGTGGATACACTGGGAGCTATAGTCACAACCCTGTACACAGGCGGCCCAGGCCATAGGGTTGTTTCTCACTAGAAGCAGCAGTGGGACTTGGCAGCCCCCTGGTTGTCTGAGCAGTCTTTTAAGGATTGTACTGCTCACCTCCTGGTGTGAGGAAGGGGGCTAGAAAAGATGCCTTAAACATTGTCTGCTTACCCAGCTCTGACCTGATTACTGCAGCAGGTGGGAAATCCCACTATGTGGTAAAAACACAAAAAAGTGTGCAAAATGCACAAAAATATCTGCAAAGATGATTCCACTCACCATCAGCACATGGAATGTGCACACACTAATAGACAACACAAAATCCAGTAGACCTGAAAGATGATCTGCTCTTGTTGCAAGAGAACTCAACAGGTATCACATCCAAATAGCTGCCCTGAGTGAAACAAGGTTGGCAAATGAAGGCCAGCTTACCGAAGTTAGAGCTGGATACACATTTTTCTGGAGTGGGCACAGTCAAGGGGAGTGCCATGAAGCTGGTGTGGGTTTTGAAATCAAAACTAATCTAGTCAGCAAGCTGATATGCCTGCCAAAAGGAGTGAATGACAGGCTCATGACAATGTGATTGCTACTCACAGGAAAACTCCATGCCACCATCATCAGTGAGTATGCTCCCACCATGACAAATCCTGATGAGGTCAAAGAAAAATTTTATGAAGATCTAGAGACCCTTATCACTGATGTGCCAAAAGAGGACAAAATTATAATTCTAGGTGACTTTAATACCAGAGTAGGCTCAGACTACCAGACTTGGCAGGGTGTCCTAGGGAGGAATAGAGTTGGAAACAGCAACAGCAATGATCATTTTCTGCTGAGGACTTGTTCATTGCATGACCTTCTCATCACCAACACTGTTTTCCATTTACCAAATGCAATAAAACTTCATAGGTGGACCCTTGCAGCAAACATTGGCATCTAATAGACTATGTGATTGTAAGGAGAAGAGAAAGACAAGATGTGAGAGTGATGTGTTGTGCAGAGTGCTGGACTGATCATAGGCTTATCCTTTCCAAGTTAAATATTCACCTTCATCAAAAGTGCTGCCCCCAAGGCAAAATGACTACCAGAAGAATTAACATCAACAAATTAGAGCTCTTCTCTGAGCATGAGCAGTTTATTGCTAACTTGGAGGGAAAGTTGAGCCAACACACAGTTGGCAACAGTGGAACAGAAAAGGAGTGGGCAACTTTCAGAGATTTGGTGAACAGCACTGCATTTGCTCATCTGGGTCAGAATACTTGCAAACACCAATTCTGGTTTGATGAAAATGATGGGGAAATTCAGAAACTGCTAAACAAAAAAGAAGAACTCCGCAGGATATACCAGTAGGATAGTTCATCCACCTCTAAGAAGGTAGCATTTAATTCCATCAAAAGCAAAGTACAAGCAAAGCTTAGAGAGATGCAGGATTCCTGGCTCAGTAAGAAGGCAAATGAAATTCAGTTTTGTACTGATAGTAACAATCCAAAGAACTTTTATGATTCCCTAAAAGCTATTTATGGACCAAAAACCTATAGTGCATCACAACTACTCAGTGCTGATGAAGCCACATTGATTAGTGATAAGAACAGGATCCCAGAGAGATGGGCTGAACACTTCCATAGTGTTCTCAACAGACCATCATCAGTCAATGCTGAGGTCATTGACAGTTTACCTCAGGTTGAAGTCATTCCCTCTCTAGTTGAAGCTCCAACTGAAGAAAAAGTTTTGAGGGCCATTAGGCTCCTTTCATGTGACAAAGCACCTGGTGCTGATTCTATTCCAGTTGAGATTTATAAGGTAGGGGATCCATTGCTCATACAAAAAGCTGACATATTTTCCAGGTTATATGGCAAGAGAAGTTTATTCCTCCAGGAGTTCATGGATGTCTCCATTGTCCATCTTTATAAAGGTAAAGGAAATGGGGCAGGTGATCACATGGTGGTCAGAAGAAGCAATACAAGGACACTCTCAATGTCTCTCTCATGAACTTTGAATTTGACTGTGCAACAAGGGAGACACTGGCACAGGACTGCTCAGCATGATGTGCCCACATCAGAAAGGGTGCTGTGCACTATGAGCAAAGCAGAATTGAGACAGCACAAAGTAAATGTAGGATGCATAAATTTGGAGTATCCATTCCAAATATTCACACAGACTATCTGTGCCCAACCTGTGGTAGAGCATTCTGAGCTCATATTGGTCTGATCAGCCACAGACGGACACACTGAAACTTCACTTTATTGTGGTGATGTCATTTTGGTCCTCTTCTAGGATGAAGGACAGCAACCAACCAATAACTTCTGAGTTGAGAACTCATATTGAGACTCATCACAGACTACTTTCCTGTGGTGTTACTGTGCCCTGACTCCAGTTCAGCATAGGCACATGGGATACCTGAAGGGACACATGCCACTCTCTTTCTTGACTGCCTTCCTGAGCAGGTCCTTTAAGCAACAGAGTACACAACAAGAGATTAAACTGCAGAGTATGGCAAACATGCTACTAAACCTTTCACTCTCTCCTTATTTGGAATTACATAATAATAACTAACATTTATGCATCACTTCATGAATCACTTTGCATGTATCATCCCATTTGATTCTCACAACAACCCTGTGAGATAGGTGTTAACATTATCCCCATCTGGTAGAAGAGGAAACTAAGGCTGAGAAAGCATAGCCATTAGGTGTCTGTAGCAGCAAGCACAGGAGGGTGTGCTGCACAGGTTCTTAGGCTACTTTTATAAAAGGAAAGCAACTTTTGAGGGGTCAACAATCTTCTTTAATCACTTATACCAACAGAGAAAAATGCAAACTGAGAAATGAAGACCAACAGACAGGGCTCCTAACTGTCTGACCATAAGTAATACATACATCACAGATTAACAGACAGATCCAACTGCCTGACCATAAGTGGTTGGTTGTTGTCCTTCGTCTTTGAAAAGCACCAAAATGACCTCACCACTATAAAGTGAAATTTCAGTGTGTCCAACTGTGGTTGATCAGACCAATATAAGCTCAGAATGCTCTACCACAGGTTGGGCACAGATAGTCCATATGAATATTTGGGGTAGATATCCCAAATTTGCGCATCCTGTGCTTACTTTGTGCTGTATCAATTCTGTTTTGCTCAAAGAGCACAGCACCTTTTCTTATGTGGGCACACCATGCTGAGTGGTCCTGTGCCAATGTCTCCCATGTTGCACAGTCAAATCCAACATTCTTGAGAGAGACCTTGAGAGTGTCCTTATATTGTTTCTTCTGGCCACTATGTAATTGCCTGCCCCATGCAAGTTCTCCATAAAATAGTCTTTTTGACAAGTGTATATTTTGCATTTGAACAACGTGGCCAGCCCATTGGAGTTGCACTCTCTGAAGCATAGTTTGAATACTTGGCAGTTCAACTTGAGCAAGGACTTCAGTGTCTGATACCTTATCATGCCAGGTGATCCTCAGAATTTTCCTAAGACAGTTCAAATGGAAGCAGTTTAGTTTCCTGGCATGGCGTTGGTAGACTGTCCATGTTTTACAAGCATATAACAATGAAGTCAGCACAACAGCTCTGTAGACTCCTCAGAGTCTACACACATACATACACACATGCATCATGACCCAGTGCCTCATTAATTAACAAAAGGTGTGGGTCTTCCTATAAAATGAGCCTCCCCTAATCAAGCTTCCCTTAATGGGCTTCACCTGAGGCCTATTAATGGGGAGTGGGGAAAGATCTTTAACTCCCATTACAGTGTCTGAGGTGATATTTGATCCCAGGTCTGCTGACTCCAACTTTCACTCTCTATGTAACTTTCACTCTCTATGTCACATATAGTACCAAGATGGGGTGAGTTGATATCAGTAATCCAAGAATCTGTATGAGCATCGTAATGGTTTTTTTTTCTTTCTTTCTCTGTGTTTAAAATAGTATGATGACTGTAGCCAAACTGGGGAGCTTTTTTGAGAGACTATCTCAAATTTTTTTCTTCTTTACATTGATGGGGCACTACCTTCTATTATAATATCGTTAGTGGGATGAGGATGAAGGAAGAGAAGGCATGGGTGTGAGAGAGATTGAGGAGGTGTGATCAACAAGACTTGACGGCCATGGGATGGAGGAGGTGAGACAGTGACACCAAGGTGGTGAAGACAGATGCCTTAAGGAACCATTGACAGGAAGAGCAAAATTGGAAGGAGGAACATGTTTTTTTTGGGATAACAAATTTTATTTTGGATATATTGAGTGGGAGATGCCAGTGAGAGATGCCAATTCCGTGAGAAGCGTAGTGGGCAATGTGTCAGATTTTAAGTCAGAAGATTTGGGTTCAAATCTTATATCAGTTACTTTCTCTTTGTCTAATGGTGGGAAAGTCATTGCAACTTCGAGTGCTTCAGTCTCATCACCTGTAAAATGATGAGAATGGTGTTTGAAGTTGTTCAAGTGCATTGATGACCCCACAGCAGAAGCAGGATGTGTCAGCACACCCAGGCTCCTGGAATGACAATGCTTTACAGGGTCATTGTGAGGAAAGAGTTTTGCAAAACTTTTAGTCTTAAAGAGATGCAAGTCATCCTTTCCAGATAGGGAAGGTCCTGTACCTGTGTCAGGGCTATGAATTCCAAATGTGCTCAATGAATGTTTGTTGTGTGAATGAATAAATGAATGAATGGAATCCAGGTCGTTGGAGATGTTCTGATTCCTTTGGGTAATATAATTATGGAACCCCAGATTTTTACAGCTGGAAGGGACCTCATTGGCCACGTTGTCAATATATATCTGAAAGGAGTCTCCAGTATAACACACTCAACAAGTAGTCATCCAGCATCTACCTGTAGACCCTCAAGGAGGGGCCCACACCCCTCAAGGTGGCCTATTCCATTTTTAGACAGCATTAGCGGGTTTTGGAGCAGCACAGAATCTTAGAATTGGAAGGGACCTCATATTCCATCTAGTCAAATCTGAACAAGAATCCTTTTTACAACATTCCTAAAAAGTGCTCTTTTAGATCTCCAGGAATGAGGAATTCACCACTTCAGAGGCAGCCCTTTTCACTTTGGGATAGTTCTAATTGTTGGCAAATTTTTCCTGATGTTGAACCAAATTCTATCTTCCTGAAACTTTTGCCCATTGTTCCAAGGTCTTCATTCCAGATCTAAGCAAAACAAGCTTAGTTCCTTTCCCATGTGTCTTCTTGTCCCAGAACACAGCTCTTAGACTCTCACTGCTGAGTCTTCTTTTCTCAGGCTCAATGTAACTAGTTTCCTTGGCCAATCTTCATTTCACATGATCTCCAATTTCTTCCCTGCCCTAATTCCCCTCTACTAGACTTGCTTTATTGGAAACATCATGTTCTAGGAAGCCTAATTCATTAGCCATGTGCAGCAGGGATTGGCAGGAAGGAATGAGTACATTTAGGCAGGTGTTACCAATAGAATAAAATCAAGATGATGAGCAAAAAAACACACATTTATTAAGCTTCTATGAGGTGCCAGGCACTGTGCCAAGAGCTTTACAAATATTATTTCATTTGACTCACAATCCTGGGATGTAGATTATTGTTATCTCCATTTCACAGTTGAGGAAACTGAGGCAGACAGAGATTTAAGTGACTTGTTCAGAGTTACGTAGTGAAGTGGACATTATTCCTTCCTAATTGACTTTTGCCTGTGATTTATTAATTCTGTGCATTTCAATAGCACATCTGAGGCCACACTTACACTCAAGTCTTCCTGACTCCTGGTTTAGGGCTTTATCAACTGTGCCACCTGGATGCTTGATGGGGGTATGGATTCACAAATCTTAGTGCTGAGAGAGAACTGAAGACACTATACTATGGAGTTCAGCTCTTCTGGTTTGGGGAAATTAAGAAATTTTTACCTTTAATTACAGAGAAAACAAATGAAACTCTATGCAGTGATTTATCTAGCTTTTAGATGGTAATGTGGTGTGTGTGTGTGTGTAGAATTCAGTTCTGTGTTGTAGTGAAGTGCTTTTTCCCACCACCAAACTGCTAATCAGTTAGAATTGTGACCATAAACAAAGAAGAGGATGGATATGAGATTCAGTGGAGGAGGAATTTAATAGGAATGAGGGACAATGAGAGGGAGAAGTGGAGGATGACTCGGAATCTTGGAATTGGAAGAGGCCATCTAGTCCAGTCTATAATGAAGAGCACCCGGTTAACCTACGAAACAAGTGACTTACATGTAGACCTCTTTTGATGGAGAACATACTCCCCCCTGATGCAGCCCAGGACACTTTTGAGTAATCCTAATTGTTGAATATTTTTTTTTATCTTGTATTGACCTCCTCCTTGTCACTTTGGTGCATTGTTCATGCCCTACCCCCAGCTTTTCATGTGTGTTTGCTGCAGGCTAAGTCCCAAGGGGATAAGCCAAAAAAACCTGGGGAAAAAACCATTTTTTCATGGGCCAAAATGAGATGTTGTGGAGTCTCAGAATGTTGGAAAGCTTGGTGAGGGGAAGTGATGAGTTTGACTTGAGACACGCTGAGTTTTAGATGTAAAGGTATTCTATTCGTGCTGAACCAATCAGAACCAATCAGAAATATGGCCCTACAGCTCAGGTGAATGATCAAGATTGGAGAGGTCAGTCTGACAGTCATCTGTTTAGAAAAAATTGTGAAAGTAGGTGAATACCTTGAGTGAGTAGGTCAGTTTTTTCTTTGTCATTTCCATAATGACTTCCCAGGGGAAAGGGGCTACGCCTTTTCCTTTTTCTGATATATGTCACCTAGCAAAGTACCATAAGTAGGACATTTTGTACCATAAATAAGAAATTTGTGCATTTTGTACAAATCTTGTGGAGCAAATCCTATAAATTTTACCTAGGGGAGAAACATGAAGCCAACCCTTTATTTAAGTGTAACGCTAAGAAATTGCTCTGTTAGGGAGGCAGAAACCTTAGGATATCACCTCAAGGACACTTCTGGGGAGGCTGTGGTGCCCTCTGAATCCAGGGCCTTTGGGACTAAGTCCCTATCATGCTGTCTTGGTAGAGGCATCAGTACTATGCACACAGTAGTCTGTTTCTCTGTTTGTTTCTCATGAGAGAGTGCCATACACGCATATAATATACATGTAGTATATAACACTACAGTGTGTGTGTGTGTGTGTGTGTGTGTGTGTTTGATGATGCAATTCCAGCCAGTGTGGCAAGTCCATTCTCAGATAGAGGTAGAGCCGTTCAGCTCCACTAACCAAGCTAGATAAATCATCCCTAGCCTGACGGCACATCAATCTGCTATTACTGGTTAATCTTCTTTCTTTCTCTCTCTGTTAGATTACATTTACACTCGGGTGATTACCGATCAAGGGAGCACAGAATTCTCAAGTAGCTTGATTCTTTGATCCAATTGCAATTTCTTACAAAGCCTGGCCCTGAGATACGTGTGACTTTTCCCAAATAAATGATAAATACGAATCGTGCTTTCTGATGGCTTGGATAAAGACTCACAGATATAGAGAGCAAGGTTGGTTTTTGTATCTCTATGCATTTTATCTGTCAATAAGCTGGCTGGGAATTTAGCGCTGGGGGCTGTGAATTCACACATTGCCACACAGTGATAGAGATTCCCTTCCTCAGGCTTCTGACCATTGCCCCTTCGCCTGTGGTTCTACATAAATGGAAGGAGTGGTGAAGGAGGCAGAGTTCTAGACTTGGCATCAGAATAATCTGTGTTCACATTCTTTATCTGACATTTGTTAGGTATGTAACCCAAGGTCAGTCACTTAACTTCTTTGAGATTCAGTCTCCTCATTTGTAAAATGAGGATGACACGAATGACCTCACAGGGTCATTGTCAAAAATCAAATGAGATCATGCAAGTGTAGAGATGTGGGGAGTTGGTTAGAACACCCTTGATCAATTAATTTCACCCTCCCTTGCCAACTTAGATGACAAAATCACAGAAGGGGAACATAATGAAGACAGCAAAGAATTAATGAGTCAACTAAGTGAGCTGCAAAGTCATATCTGCATTCTGTTATCCCTTTAAGAACTGTGCCATAAAGAGCTATCCTTGATGAAACGAAAGAGACATCTTGTCATTGGCTGGCAAAAGACTGGCCATATTCCCCATGGTCTGTAAAAGACAAGCTCGACAGCTCTGCGGATAGATAGTTGAGGCAGGGACACTTTGTGGAGTATGTCCTTGAAGCAGAGAAGACAACCGGCATAGAGAAAGCAGACAGAAAGAAGGACATACTAAACTCTAAAATTTAGGATATGTGAATTATCTTGGTGTAGCCGCGTGGCCCATGGTTTGAATCAGGGGAGCATCAGAATGGACAGAATCATAACATAGCAGCAAAAATAATTTTTATTAAAGGGAATAAACTCACTTTTCCTGCAGCAGGAGAAAGCCTGGCTTGGTGACTGCCTCCAGGGGAACGTTTTGGCCTCACTTGATCGATTGAGATAGATTTCCATAAGCTGAATTTGGGTAGTTACTTTTATTCAAACCACTGTGAGTATGCAACCTAGGTCTCCCAGTAGTTACTACAGATAAGTGATTCAGCTGATGAGCCAGGTGGTCACTACCTGGTTAAGCAGGAATTAATCATTATAGTTGAAACCAATAACACCCCATCTTTCCATGTGATGAATCTGCAGATTCCTTGTCTGGATACAGTTGGCCTGGTGTGTTTACTCCCTGTATGCAATTCCAGTTCTAGGAGAGGTGGAGTTGATCTTTGTATTTGAATGTCTTAGAGTTAAGACCAAGAGGCTGGCTGGTCTACTGGAAAGAGAACCAGCCTCTTGTTCTGGAAGACCTGGGTTCAAGTCTTTTCTCTAATGTACATTGGCTGTGTAACCCCAAGTAAATCACTAGTGCCCCAGGAAATTCTCCAAGACTATAAATTTCAGAGTAGGTGCCAATCCATGTTGCTGAGGGAGCTTTCTCCCTGGGATTTCCCTCCTCCAACGAAATTACCTGTCTGGGCAGAAACCTCCCACAAAAATGAATAGGTTCTGACCTGTGCACAAATTGTACCTCCTTTTCCTGGGTATCACTTGTATACGAAACAGCTTGGAGGGAAATGAATTTTTGGAGGGGAATGAAATTTTTGTGCTAAGTCTGGAAGACCCCTGGATCCCTCCCATTGTCAGAAAGTGGCCCTCATTTTGACAGCTGCCTCCAAAGGCCACATTTGAGGTGTTTTCTCAAACTCTGAGGCTGCTGGGGGCTGTCCCCTTTCAGAGTCTATCCTATTTTAAAAACCTATACAAATATCCATGCCCTCCCACATTTTTCCAGGCTGTGCAAAGTCTGAGTTCTGCAAAACCTGTGCATCCCAGACATCAGGAAGAGGAGTGTCAGGAGAGTTCAATGCCAGCATTTTTTCGCTTCTAAAAGATTTGTTGTGAAATTCTGCATGCATCAGACAGTTGGTTGCCTTTCCATCAGGGTGCATACTTGCAGAACATAAGGGTAAGAGTTGGACCCAGAATTCAACAGGAGGAGCAGTGCAGGCTGTATTATTTTGGGGGAATTGTGTAGTTCTTTTGATAACCACAAGCTTCTCTAAGAAATAAAAAGCCTGACTTTTTCCAGAACGATGTTCTGTCATTGCTGTGTGTCCGTGAGTCTTGCAGTACTAAGTATCTGAGAAATTAGTTTGTATCCCTTGGAGGGCAATGGAGAGGCACATCAAGCTGCAGCCCACAACACAAGGGACACTATGAAGAAGAAACAGAGTGAAGGATGTCATCAGGGAAATGAAGGGGCTAATGATGGCTTGAGTCAAGAACAAGAAATAACAGCTAGATGTCCTGACTTCTGTATTAATTCCCGCCGCCCCCAGTGTCAAAAGAAATGGAGGAAGGCCTCTAGCCTTCTAACCTACTGGGAACTTGTGGGGTGGGAGATTGTGCAGGATTGGCAGGCCTAGATGGGTCTGCTCTTTCAGAAGGACTGTCCAAAGTAATGAGATAATAATAGCTAGCCTTTATGTAGCATTTTAAGGTTTGAAGGACACTTTAAGGTTCAACAACCCCTAGATGTAGATCCTCCTACTATCCTCATTTTATAAGTGGGGGAAACTGAGGATGAGTAAGTTGAAGTGACTTGCCCAGGGCCATGCAACTGGTAAGTGTTTGAGGCAGGGTTTTAAACTCAAGTCTTCCTGACTCCAAGCCCAGCACTCTGTTCACAGGCCACCTAGATGCCAGATCCATTTGAAATATCAAAAAATAATTATATGTAACATTTTTTCGGCAGAAATAAGATTTAATTTCTTCTATTTTGGTTCAGAATTATGTTTATCATGGGAGAATTTTATGTGGAGCATAAACATTACAGCATTGAAGAGTGGATAGGGTGAAGACCTGAGTTTAAATCCTGCTCCTCATGCTTTTTACCTGTAACTTTTGAGTTCCTTTCCAGTTCTAGAATTTTGAATGTTGAATTTAGAGTTAGAAAGGCCTGGGTTTGGATCCTGCTTATGACACTAACCAGCTTTGTGACTCTGGAAAGTAAGTTAACCTCTAAGTTCCTCAGACAACTCTGGGGGCTTTATCTAGTAAGGCATAGCTAAGATGTGCTCTGCGTCCCATCCCAGAGACCAGTGTTGATGGGATTTGTTTCAGGACCAGAGTGTTTTGTTGCTAAGTTTGTGTGAGGCTGTTAGAATGCATTTAGATTTCTGGGCAATTTTTACATTTTGTTATCATTTAAATTATATAGCATTTAGAACTGTGCTGGAAAATACTTAATTGTTGATCGAGGAATTATTCTTTGGAACACAATTTCTGCACTACTGATGGGAAGCTGACAAAGTTCCACAGCAACAAAGAAGATCTTTTCAATTCAAATTCTGTTAAAAGAATAATATTGAGGAAGTGATATGGGTGAAACTTATACCCCTTTGCTTTTGTCAGGGAAGTGAGGGAGGGGCTCTGGAATGAATTATACATTGTTGGACAGGTTTGTTTTGCTTAAATAGACTTTTTTTTTTTTAACAAGAGAAGCTCTGGGAGGGAAGAATCTGTTACAGAAACACATGTCAAGGAAAGGATTAATATAACCTTTAATTTTCATAGATTTTTATTGATAACTTTTGTATCCATCTCCCTCCCTGGCCCAGAGAGCCGTCCCTTACAACAAAGAATTTTTTTTTTTTTGGAGAGGCCACTGGGGTTAAGTAGCTTGCCCAGAATCACACAGCTAGTAAGTTCCAAGTGTCTGAGGCTGGATTTGAACTAAGGACCTCCTGAATCCACGACTGGTGCTCTATCCACTGCACCACCTAGCTGTCCCCAAAGAATTTTTAAAAGAATATAAAGAAGAAAAGTAAAACTTTAGTCAAACCTATCAATCCATCAAAAAACCCTGATATGCAATTTTTTGCATCCTTGGATCCCCTTGCCCATCTCTGCAAAGGGATAAGATGGTGTGTTCTCATTTCTCTTCCGTGGGGCCAAGCTTGCTTTTTATAATGCCATGATATTTTATGTCCTTTTATGGTGATGAATCTTTTGCCTTTGGTTGTGCTTTTGTTTTTGTATATGTTGTTTACCTGCTTTCTGCTTTCTTTGTATTGATTAAAAAGCATTAATTATTTTCAAAAGGGAAGTTATAGCAAAATATGAAGCAAACGCTAGGGTAAGTAGGACAGCATGGTGTGAAAGCAATGTAAAGGAATTAGAGAAAGATTGCTGAAAGGTGAACCAGAAGCTTCCTTCAACACTTAACTCAAGTACTGCATAATGACATGACTTGCACTTGACTTTGTTTTGAGTGAGGGAGGGCTGTGCAGGTTACCAGCCTCACTTCTCCTTCAGAGCCATCTGAATCCAGTGACCAGATATTCATCAGGATGACTGGAGATGACCCAGGATGAGGCAGCTGGGGCCAAGTGATTTGCCCAAGGTCACATAGGTGAGGAGAGATTTGAACTCAGGTCCTCTTGACTCCTGCACTGGTCCTCTATCCACTGCACCACCTAGATGCTCCTTATTCAGCCCTCCCTTACTCAAAACAAAGTCAAGTGCAAGTCATTTCATTATTTCTCTGATGGCATGGTCTTCTTAGCAAGGAAGAATGAACACACACACACAAGTACCACATCCTATTCCCTGCTTCAATATCCCCAGGTGCTACTATCCTCAACCCTGGAAATTACTTTGAATTTACATTATATAGATATTTTATTTACTTTTTCTGTCTTTATGTTCCTTCCCTCCCCACTTCCCTCCAAAAGTCTCATAGAATGTTAGATTCTTAAGACCAAGGGTTTTTTTTGGGAGGGATATCTTTTTACCCCCAGGACCTGGCACGCAGTAGGAATTTAAGTTTTTAGTTAAATTAATGAATCAATCCCAGGTCTTTCACTTGCTACCTATGTCACCCTCAGCAAGTCTCTTCTGGGTCTCATTTTCCTCCATTGTAAAATGATGGAGCTTGGACTTGATCTCAGTGGTCCCTATCAGCTCAAAAGCTATAATCTTAAATCCCAAATGGAAGTTATCATTTTGAACTTAGCAACACAACAGTATAGACTGAGAGCTGGAAGGGACTTTGGAGGTCATTGAGTCCAGCCTCTCATTTTACTCATGGAGAAACTGAGGCCTAGAGAAATGAAATAGCTTGTCCAAGCACACCCTGCCAGTATCTTCTAATTAAGGAGAGCCAGGATTCAAACTCAGGTCTCCAGATGCCAAATCCTGTGCTGTTTACAGGGTACCACATTGCATTTGCAAGCAGGTGAAGATGGCCCAATTTTCCTTGCTTCTTGGCTTAGGACTTGACTGTCACTCCCTTTTAGCAGAAAGAATATCTGAAATTTTCCCTTTCTTTAAGGGTTCATGTCTGCTAACTGCTTCTGCCGCTTTTGACTTTTAAATGTTTCAATGTGTGACATCCAAGTGTGCCTGATAGAAGGAAAAGACCCAGGACTGTGAGCATGACACCAATATGCAGCGTGGTCTGTCTGGCTCCATGAAACCAATATTGTTTTTAGTTCTTTTAAAAGAAGTAAGTTTGGGTGATCCTTGGTAGCAGCTTTGTCTTGGGCATAAAAATGACTATTTCTTGTGATTGAGATGAGTGGAACTGTGGTGAGGATTGAAGTGTACAGAGAGATTTACAGCAGAACCCCAGCAGTCAAAGGCAGCAGTTGTCTACAGCTGAAAATAAGTAGCTTTTAATGTGTCCGTTTGGCCAAGATGAGAGGAGGGGAATGAGAGTCTCTCTCTCTCTCTCTCCCTCTCTCCCTCTCCCTCTTTCTCTCTCCCTCTCTCCCTTCCCCCTCCCTCCCTTTTCCTCCCTCCCTTCCTCCTTTTGCTTTCTCTCTCCTTTATACAGTTTATCATCCATAATTTTGGGATGTATTTGGCTTTTTTAAGCTGTTTTATCTGTAGGCTTATGAGGTCACTCATGTGTGAATTCTTTTGTTCGGCCACTCACCTTTTGCCTTGATGATAGAAAATTGATCAGGCCCGAAGTACAAGTTCAATAGACAGCCCCCTTGGTCCTTTGTCTAGGAGAATAGCTACCATTGAAGGCCATGAGCAGGTTGCTATTAATATGACAGCCCGCTCTATCTCCCACTGTAATTTATAATGAAATACCTAATCTCCATTATTTTGATCCAAGCAGGCGATCCCATGAAAAAGTCTTTTCATCCAGTTCCCAATGGCTGTTACAGGAGAAATGGCAAACCAATAATTTTTGTCAAGTTTTTTAAGCCAACAGAAATGCTTTTCCACTGCTACAGTTTCAAAAGGCGCAGATAAAGCTCATTCACTGTGATGAATGAAAAAGCCATCTGGGGTTTTTCTTTTTGACTTCCTTTCCTTTTCTCCATCCTTGTAATCAAATTTGAGCAAAATCAAATGGGGCTTTCTATGAAAGTACCTTTTGTTGATCTGAACGAGCTGGTAATTTACAAAATACCCTTCTTTTGTGAAGCGGGCTAAAGAAAAAAAAGAATCAGTAGCTTTTAAAGCTGGGCCTTGGTGGGACTCTAAATACCATGAAAGCAGCCTGTGTTGAGAGATTGAAATGCATTTCAAAGCCAGGCCTGAGTCAGGGTACAAGGAAGAACAGACCTGTGTGCATTTTGTAGGAAGAAAAAATGTCAATGGAAAAAAGGGAGAAGGGGAGACAGCAAAACAGGGGGAAAAATCTGGATAAAGCATGAAAGTTATCATTCTTTCGGAGGTGCGCTCGTCCTTGGTGACACAGAGTACGTAACCAGTGATACTGAAGTTGGATTATTTTTTCTCAAAGAGAAGGCTCAACAATCTGAGTATTTACGGTCAAAGTTTGTGATGCTTGGGTTTGTGGAGAGATCTGAACCAGGACATGTATGGGGGGCTGGTGTGGTTTTTACCTCCTTCAACTTTTTCTCTGTTTTTTCTTATTCTTTGAGACCTAGTAGGAGATGGATCCAATGAAAGAGAAGATTCTAATTTTCACAGTACTAATTCTTGTTTCCTCTTTTCTTTTCTTTCTTTTTTCCTATCTTCTCTCTGTCTCTCTCTCTCTCTCTTCCTTCCTTCCTTCCTTCCTTTCCTTTCTTTCTTTCTTTCTTTCTTTCTTTTTTTTTTTTGCCTGCTAGATTTCTTTTCGGCAATGCTTCCTTCCCCCATTGACTCCAAAGAGGAAGACCGGTGTAAGCAGACATCTGGCAAAGAGTAAGTAGTGTGTGCTCTTTTCTCCTATTGCTGTTTCTAAAATGAAGAGAACAGCAAGTGTGTTCAAAGGCGGTGTGAATCCACTGTGGGTGTCTAGGAGGGAGCAGAACTTGGGGAAATGCAGCAGTCTGAATTTTCAGTGTGAAGTCTAAGACTACCTGTCTATGCCAATGGATTTCCAGTGTCTTTCTCACACCATGCTGTCTGAGCACCAAGTAGACTAGACTGCTTATTATATCCCTAAAAGGGCTGCAGAGTACGGAATGCTCCTAAATTCTCTGGAACTATATTTTGAGCATCTCAGCTTTCTTGTTTCTAAAGCATTGCTGGGAACATGGAGCAGCTTTCCTTTTAAAATTAGCAGGTCCAGTTCTTAGACAAGAAGCTTTCTGCCTACTAGGGAAATAAAATAAGCCGTATCAAATTGCCTTGGCTGGTTTCTTCAGCATCAACATCTCTAGAGGGATGACTTGTTACTCTGATATTGCCAAATGATTAAGAACAATTTTCAACATCAGACAAAACATTCTAAGGTATTTTTTAACAGTGGTTTATGTAGAATGCTTCCTTTAAAATTCTCCAACTGATAGGTTAAATTTTTTTTTATAATGGAACATGTGAATTTTTAATGGAACATTTAGTGAATTTTTTACCCCTGAGGACAAGGTTGTGAGTCAGTTGTGAA
Organism: Bettongia penicillata ogilbyi; assembly: GCA_023548195.1. Taxonomy (NCBI): domain Eukaryota; kingdom Metazoa; phylum Chordata; class Mammalia; order Diprotodontia; family Potoroidae; genus Bettongia; species Bettongia penicillata. The sequence continues at coordinate 12,404,671 of JAJHZJ010000496.1, forward strand.
CCTGGTTGTGTCTTTATTTTGAGTTCCTTGGTTTGTTAGGTACAGAACTGGTGGGATATGATACCTGGTGCCTTAGGTGTGTCTAAAGCTTGATCCGCAGCTCTTGTCAGTTTTGAAACCTCAGGACTCTACTTTGTGTTTTGGGTAAGCTTTATTCTGGGCACAGCCACATGGGACAGAATTGATTTCTATATCTTCTGCAGAGCCTCACAGAGTGAGGCCAGCACACCCTGGGGAATTCCAGGTGGCAGTCCCTGATCCCTTTCCATGCTTTCTGTGATCATTGAAAAGCTTATCCAGGGGAGACAAAAACCCTGGCCTCCAGAGGCTGGAGGCCGCTGTGACCCTAGGGGTAGGAAGAGGTGTGATGCTATGGGGTGGTGGGGGCTGACAGAGCCTAGCTGATTGATTCTGAAGAGGGGTTTACAAACTGCCAACTCCTTTATCCTTTTATCAGAGCTGAAGCTTGGGAACTCCGTGTTCAAAGCTGAATCTATTCTGTAGTTACAGATTGTTTGAGTTCTGTAGTCTTGGTTTGCTTCTCTTAACGTCCCTGTATCCTGAGCCCTGCCCACAGTTATGAACCGTTTGCTGCCTCCTAATGCCTGATTTCTAAAATCGCTTATGAGTCGCCTGGGGAGGGCTACCGGCGTTGGGGTGGGGTGGAGGAAGGGATGGGAGTGGGGGCATTCATTCTATTGGAATCAAAGTTTTAAGATGCTTATCACCCCCGCCCCCCAACTCCAAGCTATAGAGAGAAAGTAGATTATGAACACCTTAAGAAAAGAGGAGACTAATTCCTAAGATTCTTAAATTATGGTGTATTCTGGTACAAACAAACATGACTTTGATTTGTTCTTCGCATGCCCACAAGGTACCAGAAATTCTCTATGGCAACAGCAGGGAAGAGACACTGACCCTGGAGGGAGACGACCTGGGGGAGATCCCAGTTCTGCCCCTTACTACCTGGGGTCCCTTGGGCAAGTCACTCTCAGGGCTTCACTTTCTTCATTTGCAAAATGAGAGGGGTTGGATCTGAAAGGCATGATCATCTGCCTTTGGGTTATTTGTTTTTTTTTTAATAAGTTCAGATATTCTGTTAGTTTCATGGGACCGATGTGTATTTGGTTTCTTCATATTGTTGTGATTTGCTTTTCAAAAATTAATCTTGGTTCCTGGCATTTCCTTTTAATTCCTGGATGTTAAACGGAAGCTCCGGGGCTTGGTTTTTGATTTGTTTTTGACCCTGACTTTGCCTCTACCTTCCCTGGAGAATGATGGACAAGAGCTTTCTTTCCTGTGAATTGGATTGGAGGTTTGAGTTTCTGTAACTGCCAGAGTTACTGTTTTATTGATAACTGGGTAAGCAAAGAGGCCGTGCTCAAAAATAATGCTAAAGGACAGAGAATGGAAAAAGATGAGCTTATTGAGTCCTGTTTCTGACCCATGCCAGTTATGTGGCTATGGGCAGCTTTAGTAATCTCCCTGAACCTCAGTTTCCTCATATGGAAAATGATGATAATGATATCACCTGCTTTGCAGGAGCCTAACGTCTGGAAAGGGATTTGGAAATCTCTAAATGGAACATGAGCCTTTATTCTTGTTTTTATTATTTGTCTTCCACAAAAGGCTGCAAGGTAGCATAGCAGGCTGAGTGGGGTCATGAAGACCTGAGTTCAAATCCTGGCAAGACAGTCACTAGCCTGATGACTTTGGGTAATTCACTTAAATTCTATGTACTCCAAGAAGCTTCCTAGCTGATATCTATTAAACCAGCAACCACTTGTGGTCTGCTTTGTTGGAGAGAAATTCCCACACTGGGAGATCCTCACAGAGATGAAATCACAGGTCCTTGGCATATTTTCATGTTACCATGAAAGTCAGAGAAAAGGTGAAAGAACTGATGAGTTCACTCCCCAGTGCTTGGCTACTGGTGGGATGGTGAGTGGATATAATGTAGCAGCTATAGAGGTGAAGAAGCTGTCAGTCCTGACTGCAAAGAGTATTTTGGCAAGATCTCTGTAGATGGGATTCTTTTCACACAGATCAACTGCTACTCAAACAGTCCTCAGGAGGACTGGGGGCCTACAGTTAGATTAGGCATTAAGAGATCTTAGGATCCTAAGTTTAGAGCTGTAAGGTACCTTAGAAACATTGATTTCAAAATGCTTATTTAACAGATGGGGAAACCAAGGTAAAGAGATGTTAAGGGACTTGTCCAAAGTCACTTGGTTTATTCTTTTCCGAGGTAAGAATTGAACTTGTCTTCCTTCAAATGCAATGCTCTATTTACTATGACAAACTTCCTTCCTACGATTGGTCTCATTTGTGCATTTTGTCATAGTTCACTGACTTTGGGTCATTCTTTGAGCCCTGACCTCAGTTTTCAGTTGCTGTATTGGAAATGGAACTTGCTAAGTCTTCAAAAAGTGGCAGATGAGTTACAGCAGAGCACCAACCCAAAGTGCCAGAGAGTGAAGAGAGTTTCTTTTCAAAGTGAATTAAGAGCAGACAATTCTTCTTTGATTTATGGAGACTGCTTATAAAATATCATATGAAGGCAATATAAATTAAAAAAAATCTTTTCATTCATTCAAGAAAAATAGTAAACTTAATTTACTCGCCATTTGATGATACAACTTCCCCCAACTGTTCTGAGCTTGTATCAAAAAATTAAAGGGGTGCAGTGATGATAATGGTATTCCTGTATAGGCTCGAGCAATAGTCAGGTTCTTTCCTTGGTTGGGGCACTGTAATATGGTGGAAAGGGAGCTAGATGTGAAATCAGGAAGTTTGGGTTCAAATCCTGGCTGCAGCTCAAAGTTCAAATGACCTTGGGTAAATCACTTCCCTGGGACTCTGTTTCCTCATTTTTAAAATGAGAGTGTTGGATTAGATAGCCTCTAAAGGATCTTTTCTGCCTCTGTTCTGTGATCTGAGGCACTTAGTGGAGATGAGTGTAGTTCAGCTACATAATGGTGAAAAAGACTTCTTGTCTTCTTCAAAGTTATTGTTTGGGTCCTACGATTACTGATTGCATGGACACCATGACTTCTGTCACAGTCATACTCAAGGGAGTAGGGCAAACTAAGAATGTGTTCTCAGGGACACTTATCACTGATGGGTTGGACAACATGGCCCTGAGGCTCAGATTCTGGCTCTGAGTAAGCCCTTGTGAGATAGTTCACTACCTAACCCTGGGTATATTCTGTACTTTAGATCTCAAGCAACTTCTAGCCTAGCTCTCTGTGCAGACTTTTCTCTGGGGTACACATAATACAGGTAAAACCAGTCAGGTAACCAGATTTCCTAAAACTGCACTACTCTAACACCAAGAAATGTCACTATCTCCCTTCTTTATTACTTTTCAAAACACAGCTCAACCCCCATCATGTGGACCAGGCTAACCCAAGTAGAGAGTTTCCTCTTTTGCTATCTTTGCATGCTGCCTATGTTGTATGGAAGAAGGCTCTTGGGATACTGTAGGGCTATTGATGGTATCTGCTACGTAGAACAGGCCTGGGTTCAAGTCCTGCCTCAGGCACTTCCTAGCTGTTTGAATTTGGGGAAATCCCATAACCTCTCTAGGCCTCAGTTTCCTCATCTATAAAATGAGGAGGTTAGAACTGAAGACCTCCTAGACCTCTCTCAGCTCCAGGAGCTGATCCATCTCCTAGCACTCTGAACAAATTGTTGTTCATCGCTGGATATCAGAAGCCTTTCTAGTCACCATGAATGTGGGTTTCCCTCCATTTTCTAGGATAATTGAGTTTGCAAATATCACTTTTTGGGCATGTGGCAGATGGGCCAGATCGGGCCTTCTTAACCAAGGTTGGATGAATGACTGGCTTTGCTATTGGCAAATCATATAATTTCTTAGGGTCTTGATTTCCCCATCTGTAAAAATGGAGAAATTATAGAGTTAGAGCTGGGAGATATCTTAGAGCCACTAATTCCATTTCTTTTTACAGGGGTTGATCCTGAGACTTAGAGAGGTCATGTGACTTATACATGGTAGTCAGTGACAACATTGGCACTTGGATCCAGAGCCTCTGAAGTTCCAGTCCTAGCTCTTTTCTCATTGTACCAAGCCACCCTCTCTTTCTTCTCATGACTTTTCTTGTGCTCTGAATCCATAATGACTTTTGGAAACTTTTATTTCCTTTCCTGATCATCCCACAATTCCATATACTTCTTGAGGGCAGGATTTCTCTTTCTTTTGGTTAGTTGTGTTCCCAGAATTTAACACCCTGTGCCTGGAACAAATTTGTTATTGTTCAATTTTTCAGTTGTATCTGACTCTTCTGACCCCGTGGACCATAGTATGCCAAGCCCTTCTATGCTCCACTATAAATATTATATTATTAATATATTATATGTCTGCCCAAGCTCATGTTCATTGCTTCTATGATACTATCAATCCATCTCATCCTCTGCCATCCCCTTCTCCTTTACCTTGACTCTTTCCCAACAGCAGGGTCTTTTCCAATGAGTCCTATCTTCTCATTACGTGACTGACATATTTAAACTTCAAATTCAGTATTTGTCCTCCTGAAGAATAGTCTGAGTTAATTTATTTGGGTATCAATTGATTTGATATCATTACTGTCAAATGGACTCTCAAAAGTTTTCTCTAGCACCACAATTCAAAAGTGTCAGTTCTGTGGCACAAAGCTTTCCTTATAGTCCAACTTTGACAACCATACATCATGGGAAAACCATAGCATATGGTCTGTCCTTGGCAAGGTGATGTCTCTGCTTTTTAGTATGTTGTCCAGATTTACCATAGCTTTCCTTTCAAGGAACAAGCATATTTTAATTTCATGGCTGCAGTCACAATATACACTTATTAAATGTTTATTGAATTAAATTGATGGGAGGGTCACTGGAGCGCATCTGTGCACTGGGTTGGCCACCAACATCTTTATACAACCTCTTGATTGACTCTTCTCTGGCTCTAGGGTCACCTTGTGGTTGAGGATGTCCATCTCTTGTCCTCTTGACTAATGCTGGGTATTTGTCCAAGAGTAGAGCATCCTGTTCACCTAATGCCTCAATGCAGCCTTTCCAGTGAAGCCCAAATATTACCATCCCCTTCAGTCAATCCCTTTGATAACCCTCAATAAACACTCCTTTTCTATAAGGCTCCCTTGCTTTCCCATCATAAAATGCCCTGAGCTATTTAACTTCCCATGGGCAGGTCTTCTTTCCACAAGGAGACTGTGACCCATCTGAGAATGGTTTGTGATGATGGTTGGCATTCCAGACATCACTCACCAAAGTAGAGCCTCAGTGAATATTTTGCAGTGAATGAATGAATGAATGTCTAGGACCTTCTTCTGAAAGCTAAGACATTTCCATTTATAAGGGTCAGATGAGTCTTTTTGCAAATTAAAACTTTGACCCAACTCTTGTGATGTCCCAATGACTCTTTTACCTGTATAGTTTGCTGTGATCACTCATGTGGCAGAGTGTGGCAAGAGCCCTGGATTTGAAGTTTAGAGATGTGGGTTTAAATCCCAGCTTTGCAGGCAGCTAAGTAGCGCAGTGGATAGAGTACCAGATCCAGAGTCAGGAAATCCCTGCCACCTAGCAACTGTATGACCCTGCGCAAGTCACTTTGACATCTGCTTACCTCAGTTTCCTCATCTAAAAAATGAGGATAAGAATGACACCTACTCCCTAGAGTCGTTGTGAGGATCAAATGAGATACGGAATGCAAAGTGCTTAAGTCAGCTCCTGATACATAGTAACACATACATGTTAGCTATAATTATTACTATTACTAGCTCCGGTAGAATCTAAGCCCCCCGGGGGGCTACACGATTTTGTCCTTGTATTTCTGGAGCCTGGTACAGTGCCTAGAACGTATTATTCACTTAGCAAATGTTTGTTGGTTTACTGATTGGGTTACTCTGGTCAAGTCATTCCTGGAGATCTAGTTTCTTCATCTATAAAATAAGGATGATAAGAACTTGAAAAAACTTATCTCAGGGGATGGAGGTCAGAAAGAGGTTTTGTAAGAATGGCAGCTAGCACTTATGGAGCACTCTAATGTTGATAAAATACACACTTTAACTCGTGATTTCTCAAGAACCTTGTGAGGTGGGTGCTATTATTATCTTTACATATTACAGATTACATATTTTAGCTGATAAATGATTGCGGTAGGATTTGAATTCAGGTCTTCCTCTGCTCAAATCCCCATCTCTATACTCCATGCCATCTGGCTGCTGGTATATATTATACATGATTTCTTCTCCTTCCTTTCTCCTCTCCTCCCTCCCTCCTCCCCCACTGAGCTCCTCTGGATTTTTCAAGGCCCTTAACTCAACTCAGTGCAACTCACAAAGTGAGAGGGTCATGATAGATGTTAGCTGTTCAAAGACAAAACAAAAAATGGTCCTTGCTATCTATGAATTTATATTTACTACTTTGTTGAGACTATAATGTCAGTGTTTGGGGTCTGTCCCCATAGAAGATTAGAAACAAATAGATTAAAAATCAACAGAAGTTATGATCGTGAAGGGCAAGGGCAGAATGAAATAAGCCAGCCAGGAAAAAACAGATTATCAACGTACAAGATAGGATCGACTGTGCTCATGGTCCATAGAAAATGAAGCCCGGGTCATAGAGGCCCACAAGCTAAATAGATATGAGTTGTGAAGTCCAGAAGCTAAAGGGTTGCTGCGGAATGTCAGAGGATGGGCAGGTGCTACTGGACAAGGACCTGCTGGAGTCCAAATAACATCTCCTTGGAAGAAATTCTGCCCCTCCAACCATTGTGTCTGAGGTAGAGTTACTTGAATGAGATTGGAGGAAGGAAGGATTGGAATGACTCCCTATTGCATTTTTACTTTACATATGTCTATCTATGGGCGGTTCATGGATGTTGCTAAAGAGAGATTATGCTAATGGTGTATGATTTTTGTTAATTAGCCCTTAAAGGTGGATGTTTGCACTCTGTAGCCTTTTGGTTAAAATTGATGCCTTGTTAGCAGGTGGGAGACATCTCCTGTGTGAATAGATAGCTTTGTAGAGCCACACCTTGGTTTGTTTGATAATTTTTAAGGTGGCCTGAAGTGGGGACACTAAAGGGTACATCCCAACTTTCTTTTTAAAGAAACACAAGCGCAGAATTGAATAAATCAGCCAATCACGGTATTAGAAGGTAAAATGCATAAATAAGAATAATAATTGTAATACTTTATCCCAGAACTGTAACTAAGATGGGGCAACTAGCCTTTGCTCCAAGGTACCAATATTGAGGAAAGCAGTTCAGTGAATAGAGTGCTGGGCTAGGAGTCAGGAAGACCTGAGTTCAAATCTTGCCTCAGACACTCACTAGTTGTGTGACCTTGGCCAAGATGCTTCCACTGAAGAAGGAAATGGCAAACCATTCCAGTATCTTTGCCAGGAAAACACCATATGGGGTCACGAAGAGTTGGACATGACTGAACAGTAACAGCCAGCTTTGAAGGTTCGTGCTTCCTTACCTTCGCAGGATTCTGACGAATTGTTTTCTTGACTGCTACTCATTTAATGGCAATGAAGGCTGGATTTGCAATGACTCTGTGTACTTGCTTGGCAGTGGGGTGCCATTTTCAGGGTTCTGTCATGGGGGACCCCTTGTGAAGATCTTCTTTTTTCCATTACAGCTTCCCCTCTTCTTTCTGTGTTTGCTTTGTCTCTATAATCCATCCTATAGCAATCTTCCAGATATTGGGGAATGAGACAAGAATCCTGATGTGGTACGGTATGGTTTAGATTCTCAGCGTGTGTCTCAGCACAACCATTGCAGGAGATGGTCCTCTGCATCCTTCCTCCCGGTGCCCAGCTGAATGTGCCCTAGGAAGAAGAATTCTTGTGTATAGATGAGTTGTTTGCTCGGGCTTTTATGGTGTGTTTGAAACTCTATACCTAAAATAAAGTACAGCTCATCAAGATGGAAGAAGTGTCCCAGAGATGGTGTCACAAGGGATTAAAGCAGACAATGACCTCTGATGAGGACGGGCTTTCATGGCTCGGGTGGATATGATGTGAATGATATTGAGCATTGAGTAATGCCCCCTCCCCTTCCTCTACTCTGCATACACATTGCAAGCACCCACTGCCATTATTCATCTTAGAATTTTCGCTCTCTGAAGGCAGGCCCTGAGTTTTTACCTCAGTGTTCCCAGTGTTTAGTTTAGTGCCAGTCACACATTAAGATGAATAAATGCTAATTGATTGACTGACTGATTGAGGACAAGAGTAAAGAGGCCAATGTGTGAGCCAGAAGCTACCAAGCACATCCTTAGGAGAAAGACTTGTTTTGTAAAGAAAATGAGGTGCCTTGAGACCACATGACCAGAGAAGCCTCTTGTTCTGAGGATTTTTTCTTTTTAAGCCATGTCTCTGTGATGTGATTTGAGGATGACACTGTTAGTGCACACAGTCGATAGAGAGCTAGTCTCAGAGCCAGGAGGATGTAGGTTCAAGTCTTGCTGAGGCCATTCTGCTTGTGTAACTTGGGTAAAACACCTACCTGCCCCATGTGCTTTTGTGAAAGTCAGGCAACTTTCCTAGTAAATTGTAGAGAATGTGATGACCTGCATTGGTAGAATGAGTATCCTCATCAGAGAACACCAACGAAATGAGCAGTATCGTCCCAAACTCCAGTCCCAGCTGTTAGGAAACAAGGAATATGATTAATGTCAGTTGAACTTTCTGGTTCTTCAATCCTGTGATTTTAAAATTTCCACAGTCCTTTTTGTTCAGGCCATAGCTAGAATTTTGGTTTTATCTTCTCCCTCTACTAACCCTAGTTTCCCAGTCCCTCTGAGGAGGCTATCCGAGTTCAGCTTCTGTGAGACTTGAACTCTCCCTTAACTTACATCTTCTTGTTGGTTGGCTGTAGAATGTGCACAGCCTCCTGCTCTCCTGAGAAGATGGTGCCTCCCAGTCTGCTTTGACCATCACTGAGACCTTCTCAGCAACAGCGTTAGCACTGATCTAGACTGTGACCCATCTATACCTTCTCATCCTCAGCAATTCTTGTCCATGTTCCCTCCTTAAATTCTGCCCAATGTGTTGAGACCTTCCTTGGGTTTTTCTCACATTTCATGAACTCATTACATCATATTATTCGTTAAAGTACTGTATGCTAATGAATGGGACTCAGCACTCTATTAGACTTCATAATCCACAATGGTAGGGACATTCAACAGGCACAGAACTTTTGTTTGGAAAGCAGTATTATATGTGTGTGTATACATATGTGCTCTCACTATATTTACTTTGTACCATTTAGGAAAATAAATGAAAAGTTGGAAGACATGTCTCCCCTTTCAGATTGCCTTCATCTACTCTGCAAATATATTGTATGCTCTGAGTTATATTTGCTAGCCATCACTCATCTTAGAATGTGAACTCCCTGAGGTCAGGGACTGGGTCTATCCAAACCTCTCATTTTTACAGATGAGGAAACTGAGGCTCAGAGTGATTAAGTGTATGGCCCATGGTCACACAGCTAGTAAAGTCTAATCTTTGTATCTCCCTCTTACAATTATGGTTAATAGATGTTTGTGGAGCTGAACTGAATTTTTAAAAATGGAATCTCAATTACCTTGATAATATGTGACAGCTTGGCGCACGTGTTTTGATATAATTTTTTAACCTCCTCAGAGAGAAGTTTTAATTATACCCCTTCCGGCACTAGGAATATCTTGGGACTAGATGCTGAAATATATTCAGTATTGAAGCCCCTCTGACATTTTCCAGGCTTACCAGATGGTAATAGAGAAGAATTCAGGCGGGGCTTTTTAGAAATTTGTGGTGAGGATACAGAAATAAGAAATGGACTAAACTAGATTCCAAGAAGAGAGTTGCTTTCATTTTAAATGATCAAAAAATTCTAGTGGTGGTATTTTAGACATGGAGAAATAGACTTATAAAAAATAAACCCCATTTACGTTATTTGTTTTTGCAATTGTCTGCAGTGTTTAAACGTCTTGGCTTCTAGAAGGATGAAATAGAGCCTTATACCAAAGCAGAGCAAACAAGGTTTTTGCTTGAAGGCCTTTCACAACCCAGCAAGAAAGAAAAGGAAGAAAGAAAACCAAATATTAGAAGGAAAGTCTTCTAGGAACTCTGCATACCCTCAGTGTCATTTGAAGGAGCAATGGGCTGCTAACTCTCACGATTAAAAGTAGATTCAAGTTAAGGCTAATATGCAGAATGTTTTCCTTGGTTTATTCCAAAGGTCCTTAGAGAGTTTTTGAATTTGAAAGTTCCCAAAGGCAGTGAAAACAAAACAAACAAAAACCCAACTACCCAGAAAAAAGTATTTGGGCACTAAGTTGGAACCTGGATTAGAGGGAGAGACTAGACAGTTGGACCATTCAAAAATATATGAGAGCTCACAGAAGAGTATTATGGGAGTGAGGTGGGCAGAGATAATATTTTTGAATAAAAACCACCTAAATTTGGATCCATGTGGACCTGGGTTCAAGTCCCAGCTCTGGTACTTACTAGTTCTGTAGCCACAGGCAAGTCTCATCTATATAATACTCATATTCCCTACTTCACAGGGTTGGGGAGTGTGTGTGCATGTGAGTTCTATGGGAACAGCATGGCTTAGTGGATAGAAGAATATTATACACGAAGTCAGATGGTCCTGGGTTTAAATATTGCCTCAGATAGGTCTAGTCATGTGGTTGTGATCAAGTCACTTAACTTTCCTTTAGTCTTGGTTTCTTCATCTGTAAAATGGGTATGATAACCATATAGAATGCTTGGGAGTCTCAAAAGAGATCATATTTGTGAGATCCTTGGAGGCCTTTAAAGTACTGCACAAATGTTATATCTGTAAAGTCTAGAGTGCTGTAGAAATGTGAGCCTTTGTTAGAGAATGTTGAACTTCTGAAGTACCTTCTAGCTCTAAACCCATTTTTAAAAATAAGCTGGGTGGTACAGTGGATAGAGCCTTGGGCCTGGAGTCAGGCTGACTTATCTTCCTGAGTTCAAATCTGGCATCACACACTTACTACCTGTGATCCTGGGCAAATCATTTAACCCTGTTTGCCTCAGGATTTGCCTTTCTTCATCTATAAAATGAGCCAGAGAAGAAAAAGACAAACCACTCTGATATCTTTGTGAAGAAAACCTTAAATGGGGTTTTGAAGAGTTGGACGTGACTGAGAAATGACTGAAAAACACCAATGAAGAAACTGAAGCTTGGATGTTAAGTGAATATTCCAGGGTAACCCTGCTAGCAAGTGTCTGAGTCAGGATTCCCATTCAGGTCCTCCTGACTCCAAGTTCAGAGATCTCTCCGTGATGCCTCCTTGTTCCTTCTGCTAGGCACTGAGGGGAGACAAAAGTGCCTAAGATATGGTTTCCTTCCATGGATGAAGAATCTAGTAGTTGAGGAAAGCCTGGTACATAAATACCCATACCTGGAAGATGCCAGATGAGAGCGGAGAGCACTATGTTTCCTCAGGGGAAGGAGAGGTTTATCTTTTTAAACTAGAGTCTCCCAATCTTTTGCACCCAAAGGATATACCTTGAAATAAGCAATCCCAAACTCCAACTACAGACAAATAGTAAACCAGATCCCAGTAGGGTAATAAACAATCTGTGTGTTCCCAGCCTGAGGTTATTTCTATACTTCCACCATGTCAGGGCTTTCTCCTATATTCCCCTCAGAGCCTTCTCTCTTCTTCTACTGATCTTTGATCACAACTGTGTTCTTAAAAATAAAACCAAATGAAATCTTCTTCCTCAGTCGATGAAAGCCCCCTTCCCACTACACTGTATCCCAGACTCCCCCGATAGGCCCTTGTACTCCTTTCACTACTGAGTCCTTTCTTTGACTTTCTCCCACCCTGCTCTTCTCTATCTCACCCCACGCCAATTCATTGTCGTTGGTCACCGTTCATTTTCAGAGGACCAATGACATCACAGGTGATGTCTTGACTTGCATATTAAATTGGATGAGGCCAAAAAGCTTACGGGGCTTGTCTAAGGCTGCACAGTTAGTTATTAGCAGGGTTAGGTGAAGAACCTGGGTTTTTTGACTCCCAGGCTGCAAGATCTCTTTTTTAAAGTATGTTGACATTCCAGTTCCTTTTGAATGGTTGGAGATGCATCTCTGACTTCTGGGCAGTATCTTTCTGAATATTCCATAAAGATGCACCTATTTGAAAATGAACTTGCTTCATTTATTCATTATTTCATTTAATAAGAAGCATTTGATTATCTACAAGGTAAAAAAGTATATGGTAGGTCTAGGAGGAGAATAAAAATGCTTCAACAAGCTTCCCCTATAGGAGGAAACTCAAGGCGTTGCTACCAATAGCTCCAACATAAAATAGAATATGATGATGGCTAGCATTAGTAGTGCTTTATGGTTTGCAAAGTGCCTTCTATATGTTACCTCATTTGGTTTTCATACCAATATTCCATCAATGATGCTATATGGCATCAAGATATGAATATGATAGTCTCCACAAAGAATTAAAGTGATTCTCACGGAGTGGGCAATGGAGAGGTGTATTGTGGATATGAGCAGGCTGCAACATATAATCAATGAAAAACTCTGAAGAACAAGAGTAAAAGATACCATCAAAGAAATAAGATAGGAAGAGAAGATGGGCTGGTCACATGTCCAGGGTGAGGGATTTCACTGCTCCATTAGAGTCTCCATGATATCATAAGAAAGTGAAGAAGACCTCATGTGCCTTGAGTGGATCCCTCGTACTTTGGTGAGCTCATACAAGAACACAGACAAGAGTCATACAAGATGAGTAGACATGGATGGGTTGAGGTCTACATTGTTGGAGGGGACTTCCATGCTGATGAGATCATTCATCCAGTTGAGTATTCTAATAGCATCAAAGGGGCAAACAAGGTATAATGAAATCTTAGAGGGAGAGCACTAGGAATGTGCTTTTGGGAACCATGTGCCTGGAAATCATGTGATAAGCTAGAAAAAGCATAAGAATCACAGTTCCATCACTTTCTAGCTATGCCACCTTTAGCAGATCATTCATTCATTCTTTCAGTGGTTCATTTCAGCCTTTCAATCACTCATTCATTCTTCAATTCTTTCATTTTACTCTACTCCAGGGGTGAGAAACCTGCAGCCTCAAGGCCAAACATGGCCCTCTAGGCCCTCAAGTGTGGTCTTTTGACAGAATCCATATTTCAGTCAAAAGACCACACTTGAGGACCTAGAGGAATATGTTTGGCCTTGAGGCCTCAGGTTCCCCACCCCTGTATTTATTCACTCATTTATCTGAGTTGCATTTAGCAAATATTTGTTGACTTTAATCTCTCTGGGTGTCATTTTTCTCATCTGTAAAATGAAGGGGTTGGATTCTTGTTCTCTAGGATCTCTTCCAGCTTTAATGCCTGTAAGTGTACAGGGTGTGAAGGGGAAAGACAATGAAAGAAAGCTAAAAAGTTAGCTAAGGATAGTCAAGGGCTTCCAGGATCTAGCTGTAACTTATTAAGGACTTTGAGCCTTATTTGGTAAGCACTGGGGAGCCATTGAGGGTGTTGGTGTAATGGAGTAATGATTTGAACTGTGTGCTAGTAAGATTAACTTGGTCACAGGAACCCGGACACACACACACGTGTATATATATATATCTGTGTATCTATGTATGTGTATATGTATATGTGTGTATATATACACATATACACACATACTAATATAGATATATACACATTGAATTCTTCTAAGCATAAGAGAGAGAGGAAGAAATGTGGGGCAGTGGAAAGAATCCTCTAAGTGGAGGCAGAAGACATGGGTTAGGATCCCAGGCTTTTCACTGGCTACCCATGTGACCTTGGACAAGTCACCTTCGGGGCCTCAGTTACTTTTTGTGTAAAATGAGGGGATTGGACCAGATGAACTCCAAGACCCCTTTTCACTTTAAATCTATGATCCTGTTGTGTAAATCACTTTGTCTCCTTTCAGTCTATGATTCTCAGATGACAGACCAGGGACATACAGCTTTTATATCAGAAGTAATATTTTGGTTATCTATAAATCAAAACTGGCAACTTTGAATATTCAAGTGAATGGTTCACTTCATTCACAACATAAAATCTCCCTTCCTAAATGGTGAACATTACTGTGTCCATTATGATTTGGTGGGTCAATGTACCTGGGAGTTCTGTGGATTTCTCTTTGTTCTTAATAGGCATTTTGTTATTAAAGAAAGAAAATTCACAGAGCTGAGGGGGTAGCTGAAAACTTTGTTTGGAGTCCATGAAGGATGGAAGGATGTGTCTCTGTGACAAAAGCCTTAAGATTCCAAGTTCAGGTTGCCATTGTCTGTCTCTCCATGTGACGTGCACTCAGGATGTAATGTCAGACTTAACTGAATTCCTGGCCTTAGTTGGTGTGTCATAACCCATTAAGATTATTTAAATCTAATATTTTTTTTTGCTCGCAGCAGTAATAGTGAAAATATTGTTTTGACTAGTCGAGATGAAGACTCCAAAGTCACCGAGAGTCAAAGCGTGTGTCATTTCAATCATAATTACCTGAAGAGCACTGATCCTCAGCCTTGCTGAAGTCGAGGCAAGTGTGGTAGTCTTGGATAGCAGTTACTTACTGCCTTATGTGTAGGCCATGTTATAGCCTGCTATATCCATGTGTTGTCATGCATTATGGCTGATCCATTATCCTACATAAATGTGACACTTTATTTAAAAGAAATCTTTGAAAATGTTTTATTGATTTTTAAATAGCTATTTCTTACCAATAGTATTGTCCACACAGAACTCTCACTTATAACAAAGAAACAGATGAGTAAAACGAGTAAAACATGAGTATGTTCCCCTTTGTACCTGCAGCCTGCTTCTTCTCTGTGGAGAAGAGGGAAATACTTTTCATTACTGGTCCTTTGGAGCTAAGTGATCATTGAATTGCTCTGAAAACCGATGTCTTCGAGTGTGCTTTTCCACGTTATTATTTCAGACGTTGCTTATTTTGTCTCTTTGGTTTTGTTTTCCTTCCTCTGCTTCAGTTCATACAAGTTTCCAAGTTTTTCTAAATTCCTAACGATGTTTTTTTCTTATGGTGTGAGGCAGATAGGTGGCACAGTGGATAGATATAAGACTTGGAGTCAAGAAGACCTGAGTTTGAATACTGCCTTGAATACTAGTTATATTACCCTGGGCAAGTCATTGAACCTCTCTCACTTTGTTTTCTCACCCATAAAATGGGTGTAATGACAGTACTGCCTTAAAAGGTTGTTGTGAGGTTCAAATGAAATATATGTGTAACCTAAGTCAAAAAATCCATTGGTTTGGAATCCTCTCCATCTCCAAAAAGCTGCTATAAATATCTCTGTACATCTAGGTCGTTTTTCCTCTTCCTTTGATTCTTTAGCATATAGGGCCAGCATCTCATAGCTTTTCTTCCAGGCCAAACTTGACTCACTGACACCCCACTTTTTTCCTTACTTCCAAACTCAGACTCTGCCAATGACAATCCTCTGTCTAGTGCTCATCTTGGTTCACAGATAGAGGTGAAGGAGATGGTAGGTAAGGGAAAATTGCCTAAAATATGACCAAGATTGTGCCTTCTTTATAGAGAAAGCATGGTATAGTGGCTAAAGTGTAGAATTTGGGATCAGGGGACATGGGTTTTAGTAATTTACTAGCTTTGTGATTATGAAGAAATCAATTAATATCCCTAAGCCCTGGTTTCTTCCCCTTTGAAATAGGGCTAACAGTACCCATAGTACCTACCTCACAGGGTTTTCCTGGGGAAAGTGCTTTCCAAATCTTAAATGATGAGTTGTTATTCTTTGGGTTAAACTACTTTATCTTTAGGTGAATGAAAATATCTTGGGAACCATAACATACAAAAGCAGGTAGTACTTATCAGAGTAGCCAGCCATCCTTTAGAGAGCAGGACCTATAGGGAATGAGGCATAGAAAAGGTAAGTTCTGATGGGAAAAGAGAATTAGGACAAGACTGAAAAGATGCTACTATTCTAGGAAGGAGACTGAGCGTTCTGGGTGCCATGGGGAGTAACATGGAGCAGAGATTTGCTTCATTGTTACTATTTCCTGTAATCAGGCCTGGTGTTCACTGCTCACTCTGAAGGCTCGCTGGATTGATTTCATGGACATTGGGGTGAATTTTTTTTTTTTATAAATTGGAGTCCTGCAAGTCCTTGCCAGCTGTTGAGAATCATTTGTGAAAACCTAAGTGATGACAAAATTACAAATTTACAGCTGGAATGGACTTTCATGGCCATTGAATCCATCACCCTCATTTTACGGATAAAGAATTGAGACGCAAAGAGAGACGGGAAGGGAAAAAGAAAGGAAGGGAGCAAGCATTTTATTCAATGTTCACTATGTGTCAGCACTGTGCTAAGCCCTTTACAAATATTATCTTATTTGATATTCACAACAATCCTGTAAGGTATAGGTTGTTATTGTCTCTACTTTGTAGATGAGGAAACTGAGGCAGACGTTGATGTTAAGTGATCTGCCCAAGGCCATAGAAGTGCCAGAGGTCAGACTTGAACTCAGGTCTTCTTGACTTCAGGCCCAGAACTTGGTTCACTGTACTACCTACATTTCTTGAGAGGTTAAGTGACTACATAGCTAGCAAGTAACTGAGGTGGGATTTGAGGCCAGGTCTCCCTGATTTTAAGTCTAATGCCCTATTCACTAATCCATTCTGCCATTTTCCTTCTTATATTTCCACCAATGATACTCTTGATATGCATGTCGTTCATAGGATCATTGGGGAGGTAAAAGAAATGTCAAAGGTCATCTAGGTCAACCCTATTATTTTACAAATGAGTCAACTGAGGCCAAAGGAAATTAAATGACTTGCAAAGTCTTAGAAAGAATTACTCACAGTTTATCACAAAGATCTGATGAAGATTAACTAAGGAATATGGTTACTAGCTATTGATAGCCTCATGATTGACTTTTTTTTTAGTGTTAATATCATCTGAGATTTTCCCCCTCATTCTTTTTTCTTTTTTTAGTTTATTTATTTATTTTTAGTTTTCGACATTCATTTCCAGAAGATTTTGATTTCCAAATTTTCTTCCCATCTCTCCCTTCCCCCACCCCAAAACACCGTGCATTCTCATCACCTCTTCCCCAATCTGGCCTTCCTTCTATAACACCCTTCCCTTCCCTTATCCCCATCTTCTCTCTTTTCTTGTAGGGCAAGATAGATTTCTATACCCCAGTATCTGTATTTCTTATTTCCAGGTTGCATGCAAAAACAGTTCTCAACATTCATTCCTAAAACTTTGAGTTCCAGCTTCTCTCCCTTCCTCCTTCCCCACTTGTCCCCACTGAGAAGGCAAACAATTCAATATAGACTATATATGAGTAGTTTTGCTAAAGACTTCCATGATAGTCATGTTGTGAAAGACTAACTATATTTCCCTCCATCCTATCCTGTCTGCTATTTATTCTATTCTCTCTTTAGACCTTGTCCCTCCCCTAAAGTGTTTACTTCTAATTACTCCCACCTCTCATTTGCCCTCCCTTCTATCTCCCCAACCCCACTTATCCCCTTCTCCCCTACTTTCCTGTAGTGTAAGATAGATTTTCATATCAAATTGAGTGTGCATGTTATTGCCTCCTTAAGCCAAATGTGATGAGAGTAAGCTTCACTTTTTCCCTCTCACCTCCCCTTTTTTCCCCTACATTGAAAAAGCTTTTTCTTGCCTTTTCTATGAGAGATAATTTTCCCCATTCCATTTCTCTCTTTCTCCTCCCAATATATTCCTCTCTCGCCCCTTTCTTTTACAGATACCATCCCTTTCTATTCAACTCACCCTGTGCCCTCTGTGTGTGTGTGTATGTATGTATGTAATGCCTCCAAATACTCAAATACTGAGAAGTTTCAAAAGTTATAAATATTATCTTTCCATGTAGGAATGTAAACAGTTCAATTTTAGTAAGTCTCTTATTTCTCTTTCCTCTTTACCTTTTCATGCTTTACTTGATTCTTGTGTTTGAAAGTCAAATTTTCTGTTCAGTTCTGGTCTTTTCATTAGTAATGCTTGAAAGTCCTCTATTTCATTGAATGACCATTTTCCCCCTGAAGTAGTATACTCAGTTTTGCTGGGTAGGTGATTCTTGGTTTTAATCCTAGTTCCTTTGACTTCTGGAATATATTCTAAGCCCTGTGATCCCTTAATGTAGAACCTACTAGAATTTGTGTTATCCTGATTGTATTTCCACAATAATCAAATCGTTTCTTTCTGGCTGCTTGCAATATTTTCTCCTTGACCTGGGAACTCTGGAATTTGGCTACAATATTCCTACGAGTTTTCCTTTTTGGATCTCTTTCAGGAGGTGATTGGTGGATTTTTTTCAATATTTATTTTATTCTCTGGTTCTAGAATATCAGGGAAGTTTTCCTTGATAATTTTGTGAAAGATTGTGTCTAGGCTCTTTTTGTGATTGTGGCTTTCAGGTAGTCCCATAATTTTAAAATTGTCTCTCCTGGATATATTTTCCAGGTCAGTTGTTTTTCCAATGAGATATTTCACAATGTCTTCTATTTTTTCATTCTTTTGGTTTTGTTTTGTAATTTCTTGGTTTCTTATAAAGTCATTAGATTCCATCTGCTCCATTGTCATTTTTAAAGAACTATTTTCTTCAGTGAACCTCTTTTACCATTTGACTAATTCTGCTTTTTAAAGAATTCTTGTCCTCATTGGCTTTTTGGGCCTCTTTTGCCATTTGAGTTAGTCTATTTTTAAATGTGTTATTTTCTTCAGCATTTTTTGGGTCTCCTTTAGTAAGCTGTTGACTCATTTTTCATGATTTTCTTGCATTGCTCTCATTTCTCTTCCTAATTTTTCCTCCACCTCTCTTACTTGATTTTCAAAATCCTTTTTGAGCTCTTCCATGGCCTGAGACTATTGCATATATATTTTGGAGGTTTTGGGTACAGAAGCCTTGACTTTGATGTCTTCCTTTGTGGTGTATGCCTTGTTCTTCCTCATTCAAAAGTATGGAAGAAAATATCTGTTCACCAAGAAAGTAGCCTTCTATAGTCTTATTTTTTCCCTTTTTTGGGCATTCTCCCAGCCAGTTAATTGACTTTTAAGTCCTTTGTCAAGAGGAGGGTATACTCTGGGGACCTGTAAGTCCCTAGTTCCTCCAAGGTGGCACAATGAAAGGAGAGGAGTTTGCTCCTCCCCTGGCCTGCAGTCTGGTCTGGGAGCAACCACAAGCTTTTCTGCCCAGGATCTGAAAGTAGAATTCCCTCTCCAGAGCCTCTACCAGCTCCACCACACCAGCACTCCTCTTCACCCCAGGACTGCCACTCAGGGTAGAGATTCAGATCAGCTGCTCAATTCCCCCAGGTTCTTTAGGCCAAGGGCTCCAAAAATGGATGCTGCCACCACCTGAGGTGAGGGATAGGGAGGACCCTGCTCCCTTCTCACCCAGGTGAAAGAGCTTTCTTACTGACCTGTGAAGCTATCTTTAGCATTTTTGGGGTGAGGAATCTGGGAACCACAGCTTGCTGCTGATGGTGCCCTGAAGCCTGCTCTATTCCTGTCCATGCTGAGTTGTGCAGCTAAGCCTGGGCTGTACTCTGTGGGCTGTGCTCTGCCCTGACACCGGTGTGATAGACATTTCCTGTCAGCCTTCCAGGTTGCCTTGGACGGGAAATCTCTTTCACTTTGTTGTTTTGTGGCTTTTGCTGCTCTAGAATTTGTTTAGTCATTTTTAAAAAGTATTTTATGGGCTGTGGGAGAAGAGTTTCTACAGGTCTGTCCTTCTACTCTACCTTCTTGGCTCTGCCCCCACCCCCTATTCTTTTGGCATCTTCCCCTCTCTGAGTTATCTTGTGAAGTTTTCAATGTTTTCAAGATGGTGACACTTCCTGGATGGATTTCCTTGGTGTGTACTTGATCTGGTCCAGTGATTCTTTCAAATGCCACTTTCCCAAGGGCCATTTTTAGAGAGAGGCAATATGGCAGATTGGAAAGGATGCTTGACTTGTTCTTCCTAGTTTAGTTTCCTTGGGTAAGTCATTTACTCTATCTGAACCTAATTTCATTGTCTCTATAATAATAACTCTAGTACCTGACTACAGGGTCAACTGAGGTCAGGTAATCAAGGTTTTATATAAATATTAGCTGCTGCAACTTCTTTATATACTACATGGAATACTGAAGTTTCAGAGCCCAAATATGATGGTTCTTCTATAACTAATGATAATAATAACTCATTAGAGAAGAGTTTGTGCTAATTTACATCTATTCATCATCCTTCCACCAGGTTCACCTAAAGGCAAAAGGAAGCCTCTGGCAATGTTTGAACTTGAAAGTGATATAGTCAGACCTGTACTTAATTTAATACTTACATCATATTCCTACTTTTCTCCTCCCTTCTACACTCTACACTGCCCCCCCTAGTCATTTTAACTTTAATCATAGGTCATATAGTGTTTATTATTCCTTTACCTATTAATGGTTTCTAATTTTTACACATTCCTCTTAAAGAGTGTAGAGCCAAACTAAGGGACTCTCCCTCAGTTATAGCAAATCTATAGGAATACTTGTTTAAAACACTGTAGAAGAGATTTATATCTAAGCATGAATTGCACCACATTGGACATTGAAAGGGATGTTAAATTTGAAGTCATCCTTTGGGTTCAGTTGTTTCAATAGTCTCCAACTCTTTGTGATCCCATTTGGGGTTTTCTTGGCAGTGATACTGAAGTGGTTTGCCGTTTCCTTCTCTGGCTCATTTGACAGATGAAGAAACTGAGGCAAACAGGGTTAAAGTGACTTTCCCAGCATCACATAGCTAGTAAGTGTCTGAGATCATATTTGAACTTAGGAAGATGAGTCTTCCTGACTCCAGGCCCAGCACTCTGTGCATTATGGCACCACCTAGAGGACCATTCAAATTCTAGCTCTGCTATTTATTGCCATTGCTACCTTTGGCAAATGACTTGACCTGTCTTGGTCTCATCTGGAAAATAAGAGTATGGATCAAAAGTAGATGGCCTCTGTGATTACGATCCTGGTTCCTTTTACCTCTGAGATTCTGTGATTACGTAGGCTCTCTTTTATAGTAAGGATTTGATGGATGATGCTGAATGAAATAGATAATTTCTCCACTCTTGTCTGTTGCATCCTACTTGTCCAGTGGGGCTCAAGGCAGTTTGGGGGCATCTAGTTATTGTCCTGTCCGTTTTTGTGTTTCTGTGAATAATAATAGTGGAGATAAAGGGGATCAGAACTTCATGGGGTATGGTGATAGTAAAGTTCCAGGATGTCTTGGTCTGGCCACTATACAGATCAAGAAGCACAGAGCTGAACAATCCAGAAATCACACACCATTAAACTGTTCCAAAGGTTGCTGAAGAAACATAGTAAGTGTTTTGATGTTTTTCCCTTTTAATTGGCCTTTTCCCCTACAAAGTGCTTGGGAATTAGAGTATTTTTTTAATTATATTTTATTTCCTCCAATTGCATTTGTAAAAACAATTTTTAATATTCATTTTTTAAGTTTTGAATTCCAAATTCTATTCTTCCCATCTTCTCTTCCCCCTTCCCTGAAATGTAAGCAATCTAGTATAGGTTATACATGTGTAATTATGTGGAGCATTTCCATATTAGTCACTTTGTGCAAAAAGATTTGAACATAAAAAAGAAAGGAAGAAAGAAGGAGAGAAAGTGAAAAATAGTAGGCTTTGGTCTTATTCAGACGTCAGTTCTTTCTGTGGAGGTGGGTAGGATTTTTCATCATGAGTCCTTTGGGATGTCTTTGATTGTTGTATTTCTGGGAATAGCTAAGTCATTCATAATTCTTCATCATATAATATTGTTATTGTACTGTGTACAATATTTTCCTGGTTCTGCTTATTTCGCTCTGCATCATTTCATGTCTTTCCAGGTTTTTCTGAAATTGTCCTGCTTGTCATTCCTTATAGAACAATAATATTCCATTACAGTCATATACTACAACTTGTTCAAGTTCTTCTTCACTTCTTCAATTGATGGGCATTTCCCGCAATTCCCAATTTTTAGCCACTTCAAAATGAGCTGCTATAAATATTTTTTACAGCTCCTCGAGCTTCCCGGCTCCTGGATGAGGAGCGTTCGGGGAGATTTCGAAAAGGCGTGGGGAGGGAAAGGGGGGGCCGCACGGAGCTCGGTGATAGGGTGAGCCCGGCATCCTGGGCCTGGGGCCACGCCCCTCTCCGGGGCAGGTGGCCAGGTGACCTGGTAGGCCCTTGGGCTTAGCCTAGCCGGAGCCGCCAGTCCGTGGTCCCGACGAATGCGGCAGGCAAAGCTCTGCCAGTGTTCCCAGAGCCGGGTAACCCGGAGCACCTCGAAGCCTAGCCGTGACCATGGGGCCGCCCCCGCCTGCTGGCGTGCCCAGGAAACGAGAGGAATTGGCTCTTACGGGTTACCGTCTTGGGAGCTCTGTTGTCCCCCGAGGCCTGACACTGGGAGCAGAGGTAGATCTCTCTCCGACACAATGGAAAGATTGTACTTGGAGTGCCTCGGGCGCTCTTCTTGTAACGATGCTTCTAAAGCTGGCCTTTGGCCCCCACCCCGTATGAGATAGTCATTTTTATTCTTTTCCCAACACATTTTTGTATCTGTAATTTTATCCTGTTCTCCTTTTAGAAAAATCAAAAGTTGTTTTTTGTTTTTGCTTTGGTCCAAAACATACATACATATATATATATATATATATATATATATAAAATATAATATATATTATATACCATATATACCATATATAATATATATAAAAATATATATATATTTTTATATTTTTACAAAGAAGTCGTTTTCCCTTCTGATATTGCTGGATCAAAGGGCATGCATAGTTTTACAGCCCTTTGGGTGTAGTTCCAAATTGTGCTCCACAATGGTTGGATGGATTAAAATATTTTAATAAATGATTCATTGCAAGAAATATTTGTGGTTAACATTGCCCTCATTCTAGTAGGTGAAGAGACTTGAAAGGAGTTTATTTATGGCTTTTGTGATGTTCTGTACATTTCATTTTGCACTTAGTCAAGTTAATGTTTAAGAGGGAAAATGAAAAGCATATATCACCCAAGAGTGAGTGTGCCTAGTTGGGGTGGGCAGGATGTCAGCCTCTGAAATGTACTTGGGTCAGTTTCTGAGCGTATTTTGTTTGGAATCGTCAATAGTCTTGAAGCAAGGCAGTGACCAAACAGAGGGTAATGCTTGTCAGTTCCCATGTTCCTGCTAACTGCTTGTGGTGCCTGGAATACTTTCCCATATTATTCTCTTGAATGAAATGCTGGTGAAAAAAATTAATGTCCCAAATATGGAACTTGTGGAGATTCATAGCTTGAGAGTCATCCTTTACTCTTCCCTCTCTTTCACCATTCATCCAATCAGTTACCAAGTCTCGACAAAGAGTCACAGAATTTGAGAGTTCAGTTGATGATCTGATATTAATCCACTGATCACTGAAACTAATCCATACATGAAAGGAATCCCTAGTGTAACACATCAAACAAGTTGTTCAACCTTTGCTTGATGACCTCCAAGAAGGAGTTCCCACTAATTCTCCAGGCATCACATTCTATTTTGGACAACTCTCTTCATTAGAAAGTCCTAACATTGAATATAAATTGGCTTTTATTGTTTTGTTTTGTAATTTTGACCCATTGCCTCTCCTTTGGGGCCAAATGAAACAAGTCATCCTTCTTCCCTATGATGACTCTTGAAGACATCTCTAATGTTCTCCATGAATATTTTTTAATGCAGGCTAAACACACCCAATTCTTTCAACTCATTCTCTATCTCTTCACTATCCTACTTGCCCCCTCCACAGCTTATCAATATCTTTCTTAAACCATGGTACTCAGAATGGAATATAATTCTCCATATAATCTTAGGTGAGAGCAGAATATAGACTGTCACTTTCATGAGTTGTTCTGAAAAGAAATTCTGGGGGTTTTAGTAAACTGCAAATGTGAGTCTGCAGTGTAATATAAAAGATAAAATTTGAATGTGATCTTGGCATGACGTGTTGCACACAGTATTAACCACCCTTCTCTGCTTTGTGCCATCTGTAAATCTGATGAGATACCATCTCTCTACCTTTAACATATTATATTATAAAGGTATACATGATATATAATTTATAATATATAATACCTTTAATCTATGCCATTCACACCATCTAGATCTTTAATCAAGTGATTGATAAAAATGTGTGACAAGCACAGAGCAGTGGGGTCTTCCACTGGAGACATCCTGCCACATTGATATTGAACCATTAACTACTTGGCTATCCAAGTACTTCTGAACCCATCTGATTTTCATTATCATCTAACATATTTCTCCAATGAAATATAATGAGATAATTTGTGAAAGTCTTTGCTAAAATCTAGGTAAACTATGTTCACAGCATTCCCCTTGTCTAATTCGCTTAATAATCCTGTAAAAAATGGAAATGGGATGATGAAGTCATGTTGGATCTTTGTAATTATTGCTTCCCTATTTAATTGGTTGCAAACTATGTCATTAATGATTTATTCTAGAATTTTCCCAGGAATCAAAGTCAAGCTCACTGGTTTATAGTTTAAAATTATATTCTTTCCCCTTTTTGAAAATTAGGACACCTGCCTTTCTCCAGTCCTGCCCCTCCTGTTGTCATTACCTTTCCAATATCACTGACAGTGATTCTGCAATTTCTTCTGCTGTTTTTCAGAACCTGTGGCTAAAGTTAATGTGGGCCAGGTGACTTGAATTCATTAAGGGCACCAAAGTAGCCTCAGTAGCTCCCTGCTTATCTGATGTATCAACACCCTGCTCATCATTTTTTTTTTTTTGTTCTGTCATTTCTGTTGCAGAGAAAACAGAAACAACAGAAGAACTGAGCAGCTTAGTTTCTTTTTTCAGTAATTACTCTCCCATCCACCTGAAGTGAAGGTCCTGGGCCTTCTTTCATCTTCTCTCTTTTCTCTGGTATCTCAATTTTCCCACATCTTCTCCAACATTTATCATTTCCCATTTCTGTCTTATTAGCCAATCTGATAGGTGTGTGATGGTACCTCAGAGTTGTTTTAATTTGGATCAAATTGTTATTCTTCTGGCATAGATTTGGCCATGTAACTTCCCTGCTCAAGAAGCTTCATTTAATCCCTCTTACCTTTAGAGCACCACACTTGTCCTTGGGCCCCAGCCTGCTGTTCCAGATGTATGCCATGTTACTCCTCTCATGAATTCTGAGTTCCAACCAATATCTCTCCATGAATGATATTCCCTCCTTTTTTGTCTTTTACTTTTTACTGGCTATCCTTGATACCTGAAACACAATTTCTCTTTACATCCAACAGAGAATTCTGGAGTTCCCTCAAAGCTGAATTCCTGTCACATCCTGCAAGAAGCTTATAGTTGCTAATATTCTCTCTTGAGAAACAACTGAATATATTCTGTATTTTATTTGCTAGGTAAATATTGTTTCCTCTGACTAGAATGCAGGTTCCTTGAAGGCATATATCTTTGTGTCTCCCGCATTGTCTCAATATCTCCAACATACATGTTATTGAATGAACAAGTCCATCTCATGTCAGTATTCTAGAATCAGATGTGCTGGGGATGAGGTCAGAGCTTTCATCCAGAGTGTGCTTGGCTGTTATTTTCCTTTTCTTCTTTTTTTTTTCTTTTGTTAATTATTTTTTTTAAATTAAATTTATTTAACTTTTTACATTCATTTTCACAAAATTTTGGGTTCCAAATTTTCTCCCCATTTATACCCTTCCCCCACCCCAATACACCATTCTAATTTTCCCTATCACCAATCTGCCCTCTCTTCTATCAGCCCTCCCTTCTCTTGTCCCTATCTTCTCTTTTGTCCTGTAGGGCCAGATAACTTTCTATTCCCCATTAACTGTATTTCTTATTTCCTAGGAGCAAGAACAATACTAAACAGATGTTCCTAAAACTTTAAGTTCCAAATTCTCCCCATCCCTCCCTCCCCACCCGTTCCCTTTGGGAAGGCAGGCAATTCAATATAGGCCCTATCTGTGTAGTTTTGCAAATGACTTGGATAATAGTTGTGTTGTGTAAGATTAACTATATTTCCCTCCGTCTGATCCTGCCCCCCATTGTTTCTATTCTGTCTTTTGATCCTGTCCTTCCCCAAGAGTGTGACTTCAAATTGCTCCCTCCTCCTATTGCCCTCCCTTCCATCATCCCCCCCCACTCTGCTTATCTCCTTCTCCCCCACTTTCCTGTATTGTAAGATAGGTTTTCATACCAAAATGAGTGTGCATTTTATTCCTTCCTTTAGTCGAATGTGATGAGGGTAAATTTCGTGTTTTTTTCTCAGCTCTCCTCTTTTTCCCTCCACTAAAAAGTCTCCTGCTTGCCTCCTGAATGAGATATAATTTACCCCATTCCATTTCACCCTCTCTCCTCCCAATACATTTCTCTCTCACCATTTACCTTAATTTCTTTATGGTCCCATCCTATTCAATTCACTCTGTGTTCACATGTGTGTGTATGTATGTGTGTGTGTATGTGTGTGTGTGTGTAATCCCACCAACTACCCAGATACTGAAAAGTTTCAAGAGTTACAAATATTGTCTTTCCATGTAGGAATGTAAACAGTTCAACTTTAGTTAAATCCCTTATGACTTCTCTTTGCTGTTTACCTTTTCATGTTTCTTTTCATTCTTGTGTTTGAAAGTCAAATTTTCTTTTCAGCTCTGGCATTTTCATCAGGAATGCTTGAAAGTCCTCTATTTCATTGAAAATCCATTTTTCCCCCTGAAGTATTATACTCAGTTTTTCTGAGTAGGTGATTCTTGGTTTTAGTCCTAGTTCCTTTGACTTCTGGAATATCCTATTCCATGCCCTTCTATCCCTTAATGTAGAAGCTGCTAGATCTTGTATTATCCTGATTGTATTTTCACAATACTTGAATTGTTTTTTTCTAGCTGCTTGCAATATTTTCTCCTTGACCTGGGAACTCTGGAATTTGGTCACAATGTTCCTGGGAGTTTCTCTTTTTGGATCTCTTTCAGGTGGTGATAGGTGGATTCCTTGAATACTTATTTTTCCCTCTGGTTCTAGAATATCAGGGCAGTTTTCCTTGATAATTTCATGAAAGATGATGTCTAGGCTCTTTTTTTGATCATGGCTTTTAGGTAGTCCCATAATTTTTAAATTGTCTCTCCTGGATCTATTTTCCAGGTCAGTTGTTTTTCCCATGAGATATTTCACACATTATCTTCCATTTTTTTCATTCTTTTGGTTTTGTTTTGTGATTTCTTGGTTTCTCATAAAGTCATTAGCCTCCATCTGTTCCAATCTAATTTTGAGAGAACTCTTTTCTTCAGTGAGCTTTTGAACCTCTTTTTCCATTTGGCTCATTCTGGTTTTGAAAGCATTCTTCTTCTCATTGGCTTTTTGAACCTCTTTTGCCAATTGAGTGAGCCTATTTTTCAAGGTGTTATTTTCTTCAGCATTTTTTGGGGTCTCCTTTAGCAAGGTATTGACCCGTTTTTCATGCTTTTCTTGCATCTCTCTCATTTCTCTTCCCAGTTTTTCCTCCACCTGTCTAACTTGACTTTCAAAATCCTTTTTGAGTTCTTCCATGGCCTGAGCCCACCGGACATCCACCTCGGATGTCTGGGATACAGAAGCCCCGACCTCCACGTCTTTCCCTGATGGTAAGAATAGTTCCTCATCATCAGAATTGAAAGGTGGGAACATCTGTCCCCCAAGAAAATAGCTTTCTATGGTCTTATTTTTCTTCCCTTTTCTGGGCATTTTCCCAGCCAGTTACTTGACTTCTGAGATTCCTCTCTACCCCAGCCTCACCCTGATTCACCCAGCTAGTGCTTGGGGTCTGAAATTCAACTGGTGCTTCCCAGCCTCAGGGCTTTTAGGCAGGGACAGGGCTGCTATTCAGTGTGAGATTAAGTTCAGCTGCTCAGGTGGGGGCAGGGCTCAGTTACAGTGTGCCCCACACTTTGCTAAGTTGTTGTTATTGAGTCATTTCAGTTGTGTCAAACTCTTTGTGACCCCATGGACCATAGAATATGAACATGATCCCTGGGGTTTTCTTGGCAACCATACTTGAGTATCTTTCTTCTCCAGTGGATTAAGAGAAACAGAGGTTAAGTGACTTGACCAAGGTCACACAGCTAGTGAGTATTTGTGGCCAAATTTGAACTCAGGTCTTCCTGACTCCAGGCCCAGCTCTCTATTCACTGAACTACTTGCAAGCACACAACTTTTAAATTTGAGAGAAATAAAGGTATTGACATTTTCATGAGTGTGGGGAACTCCTGCGGTGTGAAAGCTCTTCTCTAACCAAAGCCACAAATTGTATTAGGGTAAATCAGATCAGCATGAAGCTTGGACACACTTAGTGAGTTACTTAGATCACTGTGTCAGGGGTGGGATTTCAACCCAGATTGTCCTCACTTCAAACCCCAAACTCTTCCCACTTTTGGAAAGTCATGCCTCCCCTCTCACTTGAGAAATATGATGTGAGTAAACACAGAAAGCCATGAATCAAAAAATCCTTGACTCCTTAAACCAAGGGAGACACACTTTAAAGCAATGCACCTGAAATGCCCATCCTGCCCAGTTTGACCAGCACCACTCCACTCTTTGTCAGTCCCTTCTTCATCAAATAGGACTCTGGGTCTCTTTAGCTGTAGAGAAATTGTAAAGAGTCACTTTTGTGAATGTCACACAGGTAAGCATTATGGTGGTTGACAAAGTGATTCCTAACCCTTAATAGTCTACAGCTTGGTTTTCAGATCCCCTTGCCTAACAGCTAGGAAAAGGCTGAGGTTCCCTACCACTTGGACACTGCAGTGTGGAGGTCAGAGATAGCATAGTGTTCAAGTGGGAGGGAAAAGTCTCCTAAGGCAGCCTGATTGCAGCAACGTCTCTCATTCACCAGTAGCATTACTTGGCTAGAGAGAGTCATCAATCCTTCTCTTTTCTTCTTCTATCTTGTCACATCTAGACCTACTGACCCCTCAAGTAAACTTCTGGGGGCAAAGGCTGTGACTTAGATTTCTCTTGGAGCTTCTTAGCGCTTGGCACTGGTTGCATACTTGTTGGATGCTCACTAATAACTTGTTTAATTAAATGGATTGTAGTAGGAATTTTATTGCCATAGTGAACTTCCAGGCGAGGAAATTCCCTCCACCAATGCAAGTCAGCATTAAAACTTGTAGTCTTAGAGAATTGTCCAGTCCACTGAGTTTTTGATGCTGTTTCTTAAAGATTGGGTCTCTCTCTCTTGCCCACACTGGAATCTTCTCATGTTCGAACCATAGCCCTCATCAGCACAGACACTTTGATCTGTTCCATTTCTAATCCGGTTGAGTTTGCCCTCCCTTAGTTAACCTGAAGCCCCTTTCACCCCCTTATCATTTTAATGCTGAAATCTAGAATGAATTCTATTTTGCTAAAAAACCTTGTTGATACAATGTGAAGAGGTGTAGGACAAACGAGATCTTCTTAAATAACAATTCTACATCTCTTTTGTCACTGGCCTGAATCTTTTAAATAGTTTCTGAATGTATCCAAAGGAGAAAAACCAAGAAATAAATGTGATATTGCATGGAATAAGGCCATTCTTACTCAAATTTACAGTGGCCATTATGTGGGGCCAAGTTTTCTTCTTTCTTTTCCTTAAAGCTTCAACAACGTTTTCCAGCAGGTGTCACTGCAGGCAAATATAAAATGATAACAACGTCATTTGTACAGTTTATGGTCAAAAATACTTTGGCAAGAAACCCCTGTTTTCTGTTCGTACTTCTTAAATCCTGCAATGTATGTAGATTGGGCAACAGTATCTTATTCTTTTAAATGTTCCCTGCCTGTGGCAAGGAGGTCCTCTGCCTACCTTGATGTTATTTATTGAATAATAACTAGCATTTATATGTGCCTTAAGGTTTTCAAAGCATTTTACATATATTATCTCATCTTATCTTCACAATAACCTTGGGAGGTAGGTGCTAGTCTTATCCCATTTTTCAGATGAGGAAACTGAGGCAGGCATAGGTTAAGTGACACAATTGTGTGACTAGGGTCACACAGTTAGTAAACGTCTGCAACAAGATTTAAACTCTGGTCTTCATGACCCCAGGTCCCATGCCACCTAACTGCCTCATTATTAAAGGGAGAATAACACCAAGAGTGAGGGTTTTAGGCAGATTTGTGCTACTTATAACATCTTGAGGGTGAGGGGTCAAAGGTTGCTTATTTTATGGATCAGTGTCCTGATAATTTTGCAAACTCAAGTGTAGATATCAGGCTCTATCTATGAAACTCTAAGTATCTGAGTCAGAATCAGAGAGCTGCATGACTGACAGATGTGTGAAATTCCCTTAACTAGTCTTAACTAGTAAATGTTGGCTTTCTCATGATTTCTAGAAGAACTTCATCACGTGACCAGGAAGGAAAAAAAACCCTAATAGTTTGGGACTCAGTGTGTGCAAAGCATATGTGAAAGAGACCAAGAGGGTACTTAGCAAAGTAATAAGATTACGTATGACCGGGAAAATAAAGCTGAGCTGGTCATGGGGTGAGAGCGAGGGATAACTGGTCAAAAGCCCCTGTTCTCCATTGGTAGTCACACAATGTCAAGAGGGCCAGTGCATCAGACATGTTCCCCTCGAAGAGGATTTACAGGAAGACACAGACAAGGGTCGCCCAGGGCGGGCTCGTGCGGATGAGCCGTGGTCTGCCGCGACGCAGAGAGCCTGCACGCTGGCAAGGTCACTGATTCTTTCAAGTCTTGAAGGATCAGGATTTTTAGTTAATTTGAAATCGTGCTTCATCATTGTGCAAAAGTCCAGCGTGTCTTATTTAAGCAGGAAAGAAGAGTGCATTCGAACCCAGAGGCACAATTTCTGTGCGTCTTTTCTCAAAAGAATCCAGGGAGTCAGTCCATTATTCCTCTTTACCATCCTCCTGCCCTCTGGCATTTTAATATATGCTCCACATGGGCAAGGAAGCACTTAGATAAGACAGCTGGCAAGAGGATTTCCAGAAGGGGATTTTGTTGACTCTCAAGCCCTCCCATTCCCTGGAGACAGAGTGAGTGCATTCTGCACAGCTTTTATTGGCAGTACCTAAGGGTTGGCCTGTATCCATGGTCCATTGCTGTCTGCTGAGGTGTTTTGTGTACATATTTGTTTTAAACTCATTTTTTTCAATATGCTTTTCACATTACCTGCATTTCACACCATATTTCTCTCCTCCTTCCTAGAGTTGTCCCTTATTATAAAGAAGGAAGGAAGGCAAGCAGGCAGGAAATACGCATTTATCAATCAACTATTCTATGTGCCAGGCACTATGAGGCAGACTTGAGGTGACTTGGTCAGTGTCTAAGGACATTTCTGATGCTAGGCCCCACTCTCTAGCCATTACATCTCTAAGAAGAGAAAAATTCTGCAAAACAAGCCAACACATTGAAAACCTCTGATATTATATTCATTGTTTCACACACAGGGTCCCTCCAGTTCCATAAAGGAGTGGAGGGAGGTGTCTCTTCTTAGTGGTTGGACGTGATCAGTATTGTTTGGCAACATTTATCTCTGATCTTGGAGCTGTTTTTCCCATGTTCCTTGTGGTCGTTGTGGGCATGATCCTTCTAGGTATCTTTGCTTCAGTTTGCATCCTTTCACATAACTCTGACTTCTCTGTACTCAACACATCCAAAAACTTAATTCATAACCATTTCTCCCAGACCCTCCCCTCTTCCCACTCAGCTCTTCTATTGCTTTCAAGGACACTACTGTCCTCTCAGAGGCTCACAACCCTGGTGTCATCCTTGGTTTTTCACTCGCCCCACAATCCTTTGTCAAGGATTTTGTCACCCACAAACTCTTTGTCAAGAGTTGTCATTTTTTACTGTTGTTCAGTCATGTCTGACTTTATGACCCTGTTTGTCTTCTTGGCAAAGATACTACAGTGGTTTGCCATTTCCTTCTCCAGTTCATTTTACAGGTAAGAAAACTGAGGTGCATAAGGTTAAATGACTTGCCCAAGGTCATACAGCTAGTAAGTGTCTGAGGATAGATTTGAACTCAGGAAAATGAGTCTTTCTGACTTCATTCCCAGCTGTCTATCTACTGTTCCATCCAACTGTCCCTGATATTTTTGTCTTTTTAACATTTCTTGTACCTGACTCACACACATAGCCACCATCTTGATACAGGCTCTCATTACACCACAACTGTTCTATTGCAATAGTTTCCTGGTTGGTCTTTGTTCCTCAGATTTGTCCCTACTCCACTCCATTCTCTATTTAGCTGTCAGACTGATTTTTCTGAAGCACAATTCTGACCATATCAACTCCACCCATTCCTCCCTGCATAAACTCTAGTAGCTCCCTATTTCTTCCAGGGTGAAATATATTCTCATCTGTTTAGCATTTAAAGACATTTACAACCTGGCCCCTTTTGGTTTTTTCTGGGCTTCTTTCACCTCACTCTAGCTACAATGGCCTAATTGTCATTCCTTGTATGTGACACTACATTTTCCAACTTTTCATCGGCTGTCCTCCATACCAAGAATGCTGTCCCTCCTCATCTCCTCAGGCTCCTCTGGCAGCCTTTAACACTCAGCTCAACTCCACATTCTGCCGAGTGCCTTTCTTGGTCCTCCTTCCCCCACCCTCCCCTTCTACTGCAATTGTCTTCTTTTTGAGAATATCTTCCATTTACCCTGTATGTACTTTAATTGTTTGCATATTTTTTCCTTCACAGGAAGGAATGTGTGCTCCTTGAGGGTAGGGACCATGCTTTTGCCTTTCTTTGTATCCCCAGTGCTTAGCATAGTGCTTGGAACTTATTCCAAGACCGACCAATTCTTCATCATGTCCACAGTAATATTCCAACACATTCCTGTCCCTTCCCCAATAGGTGGGCATCTATCTTATTTTTAGTTCTTTGCTACTCCAACAAGTGCTGTTATAAATATTTTTGCGCATATTAGACCTTTCTTTTTACCATTGACCTCCTTGGGATATGTCCCTTGCAATGCAATCTCTGGGTCAAAGGGTATGGACACCTTAGTGACTTCCTTTGCATAATTCTAAATATGCAGCTGAATTTTAAAAGGAACCTTACAGGAGAAAATGGCTTGAAGAATTTTCGTCATATTTTTCCCTCTAAAAAGAAAAAAAGCAAAATAATTTTAAAAACCCAAAACAAAACATAGACTTTTTGCTTTGTATAGTATCACTCTTCTGAGGAGACAATTGTAAACATTGTCTCAGTCATCCTCCAATATTGTGGTAAAGCAGGTAGGTGGGAAATATAATATTTTTTCTCTCCATTTTATGATGGAATAAACTGACTCACAAGATTGCGAGTGCCTGGGAACATTGGTGACGCCAGAAATAGATCTCACATCTCCTGACTCACTTTCTGTGTCCTAGAACACGATGCTGAAAATAGGCTTGGCTTTCAAAACCTCAAAGTCAGTTCTCTTTTCATTCTGCTTAATAACTCCTTGTAAACCTGAGAAACTTCTCTTTTGATGCATAGTAAGCACCAGAAAGGAGGCAAAGGTGGAGGCAGAAATTCTTGGATCCTAAATCAATTTTATATTAAACCTCCAAGGGCAGCATGGGACCTCCTTGTGGCTATATAAGCAGAACAATAAAGCAGAATTCTCAGGTTGTGGATATATCTATCCTTGTTTTAAGGATTAATTCATGGAATGATTTTGAGTATTTGAGTAATAATACAGTATTTGCCAAAGATAGTATGATTCCACATTTATTGCGGTACCTGGTACTTAATACATGATTGTGGACTTGACTTGATACTGTATCCATCTCATAGTAAACATTTATTTAGTACCTTAAGGTTTCAAAGCATTGTAATGTGGCATAATATCAATCATGAGATTTGCTACTGTCTTAGAGTTCTACAAGCAGTTATATCAAGTGACACTAGGTTTGGTTTCCCTAATAATTTTCTGCCAAGGCTGCCACTCATCGTGGCCTAGGTCATGGCACTGGACTCTGATGACTCTGGAAGAGAGAGTGAGGCTGATGACTTTGCACAGCCCTGCCTCATTTAAATCCAATTCACTTTCAAGTTAAGATATCATCCTTCTAAGGTTATTGGTCTTCTTTGAGAATGAAGGACACAGAGCAACAATCTCAAGGCTACACACAACCCCTTTTGGCATGACTTCTTAAAATTTCAGTGAAGTAGGTAAGAGTCAAGGAGGTGGTGGCGTGTGGTGGAAAGTGCTCAGAACTGGATCCAAAAAACTTGGATTTCAGAACCACTTTTGCCCAGCTGAGCTGGAAGTAGGCATTCTTGTATCTGAGGAGGATGAATGGGGAAAGCAGAGGAGACATGCTTAGAAGACAGTCTACCCAGGGTGTGGAAGTGGATGCCTGTCTCTAAGATGGTCCAGCTCACTCTTCACTCCATCCTGAAGCACGCAAACCCTATATGCTTGAGATTGCCATCAGTCTTGCTAGAAGAGAAGATGGCCTAACTCCCAAAGATTCTTGCATGTCCTACCCTACATATTGGATGTTGACACTAAGGGTCAAAAGCAGAACCATCCTGCCCAGTTATAGCTGTGGAGTTCATTCTTCATTGACTCTTGAGAAAAGGCTTAAAGATGGTATTTTAGACAAAATCCTGATATGACATCATTTGCTTATGGTTCTCCTTTTTCTTCTGTGGTTTTTCACTCATTTCAGTTTTGTATGACTCTTCATCTTGGGGTCTTCTTGCCAAAGATACTGGAGTGATTTGCCATTTCCTTCTCCCACTCATTTTAAAGATGAGACAACTGAGGCAAAAAGGGTTTACTCAGGGTCACCCAGCCAGTAAGTAAGTGTCTGAGGCCAGATCTGAACTCAGAAAAATGAGGCCTGGCATTTTACCCACTGTGCCAACTAGATGCCCTTCTCTTTTTCTATTAAAAGTTTAATATTCCTCAAAATTTGTCTCTCACCTCAGTTGGGTTCTGGTTAGTTGAGGCTTTATTATGTTTTGATTTAGTTCAGTAATTCAACAATTATAAGCAGGGAAGGCATAGTGATAGATTATGGGAAGAGAAAGACAACAACACCAGCAACAATCCTTGTCCCGAAGGTAAACTTTTCCTTGTTAATTTCAAAGATATTTCAGGATCATTCCAAGATTTCATTCATTTGTTCAGGAGCAAATGAGGTTGGTCAAAGCCTACAGAATGGATGTGTTAATGCACATATAGTATTTGCAAAGCCTTATGGTACTATGTACATGTCAATTATAATTAATATTATTGGAGAGATGTACAACCAGGAAAAAAAAAAGATGGACTGACCATATAGGAAGAGTGAGGGATAAGAGAAAGATAGTCCAGGAACTCCATTAGCATACACAGAACAACAAAGAACCTGAAGCCTTGACTGTACTGCCAGGGGAGTGTTTATCAGAGGAGGGACACAACAGTTACACAGAATGGGCAGGAGTGGATGGGTTGAAATCTGCATTACTGGAGGGAGAACCTCATTTGATCTCAGATCTACTGACATCAAGGAAAGATACATTGTCCACCATTCCCTGCCCTGACTTCTCCCCTCTTTCCTCACTATTCCTAGTTCAAGTTGTGCCTCCAATCCAACCATGTGATTCAGGGTGGTCCCATCACTTCTCTGAACTAAAGTTTTCCCGTCTGATAGTGACTGGTTCTGCCTTCCTTTCTCTGAGCAAGTTTATTCAAATCTGGCTGAGTTTCCCTGAATGCCTCATCTTTAATGTCTGTAAAGGGTTTTGCAAATCTCTAGGGGCTATGCCAATGCCAGCAATTTTTTTTTTTTACAATAATTAGAGTGGTGGGGAGTGATGATGACAGCTCACCCTTATTTAATGCTTTAAGGTTAGTAAAATATTTTGCACACATTATCCTATTTTATCATCTGACTATTCCTTTTAAAAATCCTGAAAGGGAGATGCTAATTATCCCCATTTTATAGGTGGGAGAAATGAAGTTCAGAGAGACTGTGACTTGCCCAAGTTAACATAGCTTATAGGAGACTTCTTGACTCCAAGCCCAGTGTTCTGAAATATACTATACCATAATAAACTAATAACAACACCAGCTGGCATTTATTTTTATGTTTTAAATTATTTTTATTTCATTAGCTATTTCCCAATTACATGTAAAATTTTTAAAATTTGAGTTCCAAATTTTTCCTTTTCCTTCTCTCCCACTCCTTGAGAACACAAGCAATTTAATATAGATTATACTTGTGAAGTCATGCAAAACTTATTTTCCTGTTAACCAAATTGCAAAAGAAAACACCAACAAAAGAAAACAATAAAAATAAATAAAGTAAAAAAGTATGCTTCAATCTCCAATCAGAGTTCATTAGTTTTCTCTCTGAGGGTGCATAGCATTTGTCATCATGGGTCCTTTAGAATTGTCTTGCATCAGTCTTGATCAAAGTAACTAAGCCTTTCACAGTTGATCATTGTTACAATGTTGCTGTTACTTTGTTACAAAGTTTTACTGTTACAAATTTACATTGTTACAAATTTTGCTATTACAAAATTCTCCTGGTTCTGCTAACTTCACTTTGCATCAGTTCGTATAAGTCTTCCCAGGTTTTCCTTAAACTATACTGCTTATCATTTATTATGGCACAGTAGTATTCCATCACAATCATATACCACAGTTTTTTCAGTCATCCCTCAATTGATGGGCATCCCCCTGATTTCCAACAGTAAGTGCTGCTATAAATATTTTTGTACAAATTTTTCTTTTCTTTGATTTCTTTGAGATATAGACCTAGTCATAGGATTACTAGCTAGCATTTAATATAGCACCTACTTATACCAGGAATTTTCTTTACTAGGAGGACTTGAAAGATGCAAACTGCATAGCCAGGCACAAATGAGAAGACAAGCATACAAGCACACACTCCTTTTATCTTTTAAGAAGCCTCAGGTAGTTATTGCTTTTCTTTCCTTTTTTTTAAAGTGCCACTTTTAATTGTAGCATGAATCTTGGGTAATGATAAAACATACCTATACATTTCTTCTAATTTTCCAGCCTCACAATAATTATAGAATTTTCTTCACTTGAAGTACTGCAAACTGTGAATAAATTGAGTAGTTAATGCAGACTGTTAAAAACCACGTCAAATACCATGACAATCTCATCTTTATAGTAATACCAGCTTGTTAATTAGCAGAACTACCCAAACACAGAGATAAATGTTGAAATGGTTTCGACAAGCTTTAGACTGGGCACATCCATGGGAGTTAAGAGAACATCTTTTATTCTGAAGAATCTCTCTTTAAAGAGTAGGTTTCATGGGCTTACCTTGTTAGATATTTTATCTTATTTTTTCCTTCTACCTCCTCCATTTGCTCCCTGAGCTTTCTCTTTTCCTTTGTGATAAAAACAGTTGAGCAAAACCAACCAAAACAGCATCCATGTCTGACAACGTAGGCAACATTCTACATCCATAGTACCCTGCCTTTCTCACAAAAGGAGGGGGTGTGAATTTTCTCATCTCTTCCCTGGGACTAAAATTGGCCAATACAGTTACACATCATGTATCTTCCTTTTAGGATTCTTTTATACTATTGTGATGATAATAATAGTTAACATTTGTATAGCATTTTAAGTTTTTCGAAGTGCTTTATGAATATGACCTCATTTTTATCAATCCAACCACTTTGGGAGGTAGGTATAATTGTTTTCCCAGTTTAACAGATGAAGAAACTGAGACTGAAGCAGGTTATGTGAAGTAGAATTTGAACTCAGATCTTTCCTGACTCCCAGTCCCAAACTTTTACGCACACTGTGCCACCTGACTGCCTCATTGTATGTGTTGTGTATTTCATTGTCTTATTTGTATCCCTCAGCATCAGATCATCTTGCTGAATTTTTCTACATATACTTCTGTTAGAATTGATATTAGGCAAATGTTCAAGAGAAGTGAGAAAGGGAGATGTTTATATGGAGGTAATATATTTTTGTTGTTCAGTTGTTTTCTGTCATTTCCTGTTCTTTGTGACATTTGGGGTTCTCTTGGTGAAGATTCTCTGGTATTTTCTTCACCAGTTCATTTTACAGATGAGGAAATTGTGGCACACAGGGTTAAGTGACTTACGCAGGGTCAGATAGCTGGTAAGTGTCTGAGGCCAGATTTGAACTCATGAAGATGAGTCTTCTTGACTGCAAGCTTAGTACTATGCACTATGGTGCCTCCCAGCTGCCTACAGGTAATATATAAAGAGCAACAAAAGGCTAAAATCTATGGAAGTTCATGGAAATGCCAGGCAGAGCAAATTTTAAAATAGCCTAATGATTTTATGGAAAAAATAGAAATTCTATATTTCTGTGCTCTCTTTCTCTCAAATTTATCTTAGTTCTAAGGTGAATGCAATTATCCTAGTTCCTCTTTAATTTAACAATTGTATGTCAAATCACAGAATCCCTTAATTTCAGACCTATAAGGAATGTCAGAGCATCTAGTCCATTTTGGACCTGAACAATTATCCCTTTTACAACATACTCAACGTGTAGCCCTCTAGTTTTTACTTGCAGACCTCTACTGAGAGCCAACCACTATGTCTCAAGACATCCCTGGATTGAAAAGTCCAACCAGACTCTTAGATAGTACAGAACAAGTTGTATCAGAATGAACTGTGCTTGACTGGGCCCATTATTTATCAGGTACTTATGTAAGAAGTTGATTTTCCTCATTGAGAACCTAAGCATTGAAGGAAGTAAAAGACTCCAAGTATTAAAAATAAGGAGGGTGTACATTTCAGGCCAGTGTGAAGGACAGATATGGGAACTGGAGTGCTATGTATAAGGAACAGAGAAGCCAGTTTGACAGAACTGCAGAATAAGGGGAGAAAAGTAATGCCTTGACCCATAGAATGTTAGAAAAGAAAGGACTTTTAAAGATCTAGTCCAAGATGCACTTGTTTTACAAGGAAGAAATTGTCTAGAAACATGAAATAACCAGATTCTTACCATTAATTCCTCATTGATTCCTTGACTTTCTCCTCCACTAGATGTTCTAAATCATTCCCCTCTTATCCCTTAAGTCTTCTAATCATCCATCTCCAATAACCCCAGGGATAACAAGAAGTTCACAATTCTGATGACAAATGGCGGGCCCTCAGTCAATACTTGGAGTGGAAATAAATAGCTTAGGTTTCTTTAGAATTTTCAAAGACCTCGACACAACATTGGCAAGCAAACAATAGGCATTTCTGAAGTGTTTACTATGTTCCAGACACAGTACTTAGTACTGAAACTACAAAGACCAAAATTGTCAAAAGAATCCCTTTCCTTAAAGGAGTTTTTATTTTAACGAAGGAGATAACTTATGTGCACATGTAGGCATATATGCATACATGTATAAACACATAGGTTTATGTGTGCACATGCATGTATGTGTATATATGTGCATGTATGTGTATATGTATGCATGTCTAATATACAAAAAATAATACAGTTATTCTGAGAGTGAATACAGTGGTAACTGAGAAGATCATGAAAGGTTTGAGGTAGAAGGTAGCACTTGAAGGAAACTAGGGATTCTGGGATAAAGGTAACATTCATTCAAAACATGTGAGACAAACAAGGCCCTAACTAGGGCAATGAATATGAGAATAATGAGAAGAAGAATTATGTCAGAGCTGATGTTGTGGAAATAGAAGTAACTCAGTTTGGCAAGTGATAATATATGTGGGGTGAGTGAGTAGAGGAGCTGAGGACACCACTGAGTTTGGGAATATGGGTAAGTAGGAGGATGATACAGCAGTAGGGAAGTTCAGAAGAGAGATGGGTTTTGGGGAAAAGTACAGTCCTGCTGACAAGGAACATCAGACCAAGCTGTGCTTTGGAGGGCTGTTGGGGTAAGAAGGAACCAGCACACACCCAGTGAGTGCAGAAGCAGAGAGGCAGGGATGCCACTGTTTGTGGGCACTTACAGGAGGCTGGAGGTCTTAATTTGAGTTCAGGGTAAGAGGGGACAACTGAAGAGGATGAGAGACCATCCTCCATCCCCCAGGACTAGAGGTGATTATAAAAACTAAATTATTACCAAAAAAAAAATGCATAGGCAAAAGAGAAAGAATCCAACCATAAAGAGTTACTATGGGTATAGAGAAGACTGGGGTTTATCTTCAGAGGAGGATACTGAAGCAAAGAAACTCTTTTCTGCTCCAAAGATTATTGTCAAATGGTCACCTGCCCAAAAAGAATTTGTTGAAGAACTTAAAAAAGACTTTAAAAATCAAATGAAAGAGTGTGAGGAAAAATTAAAAAGAAAAATAAGAATGATATAAGAAAAATAGGAAGATTCTGACAAGAAACTCAACCAATTAGAAAAGGAGATTCAGAATCTTAAGGAAGAAAACAAAAATTGGGCAATGGGAAGCCTATGACACTATGCGAGATGAGGAAATAAAAAAAACTCAAAATATAAAGAATGAAAAATAGAAGAGAATGTGAAATATCTCATAAGAAAAACAACAGATCTAGAGAACATATCAAGAAAACATAAAAATAATTGGACAAACTGGAAGTTCTGATTAAAAAAAGAATATTGATACAATAGTACAAGAAATAATTAAAGAAAATTGTCCTGAAGCATTAGAACAAGAGGGAAAAGCAGAAATAAAAAAAATCCACCAAAAGACATGCTATGAGGAAAACTCAAAGGAATATTACAGTTAAATTCCAAAACCCCAGATCAAGAATAAAATATCACAAGCAAAAAGAAAAAAACAATTTACGTGGGATGGTACCACAATTAGAATCACACAAGACCTAGTGTTGGTGACACTAAAAGATCACAGGTCTTGGAACACTATATAACAAAGTGTAAAAGAACTGGGCCTTTGGCCAAAAATATCACACCCAACAAAGCTGAACCTAATTCTGAATGAAAAAATGGAAATTTTAGCGACTCTCAGACTTCCAGGACGCTGTTAACTCCCTCCCCCAAAACAAAAACAACCCTGAATTCAATAGATTTGACATACAAGAACCAAGAGAAATATAAGACACATACCAATGACCAATTATAATAGACTAATTAAGGATAGAATGTTTGCCTTATGGGTATGGAAAATGTAAAACATATGTCTAAGATTATTACTAGTAATTTGATAACTTGTAAGAAACATTGGGGTAGACATGAGTATGAGATGACTTCAAAAATAAAACCATTCAAGACCAGCTAAGAGAGTAATTATCTTATACAAATGAGGTGCAAGAGGAAAAACCACTAAAAAGGAATTAAATGGGTATCAGGGGCTATTAGTTCTGGAAACCTACTTTTATCAAGATTGAGTTTAAGAGGGGAAATACATATACATCTAGAAAAATAAAAAAAATCTGCTAAATTTAGAAAGAAAACTCTAAGGGGATAGGGAGAAAGGAGAGGATAAAGGAAGAATCTTTAGAGGGAGGTTGAGGAGCTAGGTTAAAAGGGGGATATAGAAGGGTTATAGAAAATAGGAAGATAAGGGAGGGAGCTTTAGAGGGGAGGGGGACAGAATAGGTCAAAGGGGTATATAAAAGGGTGGATAGATTTAGGAGAATGGGAGGATAAGGAAGAGACTGCTGAAGTTGGGGTAGGTTAAATAATAGGAGGGCAAGGTATCAGGTATAGGTAAAGTAGAGGAGTTAGGAGAGAAAGGAAAAAAGAGATATGCAAACATAAAAACAAGAGTCAGAGTAGAATCTCTTAGGGAAAGTATATGTTTATATATGTATGTATGTATGTGTATATATGTATACATGTATCAATACCTATATATAAATATATCCATGCTCAACTGTAGCCTTGGGGTGGTAGGTACAGGAAAGGAAGAGGGAAAAAAGAACAAGGTAAAAAGTGTATAGCAGAGAACAAAAGAAGTCCTACAAGGAAACAAAGAAAAGATGGAGAACTCTCAACATATCACACAGTATTTAATATATAGACTTTCTTGAAATGATAGGATTGCTATATATTCTGAATCATCCCCTGTGTTCTGCTGTGAACATGACATTTTTTATTTTCTTATTTTATATATGTTTAATATTTAAGTTTATAATGTTTCTTTTTCTTTTCCTATTATGTGTTTAAGTTCTAGTACTAGTCTAAAATAAAAAAAATTTTAAAGAGAAGAATGCATACATTATTCATGAGAGGGAGAGAGACAGACACAGAGACTCAGAGGGACAGAGATAGAAAATGAGAGACACACAGAGAGAAATTTTAGAATCTGCAGACATGTAAAGGAAGGCAACTCCTCATTATGTCCCTGATCTCCAAAATTCCTCCCTAGAGACTTCAGGGAATTTCTTCTTGGGTGAGACCTAGACCTCTGTTTTGACCGGGTTGAAATATTATCTTGTTCTCATCTAAAGAGCTCATCCATGCTTATATTTTCTGATACATTCTATCCTGTATAACTGGATTTCTATTTGCTATATATGTGGACAAATGGAATTATCTGCTAAAACATTATTTGGTGCAAAGGGACAAAATTGATGGGTGTAAGCTTGAAACAAACTTTTCCCCTTAAGGGTTAGTGACTAGAGAAGTGACTTTATTTTGAGCCTGAAATCCTCCCTCTAGAAAAGCAACATTTAGGGATGTGGGGGAACAGATAGATAGAATTCTAGTCCAGTACTCCTCTTAGAGACTGGAGGAAAGAATAGCCAGCCTTGAGGCCTTTGTCCTACTTCTTCAATGCAAGAATTAAAGTCTTTTGTGGAAGGGGTGAGCAAAATTCTAGAGATATCTTTCAATGCCTCCTTCAAGCCGCATTTCTGTACTCTAAGACAACTCATGTGGAAATACATAACCTATATAGGCACACACACACACACACACACACACACACACTCACCTTTGAGAGGATTTAGATGAGAGTAAGTAGAAACACCAAGTGTGGACAGTTCCTTTAAAGGAGTTTGACTGAAAAAGGGAGAAGAAACATAGGATGGATAATGAGCCGTTGTGATGGGATCCAATGATGGACTTTGGGGGGTTATTGTTATTTTTAGTAAGGCCCACATGTATTATTATCCCCATGTTACAGAGAAAACAACTCAGGTTCAGAGAAGTTAAGCAATTTACTTGGAGTCACTCAGCTAGTAAAGGTCAGAAGAGGTATTGAACCTGAGTTTTCCTTTAAAAGAGTCAGTACTTTCTGTTTTCCCACGCTGTTTCAGGACTCTCCAGAGAGGTGTCATTTACCATTCCTGATGGTAATGAGAACAGCATAGTTCTCTTTCTTCCAGATAACAGACAATGCTGGCTTCATTTAATGCCATCGGGCTGGACAGGGGACAGGAGGGATTTAAGGAATATGTAGCAACTAAAGAATCTCCATAGTTTCTCTGAGGCAGTCAGTGAAATTAGAACAGCTTATGTGATATTTCTGTGTATTTAGATAAATGGCTAAAAAGAAGTGTCTCCCAGAAAACTAGAAAACATTCTGAAATATTCTTTCAGTTAATATTTGCATGGTATTTTTAGTTGTTTTTAAAAATGAAGGAAGAAGAGTAGGAAAAAATCCCTAAGGGAGCATTAAATGACATTACAGTTTGTAGTATATGTCAAAATACTACTAGGACAGAGAATCATAGTTAAAAATTTTTTTTTAATTTTATTTATTTATTTAATTTTTTACATTCATTTTCACAAATTTTTGGGTTCCAAATTTTCTCCCCTTTTCTCCCCTCCCCCCACCCCAATACCCCAAGCAATCTAATTTTCCCTATCTCCAATCTGCCCTCTCTTCTGTCATCCCTCCCTTCTCTTGTCTCCATTTTCTCTTTTCTCCTGTAGGGCCAGATGACTTTCTATTCCTCATTAACTGTATGTCTTCTTTCCTAGTTACAACAACAATATTAAACAGTTGTTCCTAAAACTTTGAGTTCCAAATTCTCCCCATCCCTCCCTCCCCACCCATTCCCTTTGGGACAGCAGGCAATTCAATATAGGCCCTATCTGTGTAATTTTGCAAATGACCTCCCTGATAGTCGTGTTGTGTAAGACTAACTGGATTACCATCCCTCCTAACCTGCCCCTCATTGTTTCTCTTCTGTCTCTTGATCCTGTCCCTCCCCAAGTGTTGACTTCAAATTGCTCCCTCCTCCCTTTGCCCTCCCCTCCATCATCCCCTCCCTTGTAATATCTCCTTCTCCCCCACTTTCTTATACTGTAAGATAGGTTTTCATACCAAAATGAGTGTGCATTTCACTCCTTCGTTTAGTCAAATGTGATGAGGGTAAACTTCTTGTTTTTTTTTTTTCTCAGCTCTCCCCTTTTTCCCTCCACTAAGAAAAACTCCTACCTGCCTCTTAAATGACATATAGTTACCCCCTTCCCTTTTTTGAGCTCTTCCAGGGCCTGAGCCCACCCGCCACCCCCCTGGGGTGTCTGGGATACTGAGGCCCAGCCCTCCACATCTTTCCCTGATGGCAAGGATAGGTCCTCATCATCAGATCCGAAGGTCGGGATCATTTGCATTTGTTGGAAAAAACTCTCTAAAGTCTTATTTTTATTCCCTTTTCTAGGCATTTTCCCAGCCAGTTACTTGACTTCTGAGATTCCTTTCCACCCCCGCCTGGATCCGCCCAGCTAGTGC
Organism: Bettongia penicillata ogilbyi; assembly: GCA_023548195.1. Classification (NCBI taxonomy): domain Eukaryota; kingdom Metazoa; phylum Chordata; class Mammalia; order Diprotodontia; family Potoroidae; genus Bettongia; species Bettongia penicillata. Next base: position 12,449,303 of record JAJHZJ010000496.1, read on the forward strand.
TTGGCCTCTGAGATTTAAATGGGCTTTCCTCCTGCCGGCTGTCAATCAGTGAGCTTTAGTTCAGGTGCTGGGGTGGGGGCAGGGCCGTCTCCCAGGCTCAGATCCCTCAAGGGCTTTATGTAGAGACTTTCAGGAATGGAGCGGGTGGGGCTGGGGTGGGGGCCCCACCTCCCAAGCTCAGTTCCCTCAGGGGCTTTAAGCAGAAGCCTTCAGTAATAGAGCGGGGTGGGGGCAGGGCTGTCTCCTAGGCTCAGCTCCGTCAGGTTTTATGCAGGAATCTTCCGTAATGAAGATCAAGCCTGCTGCTGGGGGATTTCTGAGTCCCGGTCCGCTGCTGCCTCAGCCGCCGCCCATACCTCTGCCTCTGCCGCTTCCTGCCCCCGTCTCTGCCGCCACCGCTTCCTCCCGAGGGGGCCCGAGTCACGGAGACACCCTGCTCCCCCTCTCCTCCAGCCTGGCCTTCTCTCTCACTGACCTGTAGCTTCTATGGGCGGAGGGACTTTCCCGGCTGCCGGAGCTTCCGTCTCTGAAGCCTGCTCGGATCAGCTTCTCTGGGGCTGCGGCCAGGGCATCGCTGGGGGTGGGGTCCACTTTCCGGGGCACGCCGGACCCTGGGGACGGGTCTCCAGGGCTCCCTGGAACGGAAATCTCTTCCACTCCGTTTCTGCACACCTTGTATTGACCCAGAAGTTATGGGGGACTCTTTTTACATTAATTAATTTTGGTTTCGGAGCTCATAAACGTGCGTCCTTCTACTCTGCCATCTTGGCTCCGCCCCCCATAGTTTAAAATTTATAGCAAGCATTCCACTAGTATCAGCGGTTAGGAAAAAACTCTGAGACAAGTGTGTAGTAGTGGTAGTGGTAGTATCGTTAGCACAGCAGCAGTAGCAGTTTAATAACAGTAGGCCCTTTCTTCCTATCTTGGACTTTTACCTCTATCCCTGGGCCTGATTTCAACAGATTTTCAGTTGCGTCTGACTCTTTGTGACTCTGTTTGGGGTTTTCTTGGCAAAGATATTGCAGTAGTTTGCCATTACCTTCTCCAGCTCATTTTACAGATGAGGCAGCTGTGGTAAATAGGGTTAAGTGGGTTGGCCAGGGTTACACAGCTAATAAATGTCCGAGGCCAGATTTGAACTCAGGAAGATGAGTCTTCCTGACTCTAGGCCCAGCACTCTATCCACTCTATCCCATCTAGTCTTCACTTATTGGCTTACTTCTCATTACAACCAGAGGCAGATGTTTTCTTCCTTTCACCACCTTCCTCGTGGCTCTATTTTATTTTCTTCCATTAGAATAAATGCTCCTTGAGGACACAGTTTTTCAATCTGGCTTGTCTTTGTGTCCAGAACATTTAGTACAGTGCCTAGAACATGGTAAGGATAATAAGTGCTGTATTTATGTATGTATACATCTTCAGAGCAGAGAACGTTTCATTTTGTCTTTATAGCCCTCACACCTTTCCCAGTATATAGGAATGGAAGGTGGTTAACATGTGTAGCTTGATAGAAGTCCTGGGCTCAAGTCCTCTCCTACATACTGGCTATGAGATTCTGGCATGTCATTTAACCTCTTAATGCCCCAGGTAGCTATTTAAGGCCATAAGTTGTAGAGAATGTGCTGGCCTACACTGGTAAAAGGATGTTTTTACCTGGAAATTTCTTGTACCATTAAAATCCCGGTTCTAGTCCCTTTTCCTATTATATGAAATGGAGGCATTTAAAATATTATTTGTTGTAGTCATTGAACAAGATTTTGTATTTCCTGTTCTTAATTTTTTTTGCTTAGGAGAAAGTGTTTTTGAAACTCCTCATGATATTTAACCTATTACACCTTTCATAATATTTGCTAGCACTAAAATAGGATTGAATTGATAAGGCATATCCTCCAGGGTTTTGTGCCTGCAATGCACTTAGTTGCCACCAGAGGGAGATGATACTGTGGTATGAATGCAAACAAAGCTATAAAGTTCTCCTGAAGTAATTGATAAAGATAAATCAGAACTATGTAAGCCTTCCTTTTTCTTCATTCACAACCATTTATTAAGTCTCTACTATATACAAATATATATAGAAAACTATCTAAATTCATATATCAAGATGGAATAACCACTCATTTCCGATTAGAGAAGTTAATGCAAAAACAAATACATTTCCAAGGAAAATGTAAAGAACTGGGAAGTCAAACAGGTGGAATCCATACCTTCCAGCTGCCATACAGGTGTTTAGAGCTACCCCAGAGCATCTGTGGAACATTGAATGTGGCTTCTGGCCACATACCTCTAAACCCTCAGCCTCTCCCATTTTGGAAGAGAGATACTACGGCCGCTATAAAAGTCAGTTCTCCCATTCTAGTTATGAGAATTTTGGCCTTCTCTCCAACCAGTGGAAAGTTATTTTATAGCTAACTGTAAGAAAGACAAAGTCCTCAGTAGTGTGATAGCTGTTACCTGTTCACTGTAGAATCCCACCTTATAGCAAACTTGCTTGGCATATACTTTGATTGTGTTTTGTAGTTATCTGTGTCGATGTTGTTTTCTCTAAGGAGAATATAACATCCTTTTGTTTGTTTAAACTTTGTGCCCCACAGGATATGATTATAAAACGTTCATTGCATTTGAACTGAATCGCCCCATCTGACAGTTATTTAATAGTTGTGTAGTTTATATTCCAGAAGAGTGTCAAGTCTTAAATTAAATCCACTTCCACCTCAGTCCGCATTCAAGCTATCTTCTCCATTTCCTCCCAACTGGAACCTTGGACTCCATCATTTGTAATAGTCTGGGTTCTGCTGGACCAACTCTAGCCTATCTTGACCTATTTCAAGCTTTCTCTGTACTCCTTGGCCCTCCTCATGCATTGCTATGTCCACTCGGCCATTGTTTTTGCTTCTACCTCCACTGCCACCTCCTCTCCCTTTCCTTTTCCAGCTCCTCTTTATGGGTTGTCTTTCACTGTTACAATGCCAGCTCATGGAGGACAAGAGCTGTTTTGCATCCCCAGTGAGGAACAAATTGGAACCAAGTAAAGGCATTTTGAGAGAGGGTCCAGAGGAGGGTATTCGGGATGGTGAAGGACCTTGAATTCGTGCCATCTGAAGGTTGGTTGAAAGAATTGGATCTTGTCAGCCTGGCACAGAGAGAATTCAGGAGGGATTGATAGTGGGCTTCAAATATCTGAGGAACCGTGATGTGGAGATTGTATTTGTTGTGCTCTCTAAGGCAGGACAAGGAGAAATAGGGAGAAGTTGTCAAGGAGGCTGATTGAGACTCTGTGTCAGGGAATGCTTCCTGACATTTAAAGTGTTCCAAGAGTTGGAGGAGCCGCAGTGTCTTCTGGCTTAGGGGTCTTCTGGCTTAGAGTTCTTCTAGCAGAAGCTGGATGAGCAGCTGTCAGGTGTGTTATAGTGGGGATTCCTCTGGGCTATGTGTTGTATTAGCTCCTGCTAAGGTCACTTCAATTCTCAAGTTCTGTGATTCACTGTTTGTGGCACCACCAGACAATGCCAACTTCAAACAAATATGATTGCCTGAGAGTTCATGTGGTACCTGATATTCTCTCTATGTGATTTCTTCTATCAACCAGGTGTATAGATTTGGAGCTGGAAGGGGCCTTGGAAGTTACCTAGTCAGATCCCTTTATTTTGCTAAAGTGGAGACAGAGGGCCAACATTCATTCACCCCTCTATTCAATAAACATTTATTGAATACTTACTATGCTTAAAGTAGAAGTGAAATAAAACAAGTCATCAAGGTTACAGATGACCAGAAAAGCTGGGTCAGCCACTTAGCTAGAAGATGGTGATGTATGGTCCAAATGTTGTAATGAAATTCAGAAACTATTAAAGAGATAGAGGGAGGTTTCTAGCATGATGGGTGGATAATTGTTGGAGAGTTTATTAGAGGACAGGCACAAGACTCTATCAGAGTCAAAAGTGAATGTGTTTTGATCTGCCCTGAAAGGGGAAGTAGCTGCATCATCAAGATTATAGACATTCTGAAATTCTTTGGATATATCAAAGGATCTTTGATTGATGGGACTGTTTTCTCCAATGATGTAGACTGTATTCTATCCATGCGTGTGCGACTCCTCCCACAAATCTTTCATAAAGAAGGGTGGAATTCTACCTTCTTCCCATCCCTCTCCTGCTTGGAATCTCCTTCTAATACCTGAATAGACCTTCTCCTAAAAAGACCAAGGTCTCCCATTGCATCTTGGGCCATCTCCTGTCATCCTGATGAATATCTGGTCATTAGATTCGGATGACTCCAGAGCAGAAGTGAGGCTGGTGACCTTGCACAGCCCTCCCTCACTCAAAACAAAGTCCAGTGCAAGTCATGTCATCATTTCTCTGATGGCATGATCTTCTTCGGCAGTGAAGGTTGAATGCAACAAGTTCTTTGAAGTTGTATGAATATTGGTAAAGTGCATACACTGTCCGTTCCTACCTCTTGCTACATGACTGGACCACCTTCTTTTCCAGTACAGCATCTCTTTGCTAACATCCTTTACACCATTTCTCATGCACGATTCTTTATGGCAGTTGACTCATGACCCTTTGGATGCTCCTCAATTTAAGGCACTTCAGAGACATCACCTACAATAAGCTTAGCTCCAATCTAGGTGTTGTGGAGGAGAAAAAAAGAAACACAGATAACATTTTCTCCCTGTTGTCAGGAGGCTTACTGTCTAATTGGGAAGGAAAAAAACCCATATATTTAAACATTTAGCAAAAATTTCAACAGAATCCTTGTTAGGGAGACCCCAGAGTACAGCTCCTGAGTGAGTTTTTGCCACTTTGCCAGAGATTGGGGGCTGGAGTGCTGAATGATCTTGTCAGGGATTAGAGAATTAGCCTTTTCTGTTGTTATTTCATCAGTCTGCCATCTTGTTAGAATTCTAGGTGTCTTAGATCCTAGGGATTATTTTATTATTTATTTATTATTATTTTAATTCTTGTGCATAACTTTTATTTTGGAGAGATTTGAGAAGTCACAAGAAAATGTCTAGTTTTCCATTTTGCTGGTCACATAAGAAGTCTGCACTATATATCAAAATTAGGAAGAGACCTCAGAGGCCTGTCATTTAAGGCCTGTCATTTGAGGGATTCAGGCCCAGAGAGACAAGTGAGTTCCTCAGGGTCAAGCTGTAGTAAATATAAGATCCAAGAATTAAACCTATGAAAGTTTAAGTTACAGAAGGTGCTACCATGCAGGAAAAGAAAAATGAGTATGGGCTTAGGGACAAATGGTTATTGCAGAATCACTGAGTCTTAGCAATGGGTCATTGAAGCCCTCTCTCACTAATTTATCACACGTCCCTGCTGGCTTTGTGGTCAGTTTCCCACTCTTATTTATTTCTTCTTACTATCCAAATGGTTTGCTACATGTCCCCATGACAATATCACTTTTTTTCCTGCTTTTATAAGTCTTTGCCAGACATTTTCCACTATGCTTTTTCTCTCAGGTTGCTGGGTTTCCTCATGAAAGCATGTCACCTGAATATACAATGCTGCTCCCTCACTTGACTCAAGGTCTATTCCTTTTAATAACTAATATCCATTAAGGTCTATATGAAGGCTTTTATCCAACCAAGACTCAGTGACACCTATAAGGTCAAATGTGATTCTTTTCATTAGTGTATCTAACCTTCCCATTTCCTCTCTCCCTCGCTCTTGTTAACCATATTTTGTTTGTTTATGTTATATGTAACGTATTATATTTTAATATACTATTATATATTATATTTGTTTATCATGCATTTTATTATTAGCTCCTTTATTAATTGTTTGTCTTGTGAATTTCCGATCATTTCTACTGCTTATTATTTTTCTTGTATTTATTTTCTGTGGTATTTATGGTACCAACACATACATATATGCACATGCATATATATGTGCATATATACATAAAATATGCATGTATGTGAAATTTTGGGGGATATTCTCTCTCTTTCTTTTCAGTTTTAAGTCCTTTAGATTTTCAAGACTACAAAGTATTGAAGGATAGGTCTGACTCTGGCTTGACTGGTGATTCAGGTTCAGGTTGCAATGAAACAAGACATTCATAGAACATCTAGACAGTTAAAAGGAAGTTTACTTATCTACAGCAGTATTAGAATGTTCAATAAGGATACAGAATTGATTCAGTTGAGCGCCACTCCTCTGACTCAGTGTAAGCTGTGCTGGTGCAGGGGGTCACCCAGCAATAGAGTGTCTGGGGCCAGATTTGAAGGTAGGAAGATGAGTCTTTCTGACTGCAAGTCCAGCATTTTATTCACTGTGCCACCTGACTGCTGAAATAAGTTAGTTCATTATTAGTCAGAGTCAAGTGAACACAGCAGAACAATAACTACCTATATGTTCATATTTCATCCAGATTTGGGCTGTAGTTCCACGAGGTTATGGGAAATGATCATGTTGAAAAGTTGCAACCCTATTTTGACAAAACACCTTTACTTGTAAACCTTGAATCTGAGTAGTTTTCTGGGAGCAATATGGACATTTTGTTTCTGTGTCTATTTCTGTGGATGACAATATCAATATCTGGTTACTCTTGTCCCTTTGCTATAGGAACACATGTTCCATAGCTGAATAAAACTAATTGGGATATGCCCTGTTAGAATGCCAGAATATTTCTCAGGCAGTTTCAACAATCTGTTTTTGTTCGCTTTCATCATATCTACCTCCTCAGCAAGATAGGAAGAAAGAAATTATCCTTTGTGATCGATAAAAGCCATTTTTTTTCATCTGTGTAGTCTATGGATATTCTATGCATAATGAACATCTTCCAGAAGTATAGAATGGATTCTATAATACAAATTAATAGTAGTCATTGGCATTCATACAAGGCTTTAAGGTTTGCAAAGAACTTTATATGCATGTCAGATCTCCATGGTTTCATTTTGAGCATCCCTAAAACCTTGTAAAATAGGGACCACAAGTATTGCTTTAAAGTTAATAATTTCAAAGTTAATGAAGCTGAGACTCAGAGAAATTAAGTGACTTATCCAAGGATTCATATCTAAGTAGGGAAGGGAATAAGCTTCTACATAGTGCCCACTATGTGCCAGGTACTGTGCTAAGTGCTTTACAAATATTATTTCATTTGGTTCTCATCAGAGCCTTGAGAAGTAGGTGCTATTTTTATCCCCATCTTACAGTTGAGGAAACTGAGGCAAGCAGAAGTGAAGTGATTTGCCCAGGGTCTCCCATGAATTAACATGCATAAAACAGATAACAAATAGAGGGCAGTAAAAATAATGGGCAATAAAATGTGGAATAACTGTAGTTAAGTCCATCCTATAGAGCACAGAGAGCAAACAGCAGAAAGTGAAATAGGAGCCCCAGACAGCCAGAAGAGAGAGAAAATCTTCCCACTACATGTTGGCCATATTCCTCCTTTCCTGATCTGCAAAATGAGCTCAAGGGGATAGACACCTTACCGGACTGTGAGGACGGAAGTGCTTTGCAAACCTTAAAATGTTATATAAATAATAAAATCAGTTGCTATGTTATTATTATTATTTATTAGTGGTAGTAGTAACAAGGGGGATCATGGAATTATTAGGGAAAACTTCCTGGAGATGGTGTGATTTGAAGAAGGCATTGAGAGGAGAGGGCTAAATGATAGGAGGAAAAATTAGAGCTATAACCAGGGTGAGTGATCAGAGCTTTGTCCTAGGGTGGCAATATCTACAGGGTCCTGACAGCATTTGCAAACCCTCAGCATATACTAACAATCAAGCTTTTAGGTTTCATTGTTCAGTCATTTTTCAGTCCTGTCTGACTCTTTTGTGATCCTATTTGGGGTTTTCTTGGCAAAGATACTGGTGTGTTTTGTCTTTTCCTTCTCGAGGCTCGTTTTCAGAAGAGAAAACTAAAGCAAACAGGGTTAAGTGACTTGTCCAGGGTCGAACAGCTGGTAAGTGTCTGAGGCCAGATGAGACCTCCTGACATCAGGCTCTATCTACTGTGCTACCTAACCAGCTAGTACGTAGGTAGTAAGACTAAGTATGAAGATGCTGGATGGCACAATCACTCACCCCTTTAGGGCTCTACAGGAGGGTTTGTCCTTATCCCAGCTTCATTCCAGTCTCTCCCTTACCAACGTCTTCTCCAACAGTGAGGCAAGGTCTTATCCAGGGGGCTCAGAATCCTGGTGTCTTTGTGTCTCTCTCTTCTCCATTGGAGCACCTTGTGGAACAAGATCTCTTTCCTGCTCAGTTGTATTGGTCTTAGCGTATTAATTCGACACCTTTTACCTTCTCCTTACCCTGAAATCCAGGATGTTAGTGAAAGTTTTTGAAGCAGAATGAGAAAAGAAATGAAATGAGGCAGGCAACAACACACAGTGGTTGGGAACCATGAGGAGACCAGCTGTTTAGGGTCAAACATATATATTGGGGCTGAGTGGGAGATAGGTTGAGTGAATGAGGCAAATCTGTATTTTAAGTAATGGGCTGAGAAACTGGAATCTGAGAGATTGGTGACAAGAATTCTTCAGTTTTTGAGCAGCAAGAGTTCTGCTTGTGGCCTTTTTTTTTTTGGAATTAAGCAGGATGGATGAGAGGAGAGACATGGAGGGGAAGGAAAAGTATTAGGGCTAGACATAGTTAGGTGTCTTCTCCAGTAATAAACATGTGAAAGAATAGGGTTCTAGTTTAGGGCAATAGAAATGAAAATAGAGAAAGGCAGGAATCAGAGAACATTTTGGCTGGAGAATTAGTAGGATTGGTTACAAATAAAATATAAAGGCTAAAAGAAAGAGACGAGGCCAAGATGTTGCTCGGTGTGAAGGCATAAAATTGAAAACATTTAGCTGACTAATAAGGTGAAACTTAATAGGGAAGTAAAATCTTACCCTGGAGTTCAGGGAAATGACTTCACACTTATAGGATGGGGAAGACATGGTCAGACAGACATTTGTCTGAAAAAAGATCTGGGAGATTTAGTGGATTGTAAACTGAGGCAGCAATGCCATATGGCAACCAAAGATACTAATGAAATGTTGGCTACCATAAACAAGGTACAGCTGATAAGGTTAAAAAGTTATAGTCCCTCTGCATGCCCTGGTCCCTAGTCATACCCCACCTAGACTGTTGTCTGTTGTATATGTTGTATATGTTGTGTGTGTGTGTATGTATATATATAATATATATATGTTGTATATGTTCTATATGGCACACTTTGGGAAGAATGCTGATAAGCTGGAGAACATCCAGAGGAAATAGCCAGTATGGCAAAGGGCCTGGATGAGGATCAGATTTAACCTGGAGAAGAAAAGACTCCAGGCAGCCTTGATTGCTGTGCTCCAGGACTTGAAAGACTGCCATGTGGAAGAGGGATAAAACTGATTCTATTCAGCCTCGAGGTGGATGTTGCAGGGGCCAATTTGGCTTGATGTCTAGAACCACTTTGTAGCAATTGGAGCTCTCCCAAAGGGTAATGGGCTGCCTTGGGTGGGAGGGGGTTCTCCCTCATCTTATGTCTTCAAACCAAGACTGGGTAACCTTTTCTTGTAAATGTTTTAGTGGGGTCCTGTTCAGCTTGTAGTCAGACTAAAGAAACATTGAAGTCCCTTCCAGATTCTGGGATTTTGTGAATAAATAGTTTATATTCTAGTAATTTCTAACTTCTTTGTCTATAATATTAAGTGACAAAAATGAGAATGATTAATATTTCATTTATTCAATAAATTTGCACTAATTTATTGATATATAAAAATAATTACCTACGATATATACATATATTGCACACATGTATATATTGTGTAGCAACTGGATGATGCAGTGGATAAGGTGTCCATCCTGGAGTCAGGGAGACTCATTTTCCTAAATTCAAATCTTGCTTCATTCTCTTACTAGCACTGTGACCCTGGGAAAGTCACTTAACCCTGTTTGTTTCAGTTCCTCATTTGTAAAATGAGCTGGAGAAGGAAATGGCAAACTTCTCTAGTATCTTTGCCAAGAAAACCCCAGATGGAGGCACAAAGAGTCAGAAAACAATTGAACAGCCATGACAGCAACAACAATATAGGTATGTAAATATAGATATGTAGTATATATGTATAGTATGTAACATATACATATAGACCCTCATATGTCACATACATATTCATTATATGTAAAATTAAATGTATAATATATGCATACCGATGTTGAATTTTATTAGAAGTTTGCTTAGCTCTCTAAATCAATGAAAAGACAGCTGGTAGCAGGTTGGATTTAGTGCTGGGCAGGAAGACTCTGAGTTCAAAGCCAACCTTGGATACTTACCACCTGTGTGATTCTGGGCAAGTCAATCTCTTGCCCCAGTTTCCTCAGCTGTAAAATGGGGATATCATAGCATCTACCTCCCAGAGTTGTTGTAAGGATCAAATAAGATGATATTTGTAAAATGCTTAACACAGTAGATATTTAGTAAATACTTATTTCCTTCCTACTGTACTTCCTAATTCCCCAAGAGTCCCCATATCTATACTTAAGAATTACACATCATAGATTGTCAAAATCACAGTATTTTCTGGCTTAAAAAATTTCTTTATGAGTATGGCATAAATATTTTGTGATACTACCCTGACTGAAAATCTACTGTGGTAAGTGCAAGGTCTGTTATTGTTATATTTATGATGGATTTTAAAAGTTGACTTCACATTCTTTCATTAGAAAACAAGATTTTGTTGTACTTCTATACTTGTTCTTGGATGATGAACTGAACACCAGAGTATTTCATGATCATTTACTTGGACAAGAGAACAACAAGAATCATATTTGTTAAAACACATTTTTTAAAAACCTGTATTGATTGAATTGACTGTTAAAATAGAAATATTGACTTCTGACAGCTTGGCCAGAAATTATATCTTAATTAACTTGAGACTGTCAACCTGTAATCATGCTCTCTTTTGGATGAATGACCTCAGATTTTGAGATCGATAGCAAAAAAATTGAGTCATCTGGCAGATATTATCCTTGACGAGTTTTCAGATCCCCAAGGTAGAATAAGCTTCTCTAGAAATCTGAAATCAGTTGAATTTGAGTCATCTTTCCCAATATTTTAGGTCTGCTTAGAGTTGTAACAGTCACTATTTTTACTGAGGCAAGTTCATGTGGGGGAGCACCCCTGCTGCTTGATCCATGAGGAAATAAGGGTACCACAGGACTCTTGGAGGTTTTTTAGCATGCTGCAAGTGTGAAAATTCAAACGAAGAAGGATGATGTAGGGTAGAGGAAGAAGAGACTGAATATGGCAGATTTGTGATCAGGGAAGAGTTGGGCAGGGGAGGAAAGGGCAAGGCTAGTGGTCAGGTTGTCAAAGATGTAAACATTCCTACACTGCCAGGGTTAATTTGAGAATGGACTGTGATCTGTAACACCAGCAACAACCACTGTAGGGTGGGTAAGGAAGGCTCTGACCCCACAAAGGTATTATTAGCAGGATGGCAATCATACAGCACAGGGGACTGAGAAGGAATGAGAAGAGCTGTAAGGGGAGAACCAAAAGAAAGCATTCTAGAAGTCAATGTAGGAAAGAGGTTGGTCAATAGTTTCAGCTGCTCCAGAGAGATCAACAAGGTTGAGAAGTAAGAAAAGGTCACTAGATTCAACAACTTGGTCAATTCCTTGATAAGTTCCTTCCTAATCCTAGAAAGAACAATTTCAGTCCAGTAATGGTATTGGAAAACAGAGAACAAGGAATTAGGGAATGAGGAGATGGTGAAGATATGAAGAGGGAGTGAACAGAAGTCATTCTTTCTAAGACTTTGGCTTTAAAGGACAGTAGAGATTTGAGATGGTAGGTTAAGAGAACAGTAGAGTCAAGTGAAGATTTTTTTTAAAGATCAGGAGAAATCTGAGCATATTCGTAGGCAGTTGAGAAAGAGAGACTGTAGAAGAGAGAAATAAAAGAAATTATCAAGGGGACAAGTTGCAGGAAGAGAAGATAGATGAAATCAAGAGTACATATGGAGAAGTTAGCCTTGGCAAGTAGGAAGCTGATCTCCATCAGAGATTGGAGGGGAGAATGGAAATTGATGCAAAAGGATTTAAGGTGTGGAGACTGGATAAGAGAGAGCCTACAGTCAGCAGCCTTGATAGTAAAGCAGGCAGTGAAGGCTTTCTGCTGAGAGAGAAAAGGATAGTTGGTCTTGGGAAGGAGAAAAAGGTTTGAAGTTGCTATGCTGCAGTCGGTGATGGAGCATCAATAAAAGGAAGATAAAAAAGGATACCGGTGTAGCAGTGAAGGGCCAGTGCTGGCCTGGACTCAGGAAGACTTTGTTCAAATATATCCTCAGACACTTAAGTCTTGGGCAAGTCACTAGCTTCTGTCTGCCTCAGTTTCCTCATCTGTAAAATGGGGATAATAACAACACCCACCTCCCAGGGTTGTGAGGATCAAATGGGTTATTAATTTTAAAACAGTTAGTCCAGTGCTTGGCATATAGTAAATTCTACATAAATGTTAGTTATTATTATGGTACAGAGATACAGATTATTTTTGTAGATGTATATCCTCATTTGCTGAAACTATAAATCATCTAAATTAGATTTTTTTTTGCTAAATCTCAGGGGTTTTCTAAGCAAACCATACTATTTCCTCTTGTCCTGTATAAAGCTTGCTTTGTATATATTGGTTTGCATGTTGTCTCTCCCATTAGATTGTGAGCTCCTTAAGGGCAGGGACTATCATTTGCCTCTCTGTCTCTCTCTATCTCTGTCTCTCTGTGTCTCTGTCTCTCTCTCTCTGTCTCTCTCTCTCTCTCTATATATATATATATATATATATATATATATATATATATATATATATATACTGCAGTGTCTGTCATATAGTGGGTGCTTAATAAATGTTTATTGATTGCTTATATGCAAATAGGGATGGAAGTGCCTCCTCTCTTCTGATAGATATTCTTTAATTTCTGTCTCTTGTCTTTTTTCTTTTTTTAATTAAATTTTTAAATTTATTTTTAGATTACAACATTCATTTTCACAAAATTTTGAGTTCTAATTTTTCTCCCCATCTCTCCCCTCCCTCTACCGCATAACACCTTGCATTCTGTTTACCCCTTCCCTCAATGTGCCCTCCCTTCTATCACACCCCACCCTTCCCTTATCCCTATCTTCTTATTTTTCTTGTAGGGCAAGATAGATTTCTATACCCCATTACCTGTATTTCTTATTTTCCAGTTATATGCAATAACAATTCTCAACATTTGTTTCTAATACTTTGAATTCTAACTTCTCTCCCTTCCCTACCCCCATCCTCACTAAGAAGGCAAGCAATTCAATATAGGTTATATATAAGACTTCTGTAATAGTGTAAGACTAGCTATATTTCCCTCCATCCTACCCTGTCCCCACTTTATTCTGTTCTCTCGTTTGATCTTGTCCTTTCTCAAAAGTGTTTACTTCTAGTTACTCTCTTCCCCCATTTGCCCTCCCTTCTGTCATTCCCCTCATCCCACTTGCCCCCTTCTCCCCTACTTTCCTGTAGTGTAAGATAGATTTTCATACCAAATTTAGTGAGCATGTTATTCCCTCCTTAAGCCAAATGTGAAGAGAATAAGCTTCACATTTCCCCTCTTACCTCCTCCCTTTTCTCCTCCATTGAAAAAGATTGTTCTTAGCTCTTTTATGAGTGATAATTTACCCCATTCCATTTCTGCCTTTCTCTTCCCAATATATTTCTCTCACCCCCTAATTTTATTTTTTTATAGATATCATCCTTTCTGAATCAACTCAAACTGTGCTCTCTCTCTCTGTGTCTCTCTGTCTCTGTCTCTGTGTGTGTGTGTGTGTGTGCATGCATGTGTTCATAATCCCTCCACCTATCCAAATACTGAGAAAAGTCTGAAGAGTTACAAATTTTATCTTATCATGTAGGAATGTAAACAGTTCAGTTTTAGAAAGTTCTTCATGATTTCTCTTTCCTGTTTACTTTGTCATGCTTCTCTTGATTCTTGTGTTTGAAAGTCAGATTTTCTATTCAGTTCTGGTATTTTCATCGAGAATGTTTGAAAGTCCTCTATATCATTGAATGACCATTTTTTTTTTCCTTTGAAGTATTATACTCAGTTTTGTTGGGTAGGCGATTCTTAGTTTTAATCCCAGTTTCTTTGACTTCTGGAATATCATATTCTAAGCCGTTAGATCCCTGAATGTAGAAGCTGCCAGGTCCTGTATTATCCTGATTGTATTTCCACAGTACTCGAATTGTTTCTTTCTAGCTGCTTGCAATATTTTCTCCTTGACCTGGGAACTCTGAAATTTGGCCACAATATTCCTAGGGAGTTTCTCTTTTTGGGTCTTTTCAGGAGGTGGATTCTTTCAATATTTATTTTGCCCTCTGGTTTCTAGAATATCAGTTTTCCTTAATAATTTCATGAAAGATAATTTCTAGGCTCTTTTTCTGATCGTGGCTTTCAGGTAGTCCCATAATTTTAAAATTGTCTCTCTTGGATCTGTTTTCCAGGTCAGTTATTTTTCCAATGAGATTTCACATTATCTTCTATTTTTTCATTCTTTTGGCTTTGTTTTGTAATTTCTTGGTTTATCATATGTCTTCCCTCAGCTCCACTCTCATTTTTAAAGAACTATTTTGTTCAGTGAACTTTTGAACCTGTTTTTCCATTCAACTGATTCTGCTTTTTAAAGCCTTCTTCTCCTCATTGGCTTTTTGGATCTCTTTTTCCAATTGAGTTAGCCTATTTTTAAAGGTGTTATTTTCTTCAGCATTTTTTGGGTCTCCTTTAGCAAGCTGTTGACTCACTTTTCAAGCTCTTCCATAGTCTGAGCCCATTTCTTATTCATTTTGGAGGTGCTGGATGCAGAAGACGACTTCCTCTGACAGTATGTATTGTTCTTCTTCATCTGAAAGGATGGGAGAAAATACCTGTTCACCAAGAAGGTAACCTTCTATGGTCTTATTTTTCCCCCCTTTTTGGGCATTTTCCCAGCCAGTTACTTGACCTCTGAATCCTTTGTCAATAGGAAGGTCCTAGTGCTCCTCTTCACCCCAGGACCATGCTTAGGGCTGAGATACAGATCAGCTGCTTAATTCCCCCAGGAGCTTTAGGTAGGGGCAAGGCCTCCACTCAGGGCTGAGATTCAGATCAGCAGCTCAATTCCCCCAGGGACTTTAAACTGAGCTGCTAGCACAATGGAAGCTGCTGCCAGACTCAGCCACTGCCATGCAGTGCTGCTGTTCTGCTGCTTCTGCTGTCCCTGCTGCCTGGGGCCCATACTGGGGGAGATCCTGCTCCCCTCTCACCCAGCTGGGAAAGCCCTCTCACTGACCTTTGAAGCTTTCTTTGGCACTTGTGGGTTGAGGGATCTGAGACCCTCCCTGAGGGAGACTCTGCCCCTGAGGCCTGTTCCAGTCCTGTTCTTCCTGGCACAGCACCAGGGCTGGGCTCTACTCTACTCAACTTCTCATGCAATAGACCTTTCCTGTTGGCCTTCCAGGTTGCCTTTGACTGGAAATCTCTTTCACTCTGTCATTCTATGGCTTCTGCTGCTCTAGAATTTGTTGAGAGTCATTTTTTACAGGTATTTTATGGGCTCTGGGGGAAGAGCTATAGTATGTACATCTTTCTACTCTGTCATCTTGGCTCCACTCCCCTCTTGTCTTTTCTTCTAAATTGATTGTTTCTGTTACTGTCAAATAAGAGTGAGGAGAAGGGATATCCTTATTTTAACCTTGAACTTAAAGGAAAAGCATTTGGTGTTTTTCCCTTGCAAATAATGATAGCTGCTGTAAGCAGGGAGGTGGTTCTGATCATTTCAAAGAAGGGCTCTTTCCTTCCTAGGCTATTTAGGATGGTGAACATAAATGAATTCATTTCTACATCTATTAATATAATCATGTAGTTTTTGTTGTTTTTGTGACTGATCATGCTAATTTACTTTCCTAATGTTAAAACATCCTTGCATCTGTAATACAAAAATTCAACTTGATCATAATGAATAATTTTTTGCTATATTGACATAACCTCTTCAACAAAATGTTATTTATTTTTTTGCAAAAATATATTCATTAATATTATTGGTCTGTAATTTTCTCTCCCTACTGTATTCCTGTCTTATTTAATATAATGAGATACCATTTGTAGCATGCTTTGCAAAGCATAAAGAGTTATTTAAATGCTAGCTATTATTATCATTATTTTGGTGAGGTTGGGAAACCACATTTGTCATGAAAAAGGAAACTGAGTAACTTCTTTATTACTAAGAACAATGTATATGTATATATATACTATATATGTATATGTATATATTTGTGTATATCACACACACACACAGATGTTGCTGTTTGTCCTTCATTCTTGAAGAGGATCATGACCCCAGGGAGGTGACGCCATGACATGCAAATGAATTGGATTTAACTGAGGGAGGGCTATACAAAGTCATCAGCTTCACTTTCTCCTCTGGATCTATCTGGGTCCAATGGCTAGATTTAGATAAAGATGACTGATGATGACTCGCACACACCATGTATATTTATATTGAGAAGCATGGAGGATAGTGGCTAGAAAGTTGATCTCAGGGTAAAAATAAACCAGAGTTCGGTGACCTCTTTTGGCACATAGGAGTTGGGTGACCTTGGCAAGTCACAGCCTTTCTAAGGTTAATCTCCCTAAGACAGTAGTAGAAAAGGGGCTGATCTCATCAGTGGAGGGAGTTTCCCCACCTAGAGTTGCCTATGCCAGTGAAATCATGTCTGGTTCAAAATTTAAAACTAGGTATATATTTATAGCACATATTCATTTATCTCTATAAAGTTCCATATGCTAATGAGACTGCATTTCCTGTCCCCATCCCTGTCTCACCCTTACTAATAATTATAACATATATTCAGTGATTAAAGGTTTATGAAGTAATTTACAAATATTGTCTCATTTAATTATCATAACCTTAGGTGGTGGCTATTTTTATTATCCCCATTTTATAGATGATAAGAAAAGTGAAATGACTTGTTCACAGTCTCATAGCTAGTAAGAGTGTGTGACACATAGTTAGTGCTTAATAAGTGCTTTTTTAAAAAAAAAATCTAGTTTTTTGAGATAATGAGCTCCCCTAAGAGGGGTTCCTAGAAAATGCACCAAAAGTATTCCACTAGAGAGACTTAATGATCATCTCTCAGGGATACTATTAAGGGGATCTTAGCTCAGTGAGGCAGTATATAGAGCCCTGGACTTTGAGTCAGGAATATTTTTAATCATTGTTATTCAGTCTTTTCAGTCATGTCTGTCTCTTTATGACCCCCATTTAGGGTTTTCTGGGAAGAGATACTGGAGTGGTTTGCCATTTCCTTCTCCAGAACATTTTATAGGTAAGGAAACTTAGGCAAACAGGGTTAAGTGACCTTCCTAGGACCACACTGCTAGGAAGGGTCTGAGGCCACATTCCAGATCCTGCCTCAAGCATTTGCTGGTTGTGTAACTCCTGCATGCCTCAGTTTCCTCACCTGCAGAACAGGGCCAGTCATAGGGTCAAATAAAACCATATTAGTCCAGCAGCCTTCTGGGAGATCTGAGCCCCTTTATGACAGGTGCAGCAGCAGAATTTTGGACTAGACCACCTCTCAGGTCTAAGTCTCTAGTTGCCCATTTCCAGCATTTGTGCTGCTGCTAGCGGCTCCGGGATCTTATCCCTCTTACTGGTGGCCGTTGCTTAGTGTTGACCTTTCAACACCTCGACAGATTTGAGAGACAGTAGAGGCAAACCTTATATAGATCAATGGTACTTGATGACTGGTAGTGATTCTCATCTACTTGTTATTCATTTTTCATTTTGTAATGCAAAGATGTTACATTAAAGTAAAATGTAATCAACCCTTTTCTTACTCCCCCACCCCCATTGCCCCCTTCCAAAAAAAAATTCTTCATAGCTTAAAGAAATTAAATGCTTCATGCCAAATCACTTCAGCTGCTTCAGTGATTCAGAGGCTTTCCCTCAAGGGGTTGGTTAGCATTTCTGTAGCACTTAACATTTGTGAAAGCACACAATGTTATATGTCATCTCCCTGGAATCTCACAATAACCCTGAAAGGTAAAGGCTATTATTATCCCAATTTTAGAGATGAGAAAACTGAGACTGAAAGATGGGAAATGGTTTGCCCGGGGGTTACACAGCTAGGAAGAATCTGAGGCAGATTTGACCGGGATCTTCCTAATGCTAAGTCTTAGCAACCCAGCTCTGCATCACCTAGCTGCCTCCAACCCAGAAAAACCAGATTGTCAGCAATATGAAAGAAAGGTGTCTTTTTTTCAAAAAGGAAGCTTTGAATTTTTAAAAATTTGTTTTATATCTTTTGTTTTTACATTATTTATATTTCTTAATATAACCCCTCTCTCTTTTCCTCCCAGGGAGCCTTTCTTTTATAAAAAAAAAATGAAAAAGAAAGAAGTTCAGGATAAGTAATACAAGAGAAAAGTTTGATCTTCTATGCCATGATCTATATCCATGGTCTTCACCTCCACAGAGATACTGGAGTTCATTTTAACTCACACAAAGGAAGGCATTAGGCCCAATTTGAGACTCTAGGGGTATGAAGAAGGATGTGGATCAAAGGGACAGGATTTTAGGGCAGAGGTTACATTTGGATCTCAGTCACTGGACAAACCAGGGTATTATGTTTCTCCATCAGTTTAGATTCAGGGTGCAATGATCTTAGGGACAAGGAGGAAGGAGAGAGGTCATCCTCCAGACCTGGCATCCAGGTTCTGAGCCTGTTGTCATCATGACCAGTTTGGTGTGAAAATGCCTAGATCTCATCCCTCAGAAAACAGAGCAGTCCAATGATATGGGTGAAGATCAGGGGGTTTAAAGGGAGCTGATATTATTTCTGGAATGTCTGACTAGCTTCCCACTTTGGTATAACAGGTACAAGGGGCAACGAATTGGCCATAGATGCTCCTGCTATACCTTGGGGCATAAAAATTCTAGGAATAAAGTATTCCAGAAAAGGAGAGGGGCAGGGTACCAAGCAGAAGGAACAGGGTTGTAGGGTGGAGAAGCGTGTCTGTGTCTAGAATAGAATATTTCAAGAAAGACTAGGTCCAGAAAACCATAGAAGTTTTCTATATAGATAGAGAAATAAAAATTTATTACCATTTGTCAGATACTCTGCTCAGTATAGGGGATACAAATAAAAACAAACAGTGTAGTCCCTGCCCTCAAGGAGCTTATATTCTAGTGTGAAAAGAAAAAACTTAAAAAGATAGTAGAAGTGGGAGGGTGGAGAGTGGCTAGGGGACTTTAGGACACATCAATGGTATGGTGGTCTGCTTACCCAAAAGAGAAGATAAAAAGCTCAATTGTGAGAGGTGGGGCACAGGGGAGCCAGGGATAGAATCCAACCTTCCAGTGGGGATGGAAATGGACAGAGATCATGGAGTGGACTTGGAGAGGATGATTCAGGAAGAGGCAGTTTCTAGACTAACTTATTCTTCTGGATTGGTATTCTTGGCCATGAAGACTTCAAAAATAACTGCACCTGCTTAAAATTAACCTGACACCCTTTCCTTTTGGTATGGAAAGAGTTGCATTAATATTTATCTTATTCAGATTTCAGCTGTTCTTGTTAAATATATTTTAGTCTCTCCATTTCTTCATTGACTCTGAAAGCAGCTGCAATATACAGCCACATTTAAATAGGTACATTTAGAAGAATTAAATCCCTAAACAGAATTTCATTTTTGACCAATTATCATGCAGCAAGCACACTAAAAAAGCCTTGGTAGGCAAAGGTTGGAAAATGGGAGAAAAAAAAAAAGAAATGTAAAATGTAGTCTTTGCTACAGCTTGTTCTGCGTGTGACGCTTCAGATTTCTCATACTTATTTTAGCTAGCATTTAAATTTCCCTGCACATTGTAAGGCAAATTTTCGTAGATGGTGATTTCTTAGTGAGGAGATTTGTTTGGTTCATAGTTTTCTTTAATTCTTTTTGCCAGAGGCCAGAGCTCACATGTTCAGGTCTGAGCATTGTATTTTGATGTAATTATTGTCGCCATTTAGGTCTGTATCATTTATTTATCTCCCTTATATTAATTGTTTTTTTTCTGTTTTATAGTTTGCAAAGCATGTATTGAATATTTTCCTTTTTTTACATTTACTTATTATTTTTCAATGCCAAAATACATGATCTATTTTTGTACAGGCACCATGTAATCTTTAGCAATATTTATATTCTTTAGCATTCTCATTTAAAAGATACTGAAAGTCTTACATATTGAACTTCTATAAATCAACCCAAAGCATTTATAAACACCTACTATGTGCCAGACATTATGATAAATACTACCTGCTCAATCATGCATTTCCCTTTTTGCTTATCTTTCTTTTAGTTTTATTCAATTCTGAGAGAAGAACATTTAAGTCTCCTACAATTGCTATACTGCTATCTATGCCTTTTTGTAATTCAGTTACTTTTCTCATTTTTGGATTTAGATGCCACAACATTTGGTGGCCATCACAATTTTAAAAGGTTGTAAATAAATTTAGCCTTATTGATACAGTCTCCTCAATTCTTGTGTGTTATATATATATATATATATATATATATATATATATATATATCATGTAATCAATCACTTTATGAATAAACTTTTATTAAGTGTCTACTTTATGGCAGGTACTGGGGATACAAAAAGAGGCAAAAGACAGCTCCTGCCCTCAAGGACCTTAAAATCTGAAGGGGGAGACAAAATGTAGACAAATATTGACAAAGCAAGCTATGTACGAGATAAATAGGAAATATTTAACAGAGGAAAGGTCCTAGAATTAAGAGGGGTAGGGAGAATTAAGGGGTACCATAGATTTGTAGAGAGATAGGAACTCAGGTGTTGAGTCCAAACCATCCATTTAACTAATATGGAAACTGAGATCCTCAGAGATGTTAGTTACTTTCCTGAGGTTGCCAATGTCTGAACCAGAATTTGAGCCTTGTTCCTCTGTTTGCATCATGCTGTATCATTGATCTTAGTAATGCTTGAACTCACTGTGAAATACTGCTTGGCAATGAGCTGTTGGTTGTATGAGGATGGAGAAATTTATTAAATGAAGTGGGTAGATTAGTATAAAGGACAGCCCTTATATCTTGATCAGATTACTGAAATATCAAAATCTACCCAGTAAGGGTAGAAGGGAGCCAGGGTAACCCTAGAGATGTGCAAGTAAAACATGAATTTCCTAGAGTTCCTGCAGTCAACCCCATCCCATCTCTTCTCACCTGGAGGCAGCCCAATAACTCTACTGTTAAGGAAATTTGTTCAAAATCAAAATGGATAGGGAAAATATTGGTGATTTCAATTAATAAATTCCAAATAAAAGTGGAAATGAAACCAAAAACGATCGAATGCTTGAATGGTGTGTTGATTAGAAACTAAATGCAACTCCTTGTGGAGGATGAAAGGTTGAGCGGCAGCAGCTGCTGGTAATCTGCTGTAAGTAATTGCCCAGGAGCCCCCAAGTTGAAGGAGTGCTTCTCAAAAGAAGCTGCTTCTCTATCTGCTTGCAAGTTCAATTGAGTAATGCGCTCTCCATGAGGTCTGACATGGGCTGAATTATACACCTGATTTAAAAAACACTCTATCCCGAATAATGCCTATTTTGCTCATCCATAAAATTTTTACTTTCTTCATTACTCTTTATAGCAGTGTATGGCATAATATCTATCAAATTAGGCTTTGAGGACATCTTCCAGGGGCACCCTGCTGACTGGCAACATGTGCTTAAGACCACTGCCGTGCTTTTAACTCCTTAAAAGCACCCCTCTCCACTCCCCTGCCAGGCTCACCAGCACATGTTCAAGGGAATGACTTTCTCTGAACTGGCCTGTGGCCCTACAATTTCTACTCAACATCCTGCTGGGAATTTTGACTTGGCAGGATAGTAATACTACTACTACTATTAATAATAACACATTTATATAATCCTATAAAGTTTGCAAAGCACTTTAAACATGTTGTACTCTTACATGAACCTTAAAACAGCCTTTCAAATAGTTGAAAATAGCTATTGATGACCCATCCCCTTCTCTTCTCCTTACCAGACACCACCCATTCCTTTAAGTCATCCTAAAATGACATGGACTCAAAGTCTTTCACCCTCCTGGTTGATGTTCCCTGGGTACTTTCCAGCTTATCCTGGCCTACTCAAACTTTGGCAGCCAGGTCTGAGCACAGTAGTCCAGATGAGGTCTCATCTCCCTGTACCTCCCTGGATGGTATTCCTCTCTCAATGCAGTTCAAGATCATACATTTGAGTTTTTTTGGATGCCACATCATACTGAGGATATTATGGTGCACTGATAGCCCTAGATCCTTTTTTTTCCAGAGGGGATAACTGTCTAACCTTGTCTCCTTCACCTTGTACTTATGAAGATTTATTTTATTTTATTGTATCCAAGTGAAGACTCCAGAAGAAAAGTTTGACCTAGAGATTTGGGAACCATCTACACAAATGGAATAGTTGGAGCAACAGGACTGAATGAGTTGTCAAGAAAGCAAGTATAGAGAGTGAGAAGAGGACTTAGAACAGGACATTGAATAAGACCCATATTTAAGGGATGGAAAGAAGAGGCAGAGAAACAGAAGAAAGAGAGGGAGGAGGAAACTAGGAAAGTATAATTGTATAGAGAGAGTTTCAAAGGCTAAGGGTCATTCAGTAACATCAGATGCTTCAAAAAATCAGGGTACTTGAGGGCTGAGACATTTGATGTCTTTTTGACATCATTTGAAAAGACAGTTAGAAAGGCGCTGGTGGCTTTTGGGATAGTAGTTTCTATAGAATGGTATGGGCTGAAGCAAAGTTATAGTGGATTGAAGAGTTTGCAAACAGCAAGAGGGTGGAGGTAGTAGACAAACTTTTAAGGAAGTTTGATATTGAAAGAATGGGGAGGGGAAGAGGGGAGAGAGACAGAGAAAGACAGAGAGAGAGAAAGAGAGAGAGACAGAGAGAGAGATGGAGATGAGATGAGGAGAGGAGAGGAGAGAAGAGAAGAGGGGAGAGAGACAAAAGAGAAAAGAAGAGGACACACAGAGAGGCAGAGACAGAATAGTTTTGTTTTGGATTTCTTGGTAGGCAGAAAAAGGAAGCTAACAGAGACGGAAGAGTTGAAAGATGCAAGAGGGACAATTGATAGAACAAGGGCCTGGCCAGAGTGAGGCAAGAGGAGATAGCATCAAGAGTACAGGATTACAGGTGGAGGAGTTAATACCGCCTGTGGAGCATCCCCTTCAAGGCTACTCCAACCCTTTCTCTTTGGGAATGGGAATTCACCTAGCGACACCTAGTGTTTCACTTGTAAATGAAGAACTCCAGCTCAACCCCATGAGAATTCCTAACAAATATCCTACCGTCTATACTTTGTCAACGTTTTCTAAGGTGTTTTCAAGAGTGAAAATTGCCTAGAGGACAACTGAATGAAATTGCTGTAAACCTCAGCACACAATGTTCCGACTATCTTATTTTTAGGTACGACTTGTAAAATTGCAGAGCTCAACTGAGGCATTAGTGGAGTCCTAGGGAAAAGAGGGAGCTAGTTTCCATCCCCTGGTGGAGGGATCTGGCCAGTCTGATTCCCCAGGCTCTTTGTGCTCCCCATAGGTGTGAGTTTCTGAGCCCGGGATCTTGTTTTGCCTCAAGCTCCCTTACATCAGAAATCTCTGAAGGAAGTACAGAGAGGATCTCACCAAGGTTCCTCTTTTATCCCTCCACTTGGCAAGGGAGATCAACTGAATCAAAAGGGTACTTGGTGTATCTTATCCTACTTCCCTCAGGGACTGCGAATGTAAGCAGACACAGTTCTTGGAAAGTCACACCTCACATCAGAGTTCAGTGGGAAGAATCCTGAGCTTGGGCTCTTAAGATTAGAGATTTATAAATCCACAAGAACTCAGAAACTATCTCATCTAACCCCCAACTCTCCCCATTTTATCAGTGATGACACTAGACCTATAGAAGCTTATCAAAGTAGTGTCACACGTATGACTTGAACCCAGATTTTCCAGTTCCAGACCCAGGCCTCTTTCCATCCTCTGCCTGCAGACCTGCTTCAAGTCACACCTCTAATGTTTCTGAGCTGAGCTTCGTTTCCTCATCTGTAATAATACCTGTAGTACTTACCTTGCAGGGCTGCTCTGAGGCTGAAATTAGGTGATGTAGGCTCTGCAGACTTTAAAGTGCTTGACAGTGTCAGTTTTCATGAATATCCTCCCTGGGTCTCAATTTCTTCATCTGTAACGCGGGAGTGATGTAGAACTATGATGCTGTATGGTGACGGTGAAGCTCAGGTGAGATCATGTTGGTACACTGCTTTGCAAATATAAAAACACCTCTGTTGGGGCAAGAGGGAGTTGTATTTTTTCTTTTCTTTCCATGATCTAGTCAAGAGGAGCTAACACAGAGGGTACCATAAAGAGGCCACTCTCCACTTTAATTTAACAAAATGTAGAGAGCCAGACTACCAAAAAACCCTTCCTTTTCAACAAAGCAGATGAGAGCAAATCATCAGTGAAGCTATCCTCAGAACATCTGAGTCCCCTCTCTCTGTGTTTCTCAACATGGTGTGAAATGGAGGACTTCCATAAAAGGCCAATGTACCCTTTGGGTGAGTGGCTTTTTAATAATTCAGTGCTAGGGCAACTCCTACAAACGATTCAGTCTCCAGTTTACAAATCATGGAAATGGAGATTTAGAAACAGGATGGACATTGGAGGTCATCTACTCCAACCATCTCTATTTACAGAGAAAGAACCTGAGACTGGTAGAGCTTAAGTGGCTTCCCCAAGATTATATAGTAGTAAGTGGCAAGTAGGCATCAGAGCCCAGTGGGTAGTGCTGAATGCCTATTGTGTGAGAGGCAAGGTATGACTGATAGAGAGCCATTTCAATGCCAGGAATATTCAGATTCAAGTTTGGCCTCTGACACACACTGACTGTGTGACTTGGACTATTAAACCTCTCAAGACTCTAGGCAACTTTGTTAAGTAGCTGAGAAGGTGCTGATTAATAGAGGGAATTCCTTAATCCAATGAGATGCAAGTCTAGCTCCTGTCTCTATGTGCAATATGCTTTTCTAGGCTCAAGGTATGCCCCCCAAACAAACAAATGAATGAATGAACTAAGAAATGAACAAATGAATGAATGAATAAAACTACTGCCTTTAAGGAGTTTACCTTCTACTGGAGGGATGAGACATGCATAATACATATATATATATGTGTGTGTGTGTATACACATAGACGCACCCATTCTAAGTACAGTAGAAGAAATTGAGGAAGGAACAAGCACTAACAACTGGGAGGAGAACCAGAGAAGGTTTCATAGAAGTAGTGGTACCTGGGCTTGGTTTTGGAGGAAGATAAGGATTCCAAGAGGTGAAGAATAGGAGGGAGTACATTTCAGACATGGGGAATGTCTTGTGCAAATACATGGAGGTGGGAAATTGATGATCAAATTTAGAGGACAGCCATAAAAATAGTTTGACTAGGACAAAGAATTTGTGAAGGAGTAATATGAAATAAGCCTGGAAGGTTAGGCTAAGAAGTTAGTATGGGAGATAGAGAGCCATTGATTTTTTATGAGTAGGGAGGTAACATGGTCAGATGTGTACCTTTGGAAGATTGTTTTGATAGCTGAGTGGAGGGGGCATAGTAGAGGGAAAAGACTTCAAGTAGAGGTTGCTAGGTGACTTAATGGTTAGAGCACCAATCCCAGAGTCAGAAGGATCTGAATTCAAATCTGGCCTCAGATACTTACTAGTTGTGTGACCCTGGGCCCGTCACTTAACCCCAATTGCTTCAAAAAAAGATTAGAAATAGGGAGAACAAGTTGGAGGTTATTTTAATAGTTTGGGCAAGAAGTGATGAGGGCCATCTGCCTCATTGATGATGCATGTGTGTGATGAGAACTTGAACCAGATTGAAGAATGTGTGAATAGAGAAAAAGGGGAAGAAAAGTGAGATATTGTGGAAAGAGAACAGATAAGGTAAGGATTGCTACATGATAATTTTGTTGTATATTTTAAAGAAATAGCAAGTTGTGTTTAGTAGATTTGCAGTTTCATGTACAATCATCTTTTTTACTGTACTGTTGTAGCACCAATGTAACACCCATAGCAGCTGCTATGGAGATGCAGGTGTATTTCCAGAGTAAATTTGCAAAATATAAACTCTCTTCCTCAAAGATCAAACCAAAGTATTTATTCAGATACCAGAAAGCCAATTCCACCATGGTTAACAAGGAATTTTGTACACATTGCCAGTAGAGTAATGGACTGCCATTCCCAAACCTTCCTTCCATTAGGCCTCCCCACAAATTAAGCTCCCATAAGCAAAATCACTCCCTCTCTCACTCACGCTAGCTGCTCTGCTCTGCCTTAGCTCTGCCTCCTCTTTGTCTCAACTCTGCCCCACCCCTTCAACAAACTCCTCCCACCATGGGCTTGGTGTGACTCAGACAGGGGCTGAACCAAAGCTCAAAGGAGATCCCATGGGTCTAATAAGGGGCAAGGAGAATCTTCAAGTCCCCTTACCATTACAACTATGTTATGGAAATGCATATTTTATTCCTTAAATATGTAGTCATGTAAAACAAAAAGGAAAAAAGAAAAAGAAATAGATAAAATTTGGCAACTGCCTAGAAATGGTATGTGAAGGAGGGAGAAGAGTCAAGGATGACCCACAAGATGGTAAACCTCAGTGAATTGTAGGATAGTGACACCATTTGTAGAAATAGGGGAGTTTGAATAAAGAGCAAACTCAGGGAAAAGACTGAATTTTTCTTTGGACATGTGTTTAAGGTGTTGCTAGGACACATAAGTGGAGATTAACTGGAGATGTGCAGCAGGTTCTGGAGAAGGGTGAGACCTGGGAGTCACCTGCAGAAAGATGGTAATAGCACCCACCATGGCTGTTGATGAGAATATAGAGACTAGAGAAGAGGGCCCTTGACAGAATTGTGTGATTTTCCTACATTAAGGGATGACAATCCAGGTATGATGAGTGAGAAGGGGCACTTAGGCAGGCAGAAGAAGGACTAGAAAGAGCAGTGTTGTAGCAGCCATGGATGGATTCAAGTCCCATCCCCACCATAGACAAGTTCTGTGATCCTAGGCAAGTCTCTTACCTTCTTGTTGCAATTCTGGAGCTCTAAATTACAGACTAGTTGCTGATCCTTATGGAATGAGAGAATATTCAGAAGGAAGGGGTGGCCAATAGGATTTGAGACTACAGAGAGGTCAAGGAGGATGAGGTCTGAAAAAAATGGCCACTGGGTTTAGTCGTGAAGAGACCATTGGTTACTTTGGAAGAGAACAGTTTTAGTTGAGTCACAAATGCAGAAGACAGACGGCAAGGAAGTGAAGTGGGAGTGGTTAGAAAGGAGAGATTGTGAATAGAAGTCTTTTTTTTCCCCTCTTGTAAAGGGAAGGGATGTAGGGCAATAGCTGGAGGGACTGGTAGGGTCAAGTGGGGTATTCTTCAAATGGAGGAGAAGAGGGTTTGTTTACAAGCAGTGGGGAAAGAGACAGGAGATATGAAGAAACTGAAGATAAGGATAGAGGAGGAGGGGGACTGATGGAGGAGACATAGTCTTGATAAAGAGCAGGTTGCTCCAGACCAATTTAGTAGCACTTTAAGAGAGAATAGAGTGACTTCTGACTGCTTGGATACTTACCTTGTTTACATTGGTGTCTCTCTTGGATGCTGTGACATGTGCTGACCCAGAGATTTGGGAATGAGCGTTAGATATGGAAAGAATAAAGAGAATCCATTCAATTTTCGCCTTACCATTTTATTTTACCAAGAAGAGGATCACTTATCCGTCTCTCTTAAATTGAAGCTGTGGAAGTATGCCATTGGATGGGGACATTAAATCTTGCAAGTGAGAGCTATTGGGACATAGCATCAAAGAATGTTAGATAACAGTCTGAGATAAAGATTCAAGATTATTTTCATAAAGCAGCTACTTTATATCTAACTAAGTAATGTATGAGAAAATTGGTACCTTTCAAGCCTAGGAACTATAGTATGATGACCAGTCTTCCCCAAAAGCATTATGTCTTGGCTGTACCTGTAGACAAATTAACTGAATTGTCTTTAAGTGTCCACTATAAAAATTAAAACAACATGAAAAACCATTGGCTAGCTTTGGGAAAATTTTTGAAACTTTTCCTCCCCAAATACATACTTTATATCTAACTTTAAGCATAATTTCTATAAAGAAGAATGCTTCCCACAAGAGGAATCATAGTGCAGCCGGAAGAACACAGGAAAACAAGCTAGGAGACATGTGGGTTCAAATCTTGTCATTGACATGCCACATGACCCTGGACAAGGCACTGTACTCTTCACAAGGAAAATGGTGCTACATGTCTCCAAGGACTGTGGTGAGACTGCCAGGAGAGTACCTGGGGGAGTGCTATGAGAATATTTGTTCAAACTGAGCCCTGTATAGTTATGATGACCAACCTTAGAGGCAGTGAGATGACTCAGTAGAGTCAGAGACCTGAGCTTGAACCTTCCCTCACATGCTTGCTGGTCACTCAACTGCGGCCTTAGTTTCCTTATTGACAAAATGGGCATGATAATGGCACCTACCTCTCAGGGATTTTGGGGAATAAAATGAGATAATCTTTGTAAATCACTTTGCAAATACTAAAGCTCTATATAAATGCGCTTTCATTGTGATACAAGAATCAGCTGCTATTGACGTTTCTAATGCATTGTAAAGAATGGAGTACATCACAGGAGGGCTCTAGGCCAGATTCTGAGTATATACATACATACATGCATATATATATATATATATATATATATATATATATATATATATATATATATATACACACACACACACACACACACACATTTGTATATGTGTATACATATATGTGTATGAGTTTGTGTATACATATATGTAGATATCTGCCTAGGATCATAGAACTTGTCTGTGGTGGAGACGAGACTTGAACTCATCCATGGCTGCCATAACACTGCCAACTCTAGCCCTCCTTCTGCCTGCTTAAGTGCCCTTTCTCAGTAGCCATAGCTGGATCATCCTCCTTTAATGTATACGTATACTATATATGTGTGTATATATATATATATATATAATATACAATATACATACTGAGTAGTCTAAATGCCTTGGTCCAGATTTTTCCCCTTTCTGGACCTCAGTTTCCTCATTTGTAAATGAACTAGTTGATCTCCAGGGTGCCGCCCAGCTCTCACCTTCTCTCAATTAAAAACACAGATACCAGTTTTTGAGGATATTCTTCCGCCATATAAAGTTTTCCTTGTGCACCAGTCTAGCCCAGACCATATCTTCTTCTCCTGCTGTGTGCTAAAGGTGAAATTTTTTATCTCAAAGTCCATTGGTATTCTCATTTGGTTTTATTTCTTGGAGTGAATGGAATACACAAAGCGAGGGCAGGTGGAGAGTGGACAGAAACATGGGTCTCCCTCATCTTCTAGAGGAATCAAAATGGGATTTGGTATTTTTGGTATATTTGGGGAGTAAGGAGGGACCTAGAACAGTCATTTCATCTCTGTTGAGAACTCTCAATATGGAAATTCCTTCCACTGATGGAGACCACCACCTCTTCTGTCACTTACAGTCCTTGGAAGCTGCCTGAGGCCATGGGAAGTTAAGTGAGTGGCTTAGGGTTGAACAGAACGTAGGTGTCAGATGTAGGACCTGTATCCAGACTCACTAAAGGGAAATGCATAGTAAAGAAGGATGATACATGGGTTCACTCCCTGTTGGCCAAAGTAAACTTGGAAGGAAGTTTAGGGTTAGAATCAGAATTAAACATCTTTAAAGTACCTACTTATGTGCTAGGCAC
Source organism: Bettongia penicillata ogilbyi (assembly GCA_023548195.1). Taxonomy (NCBI): domain Eukaryota; kingdom Metazoa; phylum Chordata; class Mammalia; order Diprotodontia; family Potoroidae; genus Bettongia; species Bettongia penicillata. The sequence continues at coordinate 12,479,156 of JAJHZJ010000496.1, forward strand.
TGAGGGGACAAAAACAAAGACTAAAACAATTCCTACTCTCATGGAGCTTACGTTCTGATGGAGGAGATGGCAAGGACATGAAAGTATTTATAGAATAAATAGAAAATAAATATAAGGTAGTTTAGGATGGAAGGAGTCAGGAAAGGCTCCATGTGGAGGTGACGCTTGAGTAATGGGACAGAGATGAGAAGGGAGGACATTCTAGACATTCAGGATGACTAGAATGAAGAAAAGAAGTATTTTGCAGAGCTCCCTTGTTGTGTGAAGCCCTGGAACCTTGCCTCTCAGTTTTATTCCTTTTTTGCAATTAGGAGGAGATGTTTCAGCATTTTAAAAATCCATTTATTCTTTTGAGTGTTAGCATAAGGTTTTCTAGTGGGATGTAAGCAACTTGAGGACAGGGACATTTTCCTTATGCTTTCCCTTCCCTTCCCTGTCCTTTTCCCTTCATCTTGTTATCTTTCCCTAGCAGTCTGAAAGGTGAGTAGAGAATCTAGTAATAATGACTTGAGCTCAATCCCTGTCACATACAAGTGTTGTGACCCTGGGTATTCCTTAGTGCAACTTTCTGCGACAATACGTTACAGGTGAATTGCTGAGCTATATTGGTGGAAGGATCTTCCTTCCTGGGAGTTCCCTTCATGCTGATGAAATCATAGGCTGTGACTTCTAATCCCTGGATCCTTGTATGGTGCCCACATTGTGGCAGGCACTTAATTAAAGTTTGTTGTATTGAATGGAAAGACTGACAGTTCTATAAGGACATGTTAGAAAGAAATACTACTTGAAAGCCTGACTGGTAAAATCCCCAATTCTCCATTGAAATGGAATTCTATAAGCAGCCTCACTCATGTGATGATGAGTTATTTCTCTTCAAATGATCATTTCTGCCACCAAATAGTGAATATTGATGAATTCTGGCCCAGATTCCTGTCCCTTTCTTTCCAAACATCTTAAGCTGTGAGCATCAGGGGAATCCTAATCTGCTTTGCTCCCCATCTCAGTAGAGTTGAAACCCCAGGGAGCAGGGCCTCTCAGCCCAGATGATGGCAGCTTTCATGACCTCCTCTCTCTCCATGCTCAGCAGCTATGGAGGTGTAGTGTAAGAATGCCATGTGCACGTGTTTCCATGAATAGTGTGACTGATCAGATGGAACCTTCACCAGCACCTGCTCACACATAGCCTGCTGATGGCTTTAGTCACTGGCTTTCCAAGGCAGCAGCTTCCTTTAAGGTTCGATTCTCTGCTCTCTCTCTGTCTCCCTCCCCATCTCAGAACAACAGCATTGTTCTGAGCAAGGAGAGATGGGCATCTCTTCTTTATCACAATATTATCTCAGCCTCATCAATAAAGGATTCCATCTATTCTAACTATCTAGAGGTTATCTCCATCTTGTGACCCAAGAGATTTCATGAACTCTCATTGGGTTTAACTTCCTACTACTGTACTTTGGCCATGTCAGCAATAATGTTACCCACAAAAACAAAAGCAGCAAAAATCGTCACGTGAGGAGGTCCCTGTGGAATAGGGAGTAGGGTGCTGGCCTTGAAATTTAGGGTTCAAAGTCTGTCTCTGATGTCTCTGTTTGACCATGGACAAATCACTTCATTTCCCTCAGTTTCTTTCTCTGTAAAATGGGGATAATATTACCTATGTTACTTGCCTCAGAAGGTTGTTTTGAGGCTCAAATGAGTACATAAAGTGCTTTATTAACCTCAAAGGTCTGTGTAGATGCCAGTTACTATTAGCCTAATCTATATAATGTGCTCAAATACTTAAATGTATATATAAATTCATTCATGTGTATTTTCCCTCCAAAGGTGCAGATAACAAGGATCTGTGCCTGCCCATTCTGTATGACTCTTGGACATATGTATCCATATTTTGTCACATGAAGATGTGCAAAGGACTGATGGCCTTTCTTTCTTTCACTTGACCTTACCATCCCCTCAAGTTATTATCCTATATCTCTCCTCTCTTTCTCAGCTAAACTCCTAGAAAAAAAAAGCCAACACTGCTCTTATTGCCTCCATTTCTCTTTCTCATTTACTTTTTCATTCTCTGAAATCTAGCTTTTGACCTCATCACTCAACTGAAATGGTTTCCTTCCAAGTTACCAGGAGCCTCTCAATGGTCTCATCTGATAGCCCCCGCCTTTTCTGATCTGCAGCATTTAACATTATTGACCGTCCTGTTCTCCTGATATTTTTTCCTCTCTGGGTTTTCATGACCCTGGTCTTGCTCAGTTTTCTTCCTCCTTGTTTGATTAATCCTTCTAAGTCTGTATTGCCAGTTCATCCTCCGTATCATGCCTTTTAATTGTAGATGTACCTGAAAGCTCTCTTCTGGTCTCTTCCCTCTTCTCACTTAATATTTTCTCACTTGTTGACTTTATCAGCTCTCATTTATTTACTTATCATCTCCACAGATGACTTTCAGTCGTACATACAACCTTATTCTCTCTCCTGAACTCCAGTCCTGAATTACTACTTGCCTTTTAGTGAATTCAAGTTGTGTTTCTGATAGACATACCACACTCAACATGACCAAGACAAAACTCATCTTTCTCTGCAAACCTATCATTATTTCAACAGCACCATTTTCCCAGATACCCATCCTTGGAGTCATCTTCTACGCCCCTCTCCCTCACTACACACACACAAACACACATATACACACACATACACGCATACACATATACACATATACACATACACACACATATATACGCATGTGCAGATATACACATATATACGTACAGTCAGTTGCTGGCTTTTGTTCATTCTGTTTACACAATCTCTCTCAGATGATCCCTTTCCTTAGTATCTTTGCAGCCGCTGCCCCAGTCCAGGTCATCATTCTCTCACCTGGACCGTTGCTGTGGCTCTTAATTGGTCTCCCTCCCCTCTCTAATCTTTTCTACCTTGTTGCCAAACTGCTTTTTCTAAAATATGGGTCTGACTGTGTCATTCTCCTGCTTAATAAACTCTTGTGATTCTGTTACCGCTAAGATAAAATATCGATTTCTCTAATGGCATATAAAGTCTTGCACTGCCTACTTCCTTCCTCCCTTTCTGGCCTTATTTCACCTTGCTCCCCTTCACGGACTTTGTGATCCAGCCAAACTGACTTTGCTGTTCCCCACTCATGACATGTCATCTCCTATCTCTGTGCCTCCTCTCCTCTGCCTCTTAGAATATCTTCTTTCCTTGAAAGTTCAGTTCAAGTATCACTTTCTACATGAAAGCTTTCCAATTCTCTCCCACCCCACCCCACACATACCACTATAGCTGCTAATGCCTCCACCCCAAAGACTTCCTCTTTATTCTGTTAATTTTTTTATGTGCATGCCATTTCCCCAGTAGAATGTGAGTTCCTTGTGGGCAAGAAATATTTCATTTTGCCTTCTTGTGCTCAGCACTTGACATAATGCTTAGCACATAATAGGTCTTCAGTGCTTATGGGTTATTGAGCAATTATTGGAACACACAGGCTGCCTACCAAAAGAACTTGGCAGTTTCCCATAGGCCATCCAGCCCATATTCCTCCTCTTGTTTGACTTTATTCTCAACTTATTATCAATTTTAAGTGTCCATCCAAGATTTTTGGTCAGATGGATAACCTCTATATTTTATTCATCCAATTATATAGTTGGATGGACAAAATATAGCCTGTACAATAGACATTCTTAATTTTTCTCATGTGCCCAGTGTTTATTATCACAGTTTCTGGTACATAGTAGACACTTAATAAATATTCCTTCTTTCCTTCCTTCCTTCCTTCCTTCCTTCCTTCCTTCCTTCCTTCCTTCCTTCCTTCCTTCCTTCCTTCCTTCCTTCCTTCCTTCCTTCCTTCCTTCCTTCCTTCCTTCCTTCCTTCTTTCTCCACTTCATTTTCCTTTGATGTGTTCTATAGCCACTTAAAAAGAGTTTGGCCAACCTCTTCATATGTCAGTGTGTTACAATAGTGTCAGTTTATATGGTCTCTTGAGGTTTACAAAATACTTACTTCACAATAAAACAATGAAGTATGTATTGCATTGTGGGAGTAAAAAAAAAGAGCTGAGTTTGGAATAAGATAAAGTAGATTTGAATCCTTGCTATGCCTCTTAATACCTGACACTGGGTGAGTCACCCAAATAACCTCTCTGTGCCTCAGTTTCCTCATCTGTCAAATCAGGGGGTTGGACTAGATGACTTTCCAACTCTGTATCTGTGATCCTCCACAAAGTTCTGGATTCAAACTCCAAGGACTTGGGTTTGGACTCTAGTTCTACCATTTACAATCATTTATGAAGTGAAGAAGTTCAGTTAGGTGACCCTTAAGGCCCCTTCTATCCTGAAATCTGTGAGTTTAAGGATCAGGGTCAATATTTAAACCTAATTGGGAGCTATAATTATATGTATTATATATTATTGAAAATTATTGAATGGGTGTGAAGCATCATAGTAACCTATAGTTTTGAAGATTATCTAAAACTTAGAGATCATTTGAAGTAACATTGTCATTTTATTAAGAAGGAAACTGAGGCCAGAAGAGGGTCAGTGATCTAGGCCATATACCCTGGTAGTAGCATGGCCAGTGTAGCCACTTTGCTCTCCTGGGTCCCAGTCCAGTCCACTTTAACAGTATCCCTCTTGCTGTGACAAGGTTTTCATTTTGAAAGGGAGACATCTTTCTGGGATATAGGAATACCAAGAAAAGACAAGCCTTCCAAGAGTTTGATTCTCTCTACCCAACCCTTATCAGGCCAGATGTTTGGAAACTTGAATAAACTGTGGAACTATTCCCTGAACTTTTTATTTTGGTCATCGAATCACATCTCTTTACCACCTCCTACATCACTCTGAATTCTTGCCTGCTGTTTGCTTGGGAGTATTTGATTGCCTTTTTTCCCCTCTCTGGATTTATCATTTCACAGCCTCTTAAAGCTGGAAGGGCCTGTAGTCTTTGTAGGCTCATCATGCATTTATGCGATCTAGAATAGACGTATGTGTGCATACGTCTCTCGACACATACTTCTTTCACCTCTCCACCCCACCACATGCTGATTCAAAACTTCCTCCTCTCCTGCTTCTGAATCATTTCCAAGTCAAACCTCTCTGTGTTTGAATCAGAAAGCCTGCTCCTTGATGAACCTTTTAAAGGGATAACAGCTGTTTTTCTAGTTTTGGAAGGAAAACTCAAGTCACGCCAGAGAAGGAGATGGACTCAACAGATCAACACTTTAGTCACTCTTAAAAGACATGCATATATAAGCGGAACACTTTTTTTTAAAGGGAAGAGATTAAAATAAAATAAAATAAAACTACAAACCCATCGATTCCTTCTACAGCAAAAACTATTAATCATTTTCCACCAAGTTTTAGAGTGAGAGAAAAAGAAGAGAAAGGAGGAGAAGGAGATGAGGGGGTGGGAGGAAGAAAGACTGGGCAAGGAAGAGAGAGGGAAGAAAATAGGAGGGAAGAAGGAAAAGAGAGAGGAGGGAGGAAGGAAGGAATAGGATGGGGAGGAAGCGAAAGGGGGGGCGGAGTTGTGGACCCAGCATCTGCAGAGAGCTGGCCCCGCACATCCTTGTAATTGGATGCTTTTCTCCTTTCCTCTGCTGTCTGCAAAAAAAGAAAAGAAAAAAAACCCAAACCAGGGGGGGAAAGGCTCTTGCCTGCCGGTGCCTAGCCATTAAGAGGCAGTGGCTGCACCATACTGTGATTTGGGAGCTGAAGAAAATGGGCAGCCCTGGTTGCTATCTGATAAACAGGAACAGGAGTCAGTTTATTGCCCCAATCGTTCAATAATGGCGCTGATTATAAGGCTGCGAACGGCAGATGCCGTAATTGTCTGTCATAAATCTTAGTCATCGGTGACAGGCGCACAATACAAGAGAGCATCTGCTTGAGGGCAAATGACTTCTGATAAATATCAGCTCTGCTGAAATGTGCTTGGATGTGTCTCAATATTTTGGAGAGCCATTCATGTTGCTTCCACAAATGTGAAGTTATTATTGGTTTGTATTGATTTTGCCGCCCCCCCTTCTTCTTCTCCTTTTTTTTTTTTTTAAAGAGACAGAGAGTGACTCAAGGTTGAGTTGAATAGCTTCTCAGCTCTTTATCTGATCTACTCATTTCTCTCAAATGCATGTTTGAGTGAAAAAAAAATAATTGCACTTTTCCAGAAGATTGCTGCTCAGAAACACAGTCTGGGAAATTCGATATGCAGGCTGGCTTTACAAAAAAAATCATAAAAGCCAACATTTGTGGAAGAGGGAGGGAAAGCATTGGGGTTTTTAAAAAGGTTATTTTTTAAAAAGGATTTTAAGTGCTTGAAACACCAATTACTAATGAGTTCCCACTATCTGAGGATGAATGGCGTTCCTCCCCTTCTTGTCTATAAAAATACTCAACACTGTCAGAAGAGTAAGGAAAGATTCGCCAGAACAATGGACACAGGGTAACAAGGGCTTTTGAAAATAAATTTAAAAGGCTTTTTATTATCTTTGTCTGTTTGAGGGTACTGTTTTCATGAGATTTCTCCCAGAGAGCTGCTTTTCATAAATATTTATTTTACATTTAATGTTGAATTGCTGAATCAAGGTCTACCTTATGGAAGGAGAATCTGGAGCCTGATACAAATGGGGGCGGGGGAGAGACAGAATCCCTGGGATGGAAATCAGCAGCCACACCAATACATTTTGTACAAACCATAAATACTTGCAAACTCACTTGGAGTCTTTGAGAGCTGTTTTCTCTGGGTTTGTGTTGTATGTTAGATTTTCTATGGCTATATATGGTGGTGGAGATATCCACAGATAAAGAGAGGCAAAGAAAATCAGGTTCAGGCCTTTCTGTGTTAGCATACCTGGAGAGCCAGGAGAAGACAGAATCAGGGCTGGTCCAGGGCTGGGTTCGAGCTCTAAGAGGATTATGAGAAGATGCAAGTGGTTGTGTAGAGGGTGGAGTGCAGAACATGAAGAGACTCTGGAGGAAAAAGTTCAAACCAGAGCTTGATTTCTGGTTTCTTACATGCTCCAACTTTTCTTTTGTGTTTAGACAACACAGAGGTACTTTGAAAAAGCTTGGTATCTCATTTTTCTCTGTTTTAGTGTTGGAGTAACATGGAGGGACCCTAGCTATAACCCTGTTTAACCTTTTCTTTCTACACACAAGGAAACTGAGGAAATGAATGTAATTTGCCTAAGGTCACACAGTGATTCTCAGTCCAGGGTGGCGCACCTTTCAAAAACAGTGCTGAACTTAGCATCCTTGAACTTGGGTTTGAATTTTGGTTCTGCTACTTACTACCTGTGTGAAAGTCTTTAGTGGGGCTAGTTACTTCATCTCCCTGTGCCTCAGTTTCCTCATTTGTAAAATTAGAGCTTGGACTAGATCAGTTTCCTCTTGTGTAAAATTAGGGTTTGGAGTAGATCAGAGGTGTCCTGCTTGTGGTCCCCAAAACCCCAGGTACCGGATTGAAATGTTAATTGAAAAAACAAAATTTAATTTAAAAAAGTTTTAAAAAATTGGGAAATGTTTAGCAAAAGAAACAAACATATGATATAGTATAATGTTAATTTTATGACCCCAGGGATCAATTTCCATTTGAATTTGACGCCAGACTACATGGCCTGCAATGTCCCTCCACATCCCAGTATATGATGTTCTCCATGCTCTTCTCACTAAAACACACGATTGTGAAGTTAGATGACTTGAACAGATTCCTGAGGATTCTTAATGGTTTGAGTCATCCTCATGAAAACAAATGTAAAGGCTAACTTTGTAAAGGTGTTGCTTGCATTTCTTTTATTTCCTTTACTACTAGACTAGGGACCAGGAAATCAGAAGTCTAGTCTGGGCTCTGCTATTGCTAGCTGTATGACTTTTTTCTGAACCCCAACTTTCTCATCTCTAGAATGGGGATAATAGTCCCTCCCTCTGTTTAATAATGATGGTGAGAAGGAGGAGGAGGATTCCTCTTTTCTTCTCTGCAGCTTCCATAATGTTGCGTTGCTCAAATGAGGAAGTGGAAGCCAAAGTGAATTAGTATTCCATAAAATATGATAATAGTTCAGATGCCTCCTGGTTCACCCTGTTGGCTAGCTTAGAAGAAGTAGAAGCTCTGGCTGGTGGTAAAAAGTTAGAGGATAAACTTGGGGATGAACTGTCTGCTTTGTCCCAGGACCAGACTAATTGTGATCAGAGAAGCTCCTCACCGGGTCGTTTCAAGATCATCCCTTTTTTGGCTTTGATAGCTGTTGAAGACCATCTGCCAAGTCACAGAGGGGCTGTAATCTGCTTTGTGGAGGGAGGGTGAACCCCTCTCTGTAGTGTATTGAGATGCAGATAAAGCTAACCTGCCTAGAATGATGGTTTGGTTCTTCATGGGGGTGAAAGTACAGCATAGGATATTGCGGGGGGGACCTGAACAAGTCTGATGCAGTGGAAGAACTGTACTTGGCCTTGCTAGTTGTGTGACTTCAGAGCAGTCAATGAATCTTTATGAACTTCCACTTTCTAGTCTGAGAAATGGGGGTAATAAATCTTAGAGTACCAAGTTTACAGGATTTCTATGAGCAAAGCATTTTGTAATTCTGATAGAAATGTAATTTCTACAATCTATATAGAAATGTGTATTACTAGCTCCCACTCAGTGTTTATATCTTGTGTGTGAGTAGTTGTTTGCATGCTGTTTCCCCCATTGTTCTGTAGCTATGGGTAGCCTAGAATCAGGAAGTTCAGATCCAACCTAGCTGTGCTGTCTTGGGCAAATCACATCATCTCAAAACACCTCAGTTTCCTCAACTGTAAAATGGAGATGATAATAGCATCTACTTTACAAGGTTATTATGCAGATCAGATGAGATATTTATGAAGCTTGGCATATACTTAATAAATAGTTTTTAACTTCCCTGCCCCTTACTTGAGGGCAGACACAATCTTGCTTTTTTTTTTTGTCTCTTCAGTACTTATCACAGGGTCTGGCACATAGTAGGTATTTAATAAATGTTTATTGTTGTCTTTGATGGTGTTGATGAGTATTTATTGTTCTGACCATCTGGTTTGTTTCTCCAGCCAAAAGCAAGGCAAGTTTTAGCATGGTTTCAGAGAATATTATGGTGAAGTTTTCTTGTCATGTCTTGTGCTGGTGATATTATTGAGAAATTGTATTTGCTGAAATAACCTCACCCCAGATCTATCTTTGCTTGACCAGGTCATATCAGCTTAATAACACATCCGGAGCAGTCAGCTCAAGCAGAGAAAAGCAGGTAGTTGTTTTACATCTAGGCAAGTGAGGAGTCAAGTCTGCTGTGGTCAACTAAGCCAGATATGAGCAAGAAGCTCCTTGGGCCCTTAAGAGGTCAAGTCTAGGGAAGCCAGGCTAAGGCAAGAGGCAGCTGACCTTTCAATGTCTAAGTAGATAATGGGGCCAATTCCAGGGAGGGCAGGGAAGGCAAGGGATAACAAGAAGTATTATGGGCAAGGGGTCAATTCCAGTGAGATTACCTAAAAGAGGAAGGAATGAACAGATACAGAGGCAAAAAGTCAGTTCTAGAGATGCCCTCTAAACCAGGGAGAAGCAGCTTGCTCCTGTGTGTCTAGGCAGGCCAGGGAACAAGTTGAGGAAGATGAGGGGCCAGCAGGTACATCAGTCCAGACAAGGTCCACAGTCTAATAGGTCAGACTCCAGGGATCAGAAATCCAAATTAAGAGAAAGGAGAACAAAGGGGCAGGGACCCAAAGAAGAAACCACACTGTAGTGCTCTAAAAAAGTATATTCATGGGGGCCAGTATGTGTCTACTGGGACCTCTTCAAGAATCATTAATTTGGGTTCAGTGTCATGAAAGAGTGCCGGCTCTCAGTGCCTCTTGAAAGGAAGTTAGTTATGTCATGCTTAAAAGGAACAGTTCCAAAATGTCCCCAGAAGATACTTTGTTTTGATCTTGTAGCCAGTTGAATCGAGCAATTGTCAGGTCATTATAGACTGTAATGTAAACGCTTATAAAGAAGAGGTTTTTCTTGCAGATCGGTCCGTGACCCTCATCGAGGTTTTGATGTGCGTGCCAACACGTGGAACCCAAGGGCTGCTGCCTACTTGGAAGAGGGGATTTCATTTAGAAATAACACTAAATTTTCTTTTTTAATCTTACTAGGCTTCTACAGAGACAGCCAAGAGGGCCTTGTCAAATAGAGAATGAGCAAGGGCCCTCGAGCTCTCTGAGTTTTATTCATGCCTCTAATAGTGGCGATTTTCCACCCATCTGTGTCATGGGATTTAGTGAGAGAGAAGGAATTAAGTGCTTGGGGCTCTTTGGAAGAAAGGTTCTGTCTTAATTAGTGGAACCTTGTTGGAATGCTAGTATAAGGGCCACGATTAGCATCTGCCTCATTCTCTAACTGCACAGGCCACGTCAGCATTTGTAGGATCTTACAGGCAAATCCGGTAGGACCTCATCCTTCTAGCACTGGTGCTTCTCTTTAGAGCACATTGGGCAAAATATCTCCAAGGCCACATTAGGCCATCAAAAATCCTGTTACCACGTGAGTTCAAAATACTGTTTTCCTGTCAATCAATAAGCATTTATTAAGTGATTACAGTGTACCAAGTACTCTGCTAGGTATTAGGGATACAAAGGAAAGTTTAAAAAAAAACCAAACAATCAATTATGGGGCATCTAATGACATATAGTTAGGTCTCCATTGGTGTGAATAACAAATCTTATGAAGTAGTTGCATTATTCAGATTCTCATTGGGCTGGAACTGTTGATATATTTTACATAGCTGTTATCTTTGAATACTATAAATTCAAATACATATGAATATGTGTATGTATGGCATGTGCATATATATGTGTATATATAAATCAAATAATCTATCTATCTATCTATCTATCTATCTAGGGTAATTAGGTGGCACAGTGGACAGTGTGCTGAGTCTGGAGTCAGGAAGACCTGAGTTCACATCTGGCCTCAAACACTTACCAGCTGTGTGATCCCAGACAAGTCACTTTACCCTGCTTGCCTCAGTTTTCTCATATGTCATATGAGCTGGAGAAGGAAATGGTAAACCACTCCAGTATCTTTGCCAAGAAAACCCCAAATGGGGTCATGAAGAGTCAGACATTGTTGAAATTACTGAACAACAATATATATAACATATATACACACATGCATATACATATATTCCCACATATGTGTATGTATGTACACATATACATATACACATACATGAAATAATGAGAGAGAGGGAAAAGAAGAGAGAGAGGAAAGAGAGACGAGACAGAGAAGAGAGAGTGAAGGAAGAGAGAGCAAGAGAGAAAGAGGAGAAAGAGAGAGGATAGAGAAGAAAGGAGAGAAGAAGAGACAGAGAGAGAAGACAGTGAATTAAGAGAGAATGAGAGTGAGAGAGAAAGGGAGGGGAATATAAATAATTGGCATCCTTATGGAGGATGTGTATGGTATGCTCTGTTTATGTAGGTTATGTGTATCCACATGGGTCTGTCTAGGTATGACTTGCAAAGAGGTAAGAATAGGTATATCTAGAGTCTCCTCCCCCAAACCCTCCCCAAAGAAGAGTGATTTGTGCAGGGGCTGAGCAGGAAGGTGAGGCCAGGGGCTGACTCGGAGTTCACAGAAGGACAAACTAAGCATATTCTATAGTGAATTCCCTTAGCCCAGGGAAGGAAACAAGGGCCTCAGTCAAATGCTTTGTATTTCTTAGGGTTTGATCATGAAGTGACTAATAAGTCATCTTCTCTTCGATTCGGTAGGCAGGGTATTATTATACCTATTTTCCAGATGAGGAAATAAATGATGAAGAGGGAATGTCTATCAGTCAATCAATAGGCATTTACCAAGTGTTCTTATGTGACACACATGGGGCTCAGCACTGGGGAGGCAAAGAAAGGTCAAAATCTGATCCCAGCCCACAAGGAGCTTAGAGTCCAGTGAAGGAGGTGAAATACAAATAACTATCTGAATGAGAAGTGCTCTCAGAGGGAAGGTACTGTGCGGAGTTGGGGGAGGAGGGTGGGAAAGGTCTCCTGCAGAAGGTGGAATTTGAGGCGAGTCTTTAGAAAAAGGATGAAAAGGTAAGGAGAGAGGGCATTCAAGGATTGGAAAAAGCCAGTGAGAGTGTTTGGAGTCTGGAGATGAACTGTAATATTTGAAAAATAAAAGCATTTATTAAGCCCCTGCTATGTGCCAGGCATGGGGCTCACAGTTTAACTGAGGGGAAGACAATATGCAAATAATTATGTATAGACAAGTCATACATGTGATAAATTGGAAATAGTCCACAGACAGAAGGCAGTAACATGAAGACTTTTCATTGAATCTGGATTTTAAGTGGGCCTTGAAGGAATCCAAAAGGTGGAGATGAGGGGAAAGAACATTCCGGGCATGAGGGATAACCAATGAAAATACCCAGAGTCAGGAGATGGAGTACTTTGTCCAAGGACCAGCAAGGTGGTCAATGTCACTGGCCTGCAGTATACATGAGGAACCAGGTGTAAAGTATAAGAAGACTATGAAGGTGGGAAAGGATGGGTTATAAAGGAATTTCAATCCCAAACAGAGTATTTCCCTAATAATAGAGAAACCTATTAATAGGACATAATTAATAGGGAGGCCTAGTAATAGGAACAATTGGAATTGATTGAATAAAAGTGGAGGGAGTATGTGATCAGATCTTGAGGAAGATCATTTTGATGACTGAGGACATGGGCTGGAGTGGGAGAGACGAGGTAGGAGCACCAGCAGTGGACTACTGTAATTGTCCAGGTGTGAAGTGATAAGGTCCACACCGGAGTGGTGGTAATGTTACAGGAGAGAAACTGGTGTATTCTAGAGATGTTATGGAGGTAAAATGAGCAGGCGTTGTTGGGGAGAGGGAAGATAATGAGTTCAGTTTTAGACATGTTGAATTTAAGGTGTCTGTGGGACATCCAGTTGGCAGCTGGAGATGTAAGACTGACTGGAGGTCAGCAGAAGGATAGGGGCTGGATAAAAGGTCAGTATTGCTGGATTGTAAAGAAAGTGATAGGAATGAAATGTAAGGAGACTGGAAGGTAGGACGGGGTCAGGTTGTGAAGGGCTTTGAATGCCAAATAGAGGAATGGGATCAAGAAAACCTAGCAGGTCTTGTTCTTCTGTGTTTGAAGGGGTTGGCATTGAACCAGGAAGGAGCGCAATGATCTGACCAACTTGCCCTCCCAAAATGAAAAAGCCTCCTTTGCTGATAGGAATAACAAAGCTGCTGACCACCAAGCCTCAGGCAGAGAGCTCAACAGATGGGGCTGCAGGAAGTGAGGATTCCTCCCTCTTCCTCCATCATGGCCACATGCTTTTCTGAGTCAGACATCTCATCCCTCTAGCCAAAGGTTCTTCTGCTTGTGACAAGGATAATGAGGGATGTGGGAGGAGAGAAGCTGGTTGGTGGCCCAGGCAAATTTCTCTTAATAGCCCACTATAGGGATAGGAAGGGAGTGAATGGAAAGTGATATAACTCAGAGAGCATTTATCAAGTGCCTAATATGTTCCTGGATGTGTGCAAAATCTGAGAATACAGAGATAAAAGCAGCCTTCGAGAAGATTGTATTTTACTACAGTAAATACAGCATACACAGATAAGCAACTATCAACCATACAAAGTAATTCAGTAGGGAGAGTGCCATAAAAACAACCGCGAGGTGGTGCCGTGGTACACAGAGCACCTGAGCTGGATTTAGGATGACCAGAGTCCAAATCCAGCCTCAGACACATCCAAGGGCAAGGAACTTCACCTCCATCTACCTCAGTTTCCTTCTCTATAAAAGTGGATAGCAGTAGCACCTGCCTCACAGTGTTGTTATGAGGATAAAGTGAGGTGATATTTGTAACGCACCTTGCAAATCTCCTTCTTCATCATCATCATCATCATCATCATCTTCTCCTCCTCCTCTTTCATTTTAGTGTAAAGGTGGTACCATACTTTATTCTTTCTAATAGTATGGAGCATAGATGACAAGATTAGTTCTGGCTGAAGGGATATGTCTCGTGAATGAGTTGACATTTCAGCTGACCTTTGACAAGTGGAGGTGATGTGAGAGGATGAGAATTCAAGAAAGAAAAAAAGGAGTCAGGAAAGTATAGAATTGGTCTAGGGAGCAGTGAGTGGTCCAGGCTTGTTGGTATGGGACTTTAAATCTGTCAACTGGGATGAGGGAGCCTAGTTTGAATTCTATTAGCAGTAGTTTTAGGACCAATGAAAGGCAGTCCTTTTACACATGTAGGGAGTCAACTTCTGGGACTTTTTTATGTCAAGAGAGCAGTTAAAGCTGAGACTATAAAACAGATAGAAGAAACTGTTGTCATGATGCCTTTCTCCAGCTTTCACCTTCTCCTTGACCTTGGATTACCACTCTATGACTGGGTTCTGACTGGTGAACATTCAATACCATGTTGTTCCTGGTCTCAGGTCTATTGTACTGCCTCCCAGGTATTCCTCCACCATTCTGCCTTGTACCTGCTGTCTCTTGCCTCTAACTCTGGCTCTGAGGCAATAACTGAGTCAACAGTACCATTCTAAGAAAGGACATGTCAGTTATTTTCCCTATGGCTCCAATTACCATCCTTCTGACTGCCCTATCCAAAACACTGCTCCCTGACTACCACTCCTCTAAATACATTATCTTCTATTGAAGTGTAAGCTTTCTGATGGTAGGAATTACTTTGCTTGCTTGTATTTGTATACTTAATACTTAGCAGAATGTCTGGCACATAGGAAATGCTTAATAACAATTTCCCATTTATTTATTCTTTATCAAGGGCAGGGAGTTTTTTATATTTTGTCCTTCTATCCCCAGTACCTAACACAGTGCTAGGGACTTAGGCAGCACTTAATCAGTGCTGGCTGATGAATCTGATTTGTATTCTCAGCACAGTATCCTACAAAGCAGATGTCTAAAATATACCCATCAAATGGAAATGGAATGACTAGGACTCTCTCCAGTTGCACTGATCATGTGACCTGTCCTAATAAACTAATAATACTTTGATAGACTGAGGTCTCATTAATGTGGATTTTCCTTCTACTAAGCAGAGCTGAGCACAACCCATCTACACCTTCTCATCCAGCATGACTCTCTTCCATGTCCTTAGACGTCTCCTCATATTCCTTATGCCTGCTCCGGAGCTGATTCATAATAGATTGAATTGAAATTTATAAAAATCATCTCACTTGTCCACTATTCAATTCTGACTCCAGGTCAGCGTTCATTTGTTGTGCCTCTCCAAGATAAATCTTTTAATGGATTAATTCAATGGGTAACCCAATGCACCTGAGTGGCATTACTGGACAATAAGTATTCTCCATGTACTTGGTTTTTCCTATGTGGATTATGAGGCTAATTTCTCTTGAATGGCTTTGTATCTCATTGAGGAAGACCTGTAGTGTCATTGAGGAAGACCTGTAGTGTTATAGAATGTAATGCCACTAGTATAATGACATCCATTATAGGAGAACTTGAATAACCTTTCCATTTATAGGGAATCTCTTTTTCATTTGGATTTGGTGTTGAATATTTTCTATGATAGTGGCAAACACCTCTGGTAAATATATATATATATACATACATGCACATGCATACATACATACGCACACATATATTCCGTTGTGGTTTGCATCCACAAAATTCTGTATTCACCTTTGGTGAATATAGATATATAACATATGAACATACACATGTTCTGTTGTTCAGTCATTTTTAGATGTGTTCAACTCTTGGTGACCCCATTTGGGGTTTTCTAGGCAGAGATACTGGAGTGATTTGCTATTTCCTTCTCCAGGTCATTTTACAGATGAAGAAACTGAGGCAAACAAGACTAAGTGACTTGCTCAGGGTCGCATAGCTAGATTTGAACTGAGGAAGATCAATCTTTCTGACTCCTGGCCTGGTGCTCCATCCACTGTGCAACTTAACTCTCTCTCTCTCTAGTATGTATATGTACACACACAGTATATACATGCATAATACATAAATGTACATACATATTATATGCATGTAACTTAATGTTGTATACCCATATATCTATATATGTGTGTACACATATGTATATACACATACATCACCTTGCTTCATGCATCCACATAATTCTATTTAAAGTGAAAGTGACTTTGGGTTCAACAAACAAGTTGCGGTGGAATTCTACCAAGATAGAAGTGCTTTAAGTATGGTCCTGGCTTTAGTGCCTATTGTTTGAAGATCAATTTAGCTAATCAATCCATCCATCAATAAGCAATAAGTAAGTGCCTACTCTGTGCCAGGCACTGTGCTAAGTGATTGGATTACAAAGAAAGATAAAAACACAAAATCAATACCCAGCTTCTTTGGGTTTACTTTCTAATGAGATAGGTAGCATGTAAATAAATAAGGATAACATACATACAGAGTAGGAGGTAGTAACCTTAGTGCGGAAGACTGTAGGAACATGTGGGATTGGCAAAGGCACTTTTTGATATGAGTTCTGGAGGAAGGCAGGGATGACAAGAGGTGGTGGCTTCTCACCAGAAAGGTGGTCACCAGGTGGCAAGGTTTTTGACTGGGAAAAGCCAACCCAACCCAACACTATAAAGGACTGAAATTCTTGAGCCAGCTTTACTCTCAGGTAGCTTCATATCACATAGTTGAACTTCACTCTTCCTCTTCTTTGCAAATAACTCTGCATTGGAAGGGATTTAGACAAACAGAATCTTTGTTATGAAGAAAGAATGGAGATTGGTACAGAAAAATCAGAGTGACTTACCTCTTACTCTTCCTGTCATTGGATCAGGAATTGGTAAGTCTCGGAAATTGGAAAGAACTGTGAATTTTGTTTCTGCTTTGTTTTTCCTTTCCGGAGTATTTGGTTGACCATAAACTTTAACGGGGAAGAAATTGGCAGTAACCTTATGTTTTACTGGCCTGGAGGTCCTGCCATGATCAGAGCCAGCAGGTAGCAATAGGAGCTTCATCGTTGGAGAAGATGGTCACTGACAGAGAGAATTGACTCATCTGGCCATTCTGCCAGTAGACAAGAGTTGTTTGGAAAGTACAAAGCCAAGGTGAAATGGAAAATCACTAATCAGCAATCTCACAAACTACTTTTTGTTCTGATGAGGTTTGAATGCCTTCCCAAGAGATTGTAATAGTTAAAAGTTAAGTTATTAGAATCCTGTTTTAAGTTTGTTTTTGTCAAATGCATACTTATGAGTATTCTCTATTTAGCATGTCTTTTCACCTGTTCCATACCTTTGGCAATCTAGCGAAGCCTATGAATCCCTTCTCAGAGTCATTTTTAAAAAATAAAATAAAATACCTAGGATTACAAAGATATCAGTCAGATTGAAATAAAGATGTAATTTTTCCCATCCAAGTTCATGAATCCCCTTGGTTAGGTTAAGAACTCTGGATATACATATAGATAAAACATGAAGGGATTTTGAGATTGATAAAGGGAGAACCAATATCGACCGTTGATTATGGTAGAATGTAAAAGTGCTGAAGTGAGATCCTGAGTGGGTGCTCAAGAGATTAATACTTGGGAAAATATAATTTAGGGATCCATCTTCACAAACTGTATTGACTGATAGTGGTATTAATGACTTAAAAAAACTAAGCTACATATGTACGTATATCTATTTATCTATCTGTCTATTCATATATGGTAACTAGGTGATGCAGTGAATAGAGTGCTGGGTCTGGAGTCAGGAAGACTCATCTTAGTGAATTCAAATATGGCCTCAGACACTTCCTAGCTGTGTGACCTTGGGCAAGTCACTTAACCCTGTTTGCCTCAGTTTCCTCATCTATCAAATGAGCTGGAGAAAGAAATGGTAAACCATTCCAGTATCTTTGCCAAGAAAATCCCACAAGGGATCACAAAGAATTGGACACAACTGTAAAATGATTGAACATTGAATATATGGGTTGAGAGTAAATATATAGAAAAAAATCAATATTAGGTGATTGAATGGAGAGAAAGAACTAGCCGAAAGGGAATCAGAAGAGGCTTCATGAAGGAGGGGGCATTGGAAGGAGTTTTGGAGATTAGGGGTTCTAAGGAGGTGGAGGTGAAGAGGCAGCTAATCTAGATGTGGACGGCAGCCTGTACCAAAGTATGGCAGAGGAGAGATGGGATGTGGGCAAGTCTGTCGTCTAGTCCATAGACTGCATGAAGAGAGCTAATGTGTAATAAGTCTGGAAGGCTGGAACCAGACTGCGAGGGGCTTCCAGAGGCAACAGGGAGACAATGGATATTCTTGAGCAGGGCAGCGGCATCGATTGATCTGTGGCTTAGGAGATTTGTCTCTTTGGCGGCTGGGTGGCATACAAAGTTGAGAGGGGAGGCAGAAAAACCAATGAGAAGGCAGAAACAAGCCTTTATTAAGTGCCTACTGTGTACCAGATGTGGAAGTACTTTACAAATATCTCCTTTGAAGGTTATTTTATAGTCTGGGCAACAGACAGGAAGTCAAGAAGGCCTCAGTTCAATCCCTCTGTAGGCTTTCACTCCATGTCTCCCTGTTTCCTCAATTGTTAAACGGGGGTTGATAATAGTGAAACACAACTCATAGGGTTGATCTGAAAATCTGAGATAAAGGGACAATGGAAATAGAGACTATTGTTTTTATTAATTAAATGTTACTAATATAATATCATTAAATATCACCAATACTTAATAATAGTACTTTTATTAATGACTACTTAATACTATTAAAAGTTTATATTATACTATGATGTTGTTATTAATTACAACAGCATCTACCTGCATTTGACCAAAAGTACATTTTTTCAGTCTATACAAAGCACATTGGCTCCTGTTCAACTTTCTTTTGGATCTGTGTAAGAAATCTCTAACTGGAGGGCTGTAGCCTATAGGCTGGGAACCCCGAAAGAGCCTTGTTTATAGTCAGAATCATTTCATCATCATTCAGTTCTCATAAAATACGTGCAGCATCTGATTAGGCCTGAGACGAGTCTGCTCATACTCTTTACTCATGGACTCATTAACTTCATTTCAGTCATTTCTGCCTCAGTGCCGGCCTATGTGGAACACCTGGGCATCTAATAGGGCCGATAGTGGCCCTGCCTATGTCTATTTCCTGTCTCTTCTCTCCTTGTTTATTTTATTTTTGTATAGACTAGTGATTTCATTAGGGAGCTTCCAGTGAAGAAATTATCTCTTCCACATCGTCACTTTCCTCATCATGGTTTCCATATATTGCAGATTGGCATAAGAAATTAAATGGGAATTATGGGGGAGTTTTGTGGACAACACACAGTAGATGACATAGAACCTTTGACCAAATACTTAACCCAAATTTTACAATAAGGTACTGTAAGCACTCCATAGAATAAGAAAAGAAAAATTTAGACCTTCTTTGTTGTGAAGGGAGGGACTGAAATGTTGTATGTGGATTTTCCAGATCATGAGGCACCATGCCCCAGCCCCCGTGCTGTGAAAGGTATAACTGCATTTCTTTAACAATATTACTAGTTGTGTCATTCTGGGTGAGTCACAACCTCTGTTATCCTGTTTGCTTATTTGTAAAGTGAGGGACATGATAACCTCTGTCTCACAGGGCTGGTGTAAGGCTCTAATGAGTTAATACTCCTTGCAAACCTTAAAGTGCTTTATAAACTGTGGCTACAGTTCTTTTATTCTTCATATTTTAAACTATAACTTGCATTTATGAAAGACTTTACTGGGAGGGAAGAAAAGAGTGTAGATCTGTGATTCCATCATTGTAGGAGCTCCCAGTATGGAATCTCCCTCCTTTGATACTGAGTCTTGAATTCAAATGGAGTTTGGACTTTCTTATAGAAAACGAGCAGAGACTGACATGATCAAAGCTTAGAAAGATGTAACTCAATAAAGTATGAAAATGCATTCATTAAATACCTGTTATGTAGTAGGCACGGGTGCTAGGCACCAGCAATGCAAAAGATGAAAGAAAAAAAGGAAACAACTCCATGGCTTCAAGGAGATTTTATTTGGATGCCAGCAGGGGGTGAATTTTGAGGCTCATCTCAAATTTACCTTACAGAGTTGCCTGTGGGAATTGCCCAAGGCCACAGCTAACCTGCATCAGGGCAGTATTTGATCCAATGCCTTCCTGACTCCATGTTGGCTCTCAGTTGATTACTCATTATTCCTGGTTGACTAGGGATGGAGTTGGGAGCTAGGAAGAGTACAAGAACTGAGGAGCAAAGGAGAAGCAGTTGATAGGAGGCGTGGGAGGAACCAAGAGCAGGATGATATGGCTATGGAGGCAGACACCTGCCCCCAATAGAAAACTTTTTAGAGGTTTCAAGACCTAGTAAAAACTGTTCCCTAGGAATGAGCATACTAGTACCTGGAGAGGGAAGCACCAGATGAGTGGGAGAGTTTGGCCAGAGAGAAGGAAGATCCTGACAGAATTCTCCAAACCAAACTCACCATCTTCCCCTGCTCGCTCCTCAGCTGGTTTCCATCCCAGTCTCCCTTCCTTCCTTCCTTCCTTCCTTCCTTCCTTCCTTCCTTCCTTCCTTCCTTCCTTCCTTCCTTCCTTCCTTCCTTCCTTCCTTCCTCTCTTTTCTTTCTTTTCTCTCTCTTCTTTCTGTCTCCTTTTCTCTTTCTTTCTCTTCATTCATTTCTTGGTTCATTTGTTCCTTCCTTCCACCCTCCTTTTTCTCTTTCTTTCTTTCTTTCTTTCTTTCTTTCTTTCTTTCTTTCTTTCTTTCTTTCTTTCTTTCTTTCTTTCTTTCTTTCTTTCTTTCTTTCTTTCTTTCTCTCTTTCTTTCTTTCTTTCTTTCTTTCTTTCTCCTTCTTTCTTTCATTACTTAGGCTAGTCTTCAGATACTTATACACCAGACACACAATTTGACTTTCATTGTGGCTTCTGACTTACTCTTTAACTTTCCTTTCGTTCCATTTTTCACTCAAAACTTCAAAATTCTTTTGCAGTTAATCTCATTCATTTCCTTTTTGTCTAGACCCATCTTCACTGTCCCAATATAAACTTTCTTCACTTTTCTGGCCATTTCTACAGCTACATGCCCTTAATTTCTCACTGCTCCAACCAGACTGATCAACTCATCATCACCTAATCACACCACATAGTTTAGTTTCTTGCCTCCAATTTTTTGATCATGTTGTTCACCTCTGCCTGGCATGCCCTCTCTTTACCTGAGGGCCCAATCAAGTCCACCTCCACAGGAAGCTTCAGTGATTACTCCAGCTTTCAGTGATAATTCCCTCCTCTGAAACTCTCCAGCACTGGTAGTCATTTATTTAAGACTTGTCATCTGTGTTATTATTTTTCTCTTTATGCTCTGTCTCAACAAGGAGATTATGTATCTTGAATTCAAGATACATAAGGAATGTGATTTATGATTTCCTTTTGATTTTTGCTAATAACTCAAATTTATATGGCATTATAAGGTTTACAAAGCTCTGACTTCACAATAGCCTTATGGGATAAGTGGTGGAAGTAGCATTACTCCTATTTTAAACATGAGTAAACTGAGGCATAGAGAATGTCTTAAAATTTGCGAAGCACTTATAGTTTACCTGACCCTCAAACTATCATGAGGTAGGTGCAGTTATCATCTTATTTTATATATGAGGAAACTGAGGCTGAGAGGAATGAATTGACTAGCCCTTGGTCAAATAGCCTGTGCCTATCAGAAGCAGGATTTGACTCTAGGTCTCCGTGACTCAAAGTCTCACTTCTTTATGTGTTACTCTGATCTGAAGGCCCTAGTCATGTAGCTGTACCCAGGGGTGTGCTGGAGGAAAAAATGTGCCTGTGCACGCACACATATGCACACATGCTTATGCACACACACATGATTAAATTTAATTTGCATTTTTAACACTTTTTTAAGTCTAGACAGCATCAAAACAATAAATCAAGGCCTGATTTGTAGCTCTTGCTGATTTCAGAGGTATAAATGCTTACAATGAAAATTTAGCAAATCAGCTGACAGCTGGTTCAAGTTGATTCCAGCATCCTCCTGGTTCTGCTTCTTACTAACTGTTTAATCTTGGGCAAGGGACTTTACTTCCCTAGGCCTCAGTTTCCTCATCTGTAAAATGGGGATAATAACACCATCTATCTTCCAGGACTGTTGTGAGGATCAAATGAGATACTGTTGAGAAGGAGCTTAGCACAGCACACAGTAGTAGCTATATAAGTATTAGCTAACATTGTCATCATGTTGGATCAGATAAGCCTTGAAGTCCCTCCCGGCTCTATGATCCTAAGTCATTTTCACTCTCAGGTCCTCAGTTTTCTCGTCTGTAAATTTGATCGGAAGGGATCTTGTTGTTCAGACTCTCTTTTTCCCCCTGGGTACTCTGACCACAAGTGCAGTGGTGCAGGAGTGGAGGCAGCATCAGCAAGCCTGGGAGCAGGGGCAGAGGCCGAGCCCTCCTTTCCTGGACCACCACACTGCCACCCCTCTCGCCTCCTGGGTGCCCCTTGAGGAACCCCCAGAAGCTTTTCTAGCTTCTAGTAAGTGCCTGTCCTGAAACGGTTATTTTGTTCATGATCATGGTGATGAGGGATATATCTTCCTGCAGTTTGCAAAGTGCTCTACGTATATGATCTAATAGGCCAAGGGTTCAGCAACTTTTAAAAAGGATATTGATAACTATATTTCAATATAATTGGTTTCCTTTGTAATCCTATGTATTTTACTTTATAAATTTAAAAACCTTATTCTGAGGAGTCCATATATCCCTCTAAAGAACCTACTCAGGATCCCACAGGTTAGTAAGTGTCTGAGGCTAGATTTTGAGCTCATGAACTCATGAAGATGACTCTTCCTGGAATCCTGGCCAGGCATTTCATCCACTGTGCACCTCCCTAGCTGCCCACCCGGCACATAGTAGGTGCTTAACAAATGCTTGTTCACTTGACTTGATGGAATATTAATGTTGCACCCTCTTAGTCCTGTTAAGAGGTTCCAGTCCAGTTGTTGAATGACTTGATCTTCCAATTCGGTCACTCTGGACACAATGATCAGGTGTTTTAACATTAGCTTTGAGCAGATGCTAAATAGTTACTAAGGTTTTTGTCATTTGGGAGTGGTTAGGTGAAAAGTTACTCTTTGGGGGAAGGTTGGACTATCCAGGAATACTCCCTAAGTTTCTTCATTAAAAATGGAAAATTTTTTGCCTTGTATTTTTGCCCGACTATTTTTTTTTGCAGGATTCACTTTTGTAGCTGTTTTGAGCTAAGGGGGATATATACAAAGTCATTTTAGGAAGAAAACACCAGCACCTGAGGAGATTAGGGGAAGTGACAGGTGGAACCAAGGTGAGCTGAGCTGCGCTCTGAATGCAGTTAGGCATTCTGAGAAGTGCAGGTGAGGAGGTAGTGCATTCCAGGAATGGAGAACAGATTGTGAGATGCCCATAGGGAGCAACTTCAATGTAATGTCCTGGGATCAGTTCAGTAAATAGCAACTTTGGCTGGAAAGTTCAGGTATGAAGGTGGGCAGGTAGGACATAAGTCTTTGTTGACACAGATCAAGTTATTTCTTGTTGACAGCAGAGTTGGGGGTTCCTGAGCTAATGATAGTGAAATATAAGACTGGGTCTGGGGTCAGGGTGAGGTTATGATGAACCTTGTGAGTTGGGATAGAAAGGGATTTTATATTCAGAGCTTCTATGATGAAGCTAGGTGGCACATGTATGGAGGCACTAGGCCTAGAGTCAGAAAGACCTGAATTCAAATCTATCTTCAGATGCTTCCAAGCTATGTAATCCCTAGGTAAATCATTTAACTTCTGCTTGCCTCAAATTTCTTTTCTATAAAATGGGGACAATAATAGCACCTACCTCAATAGTGGTTGTGAGGGTGAAATGAGATCATATTTGTAAAGCACTTAGCACAGTGTGTGGCACATAGTAGGTGCTTAATGAATTCTTGTTCTTTTCCTCTGCTACCTGCTGTCTCAAGGAAAGGGCTCACTCCTTGCAAGTATCCCTTTAATACAGACCAATAAATTTAATCCCAACCAACTAACTAGGTTGTATGCCCAGTGGCACACAGTGGATACACTGGCAAAATAAAGAACATAGAATGTAAATGATAATGATTCAAGGGAGCATCACATGTTGCAGCAGAGATCACTTGTTCAGGCTTGTCCAGTTGACAGAAGCCTTCTCATATCCACCGTGTACCTCTCCATTTCCTTCTGTGCATTATTAATTTTTAGGTCTTCAGCAGCTATTGTATTCCTTGTGTCACAACCATGGAACAACAATAAAGTGTCAGCCCTGAAAAGATGGGCTGTTGCTTTCATGAAAACATGAAGTTAGTAAGGAACTTTGCAATTTTCCAAAAACCATCCAGTTCATTCTCTTTCTTCTTTTCATTCCTAACACGACTGTATCCTATCCATGCCTGTGTGACTCCTCCCACAAAACTTTCACAAAGAAGCATGTAATTCTACCTTCTTCCCATCCCTTGCCTCCTTGGAATGTTCCTCTAGTACCTGAATAGATACTTGGCCTAAAGGGGCCATCTCCAGTCATCCTGATGAATAGATCACTATTCACTATAGATCACTATAGGTCACTAGATTTAGAGGGCTCCAGAGGAGAAGTGAGGCTGGTGACCTGCACAGCCCTTCCTCACTCAAAACAAAGTCCAGTGCAAGTCATGTCATCATTTCTCTTATGGCATGGTCTTCTTTGGCAAAGAAAGATGAACACAACATCTATCTGCACTGTCTATCCCTGATATGCATACTGTTGAACAATGTTTATCCAAATGCATGTTGGAATATGGACAGTAAACATTCTTCCTCCACTTGATCTTTCCTATGTGGATGGTCAGGTCGTAGTCCTTTAAGTGTTTGTTGATCTTTTACAACACAATGCAAACAGGAGCATCTGGAGGCTCTCACTGTCCATACAGAATCCCTTTTCCACTTGGTTCTGTCTTGGTTCTCCTCCATTACAGTGACTATAAACTTTGCTGACTATCCATCTACCTTGCCTGATGTTCATTATCAGAGGGTCATTGGACAGAGTTATTTTAGATGTTATTTTCCAAGTAATCTTGAATGATTTTGATGTTTTGATGTTTGGGTGGAGCATACACTGTGAAAGTTCCTATAAGGCAGCATTTTGTTCTACTGAATCAAATACTTTTTTTCTTTTCCTTTTGGTAATCAACAAACTAGTAAGGACAATGTCTTAGAGTCCTTAAATCTTTCAGTTAATGGTAAAAAGATATGGAACATTTTTGAAAATTGTTTATGAAAGCCTGCTTGTTCTTTGCTAATACTTTTAATGGTGATGTCCTTGATTTGTGTACTGATGACTCTCACAAAGATTTTGTATTTGTGGGAAAGTTGGTTAAACATGATATTTATTGATGTTGTCTCAAGTCACCTTTTCTTTTCATATTAGTAAGGCCTGAGGAATCTTTCTTTTCTTCAGATAACCTTTATATCATTCCCTCAAAGTCTTCATAGTTGTATCACCTCTTGAATAGACGTCTATATATACTTGGTACATTTTGGCTACTTTTCCCTTCTCCATTCTCTTTAGTGACATTTCTACTTCCTTAATAAACACAGTTAAGGCTTTGATATTAGGGTACAAATGTGTTGGTTCCACCATCCTTGATAAAGAAAATAGTTTGCTAAAGTGGATTGTGTAAATCTCTTGAATTTTTCTTCTTTATGTAGGTCTTTCTATTTTCATCCTTAAATGCCCTTGGGATGACTTTGCTTAGTTGAATGCCTTCCTGGAGTTAAAAGAAAAAAAACTGGTTTTACCCTCCACTACTTCTCTGTGTCTTATGCGACACTACTTAACAGGCCATCAACCTTCTATGTAAGATTTTGAAAATGAGTTTATATTCTAACCCAGTGTTGTCCTTGGCAGCTGTATCTCCATTTGGTGAATAACTTTGCTAACTAGGGCATTTCCTGGTCTTTTTTGGTTTCCTGGCTGGGGCAATTAATTTACATTGGTCAATTTTCTGAATGAAGTTATAATTAGTGTTAATAAAATTTCTGTTGCTTCTTCCTCATTTTTGATTTTTCAGTTACTTGTTTAAATAGTCCAGGATTTATTTGTGTCATATCTTTGCAGCCTGGCTTCTGACTTCAACCTGCAGTTTCACTCCTGTAAGTTACAAATGGCCTCTTATTGCCAGATCTAATGGCCTTTTCTCAGTCTTCTACTTTCTTGACCTTTCTGGAGCCTTTGAAACTGTTTATTATATTTTCTTCATGGATATCTCTCCCCTCTAAGTTTTCGTTTGACTGATTTTTCCTGGTTCTTTTCCTCTCTATCTATCTGACCAATCCTTTGCTGGGTCTTTATCCATTTTTCATTTACCGTGTGTGTGTGTGGTGGGGATTCTCCAAGGCTCTGTCCTGGACTATTTTCCTTCTAAGATGTCTCACTTGATCTAATCAATTCCCATGGATTCAATTATTCTCTTTATACAAATGACTCCCAGATTTATATATATCTAGATTCTCTCCTGTGTTTCAGTCTCACATCATCAGCTGTATGTCCTATAGGCATCTAAACTCAACATGTCCTGGACATAATTAATTACCCTTCCCCCAAGCCTCCCCTTTCTCATCTTTACTATAACTGTCAGGGACACCACTATCTTCCTACTTATGCAGGCTTTCACCCTTGGTGTCATGTTGAACACCTCAGCCTCAAACACCCCACATATCCAATTTGTTGCCAAATCTTCTTGTTTCTATCTTCACAATTATATATATGTATATGTGTGTGCATGTGGATACACACATATATTTATACACAAAATCTTCTCTCCAGTAATATAGCCCTAATTGCTAGCTCAGACCCTCAGCACTATACTTTTGCAATAATTTTTAAAATTAGTCTTTCTCTCTGTGTCTCTGCTCCAAAGGAGACCATTTCAGATAAGAATGAGGTTGAGCTGTGAATAACCCTCCCTACCCCTTCCTCCTTGTTTGTGTGGACTTTTACTTGTGCATGTTAACTTGTTTTTTAAGTAATTTATTTTTAGTTTTCAAGATTCACTTCCATAAGACTTTGAGTTTCAAATTTTCTCCTTTTCCTTCTCCTCCCTACTCCTCTAGATGGCATGAATCTGATATAGGCTCTACATATGCATTCATATTAACATATTTTTACATTAGTCATGATGTAAAGAAGAATTAGAACTAATGGGAGGAACCATGAGGAAGAAAAAAACAACATGACAAAAGAAAAGGAGAGCAAATAGTGTGTTTCAATCTTCATTCAGACTTCAAAGTTCTTTCTCTGGATGTGGATAACATTTTCCATTGAGTCTTTTGGAGTTGTCTTAGATCCTTGCATTGCTGAGAAGAGCTAAGTCTGTCAAAGTCAGTCATCATGCGATGTGGTTGTTACTGTGTACAATGTTCTCCTGGTTCTGCTCACTTCACTCAGTATCAGTTCATATAAATCTTTCCAGGTTTTTTCTGAAGTCCACTTGCTTATCATTTCTTATAGCACAATAGTATTCCATCACATTCATATACCACAACTTGTTCAGCTATTCCCCAATTGATAGACACCATCTCAATTTCCAGTTCTTTGTCACCAAAAAAGAGCTGCTATAAATATTTTTGTATATGTGGGTCCTTTCCACTTTTATATGATCTCTTAGGGATATAGCCCTAGAAGCGATATTGCTAGGTCAAAGGGTATACAGACAGTTTTATAGCCCTTTAGGTATAATTCCAAATTGCTCTCCAGAATGATTAAACCAGTTCACAGCTCCATCAACAATGCATTAGTGTTCCAATTTCTCCACATCTTCTCCGCATTTATAGTTTTCCCGTTTTGTTGTGTTAGCTAATCTGATAGGTGATGCTCATTAACTTGTGCATAATTTTTGTCATCTATTTTTTTCTTTCTTCTCTCTTTCCTTTCTCCCCTTTCCTTTCTCCCCCTTTCCATCCTTCTTTTCCCTTCTGTCTTATTAGACTTATTCTATAACCATGATGATGATAAAGTTCAGAGATGAAGCATGCATCATTTTCCCATATTAGAATGTAAGTAGTTCATTCCTATCTAGCCCTATATGATTGTTCATTATGTTTCCCTTTCTGTGCTTCTCTTGATGACTATATTTCACAGTTTCAGCACAGCTCTTGTCTTTTCATCAGGAATATTTGAAAGTTTTCTATTTCTTTAAAGATCCAATTTTTTCCTACGTAGGATCATGCTCACTTTTGCTAGGTAACTTATTCTTGGTTATAATCCTATAAACTTTGCCTCCTGTCAAAGAAGTTCACTATTCTTTTTTAGTGGTGGCTTCTAAATTTTGCCTGATCCTGACTGTAGATCCTTGGTACTTGGACTCCTTTTTTATGACTGCTCACAGTATTTTTCCTTTGATGTGGAAGATTTGGATTTTGTCTATAATGTTGCTGGGAGATCACTTTGAGTTTTCTTTCAGGAGTAGATGCTTAATTCTATTTTCTCTTTGCCCTCTGATTTGAAGAGAAGATTTATGATCTCTTTAAAATTATGTCTAAAGTCATTTTTTGGGGTGTGGGGGAGATTCTTGGTATTCAGATGGTCCAATGATTCTTAAATTATCTCTCCTTGATCTGTTTTACAGGTCAGTTTTTTTAAATGAAATAATTTATATTTTCTTCTTTTTCTAGCCTTTTGACTTTGTTCCAATATTTCTTTTTTTAATTTCATTTTATTTTTTCCCCTCCCTCCCCTCTCCCTCCCTGAGATGGTATACAATTTTATATAGGTTCTACACATACATTCCTACTAAATACATTTTCACTATAGTCATGCTATGTAGAAGAATTAAGATGAATGGGAAAAATCATATAACAAACCAAAACGTAATACAAAAGAAAATGACCCACTACATTCTGCAATTGGTTCCATAGTTCTTTCTCTGGATGTGGAAGGCATTTTGCCTTTAAAGCCCATTGGGAATTTTTTTAAGTCCTTGCATTGCAATGAGGTTCCAAGTCTACCAGAAAAGTCTCTCACATGATGGTCATTGCTGTGCACAAAGTTCTCCTGGTTCTGCTCCTTTCACTCAGCATCAGATCATATAACTCTTTCCAGGCCTCTCTGAAGTCTTCCTGTTCATCATTTCTTATAGCGCAACAGTATTCCATTACATTCATATACCATAATTTATTCAGCCTTTCCCTAATTGATGGGTATCCCCTTGATTTCCAGTTTTTGGCCACCACAAAGAGTGCTGCTATAAATATTTTTGTACACGTAGGACCCTTTCCCATTTTTACGATCTCTTTGGGATACAGTCCTAGAAGCGCTATTGCTGGGTCAAAGGGGATGCATATTTTTGTAGCCCTTTTGGCATAGTTCCAAGTTGCTCTCCAGAATGGTTGGATCAGCTCACAGCTTGTTTCAGTATTTCTTGTTTCATGGAATCATTGTCTTCTATTTGGTCCATTTTAATTTTAGGGAGTATTATGTAGGAAAGCTTTTGTGTATACCTTGTGCCAAGCTGTTAATTTTTTTTTCAAATTTTCTTTCCATAATTGTCATTTCTTTTTCAGTTTTTTTCCTCTTGAATGCTCATTTAATTTATAAAATCATTTTAAAAGTCTTGATTAACTTCTAGCTGGAATTCTAGATGAAACATGTGTCCAAATTGTGCTTTTATTTGAGGCTTTGGTTGTTGATGTTTTGGAACTATTTCTTCTGGGTTTGTGTCTCTGTCAGAATAATAGCTCTGTATGATAGGATTATTCTTTTTTTCCTTAATTCTTATAGTCTATTTCATGATTTCAGACTTTATGTCAGGGCCTGGATTTTGAGGGAATGTCTAGGCGAGTACTAGCTTTTGTGGTAGTGAGTGTTATGTTATCCCAGGATCTCAGGGACAACTCAGGCTGGGGACCTGTAAGCTTTCAT